>CM034153.1:682040837-682733337 GCA_019776745.2 Taxus chinensis | reverse complement strand
AACTGGAAAAGAAAATTCATGAGAGTCCTGAACAAGTACAAATGGCCAGGAAATTTAATTTGATTAAATTGCTTGCCAAAATCCTCACTTCCTCGAGCATTTTCTAAAGGCTTAGCAAACATACAAATAGTTGTTGTTGCGATTCAATTAAAAATGAATATTTTTAGCTGTCTGACTATCACATTTGAAGTTTGAGGATGACCATGAAGGGACTTGTAGGAAATACCATCATGTTTATGGTTGGTGTGTCCTCCACATATGACATTTAAGGGTAATCTAGAAGTTTAATATAGAAGTTGATCCAATTTAATATAGCAATTGATGAAACATGGGATTCATCGGAAAGATGACAAAGCGAACTCAAAAAAGCCATCATGACGATAAAAAAGTGCTAATGTCATATAGTTTGAAGCCCATAAATACTTGAAGACCCTAAAAAATGTAAAATAATAAAAGCTACCAAAAATTGCTAAAAAAATAGATTTCAAGACTTTCTAAAAACACACCTTTTACAAATCCTTCTTTGATTGTTGATATTGCTTTGAATACTCATTTGGATCCTTCATTGCTAAAAACGAATTTCATTACTTTGTAAAAATAGTCTTTTGAATATATTATTCTTTGATTGTTGACGTGGGTTAGTCTTGCTCCTAGCACTCATCTAGATTGATAAATTTGGTTCAAGTTGCAGAAAATCAGCACAATAATAATATTGTGATATTCAATTCATTCATAATCAATTACACAAATATATAGGAGGATCGCGAAATATGGAGAAGTCTTATTTTAACTCCTACAACCAACTACCATGTTAGGTGAGTTGTTCGAACAACTCACATAACTCTAATAACTTATATTTGTGTATTGTTACACTAATATATTCCACACACTAACAAGATATTAACCCATACAATATTAATGGAGAACTAATATTTCCGACATTCCCCTCGGCCTTAGTGTGAACATTGTAGAAAAGCAATTGCACTTCCGATGCTCTATCAAAAAAATAGATTAGCAGATACATGGAAAGAAATTAACCAGTTTGAAATGGTTGATAGGATCTACATATGACTATGATTGTGTGAAAACTAAATAGTTGTTATGTGGTTGTATTGGGTGCAATATGAGTGAGCTGTTGAGATAAGTGGAAAAAATAGTTCGCACAGGTTTGCAACACATGTGAGAGGCAATTGAAGCACCCAAAATTCCTAACATCAAGTGGAGGTCTAACACGAGAATATCACTATGTTTATTTTCAACTATTCTAAACTGCTAACTTGTTATTTACTAAAATAATTCAATTGAACTATTTAGAAACTATCATGCATAGGGGCAATGAAGAACAACACATCTGCCCCTTTACACTTACTATGCCATTGAAGGACTCGCCATTGCTCTAATACCAAATGATAAATTTGGTTCAAGCTGCAAAAAATTAACACATTGATAATATTGTGATATTTAATTCATTTGGAATCAAATACACAAATACATAGGAGGAGGACCTCCTAATACAGAGGAGTCCTTTTTTAACTCCAACAAACCACCATATGAGGTGATTTGTTCGAATAACTCACATAACTCTAATAACTTATATTAGTGTATTGTTACACTAATATATTCCACACACTAAAAGATATTAACCCATATAGTATTAATGGAGCACTAATAGTCTTAATATAGATCATTTGCCATTCCTTGAGAAGCTATGGGCTTCATTGCTTGTAGGATTGACTTTTGATGTACATGTATAGGAAAATTTTGAGTGTTCAAGTGTTTTCCTTCCACTTGAATGGGGTGGCCCATCCAAAATTCTTGATTTTAGTTTTGAGAGACCTATGTGTATGGATATTAACGAGCTAACATGTAGAATTGTTGTGGTTACATTTCCAACAAATATCATAAGGATGAAGATTCCAACAATGATCAAAATCGTGACCTTTTTTTGCCACAATGGCTATAAATAAGTAATGTAGCCAAATTAAGAACAAACCAGATATACTGCAAATAATATGAACTCCAAAAGAAAATAGATCTCCTTCTTTGTTATCAAATAATGAATTACAATGTTTCCTAAATAGGAAAACAACTCCCAACTCGAGTTGCCAAGTAAACTCTAGCTAACTCTGACTAAATCTACTCTAGGTGGCGGAAATTACTAATTTTAGTAGTTTACTAGAACTTGCTATTCTTAGTAATTTCGCATGCTTATTCCTACGGGCACAAAAATTGCCACACATCTTCTACATCCCTAAATTAGAGGAATTGCCAATTTTTTAACTCACAATGCAATTAATAGACTAAAATTAACTAATGCTCAAAAATAGGAAAAATCTGAACTATAACTTAAATCCTAATTTTCGGCCTCAAGATGGCAAATTTAGGGCCCAAAAATGTGTCAAAAATTTGCCCCAACCAGTAGGTCAGAATGCCACTACGTTCATCTCATCAAAACACGTGGTTTCAAAAAAAAAGGACTCAAACAGACACCCGGAGCTCAAGTTATGACCTTGTCAAGTTCCTGCTAATTCTGGCGCATCATTCTCGCCTGCTTGAAAAAAACGCAGCTCCTACAAGTTGTCTTCTTCAAACTGCTTCCATTTATCTGCATCCAACTTCTGAATCTCCCACTCTGTGACCCAAGTAATGTCCTCTTGTTCTAGTCCTTTCCAATGTACCAAATATTTGTTGTATTTCCCATGTCACGTGTCCATTGTTTTCTTATCTAGAATCTGATCCACCTC
Source organism: Taxus chinensis (assembly GCA_019776745.2). Taxonomy (NCBI): domain Eukaryota; kingdom Viridiplantae; phylum Streptophyta; class Pinopsida; order Cupressales; family Taxaceae; genus Taxus; species Taxus chinensis. Next base: position 682,730,593 of record CM034153.1, on the reverse strand, counting down.
TTCTTTCTTCTTCACCGGAACCTGTTGCCGCCAATCTACTACTTCATCAATAACATCCCCTTCTGCACCATCCCCATGAAAAGAATACAAATCTAAAACATTAAACACTGGAGAAATATCAAAATTCGCTGGCAATTCTACCTCATAAGCATTATCGTTTATTTTTTTCACGATTTTGCAGGGACCAATCTTCTTGTACTTCAACTTGTTATAGGTTCCTCTTGGAAACCTTTCCTTCTGCAGATATACCATAACGAACTCACCAACTGTAAATACCTTTCTACATCTGTGCACATTTGATATTTCCTTATACTTATCTTTAGTATTCTGCAGCTTCTTCCGCACTTCTTCCTACAATTGTTGTATATGTTCGGCAAATGCTTCTGCATCATCACTGACTCTGCCATCAACTGGTAGCTGTACCAAATCTAATACCCCATTTGGATTACTCCCATACACAATTGAAAATGGAGACTTTCCCATGGATCTGTTTATGGAACTGTTATATGCAAACTCAGCTTGCGGTAATGCTAAGTCCCATTGTTTCAGCTTTTCCCCAACAAAACACCTTAATAGGTTTCCCAAACTCCTATTTACCACCTCTGTTTGCCCATCAGTCTGCGGATGATAGGCACTACTGAATTGTAGTTGAGTTCCAAATTTATTCCATAAAGTCCGCCAGAAGTGACTTAAGAACCTTGTGTCCCTATTTGAAGTAATGGTTTTTGGAACACCATGTAAACGAACAACTTCTCTGAAAAACAAATCTGCTAAGCCTATTGCATCACTTGTTTTCTTGCAGGCAATAAAATGAACCATCTTAGAAAACCTATCAACAACCACAAAAATTGAGTCATTACCTCGTTGTGTTTTTGGTAATCCCAAAACAAAGTCCATACTCAGATATGTCCACGACCCTTTAGGAATAGGAAACAACATATACAACCCTGTATTCTGTGCATGGCCTTTCGAGACTTGGCAAATTCAACATCTCTCCACATATCTTACCACATCTCTTTTCAACTTTGGCCAATAGTATTTGTCTGCTACCAAGGCTATCGTCTTATCTTTACCAAAATGCCCAGCCAACCCTCCGCTATGCAACTCTTTCACTATATTCTCTCTCATAGACCCAACTGGAATACATGGTGTCCCTTGAATAGGTAGCCATCCTATAAAATATACTCATCCAGGACATCTCCTTCATTGTCTGATAATGGACTAATTAGTCTTTCAAGAATATCCTTGAAATCAGAATCAGAAGAATACAAACCCTTTATTGCTTCAAAACCCACCACCTCATTTTCCATAGTGGTAAACAAAGTCACACGCCTACTCAATGCATCTGCGACTTGATTTTATTTTCCGGATTTATGTTTTAGAGAAAAAGTATATCCTTGTAAAAATGATACCCACTTTGCATGCCTACTATTCAACTTCTTTTGGGTATTCACATACTTTAGGGCTATGTGGTCTGTAAATAACACAAACTCCTTAGGCACTAAGTAATGCCTCCAATGCCTTAATGCTTATACAATTGCATAAAATTCAATATCATAAGTAGAGTAGTTCTTTCTTACCTCATTTAGTTTCTCACTAAAGAAAGCTACTAGCTTTCCTCCTTGACTTAGAACAGCTCTAATACCCACATGTGAGGCGTCACGATCAACCTCAAACACTTCATCAAAATCTGGTAGTGCCAAAATGGGTGCCTCTGTCACCTTCTTCTTCAAGAATTGAAAACTATCCTTAGCTGCCTTTATCCACAAAAACTCCCTTCCTTTTGTGCAATCTGTGATAGGTGCTACAATATTGTTGAAATTTTTAATAAATTTTCTGTAAAATGTTGCTAAACCATGAAAGCTCCTTACCTCTGTTATACTCTGTGGAGTCGGCCATTCAATAATTGCCTTTATCTTTTCTGAGTCCATCTGTACCCCACCTGCTGAAATAATAAAGCCCAAGAATACCAAACTCTCTTGCATGAATGTGCACTTCTTCATATTTGCATAGAGTTTCTCTTTCCTTAGAACTTCAAATACCAACCTTAGATGCCTCAAATGTTCTTCTTTAGTTTTACTAAAGATCAAGATATCATCAAAATAAACCACAACAAACTTACCATTATACTCCCGTAGCACGGTGTTCATCAATCTCAAGGTGCTTTGGATAACCCGAATGGCATCACCAACCACTCATTTAATCCATTTCCTGTCTTGAATGTTGTTTTCCACTCATCTCCTTCTCTGATCCGAATCTGATGATAACCACTTCGAAGATCAATCTTGGTGAAATAATTAGATCCAGAAAGCACATCCATCATATCATCAAGGCGAGGTATTGGGAACCGATACTTGATTGTAATTTTATTGATCGCTTTGCTATCCGTGCACATTCTCCATGTTCCATCCTTCTTTGGTGTTAATAAAGCTGGTGTTGCACACGGACTCATGCTCTCCCTTACAACCCCCTTTCGCACGAGCTCTGCCACTTGCCTATTCAACTCTACATGCAATGTCGGGCTCATCCTATAAGCCGCTTGATTTGGGAGTGAAGACCCTGGAATCAAATCAATGTGGTGTTGAATATCTATTTTGGGTGGTAATCCATCTGGTAGCTCATCAGGAATAACATCCGAAAATTCTTCTATTAATTATGATGTTTCTATTGGTATTTGAGCACCTACAAGTTCATCCTTATTTGCAACTAGTGCATAACAAAAACCAGTTGCCTTTGCCTCCTTCACAAATTCCTTTGCAGAAAGCATATTTTCAGCCTTCCCCTCTTCTTTAAGAGGTAGAAAAACTATTTTTGTGCCATCCTTCCAGAAAGTATAAATATTCTTTCCCCCATCATGAATAACTTTTCTATCAAATTGCCATGGTCTTCCTAGCAGCATATGACATGCATCCATAGGAATAACATCACACCAAATCTCATCCTTATAAATGTTCCCAATAGAAAAGCTTATTAAACATTTCTTATCAACAATAACTTCATTACCCTTCTTAAACCATGCAATACAGTAAGGGTTAGGATTCTTCTCACAATGCAGACCCAATTTATCAACCATCTCATTTGAAACCATGTTCTCACCACTACCACCATCAATAATAACATTACATACCTTTCGTCCTAAAGTGCATCTTGTTTAGAAAATTTTTGTACGCAACCATGCATCCCCCTTGACCTCCTTTCTTGGAGCAATCATCGTCCTCTTGATCATCAGCGTTTCTCCAACATCTGGTGGAATTTCGAGGTCCTGTTCATCTTCTACTTGCTCAGCTTTAACAAGATTTACTCTTGGATCATCTCCTTTCCTTTTGTCATGTGTATAAGTATGTGGGCATTCAAAATCCCGATGCCCTTCTTCACCACATCTGTGACAAAAAAAATGGTCTTCGTGGAGCCTCCCATCCTTTATCGCTAGCATATCCTCTGCCCCTAGAAAATCCTCTACCTCTTTGTTGATTCTGGAAATCTTGTCTTGTATCCTCTCGCTTTTCCAATCCACGAGATGATTCTCCCCTACCTTGGCTGAAACTAGCGCGTCCTCGAAAGCAAGATGAGGCCCCCCTATTCATTCCAGGTGATCTCCTAAAACTTTGACGATTTTGTTTTTCCTAAGCTTTTAAGGCTAATTGATAGGCATCCTCCATGCTTTTAATCTTATGCATACTTATCTCATCTTGAATAGAAATTTTTAATCCATTAACATACCTTGCAGCCATTTATTCCTTAGTTTCTTCATGCTCTACACGAATGGACAACTTGTAGAACTCATTTGTGTATTCTTGCACTGTTTGTAAGTTCTGTTTGAGATTCTGAAACCTCCTATAAAGGGTTTGTGCATAATCCACAGGGAGAAATTTATCTTTCAGCTTCTTCTCCATCTTACTCCATGTCCTAATTCTTTCTTTCCCCTTTCTTGACCGCTCTTTCTATAGGTGATCCCACCATAACATAGCATGACCTTTCAATTTCGTGCATGCAAATTTTACCTTCTTTTCTTCTGACATAGCCTTCCACTCAAAAAATTTCCCATGCTAGTCAACTAGTCTATCAGCTCCTCTGGTTTTAGACTACCACCATACTCTAAAACATAAACTCTTATCCCATCATTCTTTCCTTCTAATGCTCGAAGCATCCTTTCTTCAAAAGCTAATAGTGGTGCTTGCGTTTCCTCCTCTTCACAAACTTCTTCTTCATCTGTGTCATCTCCACCTTGATTTCCTCTCTGGGTTATCATTATAGCAAGCGCAACAACTTGTCTCTGCAGATCTTGCATATTTCTATTCATCTGGGCAATACCGCCTCCTCTTCCTCTTCCTCTTCCTGCCATTTTTTTAAAAAATACTTCAAACCAGCTCTGATACCAGATAATGTAGCCAAATTAAGAACAAACCAGATATACTGCAAATAATATGAACTCCAAAAGAAAATAGATCTCCTTCTTTGTTATCAAATAATGAATTACAATGTTTCCTAAATAGGAAAACGACTCCCAACTCAAGTTGCCAAGTAAACTCTAGCTAACTCTGACTAAATCTACTCTAGGTGGTGGAAATTACTAATTTTAACAGTTTACTAGAACTTGCTATTCTTACTAAGTTCGCATGCTTATTCCTATGGGCACAGAAATTGCCACGCATCTTCTACATCCCAAAATTAAAGGAATTGCCAACTTTCTAACTCACAATGCAATTAATAGACTAAAATTAACTAATGCTCAAAACTAGGAAAAAACCGAACTATAACTTAAATCCTAATTTTCAGCCTCAAGATGGCGGATTTAGGGCCCGCAAATGTGTCAAAAACTTGCCCCAACCAGTAGGGCTGGTTGCTGCGTTCGTCTCATCAAAACACGTGGTTCCAAAAAAAAAACGGACTCAAATAGACACTCGGACCTCAAGTTAAGACCTTGTCAAGTTCCTTCTAATTCTGGCACATCAATAAGGTGATGAAACAAATACCTCCCATGTGTGTGAATACAAGGCTCACATTGATGTTTAGCAGAGTTGTCATGGATGCATGTTTGCTTTAATAAATGTGGGACATATGGTGGGTTGAGATGATTCCCTGATGTATGTGAGACCAAAATTCTTGGGTCTCTTTTCAAATTCAATAGGTTTTTGAATTCTTTGTGATGAAATAATTTATTTGAGGTTTTTGTTTTAGACTATAGAGTTTGTTAGAGATTTTTTCTTAGATATTCATTTAAAAATTTAAAATTTTTATTGCAATTATTATGTTTCTTTAACTTGTCTCAAAGTTGAAATTATTATTATGTTTTAGGTTTTAATAGATATGACTAGGTAGCACATGAGTTGATATATGTCATTTTGAAGTGCCTTGAATGAAGTGAAGGTAAGAATAAGATCTCAAACATTTTTAACCAATCAATACTTCATAAAATCAAGTTCACATGTAATTTATTAAATAAAGTACATGTTACAATTTTTCAACATTATTAAATTGGTGCCTTCGTGGCTTTTTTGTGGAACAGTGAGTTGTCTGGTCGCCCCTGCTCTTGTAACTCTATTATATTTTTATTAATAGAATGTGCAGTTCCAATAGTAAAAAGTCAAATAAATATCAATTTTAATCTAACAGACAAATAAACTTGAACACAAACAAGAGCCCAAATCAAAATGGACACTATAATAGAAAGTTGAAGTTTAAAACAAAATGGTGTGACTTAACATACTCAAAAGAAATAAAAATTAATTAATTTTTAAAATATTTTTTTATAATTAGAATTTCTAAAAGAGATAAAGAGGAGATATCCACAATTTCCTAGAATAAAAAAGAAGTCCAATTTTATAATATTTTTATTTACTTTAAACATTTAAAATATTTGGATTTTAGTTTTGAACATGTAAATTAGGACTCATTAAAATAGAAAGAAATAATGATATAATTAAAAAAGAATTTTTTTCATAAAAACTCAATATATAAAGTACCTAAAATGAAATTATGAACCTATAAATTAATCTCGTTAATTGTAATCTCATTAAAAAAAATGACTATCAACATATATTGAATTTTTTTCACATATTCTAAAAAATACAAATACTTTATTTTTTAACAAATCAAAAATTAATTCCTATTACTTCTTTCAAACTATTGTCATATCTTCAAACAAATTTCAAAGTATTGGGATATCAAATTTATGCTTGAAATACATGATAGAAATATGAAGAGCATATTGTCAACAAATTCAATATTATTTAAATATATAATTTCAAACAATCTTTCCCAATTCTAGTATAAAAATTATTAAAATATTAACTAAATAAATATTTTTAATATATATTAGTCATTCACATATAACTTCATCAATTAAATATGTAACTCTTATTTGGTTAACAAAATATGGACACATACAAGTGTGTCAATGTGCCTTCCATTTCTCTTCATTCTCTCTTGAATACATACTAAAGTTGGTATCAAAGCAAGTGTTCTGGGAAGCCCTTGAAGATAGGTACAAATGTCAACAAGAAAGAATAGGTTCTAAAGGTAAGGTTCATGTTTGCAAGGAGGTGCACAATTTCAAACATCATGCTAGGGCACGAGAAGACTAGAAGATGCGATTTGCAAGAGAGTATCACGAGTTGTAAAAGTGTTCATGAGTTGCAAATGTTGTTAATGAGGAAAAGAATATTATGTTAGGTAACGTGAAGAATAGAAGCAAAACATTGTTGCACAAGGAAGACATGACCACGAGAATAGGACAAGAAAAAAAAGAAAATGTTTAGACCATGACGAGATCATAATGCATGTGAAGACCAAAAAAGAGGACAACGAGTTTGCAGAAAATATTTGTGATTTCTATACATGTGCAGACATAAAAGTATATCAAGAACACAAAAGAAAAGTTGTAAAGGTTGTGATTTTCATAATTTACATACATATGGGTTGTGATCAGAGTGCACGTGAAGACCAAAAAAGAGAACAATGAGTTTGCAGAAAATATTTGTGATTTCTATACATGTGCAAACATAAAAGTATATAAAGGACAAAAAATACATGTTATAAAGGTTGTGATTTTCATAATTTACAGACAGTTGGAGAGTATCACGAGTTGTAGAGTGTTCATGAGTTGCAAATGTTGTGGATGAGGAAGAGAAGGCCATGTTAGGGCACGTGAAGAATAAAAGCATAACATTGTTTGCAGAAGGAAGACATGACCACAAGAATAAGACAAGCAAAAAATGAAATGTTTTGACCATGAAGAGAACAAAATGCACGTGAAGACCATAAAAGAGGACAACTAGTTTGCAGAAAATATTTGTGATTTCTATACATATGCAGACATAAAAGTATGTCAAGGACACAAAACGCAAGTTATAAAGGTTTTGATTTTCATAATTTATAGACAAATGGGTCTTGATTTCAATCTTCCATATCCTTTAAATTGTGATTTCCATTAGGAGGTACAATTTTATACAGCCAAACATCATGATTTATATTATAGCGAGTTCACTTTTGTGTAGTTCACAATCAAAATTTTCATACTTATTTATAACTAGTTTGGTGACAATTTTGTGAGTAGAAAAACTTGAAAAATAGCCAATATTTAGAATTTGGTTCAACCACAAGTGTAAAAATTAATTGTCTAGAGCTATAATGTCTCGAATCACAAGATACCCACGATGGTTGAGTATCATGATTATAACAGAAATATTCTCAAAAAGGAATTAAGACCTCATACAAACCCTAGTAATTATGACAAACCTCATGAGGAAGATCTTTTGTTGATGAAATTGACTATTTGAGATTATGTAATCCTTGAGGTTTGGAATGCCAATGTGGCAAGTGATCTTTGGATTGGTCTTCAAAATATCAAACTTTGGAGAAAAATTGTCATGTACATGAACAATATGTTATTTTTGCAAAGATGAATGCTGATAGGTTATTGTGAGAGCATATTCAGATGAAATATTTCTTAGAGAAACTCATTATCGTAAACAAAAAGGTATTGGATGATGATTACCTAGTTTCTCTTGTTTTGAACTGTTTATCAACCTCATATTAATTGTTTCTAGAGGCCTTACACTTGATAACATAAATCTAAACCATAACATTTGATCATGTCAAATCCTATTTTTTATAGAAGGAACACATGACAACTTAGACCAATGACTCTTTTTCTAGACAAATAGAGAGTGTATTGCTTCTCATTTGATGGGGAGGTGGAAATGTAACCTTGAAGGATCTACTTTAAAATATCATGTGAAATGTTATCTGTCAAAAGGTTGGACATGTCAAAAACAATTGCCATAAATGACAATATGCTCTTTTCCACAACAAATTTTTTAGAAGACAAGCAAATGTGGCAACAATCAAAGCTAAATGGGATTCAGAAGAAGAGTATGCTCTTAAGGCATCGTGCTCATATGAAAGTACTAGATGTTGATTTTTTTTGGCAAACACAAATTTATCTAATTCAGTTTCATTAGGTGATGGGATATCACATGTTGTAGAAGGGATACAAGATATCCACATAGGTGTTGAATAATGCTCCAAAATTCATAGTAAGGAATGTTATGTATGTTCCTAGTATGATTAAAAATATCTTCATCTATTAATCATTTAATTGTAATTCCCAACATCATTGTCTATTTATTAAGGAATAAGTGTATTTTGTTTGATATAAAATAAGGCAGGGTATTATCCTTAGGCATTGGGATAGATGGCTTGTATACACTTGTTTGAACCTATTGTAATCAACTTATTTACATTAGCTATGGAGGATAATACCAACTTTCTATGGTATGAGAGACTTGGACATCTCAACCTCATTACTTATCCAAACTTAAGAAAGCCAATGTAGTTGTTGGTTTTCCTACTATCCAAGAAAAAACAAGATGTGGGTAGGTTTTTTGGATGGAAAGCAAAAGCAAAATCCTTTTTCTAATGAAAGTGCCTAGAATGCAAAGGTGTTGTTAGATCTTGTTCTGCAAAGATCTTTGTGATCCATCTAGGAAATCATTGAGACTCCTTGATGTGAGCTATTTTCTATTATTGGTGGATTATTTCTCCAAGATGATGTGGGTCTACTTCTGGAATATTAAGTCTAAGTATTTTTCTACATGTGAAACATTCAAAGCATTGGTGGAAAACCAGACAAGTAGATGGATCAAAACATTAAGATATGCCAATGGTGTAAATTCACTTCCAACCATCTTAAGAAATATCGTACTAAGGAAGGTATTCAACGATAGTGGAAAACCTCGTAAAATTCACAGTGGAATGGAGTAATTGAGAGGTATAACACAAATATCATGCATATGAATTAATGCATGATGCAAGCACAATACAAGCATATGTGTCATACAAATACTAGGGCTCGAAGTAGTCAACATGACAATGTATATTTAAAATGAGATTCATTGCAAAACTTTGTAATTGTGTATTTTCTTGTTTTTGGTTGTTACATATATTTTGGTTTTTGATAGTAAAAGGAGTAAACTAGATTCTAAGAATAAAAGATAATTCTTTTCTGGCTATAATGACCAATCTAAAGCCTATAGAATTGTTGATATTTCTAATTCTAAGATAATGTTTATGTCATATACCTTTTTGAAGGCTTATTTTTTGTAAACCTTAACCCATTCTTCTCTTTGTAGGTCTAAGGAAGAGATGAAGGGGAAGATCTGGATTACATTTTTATTGTTGTTATTTTTATTATTATCATGTATCCTATTGGGAAGCATAACGCTCCAATAGAAGAACTTAATTAGTTATGAAATAAAACTATTTTGAGCATGTAGGCTCCAAATACTAATTAGATATTTAATAGTACATTTCTTAAGGGGTCGGCCATCATTGTTGCATTGTAAAAACACTCCTTATGGTTATAAATGGAGGTCGCTTAGCCATTAGTGAGCATGTTTTTGGTGAATTTTCATATCTTGGTGAAGGATTGCTTACTAAACACATTTTCCATCTCTCTTATGGACGAAAACCCTTGATTAAGACCCTACCAAGGATGAAATTGTGGATAAGTTGGTGTGGATGAAACCCCACACTACACTTGGTTTTCTACACTTTACTATTGGTTACAACGGATTTATGCCCTAAGCAACTTGCTTGGGAGAGTGCTTTGGGTGACGTTGTTGGTTTTAATGTGATTACTTTACATGATTGGATTCTCCATAATTTCTAAAGGTGAAATCTTTCATTTCTACTAATTGTTTGAATGTATATGAGTGTTATTTCAATTCTGAAAATTAATATTTAAATATGTAGTGAAGGGTTTCGCAATAAATTTAAAATAGCACTTGCGGGCATCTGAAAATCATTTTTCTTGCTTCTAACAATTGTCGGTTATTTATTCTAAATTTTGAGCCTATTTCCTAGAGGTTTGAGTGAAGATTGTTCCTAGAAAAGTGTGTTTGAGTTCTCTTAAAAGGTCTCCACACTAGGAGCCAAGTGGTGGCAATGTGTTGATGGTTTCACACTGAATTTTCAGCCATAATTTGCCCTAGTTCTGATTTCAAATCCTTCATAACCAACTTTGGGTCATTTCTGGAGAGTCCCTGAAAAAGGACATTACAATGGTATCATAGTTCCATCCTCCCATTTTGTGAAGTATGGAAGATAACAATGATATCAGTACTACAAAAAGGGAAAGAGGAAAATCTCGAAGACTGGGGAAGAAAAATTGGACATGATCATGAAGACACGAGAAGGGATAACATATGCACTAGATAAGATCTCCCTATCCATCCAAAACATGCAAAGTAGTGGTTCGACCAAGGGGGAAGAGGATTCCTACAACCCTCATGACACAAAGAAGGATAAAATTTCTTTTGCAAAGCCCTACAAACCTCAATTCAAGACCAAGGAGGCAGTCCCTCCACACGGGAGCCCTAGACAAGCTCATGACTACATGACATGGCTTAAAGAGTACCAAACAATGTCATAGGAGTTTCAGGAGGAAATGTATCTCACTGATTTCATCAAATTAAGGATGTAAGAAAAAAAATTATGGGCAAAGAACCCTAGCGCTAAAGGGAGAAGTGAAACATGCCTTGGGAAAGATGAATCTTCCCACTTTTGATGGCTCCACAAAATGATCAGCTAGGGCATCTTCTTCCACCATAGGTTTCAAGGACAAGTACGTGTCAATGAATGTGGTGATGCCCTTGTGTCAACATGTAATGATACCACTAAGTATGGATCCGAAAGCATACTTCCATGATCTTTCACATCTCAATGAAAAATGCACGATAGAAGAATATGTGGCTGATTTTCAAAATATTTCAATGATGGTAGATGATATTTCCAAAGGAAGACTCATGGTGTTGTTCGTAGAAGGGTTGGCCAAACTTGTAAGGAGTTTAGTGAGAGCTTTTGACCCGTCTTCCTTGTAAGAAACAATAAGGAAGTCATTATACCTCAAAGGTGCAATCCCTAGCACTGGTTTTTTCATCAAAAACTGTGGGTGAAAAGGGGTATAATAGACCAGCAATGGGAGGGCAGCCAAAGGGTCTTCCATCTTAGCCCAATGTACCTTTTTTAAGGCAACCTATGAAGCCTTTTCAAGGGGCTAATAACCAAGGACTGAAGCAATAAGACATGAACCAAAAGTACAATAATGAGCTGAGAAGGAAGAAGCTTGGCTTCACATATAAAGATCCTTGGTCACCGGGACATGGGTACCTTGGAAAGGGGAAAATACACTACATAAAAGTGATGTTTGATGATGGAGGAGAGGATGAAGAAGAGGGAAAAGTGGCAACAATTTTTGAGTTAGGAAAAAAGGTACACCAAAGTTAGATCTAGTAATAACCAACACTCTTACATCTCTATGTGCTGCCCAAACATACCATTCCTTCTGAGTAAGAGGGTACATCAATAGTCATGATGTGGTAGTTCTCATTGATAGTGACACAACCCATAATTTCATCAATGAAGGGCTTGCAAAAAAGCTTGGGTTGAGGATGAAGATTATTGAAGGCTTCCAAGTAACCATTGCCAATAGGACCACCATATATTGCATACAGAGAATGGGACAGATTTCACTCTTCCTAGGAAAATATGAGGTATATGATGGATTTTTTGTGATTAAGTTAGTTAATGATGAAGTGGTTCTTAGAATTCGATGGATGAAATATTTGGGGTAATTCAGCTTCAATTATCATGATAGAGAACTGAAATTCTATGAAAAAGACAAATACATTGTAATTCAAGGTATAAAGGATGAAGGGAGTACAATGTAAAATGCTTGGAAATCACGTTTTGGTTTACTTTCTTACAGAACAACTGATTGGAAAAATATTATCACAACTGAGTATGTTAAAAATCAGTTTGCTAATGACATCATGGAAGGTCATATAGTGGTAGAAAATTACAAGGTAATGGATGGGTTGATCCTCTATAATAATATGATCTTTTTGATGTCGGATTCCAAGATGAGAATAAGGACGATGAGGGTTGCTCATGATTCACCTCTAGCTGGTCACCAAGTATACTTTAAGACATACAAGCAAATTTGTGAAAGGTTCTTTTGGAAAAGGCTCAAGGAGGATGTCTTGCAACACTTCCAAGAGTGTATGAATTGCCAACAAAACAAAGCATAATACAATTTTCTAGCTAGGTTGTTGCAATATCTTCCCATTCCTTCTAAAAAATGGGAAAGTATCTCCATAGATTTCATTACAGGGATGCTCGTAGCCCAAGATAAGAGTTGCTTATATGTTTTAGTGGGTATATTAATGAAATATGCTCACTTTCATCCACTTCCCACCAAGTATGACGCTCATATGGTTGTTAATGTGTTTTTTAAAGAAATATTTAGACTTCAGGGGCTTCCATGGAACATTGACCACCACTTTATGGGCATATTTTGGTAAGAGCTTTTTTACGTTACTGACACCCAATGCTTCTAAGCACTACTTACCATCCCTAAATGGATGGCAAAATTGAGATTGTGAAAAAATGGGTAGAGTGATATTTGAGAAACTATATTTTCGGGAAGCAATCAACTTGGATAAAATGGATTCACTTGGTTGAGTTTTGTTACAATACATCATTTCATATATCCATTGGAATGACCCCTTTTAGAGACCTATATGGTCACGAGGCCTTTTATTTCATGGACTTGATCATTGGGGATAAAAGGGTTCTCATTGCTAAAAAATATGATCCAAGAGAATCAAGTAATTTTGAAGGAACTCAAGAAGGACCTGCAACAAGCCCAGAATCAACATAAACAATATGTAGACCAGCTACACATAGAGAGATATTTTTGAAGTAAGAGATTTGGTTTTCCTAAGGTTGTATCCCTATAGATAGTCCTCACTTAAACAAAGTGGGTCTGAGAAGTTCAAAACAAGCTTTTATGGTTCCTACAAGGTGAAGGAAAGGATATGACAAGTTGCATATCATATTGAGCTACCATTGGAGAGAAAGATCCATGATGTCTTTCATGTCTCTTATCTTAAGATGTCTTTCATGTTTCTTATCTTAAGAAGGCATTTAGGAAGCATATTAAGTCTTCACCATAACTACCCCCTTTATATGAGGAAGAGAAGATCATTCTTGTTCCAAAAATCATCCTTGATGTTCAGGAGAGGAAGCTAAGGAACTAGAGTATCTGTGAGTACTTGGTACGGAAGGAGAAGCTATCTTGGAACATCCAAATTTACGATTGTTGGGACAAGAAATCTTGGGAAGGGGAGACTATCATGTCCCTTTTTGAAGGATGATTTTTTGAAGACCTTAACCCATTCTTCTCCCTGCATGTCTAAGGAATAAAGCAAAGGGAAGATCTAGATTATATTTATTGTTGTTATTTTTATTATTATCATGTATCCTATTGGAAAGACAAGCTTTCCAATAGAAGAACTTAATTAGTTAGGAAAAAAAGTATTTTGAGCATGTAGGCTCCAAATACTAATTAGATATTTAAAATTACTTTTCTTTAGGGGTCAACCATCATATTTGCATTGTAAAAACACTCTTTATGGTTATAAAAGGAGGTCGCTTGGCCATTAGTGAGCATGCTTTTGGTGAATTTTCATATCTTGGTGAAGGATTGCTTGTTAAACATCTTTTGCATCTCTCTTAAGGATGAAAAACCTTGATTGTGATCCTCTTAAGGACGACAACCATTTTGGAGAAGTTGTTGTGGACAAAACCCCACACTACACTTGGTTTTCTACACTTCATTGTTGGTTATAATTGATTTATGCCCTAAGTGATTTTCTTGGGAGAGTGTTTTGGGTGATGTTGCTAGTTTTTATGTGATCAATTTACATGATTGGATTCTCCATAATTTCTAAAGGTTAAATCTTCCATTTCTACCTATTGTTTGAATGTATATGAGTGTTATTTCGGTTCTGGAAATGATTAGTTCAATCTACACCGAAGAGTTTCATGTAAATTTAAAATAGCACTTATGGGCTTCTAAAAATCAGTTTTCTTACATCTAATGATTTTTGGTTATTTCTTAAAAAAATTGAGCCTATTTCCTAAAGGTTTGAGTGAAGATTGTGCCTAGAAAAGTGTGTTTGAATTCTCTCAAGTGGTCACCACCCTAGGAGATATGCCCTAGTTCTTATTTTAGTCCTATGTAACCAGCTTTGGGTCGTTTCCAGAGAGGCCAAAAAAAGAGACATTACAATTTAGTAGATATGTTGATGTGAAGGAGATAGAATCCTTATTTTTTGTAACTAGAAAGAAAACACCTAAGTACATGAATCTAGTGCTATGGATCCTTTGAAAGATGAAGAATATATTTTCTCTAGTATCCTAGCATAGTCACCAATGTGAAAACCCATGGTTGATATTTCTAATAGCCCTCTGATCTATCAACAATGCCAACTTACATCGATCAACAATCAAGTTAGGGGTCAACTATAACGTGGTTATCGGGTGCAATAAAGACATAAATGGTTTTACTATGTTGTATAAGAGGTGCCAGAGGATAAAACTCCTAAATTATTAGCCTATATAATGAGGAATTGGTGCTAACAATTTTTTATTAATTTTAGCCAAGAATGACTAATTAACAATTCATCATTTCAATTCAGATAATTAACTCTTTTATTCTCCGCTTAGAGTACCAATTGCCAAGTCTTGCCAAGGTTTTTGTGTCAATGAACTTAATGGAATGATTAGTAATGTGATAATGATCTAGCTAATGCCGACTTGTAAGTTTTACTATGCCAAATTTATGTAAAATGTTCTTTAATTCTTGTACTAATTAATTGTCCTTTAGTTTTGCTAATGTATCATTCCGCACAAGTGCACAAAATTTGATAAACAACTTTATGTGATTTAGGGTCAGTAAAATATTTTACCAAATTAAGGAGTTTCATAATGTTGTTGGGTGGTGAGAACATAGTTATAGTCAAAAAATCATGCACTTACTATTACATTTATACCGCCAAGTATATCATTTTATAAATGGATCTCGCATGTAAGAAAATTATTCACTAATGACCTCATCCCCTAGTCATGTCATGTCAGTTAGGTTGGTTGTCATTGTCATCTTGTCCTGCACAGTCATCAGTTGTTTACACAGTTCTGGTCGTCTCTCCGAGAGTATTAGGTGTCTTTATTTAGTCATTTTTCATCTCTAGTATTTGACTAGGGTGCTTAGGGTAGTAATGGGGCGCCCATGCGTGGCCCAATCCTTAATTTTAGGTTCACCTTTAGTCCCCATAACACTTGGGTCTAATTTACTTATTCGAGGTTGGTATTTGTCATTTTCCCTCTTATTCCCCTAGGTGCTAGTTGGCATGTCGGTTCATTAGTGTCAAAATTTGAACCAGAGATCCCTATATAAACATAACATAATCACTATCTTATGCGCGAACTATTTACTATAGGGAGCTAGCTATCTACTAAGGTGAATGACTAAATTTTGGAATCATTTTCATCTTGCATCACACAAGCATAGGGGAAAGGGTTTGTATTCATTCTATTCCATCCACCATTTTGCATTTTGCATCTAGTTACTTCCCCCTACTTCTGCGTCATTGACACTAGGGCACCCTAGGAACAAAACTGCACATAAAAGCACACAGAACTACATTGGGTCTAGAATGTAGTGCAACACTTAGTTGTAATTCCACCATTGTGACATCTAAGTTCAGTCCGGCCCCTTCATTTGCATCTTTCCTTTTTAGGGATTTGATGCTTTATATGGGGTTTTCCAGGTATATCTTCATTGTTAACTTACATGACGACACAAGCAAAGCCACTGCAAAAAACACATGCAACAAATATATAAGATATTGTGAAGATCTAGAGACATTGTTAGATTCAAATCCTGAGCTTTTCTACAGACCAGAGTGCCCAGACTATACAGACCAGAGTGCCCACTTGGCACCTCAGTCCTCTCCCAGGTGCACCCTAGTCCAGTCGGATCTGTCAGTTGCTGCAATTTCCTGGGGTCATGCACCTTCACACTCCTGCTTCTATCCACACATCAACATGTTTAAGTCCAACATACAACGAGGTAAGTTATTTTTTAGGTTAGTACCTTATCCTCTCTTATTTTCATCATTTCATTTCATTTTTAATATCAAATAAAATTTACATTGTGATTCAATATTTCAGCTTGTATTATTTCAGTGCATTTCTGTACGTACTTTATATCAACTTAGAATAATAGATATTAATTTCCATATTTTAGTTAATCATTTTGGTGGACCCATCGTTCTTTCGAATATATTTCCCTCAGGATCCATTCAAACCCTAATGGCTAATGGATAGCTCATCTTCTTCACCCATCACGTCTCATTTTAGTGTTAACTCTATCTATGATGAGGCTGTCATCGCTTGAGGTCCAAGCTTGTATATACTACTCTTGTTCACTACACCCGATCACATCCAACGAAGAACTTCTAGATAGCCAATAATATGTGCCTACTTGTTTTGAGGATTATCTTATAGGTATTAGTATTTTTGAGGATCCAATAGCCTTTACGCATTGTACACCATGCTATATGACTACTTGTGATCCTCCTTCTGATCTTTCAAAGGAAACTTTAGATGATTCCCTTATTGATTATTTGCTTGGTATTGACAATCACTCACATGGTGCATACTGATTCTTCTTCTAGTCCAACCACTAATATAGTATCCCCTCATGATTCTGCTACTTTTGATATTGCTTCCAATGATACATCTCATACTAGTTTGCATACTCCTTTAGATTATGTTGATGATCCTATTGATAACATCCTTAGTGATATTCTTATTTCTGAGTCTCTATCTGATACTGATGAGGCGAGTCATAGTCATGGTTCTCCTTCTTTTCATACTACTGAGTGTGACTCTCCTACTCCATTATTGTCTTCTCTTGAGATTTCATCTACAACTATGCATGAGTCACCACCATCAATCACTTCTTCTTCTCCTGCTAGTTCATCTCCTCTTGTTACATCACCTACGTCTTCCAGTCTATTTGCTTCTATAGATGTGTCTCTTATTCAAGGATGTTTCTGATGCTAGTCCTACCATTGTTATGGATATTCCATATGTATATCCTACTATAGCTTCCTCGACACCTATTCCTAGTGTGCCTTTAGCATCAAATCTCCCACATCACCTCTTGATATTCCTATGATCACTCACAATGGAAAATTACAACTGCTTAATACATTATTGCCATCTTCCACCATTCCTTCATAGGATATTATCTCTCTCATGCATGTTGTAGGTCAGTTACAATCTCAATTTCAATCCCTCACTTTAGAAAGTAGGGCTTACTATGCTTCTATTGACAACAATTCATTACATGAGTAATCATGTCCCTAAGAAGATTCATAATTTTGCATTCCCTCATAAATTTATCATGCCTAATTTCAGATGTTTTGATGGTATTAGTGACCCTCATGCTCATCTTCTACATTATCGTATGGATATGGCCTCTTATTCTAATGATAGCTTATTGCTTAAGGCATTTCGCTACAGTCTTATTGATTAGGCATTACAATGGTACACTCATCTCCCCTTTGGGTCCATTAGTACTTTCTATGACATGGAGGATGTTTTCCTCCATCAGTTTATAATCAACAATCAGTACCTAAAGTTACTTATGACCACTTACCTACTCTACATCAGGGCTCATCTAAACCTATCAAGGAATATATTTTACGATTCAATGCTTGTATGCATCAACTAGTATTCCAACCTATAGATCTTGAGAAGAAATTCATCTTCTGTCGTGGTTTAATTCCTCCACTCAAGCAAAGATTACAGTATGATACATGTGAGTCATTCATTCTTCTATGTTATAAAGTTATTTACCTAGAACAAGATCTTCTCTCAACACACATCATCGACCCTTCACATATCTCTATGGTACTATTGGCTCATCTAGTTCTCCTCCAATATCTTCTGGTGGAGCATCCTACAAAGTCTCCATCTTTACCTCACAAGCAAAGAAAATAAGCTCAATCCACTCCACCAAAAAAAAATACTCCTTCTTCTGGCTCCGCGATAGGCTACTTCTCCCACCACTCCACCTAGGTCACGGGAGTCTTTACATTTCTCTCATCAAGCTCGACCACATGATGTGCTACGTGTTTTACTTACTGAGTGATTAATTCACCTACCATCCAACCAACATCACTCGTAACACTGATTACAGAGTCAACATGACCAACCTTATTGTAATTGTCATCGCATAAATAGCCATATGGATAATGATTGTCTTGCCCTTCATGATAGATTACAACAACTAGAGAATAAGGGCATCATCTCCTTTGGCTCTCACCCACGTGAGCAATCCATCTCTCCTCTACCTTGCCATAGGATTTCTGCCACAATTGAGTCATCTCCTACATATGGTGCTTAGGCCATGGTACGTACATCGCAGTTTTTTACTCATGTGTGCTCTCCACCGTATCCATACACAGCTACCTCATTGCATCCATTACATTCACTCCATCCATATAATTCATCACATTCATGCTCATCCACCACATCACGTTGCTCCTTTACACTGGTTTCTACAGCACTCCACTCTCACACATCCCACGGCAGCTCCATATGACATTCAGGTTTGGTTCATACACTCATGTTGCTTCCATCCCACATACTTACACTGCTTCACGCCACCTTGGTATTTGGTAGGTGATTACTATCACCTTACCCCCTGATGACACATTTGTGTTCTTATAGTTCTTACATGACTAGGTTGAGGGTTTTGTTTATAAGAACCTTTTCATCAAGCACTTCGTCGATTCATCTAGCACATCCAATCAATTTCCCGAATGACGCACTCTTGTTTTTCCACGGTTCATTCTTTATTGTTGAGGCGATCTTAACTAAAATGATACCTAATCATCCATACACTGGGGGGAATCACTAATTCCCCCCATTTATCACACTAACATATTAAGCTTACATTACATTATCGTGACAAACATTCATCACGATACATGTGAGTTTGATAATCATACATAATCTCTTTTTACATTCATCATCATGTTAACTACGCATTACAAATTCCATTTAACAAACTGCTTCACTTACGATCATTATTCACATTCATTATCTATTACACGATCATATTTGCTACTATTGCATAAATATTACATGCAATCAACATTAACAACAAAAATCATCACATACATTCCAACATGTGTCATTTAAAAATCATTACAACATTGATACAACAAAACATTAAGCTCATCGTATATTTCAAGTCACATTTTTCTATACATATACGATGAGTACAATCGTCACTGGGGGGGCAAGTCCCCTACATCATATAAAATAATACCCATCACACCTCATCATCGCTATCACTCTCAGGTACCACGAGAGCCCTAGAACTAGATGCCTTGCCACTAACTCAGGACACCACTATTTGCAGCCTCGATACCTCTCCACTTTCCTACGTAATAAGGTATTCTCCATAGACTTCTCTACGAACTAACAATTGTTGTAAATCCATGAACCATACAAATACATCCTATGCACTAAAGGACCACCACCGAACGCCTCGTAGGCTCATCGAGTCTCCTTGTGTGCCTCATCCCTCTTGGCTAACAATATAGTACATGTGGTTTACTGTAACAACCTACTGGCTCGAATAAATGGGCATGCTCACCCGCAATCTCATCCACTCGCTCAAGTATGCCTCCACCAAGAATATCATTCGGCACATTCCATGTCAAGGTGTGGATGGATGTGTCTAACTATCAAGGACTAATACACATCACCTACATCATAAATACCACATACATGCATTAGAAAATCATCATTACTGAAACATAAGCTGACAACAACTTACATCACATAATTAAATATAGGTATTTACGATCCGCTCAATAGCTACTGACCAAATCATCAGGGGCATGTGTTTTCCCCTCTCCTCAAAATCCTACATGCATGGTAGCCTCGCTTAGACCTGTAAATAATGGAAACAACAATAACCATGGATGTGTCACCCACCATGTGTGGTACTCCTCTATGCAACCTGACATCATTTGCAGTCTACCAACTCTATCTACTGCACGTCTAACCTCATCTAGACCATGGTGGTGCTAGCTGCTCCACTATGGGCCCTGGTTTATCTTCGACCCTCCTCAGGTGCCCTAATAGCTCTCAACCATATATATGGCTCTGGGGGCACATCTTGAGCCATACCAAACTGACGTGATACCCTCTCCACCTGGAATAGAGCTCCGCCACACCTAGGAATCTATCCTCCAACCACATAGTCCTCTGAATACACCGCAAGTACTACATCATCCTCAGAACCACCCTCCATAATCACGGTATGGCCTCCATGTAACTGCCGCAGAGCCCCATCTTATCTATTAGTGCCATGTAGGTATTTATATCCATCCTAAGCGACCATGAATATCGGCCCATCTCCTTGCATATATCTCAAGTATAGGCCACTCGTTCTTGTGGGCCTCTAACTTTCCTAAACATTGCTACGTGCTCATATGCCCACACATGTAACAACTTAGTAGCTCCTATCCCACCTCTATGCTCGTCATGAATAAATCGGTATAGATCTTGTGCTATAAGTGGGCTACACACACCATCTGGCCCACGCATATCTAGTACTCTCCTCCTCTATACACCTACATATATCGTGCATCTTATACAAGATGCCTACACCACCTCCCTCCATCACTATAGATGAAATAATAACAACTGCTTTGAACTTCCACAACCATGGAACACCGGACCTTAAAATAACATCCAAACTAATATGGGCCTCGGCAAGTACTCGAGTCCAACAAATACCATCTCATCACTCGCATCTACCTCTCTATATCCTCCAAGTGCATCATTGTACTCTCTCTCCAACAACTGGCAACCATAATATACGATAGACATCCTCCAGTGTCACCGTCATCTCCCCCGTAGGTAACCAAAATGTGTAAGTATCTTCACACCATCTCTCGCATAGTGTATTCAACATAGCCATAATATGGGGCACATTCCCCATCTGTGCTATGTGCCGTAGGACTAGCATAGTCCATCACATTCCACTCATCATCTGACAAGCCCAATCTAAGCAACGTACTCATGTGACGCCCACCGTGGAACTCCCTTAAGTGAATATACCTATGTGCATCACAAAATGAAAACAAACACAACATTAGAATACCACACAAATCCATACACACTCATTTATCACATTAACCTATACATTACACATCAAATTTTCACCATTCTAGGCCACATCCACACTTTCTGGACCTAGAATAACTGATGAACTGGCTGAGAAGAGTCTTGGAAGTGCTTGCTATAAATTATTGAGCTTGCAGAATGAGTCTGGACACGGGTGCCTGGGCTGGGGTGAGGGAGCCTGAGTGTCAGAGACCTTTTGTAGGCGCCTGTGATTGTGCAGAGAGTCAAAATCTGAATTTTCTTGTGTCCCATCAATATGGCTAACCTTCGCTATTTGTCACCTATATGTCACTGGAAGATCGCAGAGTCCATTTGTAACATGTAAAATAGATGATATCCTGCAAACCTCTAAACACATCAAATCCTAAAAAAGAAAGATGCAAATGGGGAGTCGGAATGACCTTGGCGGTCACCCGATAGAGTGAACTTAGGACCGAGCATTGCACTACATCTCAGACTCTATGTAGTTTTATGTGCTTGTGTGTGAGATCATGTCCTTAGGTTTGCCTCGCGCCGATGACACCAAGATAGTGGGCTATAACTAAATAAAATGCAAATGTGTGGGATGAAATTTAGAACTTTCCCTTCTTATGTAGTGTATGTAAAGTAATAAGCCCAAAAATACAGTCCCTTTGATAGTTTGTAGATATTGCTTGCACTTTAGAATTTCCTGCCCTTATAATGGTATGTATTTTGTGTATATATAGAGATATCTTGCTTGAATTTTGACACTAGTGACATGATATGGTCAACTAGGACATCAGGATAGGAGTAAGAAAACCTGAAAATGCCGACCACAAATGTCAAAAATATGAATAAGAACAAAGAATAGATGAACACCCATGGTGGACAGGAGCACCTGGGCTTTGGTGTCTTGGGATAACTTATGAAAAATGTGAGAATATTGAAAGACAGGTATCCTTGTGACCTGACCAAAACTGGGTGCAGAAGTGACAAATGTGATAGTGAAAGACAATAGAAACAATCAAAGAAAGTGGATAGACTACAGAGTGTGTTACTAGTCTATAATTTTCTTACTTGATATCCATGCATATAACAACAAACTCAGTAGTATAGTAAAACTATTAATATGTGTGTGATTTTGTGTCTATATTTTCCCCCTTTTATGCTATTTGAATGAAACTTAAGTAGTGTAAAGGAAGTAAGGAACATACTAGTGAGAAGTTTGAAGAAGGCACAAAATATAATAACATATAACATGGAAAACCATGGATCAACTAATCTATCCATGCGACTTAAATAGAGATGACGAACTGTTGTAAGGAGCCCTTGGAGAAATTGATAGATTCAATTTGAGTAATTTGGAGGTTTCAAATTTGTTGTTAATGGAGATTTGAAGGGGGTGGGGAGTGATCAGTTCTCGACCCAATTTTGTATGTTTGGAAAAACTGACGGATTTTGGCATCCTACCGCCAGAGGGAGAGTGTTAGGGAGAGAGTTCTAGTGTTACCATCTATCTATGACTATATCCTAAAAAGGTCCAACCACTGTAGATGAATACAAGACCAAATTTTGTTCCATCTCGATCCATGTTGAATAACCCATATAAGAGCAGTATAGGAAAGGAAATGTCGTCTCATTGCCCCCACTCCCATGGGTGTCGTAATTTGTATAATTCTAGATGGCTTCCATGTTAGGTCATCTGGAATCGCTATAAAGTGATTCCCATGTTATCTCATCTGGGAAAGATAATGAAGTAATGTAACTCCCAAGTTAGGTCATTTAGGAGAGATAATGAAGTGATGTTATGTTGTATCGATCGATTGATTTGATTAAAATATTGAACGATTTCCTTGAAATTAAATGCATGTGATAGATTACTCATGGTGATATTTTCACTTTTTCCCCCAGATTAGGTCATTAGGGGGAATATATTTGAAGAAGTAGAACATGTCAAATGTTGTAAGAGATGATTTGTACCTTTGCTTGAATAGTGTCGGAGATTTTTTTTGGATAATGATGTATTAAAAGTATTGAATGATTGTATAATAGCCTGAGAGGGATCATAGAATGATCTTGATTGTATGCCCCCCATTTTGGTGAAAGAGGGGGGGTGGAAATAACGAGCACTAAGCCGAAAGTAGAGGTGAACCGACGTAATAGTGAAAAAAATGTAGTATAGTAGATGTTGCAAGATTGCACGTATGTCAAGTTGAAAATGTGCTAGATTGGAATATAACATTGTAGTATACATACAATACAGTGGTAGGAGAGATTTTGAACAAAATGAAAAAAACAAGAAGGAAAATTGAGTGGTGAAACTCAAGATATGAGCGAAACTATATGTTGTATTAGTTGGAAGAATGCACGTAAATAGTAACTAAAGTCACTTGGAAAGGTGAAAATTTGCAATATATAGTAATGGTAAAAAGTGCATAGTAACTTCATTTGAACCGTGCTTGAGTGCTAATTTGAGATATGAGCTTATGAAGATGACGCACAGATTAGAACAACGAGGTTGAGGAGGTTTGAGAGAGTAGTGGAGGCCCTAAATTCATAGACACTCGATGATTTGGTGAGTAATGTTATTTTTGGAAAATGTCGTGAATTTTGCCCTAATTTGTCAATTTTTGTAAAATTTGATTTTTTTTTGCTTTTTTGTGTTTGTGACCTAGGTAGGAGCAGCTGAGGTATGGGCATCTTGTATAAGATGCATGATATTTGTTAGTGAGGTAGGTAGGCACCCGTAGTAAGGAGGATGGGTACAACCACTTATAGGTCAATGCTAGATCATATGGGCCATGGGGCCATTATATGGTGGATATATCGAGATGATCGTGGATGGCTAGAGGATGGAGTAGAGTTACGATGCACTCGACACATGATTTGGTTGGAGGACCGGTTCCTAGGGGTGGTTGAGTTCTTTTAGGAAGAGCGAGTGTCGTGACAGTTTGGTATTAACCAAGATGTGCCATTAGAGCCACATGTATGGGTGAGAGCCACAAGGGCACTGAGGCAACCAGGAGTGAGGCCCCATATGATTACAACTAGTCCCTCCTGGCCCATATGAGGTGGATGCGGCCATAGAGCCAATACAGTGGATGATGTAGGATGTACCTAGGCTTATATCAAGTGGTGGGTAGCACATCTATGGGTGTTATTGTTTCCAGTTATCGTAGATGCTGTGGGTGTACCACTGGTTGGAGGAGCAAAGGGGCAGGCACCTGCCCCCGATGGAGATGGCACAACAACAACGCTAGCAGATCGTAAGTAGTGTTTATTGTTATTTGTGCATTGTGACTTGGTTATTATATATGAGAAATGAGCATAATAACTAATGCATGGTGGTATGGTTGCAGGTGATGTGTAATGGTCCTTGATTGTTGATTCGTCGATCTGCACACTGACACAAAATGTACCTCCAGATGTTCTCGTGGGAGGTGAGATGTTGGAGCGAGTAGATGTTATTGCAGGTGAGCACGCCCATTTATTTGAGCCAATGGCGATTGTAATAGCCACATGTAGCCTTATTTTGAGTGAATGTGACGAGGCGCGGGTGGAGAATCAGCGAGCTAGGGAGGCGGTAGGAGGAGGAGCCCTTGTGCATGATGTGTTCACACAATATGTCGATTTACAAGGCCGATTTGAACATTATTACAGAGGAAGGTGGAGAGATATAGGGGCCAAGATCAACAACGTAAAGTGAGTGGTGAAGCCTCTAGTTCTAGAGCTCCCCGCAATTGTATATAGCAATAGTGATGATGAGAAATGATGTATACGTATGTAGTGATGGATGGGGTCTTTCCCCCAATAATTATATTGTGAAACTATGATTTTTGTCGATATATATATGGATGATTGATATTAGGGTGTTATGTTGATATTCATTGATATGTGATGCGATGATGTTGTTCATATGTTGATTTCCTTGATGTTTGATTCATATTGTGTAAATGAGTAAGTAACATAGATGATGATGTAGATAGGAAATAAATAAGTAATCCCTGAAAATTGGATTGTATGCATGAATGAGGATGGATAGTATGTGATAGTAATAGATGTATGTGAAAAATGAATGATCCATGGTGTAGTAAGATGTATGTGAATGTGTGAGAGTATGATGAAGAGGGGGGAAGAATAGCGATGCCCCCAAGCGTATGCATAGAAAAGATGAGGTTCATTTATATAAGACCCTTTGGCAATCAAGAATGAACCATAGAACAAGAGTGCGTCATCAAGAAATGGTTTGAAAGTGTATCGCTAGAGAGATAGGTCATGAAGCACAAAACATGAAGAATGAGTGAGGTTCTTGTTGTAACATATCCCTCAACAATCATGTAAGAATCAAAAGAACATGAGTGATTCATTGGGCAATGAGGTGATAAAGATCACCTACCAAAGATGAAGAGGCTTGCGAGGAGTGGTGGAAGCATGTGAAGTGGTAGCATCATGAGTGTAAGAGCCAAACTGAATGTTAGATGAAATGATGCCAATGATGGGAGATGAAATGGTAGGAAGCACATATGTCGATGGATTAGGAAGCCAATGTGAAGTAGTAGCACTATGAGGTGGGTGAGATGATGTCGTGACAGATGAGCTAGGTGAATGACGTGGATGAATAATTATCTTAGGAGGTGGATGAGTGATGACCTTAGACGTAGGTGGAGGAGACAAGTGAACAAAACTAGATGCAGGCTTATGCGGAACTGGAGAAAGAGATCGCTCATGAGAGCGAGAGCCAAAGGCAATGACACAATGATCTTCTATTTTTTGTAATTTGTCATGTAAATCATAGCAATCACTGTCCTTATGGCCATTGATGTGGTGAAAATTACAATAAGGGTGATCGCGTTGGCGATACAAGTAGTGAGGAAGATGATGTTGATTATATGGAAAGTAAATTAAGTGCTTATCAAGCAAAGCACGCAGAACATCATGAGGCTTAACAACATGCAAGAAATGCAATGGATCTCGAGGTGGAGAAAAGTATTAGGTGGAGACTACCGCGGTGGAGGAGATGGAGGACGCTTACGCGATGGAGGGGATGGAACACACTTGCGAGGTGAAGGAGATGGAGACCTTGGAGGACGCTTAATAGATGGAAGAGGAGACGTAGTAGTAGATGATGTAGCAGTAGAAGAAATAGAAGGATAATCTATAACATGTACAACAATTAAATCTTGTTCTAGATCAATAACTTTATAGCATAAAAGCTTAAACGATTCACATGTATCATATTGTAATTTTTCTTTCAAAGTAGGAATCAAGCCATGAAAAAAGATATATTTCTTTTCTAGATCTATCGGCTAAAATAATAATTGATTCATGCAAGACATTGAAACATAAAATGTAATCCTGAATAGGTTCTTTCTTTCCTTGATGCAAGTTAGGTAAACGATCATGTGTAACTTTAGGACCATTGTTAAGAATGAAGTGTCTAAGAAAAACATCTTCCATTTCAAAATATATACTAATAGACCCATAAGGCAAATGAATATACCATTGAAGGGCATCATTAACAAGACTATAACACAAATATTTTAGTAATAATGGATCATTGGAATAAGAAGCCATAGCTAAACGATAGTGCTTGAGATGCAATATGGATTTCTAGTGTCATCAAGAAATGAAAAGGCAGGCATGATAAAATCCTTAGGAAAAGTTGAATTGTGAATTTTCTTTGGATCAAGATTGTCATGAAGATAGTTATTATCAATAGAAGCATAGTAGGCTTTGTTTTCGAGAGTGAGAGATTGAACTTGAGATTGCAACTGGCCAACAAAATTCATGAGCGATAAAATGTCATGTGAAGGAATCATAGAAGAAGTGAGGGGTACATGAAGCGGTTGAAGTTTTCCATTGTGAGTGATCATGGGAATGTGAGAAGAAACAAAAGATGAAGGATCGATGGGAATGCTAGATGTAAAAGAAATAAGAGGAGGGGTGCTAACATGACTGGAAGAATCACCATGAATAACATCTTGAGAGGAAGAGACAAGGGGTCGAAGAGGAGGAGAAGAACATGGAATATTAACAGAAATGGTAGAAGTAGGTTTAGAAGAAATAATAAGAGGTGAACTAGCAAGAGTACTAGAATCATCATGAATGCTATGGGAAACAACCTCAGAATTGATAGAAAGCGGAGTAGAAAATTCACATTCAAGAGTCTCAAGAGAAGTAACAGCCTCACTAACATGTTCATGCTCAGAAATATAATCAACATCACAATCAGACAGATTTTTGCATGCAAGTAATTCATCTAGAGGATCGTCAACATATAGAGAAGTAGTAGGAGAAATATCATAAGATATATCTTTGCAATGATTTGAAATAGTTTTAGAAGTAGAAGAAACATGAGATGCAACTGTACATTCATCCTGACTAGTATGAGAAACATTATCATGCGCATGTACATTTTCAACATTGGAAATAACACTATTTTTATCTACAGTGACACAATCAAGACCAAGCATATAATCGATAATAGCATCATCATGTGTTGTAACAAGAATAGAAGAAAGTGGAGTAGCCTTGCTGACTTTAGAAGAACAAGGAGAGGATAAAGTGAAATTTTGGTCAATTGAAATAATGCTCAGACTAGAGTTGCAAAATCTAGTAGGAACTTTGTGTTCATTAGCAAGAAACAATCTTTGAACATTGTCATCAGATCGAGCATTGTGATAAAGATCATTAAGTCCAGCCTCAACAACATCATCAAGGATATGATTCCAACTAACATGATGCATAACTCGTTTAGGATATGAGGATTGATTTTTAGCCATAAGGGTTTTGTGGATCATAGGGCAAGGAGTTCTTAGAGAGGGGTTCAGCAAATGATTTAATAAAATCTAAATATTATAATTTAATATAAATTACAGAGTCACTACTATGATAAAATGTAACAAATTACAATTGTTAAGTACTATAAAGATGTAACCATGTAAGAAAAACAAGAGAGATAGGGCACTTATCTGATTTTCGCTTATCCTGAAAGCAAATATGAACTCTAAAAACTGATGAACTGGCTGAGAAGAGTGTTGTAAGTGCTCGATATAAATTATGGAGCTTGCGGACTGAGCTGGACATGGGCACTTGGGCGCCGGAGACCTTTTGTAGATGTTTGTGACTGCATAGAGAGTCGGAATATGAATTTTCTTATGTAAAACCAATGTCGCTAACCTTCGTTGTTTTTCACTTATATGTCACTAGAAGATTGTAGAGTTCATCTGTAACCTGCAAAACATATGATATCTTGCAAACCCCCAAACACATCAAATTGTAAATAAGAAAGATGCAAATGGGGAGTCACACTGACCTCAACAGTCACCCGATAGAGTGAACTTACGACTAAGCGTTGCACTACATCTAAGACACCATGTAGTTCTATGTTCTTGTGTGTAAAATCATGTCCTTAGGTTAGCCTCGCGTCGATGATGCCAAAATAGCGGGATATAGCTAGATAGAATGTAAATGTGTGGGATGGAATTCAGAACTTCCCCTTCTTATGTAGTGTATGTAGAGTAATAAGCCCAAAAATGCGGTCCATTTGATAATATGTAGATATTTCTTTCCCTTTAGAATTTCTCGCCCTTATGATGGTATGCATGTTGTGTATATATAGGGATCTCTTGCTTGAATTTTGAAACTAGTGACACGACATTCCAACTAGGACATCAGGATAGGATTAAGAAAACTGAAGAGGCTGACCACAAATGTCAAAAATTGAACAAGAACAAAGACAATAGGAGCACCCATGGTGGACAGAAGTGTGTGGGCACTAGTGTCCAAACTGGGCACTGGTGTCCTGGGATAACTGATGAAAAATGTGAGAAGATTGATAGACAGGGATCCCTGTGACCTGACCAAAATTGGTTGCATAAGTGACAGATGTGAGAGTGGAAGACAATAGAAACAATCAAAGCAAGTGGATGGACTAGGGAGAGTGTCACTAGTGAATACTTTTCTTACTTGAGATCTATGTACATAACAACATACTTCGCGGTATAGTAAAAAAAAGTAAAATGTGTGTGATTTTGTGTCTACGCCATTTGGAGGGTCTTGATGTGTCATGGTGCCTCTGATTTTTGTACTGCAACACTTTGACCTTCTCATTCTTGTATTTTTTTATTACTCAAGAGGTGTCCAATAATGAGGAAGGATTTGTTAGTGATTGTTTGTGTTTTTCCAGGGGCCGGTAATTTTGTTTTAGATTATTTAATGAGAGGGTTAATATAGGTCAATTGGCATGTCCAACAACTATTGTCAAAAACCAAGTCGAAACCATATGCAACTTGCTCGACTTTTGTACTAGGGCTATGACATGTTAAGGTCATGTACCAAAAATTCTACAAGATGTTCATCGGCCTGGGTTTGAGATGCATCAACATCATTAATGTGTTTAATAACCACTGGATTGAGACAATGAGTTACCAGGGTGTTCACTCTCTATCAAACTATGGCTTTCGTGATATGTCACAACCATTTTTCACATGGGAGAAGCTCTTAAATATCATGATCATGAACTCGGGTCTCCACAATGGTATTTATTGGAAGATCATGAAATATCCCTTGTGGGATACCACTTAAAAATGCACAAAATATTGAAAATTTGCAGCCAAATAAAATACTGATTTTTGTAGATTTTAACAGTTAGGGCAGCGAACTAAAGAAAATTAATATCTCCTAAAATACCCACCCAAAGGGTAGTGAACTAAAGAGGTTGCTAATATTATAAAGATGGTGTCACCCAGATTTCACCCAGAAATCTGTGACTACCCTATCCGAATTTTTTTTGTACTTTTAAAATAGTGGGTCGTTTTGTGTTTTTATAGCCTGAAAGTTCTTGTATTACGTCAAGATAATCCTATAGAGCCATATTAGCCTTTTTTGCCAAATACCCAGATGCCCAAATTTGTTATATTTTGTCGTCGAGATTTGTCTGCGGAAAATTTGTATTTAATTATTTTGAGCCCCGTATGAGACTATTCGCACCTCCGTTTTAACTCTGTTATGATTGAATATGTCATTACTCTTTTGTACCAAAAGGGTTTTAACAGAATAAGTTTTGGGCTTTATTTGTAACTTTTGGCAATTTTTCGTGTTTTTGTGTTGTCCCGTTTCGTTTTCTGTGAAATTTCTCTAGAACAATTCCTTTGTCGGGTAAGCCCGATTTTTGGCCTGGAGCAGCTAGAAAACATATACGCACATTATGCCTAGAGGAAGTTGCCATCGGAGGTCTGGATCACTGGGAAAAAGCAAAGTCGTGCACAAAGAAAGCCCCTGTGGGGATGGGCGCATTTTTGGAAAACAAAGGATTTAAGCCACAATGAGAAAAATAGAAGCCGCAGGCAGGGTGGGAATTTTATACCTGCCTAGCATGATACTTTTTCCCATGTTATAAAATTCACTTAAGTTGCAGTGGGAAAGTTAGAGGCTACAAGCAAGTGGGAATTTATTGTCTGCCTTGCAGGGTAAAAATTCCCATGATAAAATAAAAGGAAAGTGACTTAAGTGAAATCATGGGATTTTAGTGCCTGCCTTGCAGGGTAAGTAATCCCATTGTCAAAGTCAAATCACTTAAGTGGATCATGGGATTTTGGTGCCTGCCTTGCAAGGTAAAGAATCCCATTGTGAAAAAATTATTAAAAATAGAATTATATGTGCAAAAAAGTGTGCCCCCTTTGGTGAGATGATGGAAGACATAAAGTGATTATTTTAATTAATCTATTCTTTCAAAAAGTGCGCCCAAGCTTAGAGGAAGTCAACAAGTCAAAGAGTGAATAAAAGAAAGGATTAAAATGCATTAAATTTAATTTATTTAGTGGCTGCCCCCTTCCTCTCAAAAAGTGCGCCCCATTTGGAAGTTATTTAAGGTTTTTTAAGGCATTAAAACATTAAATTAATTTCTATTTTCAGTGGCTATGGTCAAGGCACACTGTGAAGCTTCAGTGAAGTGATTTGTGAAGGATTAAATTGGGTTAATTTAATTTATTGGATCGCTGTCCTTAAACATGCTATTTTTAAAAGAGAAGAGCATGATTTTAATCAATTAATTACCTTTAATTGATCGGGCAATTATTGATTATAGAATTGTGAAAGTTATATAAGCATGAGCAGCCATATGGATGAATTATTTGATTCACAGGTAAAGAA
The DNA here is from genome assembly GCA_019776745.2 of Taxus chinensis. Classification (NCBI taxonomy): domain Eukaryota; kingdom Viridiplantae; phylum Streptophyta; class Pinopsida; order Cupressales; family Taxaceae; genus Taxus; species Taxus chinensis. Next base: position 682,698,856 of record CM034153.1, on the reverse strand, counting down.
TTGCAGCCAAGTGGAAAAGTGCGCCCCCATTAGAAGAAGGATTTTGCTCAGACAAGGGTGGCAACAAGGCTAAAAGCCTCCAGATTTGACGCATGCTTTGAAGGAAGTTGATCTTTGTCTGCATAATTGTTTGCATAGGTGTTACAGGTGCTCAGGTGTTGTTGGAAGGATTCATGCTCTCTTTATGTGCAAATTAAACACCAATTTTTGGGGCAGCGGGCTTGAAAAGTGCAGATTTTTACAATTAAAATTCACTATTCATGCTCCGGTGGCCATATTTGTCTGAATAAATTGCAGGAATTTCATTACATGTGCTTTACAGAAGAAAAGGAGTCTTTTATCAATGTCCAATACATTGCAAATATCCTCCGAATCTGAAGAATTGTCCAGATCTGACACCAATATTGAAGAAATCCCGGCCAAGTAAGAAGAAAAAGAATTATTCAGACGAAGATAGACAAAGCCATGGCGAAAAGAGATGAAAAAGAAAGCACGATGGAGTCATGCATCGCTTCCAAACTTGCAGACATAGGAGACACAGATCTAGGCCCGGAACCTCTTGCCGATTTGATTAATAGATCCAGAGCCGGAAAGAACATCACTCATGCGTTCGGTTAAAAGCAGTGGAATTATTCGAGCTGCAGTTTTTTCCATGTACAGCCCAATTGCCAGAATTCGTGATGGAGTGTGCTAGATCTTATCATCCTTCATCCAGATCAGTGCGAGATGCTTCGAGAAAGACAATAATTCGTTTGGACGCAGAGTTCATCAATTATTGTTTAAAGATTCCCAGTACAAAAGGTGGGGACTTCTATTAACATTCAAGTTGCTGACAGTAGATGGGAGAAGCATAGAGCTGATTGTGTGAGCATAAATGAATAGCCGATACATGAAAAAGCCTAGATCTCCTTCAAAGTTTCCCCTGAGAACTCTTCCGTGGTCCAATTTGGTGCAGGAGGTAGATGATGGCGTCAAATTGCTATGCAGGATGAATGGCGAAGCGCATGCCTACACTTTCCGTACATGGGTGTATGCTTTCATCTAGGACCATTGAAATCAACAAGGTTGTTTCTATAATCAATTGGTCCAGAAATTATTATCAACAACATTGGTGAGCAACTCCAGAACGTTAAGTGTAATTTCAGCTTCAAGATGACTTCCATACTTGGTGTATGTTGCAGCTTCACAAGGCATCTTTTCCAAGCTGGATAGATGTGGTGTTCTTTCTAAAGATCCCCATTTTCGAGTGCTACCCGTAGCTTACTGCACCTTCATGCGAGAAAGACTTCAAAGTGATCACCGATGAACTTCTTCTACGATTTCATCTGCAGGCTAGACAAAGACTTAAAAGCCAACAAGATAAGCAAAGGAAGCGTGGGAAGCTGTGTCCAAGATTGGCAGTCTATTCATTCAATTTGCAGATTTCACATACCTCAGGATTACAGAGCTTTTCTGGAGAACCAATAAAGATGCCCAGGTATCCAAATGATAGATTGATCGCCATGGAGCTGAGCAGGCAGCTTGTGGAGTTACACGACCTTCAGTCAAAGCGGCACAAGTCTACGAGCATTCTTCCCAATCACTGTGGGATATTACAGCTACATTAGCATTCATAGAGCTCGGGGGATGGAGGTGCAAATGTTCATCTGAGTATGAGCAAGAGTTCTTCCCTGCACAGCTGAACTTCGATCCATTTGGAGTAGCCAGGAAGACAATCTCCCAGGAGTATGCACATGTGCCTTCATTGGAAGATTTCTGGATGAAGTGCAAAAGTGAGTACGAGGTTAGAAAGAGAGATTTCAGCAAGCTATCAACAAAGCAAGTGTTCGACTTTGGGCTAGCGTGGATACCTGCGGATCTTAAAGATGATGGGAATGTGGTACTTGACACTTACCATCAAATGAGAGGAGATAAAGCAATACTGCAGAATAACATAGGAGGCTGCAACACAATTGAAGAAAGGTCGGGAGCTGTGTTGATGAATACTTCAAACTGGTTGCTGACAAAGGGATATTGCCTTGATGAAGCATTGATGAATCAAGTCACCGGGCAACTTTGGCACAGGAGATTCCCTCAAGCGAAAGCACGAAGGAGAAAGCAGCAGGAAAGTCGAGAAGTTGAAAGTGCATAGAAGATCTCAATCCAAGGAGAGGATCACTTCTACGACCATGACTTTAACTCCGGTTTCTCCAGTCCTCAATACTTCACCAACTATTGCACCGCAGCAACAGGATGCTTCCATGCCTCCACTGAATCCAACGACATTCATCTTCTCCCCCTCAGCCACTTCGTTCAGTGCCTGTTCCAGAGGATACGTTGAAGCTGCAGATGGCGGAATTCGAAAAGGGCTTTTTCCTTGGATGACTCAGAAGATGGCAGCCATAACACTGTGGCACTTTCTGACGGAGAGGATGCAGAGCGGAAGATGGTAGTACACTCAGCGACTTCTCATTCTCCGAGAAGTAACTTCTCGGAATGGTTGGCTTCACAGATGGTTCCTAGAAGCGAGAATGGAGATGAACTTAGAGGAGCACAACTTGCAGCTACTCCAGAATCTGAGCGGAAGAGACAGAAGGCCTAAAGTTGCCAAAGCAACTTCTAGGTTGATAATTGAAGATTTGGGAGAGAAGTTTGCTGAGATATCAATTCCAGGCAGAAGGAAAGATAGAGGAGGAGCTCATAGCAGAGGATGTGACAGTAACCAAAGTACCCCCTCGGTCAAGCCACCACTGAAGGTATTGAAGCAGGACATGCAGACATTGATGGATGCTTTATTCCTTAGGCTTGACAGTGAAAAGGCAAGGAGAAAGAAGAGCTGCAGAAGCAAGTATCTCAATTATGTGAGATCATAGCCAAAGTTGCTAAACCTTCCATTCAACCCATTTCAGAGCAGGTGAGTGATCATCTTATGCAGGAAATGGAGGATGCAAGCAATCAAGTAAAGGCTATTGACGAATGGAAGGATTTGATTATTCGTCAAGCTTCTGTACAAACTTGGGGAAGTGTCAGCCCGCCTAAAGGTTATGAATGATGCCAGCAAATCAACTAAAGCAACTGATGGCAAACATAGAGGGCATGAATACAGTTGCAGAGAGTAACCTGGGTATTTTTGCCGAGATCAACGAGCTGCCGGGAGATGTATTGATTGCGGAATAGATTGTACCTGACGGATCAGTCGAGAAGGGGAAGCAGCTAGAGTTTGCAGTATCTTTCCGTTTGGAAATCTGCAGAGTTTTGCTGAAGAGGATGCGGGGCACTTGAGAGTAGGGACATCAGATTTACCAGACAGTGTCATTTCTTTCACTGAGGAGATAGTGCACGGGAAAGTCACTTCATACGTGCGGATCGTCTCAACTAAGGCGCCTAATTCCCTGGAAGGTTCTCTTCTGATGGTACAAAAGAGAATTTGATAAAGCTACCAAGTCTTTCACGATGAATTCTATCAGTAGACTGGTGGCGCTGCAAGCGAAGACATTGCAAGGTTTGGATCTGAGCTTGGAAGATGTGGAAGCGTGCATCAAAGTGTTGAATGAAGGGTTGCTGCAATTCAGGACAGAGAAAGAAGTAGTGGCTAAAACAGATGGAAGGATGCTGAGTTACATGTTCGACAAGTATATCCGATATCAGAACAAGAAGAAGACATAAATGTTACAGCTGGCATGACTTCTTCTATTTATTTCTTCTTCTATTTTCTATGTTCCCGGATGAAATTGTAAAACTTCTAAGTTATTGGTTTTGCAACCATTACTTAAAGTCATGTGGAACCATTCTATTAGTTAAGTGATACATGTGTCACTTAAGGAGAAGATAGTTGAGGATGATTTCCAAATGTCATCTTTACTTGTTGTTTATGTTTCAGTTCAATTTGAGTTTTCCATTTGTACTTTCCCTCCTACATTCTATAAGTAGGAGAAGAACCTTCGGGTTAATGATTGATCAGAATTTGTAAGCAGCAATCTTGTGTTCTAGACTTTGTGTTGAACCCCTGAGAGCAACTTGGAGCAAAGGAATACAAAGGAGCAGGTTTCCGGAGAACTTTGTGTCACGGTGTACTTTGTTTCTTGCTTTTAATCTTAGATCTCTTAATAAACTTTGTGTTATTTTAGATCTGGATCTAGAGCTGCCTTTGTTTTATAATTCTGTGTGTTCATATCTATTAAGTTTCTTCTATGTGCATGCAATTAGCTCTGCTATCTACTAATTGGGATGCACATCTTCCCCATTTCTTCTATGTATTTCCTTTACTTCCTTCTTCTATAAAATACTTCCTTTCTTGAATAGCTGCTTACTTGCTGCAGAACTTCTTAGTTATGGTTCATGAACTAAGTGGTTAAAGTAAAACCCCTGATAGATAATAACACATTTTTATTGACAAATCTGACACGGGAGCCTCACTGGTTAAATGAGGGAGATTTATCTCATGACTGCCTAGGTTTGATGCTATGCAGAAAATCTAGCCAACAGTTTTTTGCAACTCTACGTTGGGGAAACAACTATGTTTGCAGATCAAGGTTTATCTAATGATGATCAGAGTGTTTTCCATACAAATATCAACCTGGCTGAATGTCCGTTCACCCGATCCGTGAAGGCGCAAGGAAAGACTGATCATTTCTTTCGACTGCAGGAGCAATTCAATTTCAATCATCCTCCTCAAGTTAGAAGCCACAGATCTTGTCTCTCACAAGGAAGGAGAGTGCACATCCATCCAGATCCGGATCGTATTTAGCATATTCCGGCGGATGGAATTATCCATCAAGTCTATCAAGTCTATATAAGGAGGAGATGTGCTCAAGTCAACATGGTGCACCAGATTGTACTTGTTCCATGGGGAGCAGCTTTTGGACCTCTGAACTTGGCTCCACCTATGCATGAAGCTGCCGAAGGGATCCAGAAAGAATTTTCTAAAATTCTTTAGAGATGGAAAGCAAAACCCAAATGATCATTTGGTGGCCTTTTTCATATCTTGTGGTGTGCTTGTAGTAGAGCATGAAGATGTCTCAGTCAGGCTCTTCATTGAGACTCTACATGACTTGGCTGGAGAATGGTTCTATCGGCTAGCTCCCGGCACCATAACCAACTGGGCGTCTATGCGTGAGTAATTCCTGAAAAGATTCAAGCGTGCAGAGGATGCTAGTATGTTGATCACTCAACTGACGCAATTGAAAAAAGAGCCAAATGAGGAACATGCGGGAATTTATTGTAAGGTTCCAAAGGATTTTATACAAAATCCCCACTTTTTCCACATTGAGCGAAGAAAATCAAAAGACATTTTTTTATAAATGCTCTATTGCCTAAAGTTGGATATCAGCTAAGAAGGGGCAAGACCTATAAATCTGCTTGGAACACAAAATGTTTCTGTGGAGGTTGAGAACGACTTGATCATGGCTGGAAAACTCAAACAACCAACTCACAAAGGTGATGGTGCTTCTTCTAGTACTTCAGATCCTTTGTTGCAGAAATTGGCTAATGACATGTTGCAGATCAAGAAGCAGATATTTCAAGTAGGGAATGTAACCCCCTCAATAATAGCTCCTACCCACGACCTTTAATGGTCAAAATCAAAATCAAAACCAAAACAAACTTGCTGCTACACCACAACGGTTGGGAATAAAAGTTGCTCCAAGGAATAACTTGGAAGCTAATGAAGAGGATCTCGGCATTGATGATTCATTCGATGATGAAGAATTTATAGATCCCGCTGGCGACTCTAATATTGGTTACCTTGACTATGAATCTAATGATGGCTATTATGAATCTTTTTAAGATTCTGATGGTCACACTTTTGCGGTGTTTACAAGGTCTCAGACGCACCAAAATGCCGAAGCATCCACACGCGGCCGAAAAGAGAGAGAAGATCTTGGTCCAGACGTTACTATCTTGAAAAAAGGTAGCACTCTTCCTTCTTCATTAGTGCGTAAGGATAAATATTCAAATTCTTTCAATTCGCAGCAAAGAGCCAACGCACATCCTACTGAAGCAAGTCAAACTTTTGACATAATTGATCACATCAAGCGGAACAAGGTCCAAATGTCAGAAGCTGAGTATTTGAGGGCATTTCTTGATCAGTTGAATAGATTGGTCAAATATGTGCAAAGTAATGGTCCCAGCCCAACAAATAATACTTCACAGGGTATCTTATCAAATCTAAAGAATACTCCCCCTACAAATAATGCAACTGAAAAGTTCTTCTCCTTCTACCTCTTCTCCTGCTACATCAAAAATGATTGAACCATTCTATGTATCTTTGCTCATCAACGGACATAAATTGAGCAATTACATTTTGGATTCTGGAGCTTTTAATAATATCATGCCTGCCAAAGTTGTTGATGCCTTGAGTCTCAGATTGACAAAAACCATCGGGAGATGTTATTTAATGGAAAGGCAAGTCCCTCTTGTGGGGAAAATCAAAGATGTGCAGGTAGTACTTGCTTCTTTTCCAGATAAAAGACTGAAAATGACTATCCTTGTAGCAGACATTCCAGTCTCTTATGACATGATGTTGAGTAGAAATTTTTGCAAAGATCTGGGTGGAGAAGTCAAGATGGATTGGTCTTATGCACACATACCAATCAAAGGAGTAAATCAGAAGCTGGAACCTAAGAATAAATCTAAGTACACAGTATCAAAGTCTAAGGATCCTAGATCTCAGATCTTGTTTCAGGAATCGGATCACGGAGTCTATTATCGAGAAATAGATAAAGAAGATGTTCAACCGGTGATTCAAGAACCACATCAACTTAACAACAAGATTTGGACTCTGGAATTTGATGGCAGTTGCTGTTCATTTAGATCCAGCGCAGGCGTTGTTCTTATCTCTCATGAAGGGAAGGTGCATGTGCACTCCTTCAAATTGATGTTTGAAAATACTAACAATGCAGCTGAATATGAAGTGTTGTTGTTAGGCATGGAGCAGGCAAGAACAATGAGAATTAAATTATTACATGCAAAGGGAGATGCTGAGATTATCATGAAGCAGATAAGAGGCCTCTACTAAGTCAAAAAAGACAAACTGCGGCACTATAGAGATCTTGTCTACTCTGCTATCCTGGATATTTCAGCTTTCTCGGTATCTTACATTTCGAGAGAACACAATTCAAGAGTTGATTCGCTTGTAGTAAATGCAGCCTTGTTGAATCCGGATCAGCCTCATGCGTTCTTTAGACAGGGGGACTACAAGGTGGGAGATGGTCTTTCACCCAAAGGTTCCTGACAACGTCCAGCAGTGGTAGGTTTTCAACGATGACACGCAGATTGTTGCATTTCTTCAACAGAAGGACAACTTTGAAGAAATCTACTATGAGGGAAGCAATTCACCTCCTAGGCAGACTACTGTCGAAGAAATGGATGTGGACGTCTCAGGAAGTCAGGGGATTATCCAACTAAAAGGAAATAAAATTTCCAAAGGTTTGGTATCTCTTGAGGAAATGTTTGATAAGCATGATCAGATGCTTAAGAAAAATGAAGAAAGTGGGGAAGGTTATTCCTCTGACACAAAATTGCTAAATTTGGGAGCCGACAATGATCCCAAATTAGTAAATCTGGGTAAGTGTTGCTCAGAGGCCGAAAGAGAAGCTTTTACTGAGCTTCTTAAGAAATATACGGATGTTTTTGCCTGGCCTTACCAGGATCTAAAGACATATCAGCCTGCGGAAGTTCAACACTACATCCGACTTAAACTAGAACAGAAGCCTTTCAAGCAGAAGGTGCGGCGACACAACCCTACCATTTTGAGAACCATCTTTGCAGAAATCCGGAAGTTGTTAGACGCAAAGATCATCTATCCCATACATCATTCAAAGTGGTTGGCCAACATAGTCCTTGTAAGAAAGAAGAGTGGTGAGATTAGGCTGTGCGTGTGGATTTCCGCAACCTTAACCAAGCTTCAATGAAAGACAACTACCCCATACCCATCATGGATCACACTCTGTAGGTGGTCACTGGATCTGAGATGTTGTCCATGCTTGATGGCTTCTCAGGCTATAATCAAGTCAAGGTGGCCGAGGAAGATCAATACAAAACGGCGTTCATCACACCTTGGGGAACCTTTGCATACCAGAAAATTCCGTTTATCTTGATTAATGCTGGTGCTACATTTCAAAGAGCTATGGATCTAGCCTTTTCTCATCTCAAAGATATAAGCATAGTGGTGTATCTGGATGATCTGACAGTCTTTTCCAAAGATAGAAGCGCACACATTTCAAACTTGGAAGAGGTTTTCATACAGTGCCGCAAGCATGGTATTTCTTTAAATCCCAAGAAATCTATCTTTGCCGTAACCGAAGGAAAGCTGCTAGGGCACATTGTTTCCAAAGAAGGAACAAAGATAGATCCAGAGCGTGTCAAATCAATTCAGACATTGCCTTTGCCCACATCCAAAAAAGGAGTTCACTCTTTCTTTGGAAAAGTCAATTTTCTCAGGAGATTCATTCCTGACTTTGCTGAGCTAACCCCGTCATATTTCGAATATGATGAAGAAGACACAAGATTTTAAATGGAGCAGCGAAGGGAAGGAAGCTTTCGAGAAAATTAAAGAGGCCCTGTCAAAAGCTCCAGTCTTGGTTTCACCCGACTTCAGTAAAGAATTTATTCTTTACTGTTATTCCTCTGAACACACCATGTCAGCAATACTGATGCAGAAAAATCAAGAGGACGCAGAAGCTCCTATTGCTTTCATGAGTACGCCTCTTAAAGCCTATGAGTTGAAATACACTCCCATGGAAAAGCACGCATATGCAGTGGTGAAGGCGTGCAAAGCATTCAGGTATTATATTCTTTCCTCGCACACTGTGGTTTTGGTTCCAGATACTGCAGTTAAATCTATCCTTACTCAGCAAGAGTTAGGATTGTTGAGAGGCACATGGGTGACAAAGGTTCAAGAATATGACTTGGATATTAAACCAACAAAGCTGGTTCGAGGAAGAGGTCTATGTGAATTAATGACGGAGATGAAAACATCAGTGCCTGAAGTAGATCAAGATGAGATAGATGGAGATTTTCCTGCAGTACTTTTTATAGATATGGTAGAAGAGTGGTACAGTAACATTGCTTACTTTCTGACGTATGGAGAATGCCCAGATCAACTTTCTAGAAAAGAGAAACGAACCATCAAACTGAAATCCAAAGATTTTGTTCTTTGGGATAATGGTTTGTACAAGAAGGGAATTGATGACGTTTTTCTCAGATGCGTCGATAAAGCTCAACAGGATCAGCTACTACAATAGTTCCATGACATGGCTTGCGGTGGTCATTTCTCAGCCCGAGTCACTGCACACAAGATCCTTAGAGCAAGGTATTACTGGCCAACCCTTTTTCAAGATACTGCAGATTGGGTAGCTAAGTGCCAAGCATGCCAACATTTTGTTGGGCGTGTGAAATTGCTCTGCATTACCTCTAAAACCCATTGTGATTGAAGAACCTTTCCAACAGTGGGGAATGGATTTTATTGGTATGCTTAACCCGGCTTCCAGTGTCGGTCATCGTTATATTCTAACAGCTACTGATTATTTCAGTAAGTGGGTAGAAGCTATTCCTTTGAAGAATGCCACTTCCGCCGAGGTGTGCAATTTTATAAAAGAAAATATTATTGTCAGGTTTGGCGTGCCCAACAAAATTGTAGCAGAAAACACTCTGAATCTTTCTTCTGAGGAGCTAGTGGAATTCTGCTACACTTATGGGATCCAGCTGGCTCATTCCTCAAACTACTATCCACAAGGGAATGGTCAAGTTGAATCTAGTAATAAAAACTTGGTAACTATCGTGCGCAAGCTTGTAACGGAAAATCAAAGGACTTGGCATAAAAAAAAAATTGATGCATTATGGGCTGATAGAATCACACCAAAGAGGGTGATAGGCATGTCCCCATTTCAGTTGTTATATGGTAGAGACACGGAGCTACCTCTTACCTTGGAACTAGTCTACCCTGCAACTTTCTAAGGCCTTGGAGGATTCCACTTTCACAGATGCTCTTGATAAAAGAATTATGTACCTGACTGAATTGAGAGAAGTACAAACTCAAGTTGCAGATAGGTTGATAGAGCATCAAAGGAAGGTGAAAATCATTTTCGACAAAAATGCCAGGGAAAGAAAGTTTGAAGTCAATGACTGGGTCCTTCTATGGGACAAAAGAAGAGAAACAAAAGGCATGCATGGAAAGTGTCAATTCACTATGGAAAGGGCCTTTTGTGATTAAAAGGATCACCGGAGCATAGATAGCTTCATTCTTTCTCATCAAGATGGAGTTGAATTGCCGTTGCCTTTCAATGGGAAACACTTGAAGCTGTTCTGGACATGAGAAGCAGGGTAAAACCTGTATGTACATAAATAAATCTTTATTTGTTTTTCCTTGTTTTTGTCTTGTTTTGGTGTTGTGTTGTGTTGTGTTTGTTTTCCTGACCCCGTGCCCAAAGGACAAGATACGAAACCAAAGATGCTGGGATCTCATCTTTTCCCTTTGTCATTTTGACAGAGAAAAATATGCCCATAGATGGAGCCGACTGGTGTCACCCAGATTTCACCCTGAAATCTGCGACTACCCTATCCAAAAAAAATTCATACTTTTAAAATAATGGGTCGTTTTGTGTTTTTATTTCCTGAAAGTTCTTGTATTGCGTCAAGATAATCCCAAAGAGCCATATTAGCCTTTTTTGCCAAATACCCAGATGCCCAAAGTTGTTATATTCTGTCGTCGGGATTTGTCTGCAGGAAATTTGTATTTAATTATTTTGCGCCCCGTATGAGGCTATTTGCGCCCCGTTTTAACTTTGTTATGATCGAATATGTCATTACTCTTATGTATCAGAAGGGTTTTAACTTGGAATAAGTTTTGGGCTTTATTTGTGACTTTTGACAATTTTTCGTGTTTTTGTGTTGTCCCGTTTCGTTTTCTGTGAAATTTCTTTAGAACAATTCCTTTTCTCGGGTAAGCCCGATTTTTGGCCTGGAGCATCTGGAAAACATATACGCACATTATGCCTAGAGGAAGTCGCCATCGGAGGTCTGGATCACCGGGAAAAAGTAAAGTCGTGCACGGAAAAATCCCCTGCGGGGATGTGCGCATTTTTGGAAAGCAAAGGATTTAAGCTGCAATGGGAAAAATAGAAGCCACAGGCAGGGTGGGAATTTTATACCTGCCTAGCAAGGTACTTTTTCCCGTGTTATAAAATTCACTTAAGTTGTAGTCGGAAAGTTAGAGGCTGCAGGCAGGCGAGAATTTATTACCTGCCTTGCAGGGTGAAAATTCCCATGATAAAATAAAAGGAAAGTGACTTACTTAAGTGAAATCGTGAGATTTTAGTGTCTACCTTGCAGGGTAAATAATCCAATTGTTAAAGTCAAATCACTTAAGTGGATCATGGGATTTTGGTGCTTGCCTTGCAGGGTAAAAAATCTCATTGTGGAAAAATTCCTAAAAATAGAATTATATGTGCAAAAAAGTGCGCCCCCTTTGGTGAGATGATGGATGACTTAAAGTGATTATTTTAATTAATCTATTCTTTCAAAAAGTGTGCCCAAGCTTAGAGAAAGTCAACAAGTCAAAGAGGGAATAAAAGAAAGGAATTAAAATGCATTAAATTTAATTCATTTAATGGCTGCCCCCTTCCTCTCAAAAAGTGCACCCCATTTGGGAGTTATTTAATGTTTTTAAAGGCATTAAAACATTAAATTAATTTCTTTTTTCAATGGCTATGGTCAAAGCACACTGTGAAACTTAAGTGAAGTGATGTGTGAAGGATTAAATTGGATTAATTTAATTTATTGGATGGTTTTCCTTAAACATGCTATTTTAAAAAGAGAAAAACATGATTTTTAATTAATTAATTGCCTTTAATTGTTAGGGCAATTATTAATTATAGAATTGTGAAGGTTATATAAGCATGGGCAGCCATATGGGTGAATTATTTGATTAACAGGTAAAGAATTGCAACTAAGTGGAAAAGTGCGCCCCCATTAGAAGAAGAATTTTGCTCAGACAAGGTGGCAACAAGGCTAAAAGCTTCCAGATTTGGCGCATGCTTTGAAGGAGGTTGATCTTTGTCTGCATAATTGTTTGCATAGGTGTTACAGGTGCTCAAGTGTTGTTGAAAGGATTCATGCTCTCTTTATGTGCAAATTAAACACCAATTTTTGGGGCAGTGGGCTTGAAAAATGTAGATTTTTACAATTAAAATTCACTATTCATTCTCCGATGGTCATTTCTATCTAAATAAATTGCAAGAATTCAATACAGGTGCTTTACAGAAGGAAAATGAGCTTTTATCAATGTCCAATACATTGCATATATCCTCCGAATCTAAAGAATTGTCCAGATCTGCACCAATTTTGAAGAAATTCGGCCAAGTAAGAAGAAAAAGAATTATTCAGACGAAGATAGACAAAGCCATGGCGAAAGGAGATGAAAAATAAAGCATGATGGAGTCATGCACTACTTCCAAACTTGCAGACATAGGAGACACAGATCTAGGCCCGAGAACCTCTTGCCGATTTGATTCATAGATCCAGAGCGGGAAAGACTTCACTCATGCGTACGGTTAAAAGTAGTGGAAATATCCGAGCTGCAGCTTTTCCATGTATAGCCCAATTACCAGAGTTCGTGATGGAGTGTGCTAGATCTTATCATCCTTCATCTAGATCAGTGTGTGATGCTTCAGGAAAGACAAGTAATTCGTTTAGACATAGAGTTCATCAATTATTGTCTGAAGATTCCAGTGCGAAAGGTGGTGACCTCTATTAGCATTTAGGATGCTGACAGTAGATGGGAGAAGCATAGAGCTGATTGCATGTAAGCATAATGAATAACTGATACATGAAGAAGCATAGATCTCCTTCAAAGTTCTCGATAACTCTTCCACGGTCCAATTTGGTGCAGGAGGTAGATGATGTCGTCAAATTGCTATGCAGGATGAATGGTGAAGCGAATTCTTACACTTTCCGTACATGGATGTATGCTTTCATCATGAACCATTGAAATCAACAAGGGTGATTCTATAATCAATTGGTCAGAAATTATTAGCAACAACATCGGTGAGCAACTCCGGAACGTGAAGCGTACTTTTAGCTTCAAGATGACTTCATACTTGGTGTATGTTGTAGCTTCACAAGGCATCTTTTCCAAGCTGGATAGATGTGGTGTTCTTTCCAAGGACCCCATTTTTGAGTGCTACTCGCAGCTTACTGCACCTGCATGCGAGAAAGACTTCAAAGTGATCAACAATGACTTCTTCTACGATTTCATCTGCAGGCTAGACATAGACTTGAAGGCCAACATGGTAAGCAAGGAAGCGTTGGAAGCTGTGTCCAAGATTGGCAGTCTATTCATTCAATTTGTAGATTTCACACACCTCAGGGTTACGGGCTTTTCTGAAGAACTAATAAAGATGCCCAGGTATCTGAATGATAGATTGATCGCCATGGAGCTAAGCAAGCAACTTGTGGAGTTACACGACCTTCAGTCAAAGCGACACAAGTCTACGGGCTTCTTCCCAATCATTGCGGGATATTACAGCTGCAATTAGCATTCATAGAGCTCGGGGGATGGAAGTGCAAATGTTATCTGAGTATGAGAAAGAGTTTCTTCCCTACACGGCTAAAATTCGATCCATTTGGAGTATCCAGGAAGACAATCTCCCAGGAGTACACACATGTGCCTTCATTAGAAGATTTCTGGATGAAGTGCTAAAGTGAGTATGAGCTTAGAAAGAGAGATTTCAGTAGGCTATCTGCAAAACAAGTGTTCGACTTTGGACTAGTGCGGATACCTGCGGATCTTAAAGATGATGGGAATGTGGTACTTGACACTTACCATCAAATGGGATAAGATAAAGCCATACTGCAAAATAACATAGGAGGCTGCAACACAATTGAAGAAAGGTCAGGAGCTGTGTTGGTGAATACTTCAAACTAGTTGCTGATGAAGGGATATTGCCTTTATGAAAAATTGATGAATCAAGTCATGGGCAATTTCGGCGCATGACATTCCCTCAAGTGAAAGCATGGAGGAGAAAGCAGCAGGAAATTTGAGAAGTTGAAAGTGCATAGAAGATCTCAATCCAAGGAGAGGATCACTTCTACGACCATGACTTCAACTCCAGTTTCTTCCAGTACTCAATACTTCACCAACTATTGCACCGCAGCAGCAGGATGCTTCCATGCCTCCACTGAATGCCAGTGACATTCATCTTCTCCCCGTCAGCCACTTCATTTAGCGCCTGTTCTAAAGGATACGTTGAAATTGCAGATGGCAGAATTTGAAAGGGCTTTGTCCTTGGATGACTTAGAAGATGGCAGCCATAACACTATAGCACTTTCTGACGGAGAGGATGCTGAGTGGAAGATGGTAGTACACTCAGCAACTTCTCATTCTCTGAGAAGTAATTTCTTGGAATGGTTGGCTTCGCAGTTGGTTCCTAGAAGCGAGAATGGAGATGAACTTAGAGGAGCACGACTTGTAGCTACTCCAGAATCTGGGCGGAAGAGACAGAAGGCCTAAAGTTACCAAAGCAACTTCTAGGTTGATCATCGAGGATTCGGGAGAGAATTTTGCTGAGATATCAATTCTGGAAGAAGGAAAGACAGAGGAGGAGCTCACGGCGGAAGGATGTGACAGTGACCAAAGTACCCCTCGGTCAAGCCACCACTGAAGGATTGAATCAGGGCACGCAGACATTGATGGATGCTTTATTCCTTAGGCTTGACAGTCAAAAGGCGGAGAAAGAAGAGTTGCAGAAGCAAGTATCTCAATTATGTGAGATCATAGCCAAGGTTGCTAAACCTTCCATTCAAACCAGTTCAGAGCAGGTGAGTGATCATCTTATGCAGGAAATGGAAGATGCAAGCAATCAAGTAAAGGCTATTGACGAATGGAAGGATTTGATTATTCGTCAAGCTTCTGTACAACTTGGGGAAGTGCCAGCCCGCCTAAAGGTTATGAACGACGTAGAAAATCAACTAAAGACAACTGATGGAAAACATAGAAGGCATGAATACAATTGTAGAGAGTAACCTGAGTATTTTGGCCAAGATCAACAAGCTGTCGGGAGATGTATTGATTGCAGAACAGATTTTATGGGACGGATCAGTCGAGAAGGGGAAGCAACTAGAGTTTTCAGTATCTTTTCATTTGGAAATCTACAGAGTTTTGCTGAAAAGGATGTAGGCACTTGAGAGTAGGACATCAGATTTACCAGACAGTGTCATTTCTTTCACTGAGGAGATAGTGGACGGGAATGTCACTTCATACATGTGGATCGTCTCAACTAAGGTGCCTAATTCCCTGGAAGGTTCTCTTCTGATGGTACAAAAGAGATTTGATAAAGCTACCAAGCCTTTCACCATGAATTCTATCAGTAGACAGGTGGCGCTGCAGGTAGACATTGCAAGGTTTGGACCGAGCGTGGAAGATGTGGAAGCGTGCATCAAAGCGTTGAATGAAGGGTTGCTGCAGTTCAGGACAGAGAAAGAAGCAGTGGCTAAAACAGATGGAAGGATGTTGAGTTACATGTTTGACAAGTATATCCGATATCAGAACAAGAAGAAGACATAAATGTTACAGCTGACATGACTTCTTCTATTTCTTTCTTCTTCTATTTTCTATGTTCCTGGATGAAATTGTAAAACTTCTAAGTTATTGGTTTTGCAACCATTACTTAAAGTCATGTGGAACCATTCTATTAGTTAAATGATACATGTGTCACTTAAGGAGAAGATAGTTGAGGATGATTGCCAAATGTCATCTTTACTTGTTTATGTTTCAGTTCAGTTTGAGTTTTCCATTTGTATTTTCCCTTCTACATTCTATAAGTAGGGGAAGAACCTTCAGGTTAATCATCGATTAGAATTTGTAAGCAACAATCTTGTGTTCTAAACTTTGTGCTGAACCCCTGAGAGCAACTTGGAGCAAAGGAATACAAAGGAGCAGGTTTCCGGAGAACTTTGTGTCACGGTGTACTTTGTTAACATCACTCAGTATATATTTTACTTGGTGATCACTCTGCTCCTAAGCCCCCTCTGTCTCTCCTTAATAATGGATTATGGTTCTAACACCAGCTTCCCCTCCTCATCTAATGGCGGACAACTCTGTAGATGGTACAATATGTTGTCCAAGTGCCTTCTTAAGGCGCGGAACATGGAAGACATTATGTATCTTACTGTGCTCTGGTAGCTCTAGCTCATATCCAACTATCCCAACTTGTCAAACTACCTGATATGGACCATAAAACCGTGGTTTCAATTTCTCTGCACCCTTCAACTTTAGTGAGGACTGCCTATATGGCTGCAAACATAGGAATACTAGATCCCCAACCTCAAAAGACCTCTTTATCCTGTGCTGATCTGCATATACCTTCTGTTGATTCTGTGCCTTCTGAAGGTTCTCCTTGAGAGCCTTCAGAAATATCCTGGTTCTCCTGTAACCAATCTCAAGCTTTGGGAGCTCGGCTATCTGATAATACCAAATCCACAAATATCATAGCATTGTACCCATACAAGGCTCGAGAAAGGAGTCATACCTATGCTCATCTGATAGGTGGTATTGTAGCAATACTCACCCATGTGTAACCATCTAATCCATGCCCACCGATGTCTTGACACATAACTTTGCAAGTAGCCCTCTATCCATTTATTGACTATCTTTGTCTGCCCATCTGTTTGTGGGTTGTAGCTAGTGCTAGGAGTCAACTCCGTACCTGCTAGTCTAAAGATCTCATGCCAAAAGGTTCTCATGAAGATCTTGTCCCTGTCACTGATAATATTTTCAGTGACACCTAAAAATATTTGAAACCTCTGAAAATATCTTTGTAAATCAACCCTGAAAACAACTCCAAAATGACAAGCTAGGGTATATCTCTCACTACCAAAGAATGCCCTACTAGCTAGGGATGGATCTCTCACCACCGAAGCTAGGGTTCCTATGGGATTTCACTTAATAAGTTGTAGATTTGCAAACAACAGTTGCACATGAAGGAAAATAATTATGTATGCAAGAATCCCCCTTCCTTTTTCCTATCAACTCCTTATATAACTTCTTTCAAGGCAAAAGAGCCCCAAAAGGCCCAAGTCACATTTTTCCCTAGGAAGGGCCAATAAAATAAAAGTAACTCAAGTTACTTTTCCCCTTTTAAGTCGTCATGGTCCAAAAGTGACCCCCAACGTAAAATTAGAACATTAGTACCATGTGGCCCCTTCCCAACGACAAACTATAACATCTAGTCCCTCCAAAACACCTTTTTGCTTATGTCAAAGAAGAATTATAACAAAATGGACTAGATATTCATACCCAATAGCTCTCAGCATCCATAGCCCCTTGGGTATGACCAAGGCTTGGATTCGAATTGGCCTTTAGGCCTTTGGCGTAGGAAAGGGGACATTACAGATCACTAGGCTCTTCACCAAAGAATCCAAGATGACGATGTAAGCTTCATTTTTGTTTTATTAACATGTAGTCACACAAGTTTGGTGGATGAAGGCTTTAAATACTCCAATAGCATGCGTGTCTCTTATAACATTACATCTAGAATTAAGTGATTAGGCGATGCGTGATTGACATTCTTTGGCAAGTTGACTAAATCTGCGTAAACTCGAAACTCTATCGAGGTCAATATGTCAATGAGACATTGCCGGTGGTAATGTGTATGAATATGCGTGGTCATTGTAGAGTACATAAGAATATGGAGCCACGATTAGTTACAACAATTCTTCTTTTTGATTTGGATCTTCAACACGCACTCAAATGGTAAGGATATTGATGAAGGATAGAGGCATTAAAAAGGCCCAAGGATCTAACTTGGATTAAATGCCATAAAATGGTGCATGATTTTTATCGTATCGGATAAATCACATGACTAGGCTCGAAGGCAGTAAAATATATTTCAGATTCAAAATATGTACTGAGCTGATGTTAACAAAGTGGGAAAAAAGTTTTCCTATGCCACTATAGTGAGAAGTTGGCGGCTATACGTGGATTGTTAAACATGACCCCTGGGATAACTATTGGATTTGTCGAGAACCTTTGTATGTCTGTTGATTGCCACACTACAACTTAGTTTTTCACCATGATTGTTGCAAAGCAAATTGGTGTGAGAGATACAATTAGGCTCCATCACTTCAAAAAAGTACATTGTTTTTGTAGAGATTCTCTGGTAATGCTATGTCCAGGCAATTTGTAGGCATATGCTAACACAATAACAAGTTAGCACTGTGTCTGATATGCTATGATATAGGACCCATGTTTTATTTATAGTTTCTTTAAAAAAATGATTGAAGATCTAGATTGTGTTGTTGAAGTGGAACTGTTTTCAGGAAAATTCTGCATATACCAAGGTGCTAAGTTAGGGGAGGTGGAGAAAAGGAAAAAGAGAAAGGAATGGTACCCTAAAAGAGATGGAAAGATACTTCGCCAAAATGAAATTGTGGACTAGTTGGGCTGTGGGATCAATGTAATATTCACAACTCATAGACATCTGTATGAGTTAGAATTACACATAAAAAATTATGCATGGACATCCTGTTTAACCTAGCTTTGCCGATAGGCGTCCACCTTTGAAGATGCCCTTGTTAGAAAGTGTCTAAATCCGATAGCTCCAAAATCTTGCAGGTTGCCGAATTTTAGATATTTATGCTGGAAAGGCATTCATTGCGAGCTTGCACGTCATTGGCCAGTTTAGGTATTCCCCGGCAGAATAGTGTTCTGTGGTGGATTTTCTCATGGCCTATCTGTTCACAGGAACAATGTTCGTAGTTGCAAAAATATTCACAATTAATGTATCCATTGAAACTAGTGTGAACTGTCTTGGATATCTGTTTTCTGAAGCAGTGTTCAAAGTTAAATCATTTGCTGAAACAATATGAATGCAGAAGTAAATATCTACTGGGATCCACCTCCCTCAACCGCTTTGCACTGTCACAATATCTCACTCAGGTTATGTATTGATGACAATCTTTGTGTTCTGTAACGCCCTGAATCTTGTACAGTTATCATGGTGATTATTTTTCATAATGTTGTAACTACTGAAATGAAGGCAAACATGTTAAGATATATTTTTGATCTTAAAGGAATGTGTTGCTAATCTGGATTCTTGCATACTGTAATTTGTTTACATGGGACAACAGTTATTGCTGTTTGTATGTTTGCTGATGTGATGACAAATTTGTCGTATGCTTGCTGAACCCTAATCGCTGACTGACAGCACACCTTGAATCAGTTGTATTGATCCAAGGTATGATGTGGTCTTCTTGTGATCACTTTGACAATTGTACTTTGAACTAGGCTGAAGGTTGATATAAATGTGCAGCACCTGATGTCAACTATGAACAGCTGGCACGTAGATGCCAACGGAAAAAGGTTCGATTCTCGAACCATGCACTGTGTAACACCAGATCCCGTAAGGCGATAAAGGCTTGGATGCGGGTGGCTCAAATATATATATCCATGGGATGAAACGTCCTGCAGGTCCCGCTGAACTTGAATGTCAGTCGGAAGGACTGGATTGGAAGTTGATTAATTAAGTGTAATTGGGATTAGACCCTAACTGTAACCCTAAGTCCTACCTTATATTCTAACTACTATCCTAAGTGAATTTTTAAATTCTAAGTGTGAACATATACCTAACCTCTATCAACCTATGACTCTAAGTATGAACAGTATTGTTAATCCTAAACTAATCCTAACCTAAGGAAGGGGACGCACAGACCCATGGGGGATGGAAAGCCTAAGGATGGAAGGAAATTTAATGGGCAACTGAATGTAGTCAATGCGTGGACAGCGCCAGGTTTGGCGGGAACAGATAAAATAACTAGAGGTGTCTAGTTAGTCATGAGACTAAACTCTGTTTGCATGCAAAATTTGTAGATTTGGTAGTTCGCCAACCCATAAAATAGCTCATCTAATCTATCTGCAAGATTCTCGATCCTACCTCAGAAGTGAGGAGTGAATCATAGTTTCTCAGAAACTATTAATCCTCACAGCTTCCCTGGCAATATCGAGAATAGAATTCACTGGAAGGAAATACCTCCTGTAGACGCGGTTTTCTTCGAGCTTCGAGAAAGAATACCAGGCATATTAAGCCCTTCTCTTTAAAACTACTTGCTTTGCTTAAACATCTCATTAAAACAACCCTGCTCTTCTGATGAAGGGGGTTTTGGGTTTATTTGATTGCTGTCATGACTGAGATGATTTGGGTTTAGTCGATTTTTGCTGTCATGTTGGAAATGATTTGGGTAGAATCGTTTTCTTATTGTTGCGATTTGGAACAGTCTTTGCATATTCCTTGAGTTGGAAATACAGTCTTGCTGTGTTGGTTTGTTCGACAGTATTGGGAAATTCGTTCTTTAAACAATGAAACTGTACAGGCTGTATGAGTTGTTTTTCATTGTTGTGCAATCGTTCTTTTGCCAATATGAACTTGAATGATGGAACGTATTAACTATGCGAGTTGTTTGATATTGTTTCTTTACTAAAATTTTGAGGAAATGAGTTCCTCTTCCTTCTGCTGTTTTAAATTCTGAAGGAAATAGCCATTGGGTTTTGTTGAGCATTATGAGCTCGGTTTGATGGAAGTGATAGTCATATTCTGTGTGTTGTGCTTTTTCTTTTGTAAAAGAAATGGATGAATACGATTTGGGTATTCGTGGGAGTTGGAGAAAGTAACTGTTTTCTTCTGAAATTGTTGATGAGCTATGTTTTCTCTTGCTGTGGTGGAAAGTTGATTTGTTGTGTTTTATTGATGAGGTTTGATCTTCCAGTTCGGACTGCAGTCGTGAATACAAACTCGGCTTTGTATTTCTATGCAACGAATGAAATATATGGGAACTGGCTTGTTGTTTGAGACTGTTTCGTCTGTACCATGCTTGCGTATTTAATACCCTTGCGGGTTTGCCTTGATATAGGTATTGATAAATGATTATTGTATTCTGAGTTCTGCATATCATTATGAAATAGAAAAATGGATTTCGGGTAGAAATGTTTGTTGGTAAGGAACTCGAATTGGGTATTCATTTCATATGGTATATTGAATGGAAACTGTACAGGCTATGTGAGTTTGTTTTTCATTATTGAACAATTGTTCTATTGTCAGTATGGGTTGAGCTGTCATGATAAAATAAACACGATTTGGGTGTTTTTATTACATTTTGAAGAAGATGATTGTTTCTTTACTGAAAGCAGAAGGAAACGAGTTTCCTTTTTCTGCTGTTTTAGATTTTGAAAGAAACGGTAATTGGGTTTTATTGAGCATTATAGGTTCAGCTTGATGGAAGTGACAACGGTATTTAGATTATTTTTCTGAGTGTTGTTTTCTTTCTGTACAAACGAAAGGTTGAAATGTTTCGTGTGATCTCTGATTGCACTGTAATTCAAAAAAATTGGACTCGACTTGAGTGATTCTTGTTGTGTTTGAAGAAAATGGATGTTTATTATTGAAATAGTTAAAGGAATGAAAATTTCTCTTCTTGCTGTTTGAGTTCTGGCAATAGCAATAATAGAGCATCACTATACACCCGGATTGGACTTGATGTAGGTAACAACGAAGTGCAATTGTTATTTATGAACTGTGTGCATTCATGGATATAGAAAGTCGTGTGAATAATTGATTAAATGACTGTATAACTGTTTATTGATTAAAAATATAGTGAAAGAAGTATGAATTCTTCTAGTATAGTAAGAACATAGTATGCATTCTTTATATTGCTTGCTCTATGATGGATACGATGTTTTACCAACCTGTTTTTGGTATTCGTATGAGTCTGATTTAAATGAAGTATTGATAAGGATGATAAATTCTTCCTTGTTTTCATTTAAAGCTGAATATGAATGGAATTATTCTTGCTGTTGGAAAGTGAATTTTGAATGGATTTTGTAAGTTTCACTCTGAACTGTTATCTTGATTTGTGTCTCGTTTGGATTCAATTTTCAGTACAGTCATGAGGAAAGGAATAGGAATGTGGATGGATAACTTGGAATAATGATCATTTCTTCTCTCATACAGTTGGGAATCTGTAATCATTTAGGAATGAATTTTGTATTGCTTGGGTTTAAGCAACTATATTTATTGCTGTTTACTTCTCGTCTGTACTTGATTGCTTGAAATCAAATGAGATGCATGAACCGAAAGGAAAGTAATTGGTTTACATTTCAGTTAGATTTTATCCTTGAGTTTATTACTAATGAAAGGAAAGGGACATCAGTTATGTTATAACAACAGTATGCTTACTTGTATTCCTAGTTCTTACAAATGATGTAATCTGGAACGGTTGAAGGAAATTACTTTTTGTAATGATTATTTAGGAAAGAGGACAACAATTCTTTGATTGATTGGGATGGTAATTAGATGTTTCAGTTGTCATGCTGTTCATTCTTTTTGATACTTAATTCTTGATTGATGTTCTTATTAATGTTTCATAAAAGCAGGGTTCTTTTATTGAGACGGTTAATTAGAAGCACCTCATTTTAATGACAAGTGCTTAATATGCTCAGTTCAATGAACTGACCCGTGCAAGTAATTTTACAGATGGAACTTGAGTAAAATGAAGACATGGCTATTTTCTGATACTTCTTTTGATTGTCTGAAGATGAATTGTATTTGTTAGTTATTACTCCTCTACAAGGAATTGTGAAAAGAAGAAAGTACATTCTTCTATCTATGAGTTGTAACGTTGTTTAATATAAACAAAGTCCAGTCATTTGGACTGGCAAATGTATGGATTATGAAATGGATTGATGAATACAAATACAAGTGTGCTATTTTAATGACTATATCAGTTTGATATTGTTGATTAAATTGGAAATATAATGTTATTTCTTGATTTGGAATTATTCAATTGTCCTTGGATGGATTTAAAAGGAATTGACATCTATTCTTACCTAAATGCAACTTTTAAGTTGAAATGTGCAATTAGTTCATACTTGGGTTAAGATGAATTTTTAATTGACATTAAAAAGGATTAGGAAAAACATGATCTCATAACTGATAGGTATTCAGGATTAGCTTGGAAGCTAAGGAATACCAAATAACTTAGGAGCAGCCGAACTTCGTATTCGGACTCCGTTAATAGCCTCGAATGTTAAATTCAGAAAGAAAGGATATGGGATAAATATATCTAGGACTAACAGACCTTAACTATGTAAGGTTAAGGAGAATAAATGAATATATTTATTGAGAATTAGACCTCGTTTAAATGATGTCTAATAAGCTGGAATTCTGAATTTGGTTACAGTTGTGGAAAACTTGGTTAAGTTTAATAGGTTAAACTTATTACGTCTATCGATAATGGGCTGCTTAATCCAATGATTAAGAAAAGAACCAAGTAGAGAAAATGCAAACCTTCGGTACGAAGGAGAAGATGCACAGTAAGCTAGAAGACGGATTTAGTCTCTCTTAGCTACTTACAATTGTAACAAGAACGAGGATAAAGGATCAGCATGGCTGCTGAAAGTTGATCTTAATTATTAAGATCATATCCAAATCACTTGAGCTGGATGTGTACTTTCGATGAGAGGATTCCGTAGGACATTGACATACGCCAGCTACAGCACGGTGTCTTCATGAAGGCGGGGCCTTCATGACGACACAATGTTATAGCTGACATATTACAATGCCCTCCCAAATTAAATCATCAAGATTACATAAGTTGAATATTAAGTTCTTGGCTGGGGATAGGAGTGTGAACACGTATACGGAGTGACTCCGGAGGACTAAAGATAACTAGACACATAGAGTCGTCTGGGGACGACACCGTATGTCTGCGTATCTTTAGTTACCATGAGTGACTTCCTATACTCGTTCATACTGCTAGATGGAGTTAGAGTTTGACCCTAAATTGGAAGGACTGGTAGGAACCAGGAAAGACCATTCTAGATAACAGGTGAAGTGAGGTGAAGGACATATTCCATTGGTGTGTATCACATCCAGGAATATGATCATGCAAAGCATGTGAAAATCTTTGGCCAAAGTATCGCAAGTGTTGGTTGTGTTGTCCTGATCACCTAATTTAAGATGCAGGATGTCAGATGAATATCAGTAACAGATATTCAGATAGGCTTCTTAAATGGATCACTTCGATAACCAGAAACGGTAAGAGAACCTTGTATATATATTATACTATGCATGAATGAACATGAAGGATCGGCAGTTGCCGAGTCATGAAATGAGAGATCGTTGAAACTCCGAGCCATGAAAATGGGAGATCAGTAGTTCTTCGAGTCATTTACAGCAGCATATGGAATCTGTTATATGATTGAATGACACTGAATGTGTGTTCCATATTGCAAATATGTGAACAGGGAACATTAGTTTTAAAAGGAAATTATGTGTTCCAAACTGCATTGTTTGGGCAGAGAACAATTATTAAAACTTGAACGTGTGTTTGAATTATATAATTCATAACAGAGAACGTTTTATAAATTTTTTTTTTTTCCCTTGTTCTGGTATCTTAAAATGGGGATGTTACATGTTCCAACTTCCAAACACTATTTCCAGAGATAATTCTCTTTTTTCTTTGACCTAAACAACATACAGACACATACAGATGGGAGGAAGCAGCCTAGAACGAGTACATCATCATAACTCATTTTTTTTGCGACCTAATAAATATAATCTTCCTAATTCTCTTCCTTGAGTAACTTGTTAATGAGTTTTTTTATTTGTTTATTTAGTTTCATTTTTAAGCATCAAGTTTCAAACTGCAAGGAGCCAAATATTTCCAATTTCCTTTTTTTATAAAGATGTATCGACTAAAAACATACGTTCTTGTAAATTTCCAAGTATTGTTGATATGTTCTTCAGGAAAAGCTCTTAGAAAATAGAGATAGAAAAATCAGTTTCTCCAGAATCATAAGTTACAGTTTTTTTCCCAATTTGTAAGGCCTGTAAAAAATGATTTGTCGGAAACTTATATCGGGAAAGGAGAGAAGGAAAGGAAACATATACTGGGAAAGGACAGAAGGAAAATGATGTTACCTCTTGCAAGTGAGGTCCGATCCAATCCACAGCAGGTTCTTGGTGGACGAGAATTGGAAAGTAAAACCTAAAGCAAAGTCAAAATTGAAATTGGTGGAGAAATAACAATGCTCGTGTTGAATTTGGTGGATAAGATTAGGAGAGCAGTAGGAGGCGGCGTTGGGGGTTTAGAGGCTTGTTGTATGTTAGATAGTAAAAACAACAACAGTGGGACAAAGAGAGAGGGATGGCTTGGGCGCACTTGCAAACCCGTCGCAATGGCCTCAACTTAGGAAAAAAATGACCTTATGTTGCTCACCAGTTACATCATCATCATCATCCTCATCCTCTGAATTCATGAATTTTATTTCTATTTTAGAGAACGCATAACAGTTAATGAGGTTAGCTCAATTTAAAAACCATAACACAATTTTACATGCAATGTTGTGTTATAAAGACTAACTGTCACCTATGATTGGCAATACTCTAAGTGAACCAATTAATACACAATTGATAAAATGATAATAAATTGACTCTAAAATGACCATAATTATAGTTTCAAAGCAATTGTAGAAGCCAAATATTATTCACTAGAATCAACATTTTTTGCTATCATAACAACATGCTTTATATTGTGTTTGAGAGTAGATACACACATAATGCCTGTAAATATCCGGTGAAACAAATATTATGTCTCACAAATACCACTTCACACTATCCACATAATTGGAGCTCTACAACAACAAACAACATGACCAATGTACCTTTCTCAACATGCACATTGAAGAAGTCTCGAATAAAATTTTGCCTCCCACAAAAACATCCAACACATCAACATAGTTATATGAAACACCATGTTTTCTCCAAATATGTATGCACTCCCATTACTTAGTTTCCTGGGCATGATTTCTTTACAAAACATACTTAAAAATAAATGGAAAAAATATCTCCACTACTTGATGTTTATTGTAATTGGTTACCATCGTAATGCTTGCACTTTCATCTTTCACAAAAAAATCATTGTTCTTATTACCCTCTCTTAAATAACATTTAAGTGCCTAAATGCTCATGAAGTAGAAGAAGTAATTATAAAAGCGTTAGGGTTTTGTGGCTTTTGTTAAGTTACATTATGTGCTTTTGTTTTAAGGAATAATAATATGTGTTATTCCCCGTAAACTATGAAGTTTATTCACATAAAATTGATGATATTTATTGCTACGAATGAACTCCCATCACTCAGTTTCCTTGCTGCGATTTCTTTGCAAAACATACTAAATACATAAGAATAAAAATGTCTTTGTTATTTGATGCTTACACAAGGAAAATATGACACGAGGACACAAATTGAAATATGTTAGCTCAAAATCGCTTCTCTGTAATACACTACTAAAACACACAAAAATTGTTTCCCACCTTTCCATACTCCATTATTTAATGTTGCCATAGTCATCATACATTGTTATAGTACCCCAAACTTTTATATATACAGCTTATTTTTAAAATATCAAATATTATTATCACACTCAGTTCTCTCCATAATAAGTTTACAATATTACCTCACCCACGTCAATTGCAACTCATGTGCAATTGCTAATTATGCGGTAGACATCTTCTACAGTGCGACACTTTACCATTTTTTCATCACCCTTGTTTTGACGGATTCCGTTTTACTCACTTTCGTGACCTGTGCCATGTTGTCCCTGACCTGTCTTTATGGGAACGACGTTTGTTTGGACCTCGTTTTCCTTCCCTTTCTTTTCCGCATTTTTTATTGAGCCGCAGCAGCGGAAGGTTGATTTTATCTGCCGGTTTGCAAGTTTTTTTACTGAGAACAAATTTTGAACTTCAGGCATGTTGGATCTAAACGAAGGTCCACAAAGTTATTACGGAGGAAAACGGTCGAACATGTCGACTAAGGAAAACAGGGAAATGGTGGGGTGTCATACAACTGCAACATTCAGCAATTCGTAACAACCAACTCGTCTGTTCCCGTTTTGTGGCATATTCCGTGCGGGTGATTTTTTATTTATTGGTCGTGCATGCGGTGCGTTCCTGGCTGGTGCATGGTTGCTTTTGTGAGCTTGGCTGCCTGTTTGTGTTGCTTGGTGCTGCACTCCCGACTCATCGTGCACCGCTACCTCGGCAGATGTTCATAAATATTTTCAATGCTTCATTGTTTACTGTTAACCAATCAAATTGAGGACACAACACACTTGCGAACAACACATCATTACTTTCTTGCTTTGTTAGTTTATTTCTAGCTAATATGGAATTCTAGGCAACACAATGTTTTAATTGGAAATAGGCATCACAATTGTCATTATTATTAATCCGCCACAGTTAAAATGAGGCTCTTCACAACAAAAACCATGTCTGGTAAATAAATATTCAGTGCCTACGATTATGGGATTAGCAATACATGGAGCTATCTGACTATTGGGTAGTTTGAGAGGCTAGCAGCATTAACCCATTCACATATTTGAGCCATTGTTGGAACAATGTTTTTTTTGCATCCTTATATTATGTTCCTTTTTCTGCAATGGAATTGTTTACAGTCATATCCATAAATATTTTCAATGTTCCTTGTCGGGAAAAGATTTTAAAATTTATCTTGAGTTAATTGTTTAATAAGGTTGATAAGTCAACGGATGTGCGCATTATGTAAATTGAAAGCCTTAGAAAAACTCTCGAAAAGCCTTGAGAAAAGAGAGAAGAGAAATCATGGAAATGGAAGATGATTTAATGTCAAAATATGAGGAGTAACACGGAAATAGTGTTCTGTGGGATGATTCAATGCCTCAAGATGTTTGGGAGAATGTATTGGTCTGTCTTCTATTAAAATCCATATGCAACTTCTTTCTAGTTTTTAAGGAATGTAAGACGCTCATGGCTTCCACTAGATTCTTCAGTGTTTACAGTGAAACAAGGAACAAACATCTATGGATACTTGTAAATCGTGATTGTGATCTTCATTGGCTGAGATATGGCTTTTAAACTAGAACATGGAAAATTCTCTACTTTTCGTGCTTATCATGGTTTGATTGGATACGCTTTGAAGATTCACATCAAGGGCTAATCTTGTTTTGTTCGTGTAATGTTTCAGGGGTATGTAATCCGCTAAAGGTCGGAACCTCTTTCAAGCTTCCTCAGATGTTATCAAATCAACTTAATGAATGCCACTTTTATATTTGTGCCCGGGGCATTCTGGTTGAGGATGACAACAAGGGGTAAAAACTGGGTTAGGCGAGGGCTAATAGATTTGGAGTTAATGCAGACAATGGTACGATTAAAAAATTTAATTCTTCTCTAGGGGACTTGGAGGATTGTGGGGAAATTGAGAGATTGTTTCTTCTATGGACCCATTGTCTTCAGCAACAGTTTTTTTTCTTAATGTCATATGACTCTGTGTTGGGTGCGAGAATTTATAACATTCAAGATTGTTCTACTGTGCATTTTGTGTTGTTACCTACAAGATATGGCAGAGACAATTTCCCTCACTACAGACCACCACTGATTGTATTTGAAAAAAAGGTTCTACTTGCAACACCAATTTTAAATGGGCACCATTTGAAGGACATAATTGTGTTTGAGCTTGAGTTTGAGTTTGGAAGGAGGAAAGGCAATGTTTGGTCTTGGAAAGAAATTGCAAGGATGCTTCAAGCAATGTGCCGGTGTTTTTTTTGAGAGGAGGAGGACGGTTTTATTTAGTTGCAATGCAGTGGGAGAGTTCTTGTGTTTCAGAAAGATGCTTTCCGGGAATATGCTCGTCCTTTGTTTTCATTTAAATCAAGGGTCTTGGTCTTGGCTGCCAGAATATATAAACACAAGTGACATGTGTTATAGCAATTGCATCGCCTTTGAGCCCAAGCTGCTTTGAGACATTTACCTAGCTTCCATTATTTGCAATCGTTTGTTCTCCAAGTTTGTAGAAGGTATAGTATTTGAAAGGAATACAAGCTTTGTTTCACTGATTGACCTTTTGTCTATTCTAGAATAACACGGTTTCTAATATTAAACTCTACAACTATTAAATAAACAATATTACGTTGTAAGACCCGCCTAGTTCTCGACTCCGAGTTGCAAGCTATTCTGCCCCTGCTCAAATCACGGCGTATCCATGCTCCCCTTGGAGGAGCAACTGCTAGTTTAAACTCATGTCGGATTGCTAGTTTTGTCGGAGGCGTCCAACACGAGGAAGCCTTTGCCGGCGATTGTTTTCCCAATTCCCCAACAACAGTTTTCCCGGG
Source organism: Taxus chinensis (assembly GCA_019776745.2). Lineage (NCBI taxonomy): Eukaryota > Viridiplantae > Streptophyta > Pinopsida > Cupressales > Taxaceae > Taxus > Taxus chinensis. The sequence continues at coordinate 682,669,686 of CM034153.1, read as the reverse complement.
ATTCTTTGCCAGTGACTTCATTTCACAGCCATTAGCGGGAAAACGAGTCGGGCCAGTCCACCTTCGCGCTCGGCATTCTGTCTCTGGGTGAAAGGGGTAGTGCCCATGGATTTGCACTTGGCAATACCATCTGCGGCTAATCCCAATCTCAATCTCACAGCACAGAAGAGAGGGTCGGTTCGCATGCCCTGTGCAGAGTATTTGTCCGGTAAGCTGATTTCGAAACAAGTGCAGAGTACGCAAATAAGTCAGATTACTGATTCCGTCTGGAATGGTTCCGCCTATCTGATTGTCAGTGATCGATAGCATCCTCATCTCAATAATATTGGATAAAATCTGTACAGGCAAATTGTTGCTTCAAAGCATCAATAATCTCAAATTAGACAGAGCCGTTAAACTAGACGGAACAATGACCAAGAGATGATTCTTCGACATATCCACAACTGCTGCAGCCGCTTCAAATTCCCGAGCTCTAGCGGGGAAGGGTTCGTGGAAAGTATTCCCTTGGAGAGTTCGCATATTGCAGAAGTCGGATTGCCTCAAATTGAGGCGCCCTTGAGATTAACTGTAATAACGACCTCGGATTTATTGCAAGAAATTCCATTCCAACCGCAGGGGTTGTCGTGGGAGGCATCACAGTCTCTCAATGCACGACGCTTGTCCCTCCAATACTATCCCTTGTTAAGGCGCCGAGCTGCAAGTAGGCTACTATGGTGACGTCAATTTGAGCTTCTGGCTTCGTTTCGTAGCTTGTCTCTCTGTTAATTTAGGGTGTTATTTGCTGTACAGGTTTTTCCGACGAATTTCACCTGTGATCACCGCTTCCCTGCATTGCTAGCATACTCCCAGCCTGTGCCAAATTTGGAGCTTTGAAACAGGGTATGGACATTTACCAAAGCATTATGGAGAAGGGATTTTTGTCAGATGTTTTACTTGCAAGTGCCCCGGTAGATACATACGCAAATGTGGAAGCATACAGAAGACATGTGAACTGTTTGACAAAATGCCTGAAATAAATATGATCTCATGGACTGCAATGATTGTAGGATAAGCACAAAACCGGTTTAATTAAGAAGAGTGGATTGCTAGTTTGCTTTGGGGAGATGCTGATTGATTTTGTGATTGCATTCATGACAATTATGAGTTAAGGAAGGTTTAGGAAGCATTTTGGACACCAAAAAAAACTATGGCAATTCTGAACAAGCTTCAGTGTTGATTGACCTAAATTATATGAAGTTGTCCTGTTTTACTGGTGGTTTCGTAATTATAATCTATTGGTTTAAATGTTTTATTCCCAAATTGTCTTGTTTTACCTTGTGTTTGAGGTGATTTCTTCATTACAATCTATTGATCTTTACTCTTTGAGCTGAATTCTTTATTCCGAAGTTGTCCTATTTTACCTTGTGTTTGAGCTGATTTCTTGATTACAATCTGTTGTCCTAATTGCTTTACTTTTAAATTATCCTGTTTTCCCTTGTGTTTTAGGTGGTTTCTCAATTATAATATGTGAATCTAAATGGAGTATATTCTTATGGCAGGATTTTATTCTATATTAATATACGCTGTGACATGGAGGGTCAAAACGGTTGAGGCCAGGATCGTGCCCTGGGTGACTTTGACAGTGTGGGTATGGTTTATCAATTACAATATATGAATCTAAATGGAGTATATTCTTATGGCAGGATTTTATTCTATATTAATATACGCTGTGACACGGAGAGTCAAAACGGCTGAGGTCAGGATCGTGCCCTGGGTGACTTTGACGGCGTGGATACCCCTTACTCGTAGCTGTTTAGGCTAAAGGTGATCACTAGTTTAGCTGTAGGCTTACTCGTAATTGTAAGTCTGCTATATGCTTCCTTCGAAGCATGAGCAGAGATGCCGACAGTCTATGTAGTCTAGTACCCAATGAGTACACACTACTCATAAAAATAAAATAAAATTGGAACTACTAAATTCTTTCATAAACTCATAAGATCCCAAGTGCTCAAATTTGATACAGCTCCAAATCGAGTTGTCTCTATATTACAAGTCCCTATGTTCTTGTATCAACTACCTCTTCCGGGTTAAAGTTGACATTGTAGTGCTTTCTTATTAAAAACTATTGATCTACATATAGTTGGATTTCACAGCTGGATTTCAATTCATGTTAGTTAATACTTACGTGCCTTGTTTGAATTTCTTTAAAGTTCAACTAAAATTATAGGATCCCAAAAAGTTAAGAGTTAGATTAGTTGCAAACATTTGGAGCCCAATTTCATACAAGCATAAGTCTAGTGTGAACTTAAGAGTCTAAGAGCCAAGGAAAGTGTATGCAATTTCATGTTGATACCTTGTGATATATCAAGGTGTTTAAAATTATCCATTGTTGTAGAGAAATTCTAAGATCCCAAGCTTTATGTTCTAGAATAATCATAAGATCCCAAGAGGTTAGAGTCAGATTGGCTACATAGGTTTGATACCCAATTTGATACAGGTCCAAAATAGGCCTTTTTAGAATATAAGTCCCTCCTTTCTACAATCAATTGTTAGTGGTGTCTGTTATGTTTGAGTTTTATGTTCTCGTAATATACAATATTAACATATATATGTGACACATTTTCATCTTCAACATTCTTAATTCGTCAATATTCAACCATCTCCACTGTAACATACAAAACAAAACAACGTTAATACATATATTATACAATAATTATCATATCAAAAATTATTTCAAAATTAACTTTACATTTACATCCACTTCGGCATACCTTGCAACTCATGTGCAATTGCTAGTTATTAAATATTTTCAATTTAAAAGAAAAAACAATCACACTTTACATTGAATTACAATACTCTTCAATCGTCATGGATAGTGCAATTGCAGTCCTTGATATGAAGAGTTACAGAGGTTGATGTTTCTGGCATGAATCTCACCGGTCGAATTTCTGATGATATTCAGCAGACGTCTGAGCTTTGAGTTCTCAAGATTTGCTGCAATGCTTTTCCTACAGTTTTCCCTGCTTCCATTGCTAATTTTGCACCATAATTTATTTGTGGGAATGTTTCCATGCGGCTTGGATTGGGCTTCCGGCCTGGCGAACATATCTGCTTATTGAAACAATTTCATGGGACTGTTGTCTGAGGATATTGGGAGGCTTTCGGGCCTGGAGTATTTGGATTTGAGGGGAAGCTACTTTGGGTCTGTATTTGGATTTGAGGGCAGCTACTTTGGGTCTGTATTTTGATTTGAGGGAAGCTACTTTGCATCTGTAGGCTAATAGATGTTAAAGGGTGCAATCTTTAAGCTGGATATCTGCTGCCATAGTCTACGTGGATGATGGAGAAGGCACTTATTCCACAGTTAAAATGAGTTCTCTATGGTCAGAATGACATGGTAAAATTGAAATGGTTACGAAAGTAACCAGAAAACTGAGAAAAGTCATTAATTTCAGAAGTCATTAATAGATGGCATATGGAAATTTTAATGAAGGGCCTCTCGTCTATAAGGTTTTGGTTTGCTTCAGTAGTATTGTGAAGTAACAATTTCAAATGTTGTTAATTAATAATGTATAAAAATTGTCTAGGATGATATGCCTCTTTATGATTGAAAAGCTCTTTTTTTATTAATATTGTATAATAATACAATGTTAATCATAGAAAAAATTGGGTGGAATGGTATTACATCTCAGAATGCACTTACATTGAGTTAATAAATCTTGAGAATACAAAATCAAAATTTGTAATGATTATATATAATCAATAAAAAGTTTTTCAATTAAAAGAGGATAAAAAACAAGGACCATCAATACAAACACCAAGACACAACATTATGCAACAGCAGCGAATATGGTAGCCGGCGGAGGCGGAGGCAAATGATAGGTCTATTTTATAATGAGGCTGAGATTGTGTGTCTTTCTTTTATTTTTCTAATTCTATGGTGATTGGGTTTTAGCTTTTTAGTAAGGATTTCTATTGCATTAATGGATATTTTATAGAAATTCTGGAGGATGGAACTCTCTTATATGAGGGCAAGATTCTGCATTTTCCTTCAAGTTTTCTAAATTTATGGTTAATAGCTATGTTGTTAGGATATGGGTATGAGTACCAGTTCGGGTACAGGTTTGATATGTCGGATACGACAATTTTAAAAAACCCTTGGCTACGATACATCTTGGATACGTCCGTACACACACACACACACACACACACACACACACACACACATATATACACACACACTCATTTTACTCATTTTTTAGTCCTTAGAAAACTGAAATAGTAATACAAAACTTGAATCAATGTTTAAAACATTCAATATACTTAAGACTTTGCATTTTCATTGATCATGTGGCTGCCATACATATGATATTTCGACTATCATGTCAACATGAATACGAACAAAACTTGAAATTTGAAAAATATACTATGATCAATGTTCAAATTTTCAAAACATACAATATAGTTAAGATTTTTACATTTCATTGATCATGTGGTTGCCATACATATGATATAGGAATATCAAGTCAACATGAATTATGAATACAAGCAAATCTAGAATATATCATCTAGATTTTCCTCAAAATCAAGGTCATGTGTGCCACTTGCGCTAGCTCCACTCTCCGCTGCTTGCGAACTCCCTTGAATGTCATCTTCTCCATCAAATAATGAAAGTTGGGTAAGCGTGGCTGTAGAGGCATCCAAGTCTGTGGTCTCTGGAAGCAGATCCCAAAGTTTGTGAAGCCCTTTAACATAGTCCTCAAACTTGTGTGGCAAGACGCGCAAATTGGAATGCACATATACCAAATCCTCAGCTTTTTTAGATGCCAACTTGTTTCTTTTAGCTGAGTGGATAAAGGAATAAGTACTCCAATTCCGCTCTATGGAAGAATTAGTAGCCACCTAATACAACAAAGTTAGAAAATTGAAATTCAAAGACAAATTAGTAATATACTAAGAATGTGTGAAAAATAAATTAAATAATCCTAACTTAATATAATCTAAAATATTCAAAATGATTATAAATTTATAAATGTTATACCTGTGAAAGAACTTTTATAGCAATAGGACGTAAGTACTTGGCATCATGGCCATGTACACACCACCATGTGGTTGGGGTCAAGCTGCTCTTGTCGAAAAGAGCCTCAATCGCTCCCATGTTGCCTTCTAAACCAACAGACATGCCCATTTCACATCTGACCACACTGGCTATAGATGGATCAGGAAAAAGTCTTCTTAATGCTGCCCTGGTTCCATTTCCAACTTCGGAGTCAGAGAATGGTGTCTGCCTGTTTAGTAGCCCAAGTACATCAAAGCTATAGTACTTTGGGTTCAATGCATAAGCAAGATGTAATGAGGTGGTCATTTTATTCCACCTCTTCATGACCACACTCCTAACCTCATTGTAGAAGGTCTCTTTTGGATCTTGCTCTTTTGTTTGTATTACATCTCTCATACACTCAAGCATAGAATCTATGCCATCATATATCTCTCCCAAGCACGCTTCATCAATATCTATGAATCTGATCATAGAGAGAATGTGCTCTGTAAAACTCAACAACTACTCAACCTTGGCCCACCAATCATCATCAAGGACCCATGATTTTACCCTTGTAGCTTTCTCTGTATTTGACTGCCTCCACACTGTTCAAACATTGTTGATCACCATATTGATTAAAGCCTCTCTCATCTTCACAAGCGGTCTCAAAACGAGCGTGTGAGAGGCAAATTTGGTTTCTGCAACCTTCATCAACTCCAACCTTGAGAATCTCCTGAAAATGGCTTGTGACATATGATGGTTTGTGATAAACATCTGAATGTCATTTGCCTTAGTATAAATTTGCTCAATCCATAGGATTTTACCAATCTTTTGGAGCATCAAATTAAGGGAGTGGACAACACAAGGGGTCCAAAAAATGTGCTCATATCTACCCTCTATGATCATTCCTACTGTTTTATAGTTTTTAGTGTTGTCCGTGATGACTTGGACAACATTTTGGGGGCCCACCGACTCAATTGCCTCTATCAAAATGCCGGTAATAAATTGTGCATCTTTGACTTCCCCTTCAGAGTCAATGGCTTTAAGGAACATTGCCCCTTTAGGGCATACTGCAACATTTTTTATGAGGGGTCTATTTCTAGCATCTTTCCATCCATCTGAAATGATGGAAACCCCTGTTTCCTTCCACGAGTCTCTGATTGGCTGCAAAGTGTTGTGAGTGTGTTCCACGTCCTTTCCCAAGAGCGTGGTTCGAACTTTTTCGTAACTTGAGGATTTGTACCCTTGTGGAGCTTCATTGATACCCTTCACCATTTGATGCCAATATGGAGATCTCAATACATTAAAGGGCAGCCCACATGCATAAATGCATCAAGCAACAACCTCATCAGCAATCTTCCTCTTTTCAATATTAAATGCTTTCTCCAATGCTCCTTTTGGCCCTTTTCGTGAGCTCTCCGGACTCTCTTCATCAAAAGGGGAATCATGTGGTTGACTTTGAGTTTGGATGAAAGGATGAGAAGTAGGTCTCTGTGCGGGTGGTCGTGATGAAGGCCTTCTTTGCAAAGGAATTGTTCTAGTTCTATTTCTTTTAGCTTGTCTATCAGCCTCCTCTTGCTCTCTTAGGTACTCTGCCATTTTTTCATTTGTTATTTTTGGGCACTTCTTTATCCCCACACCTCCAATACCAGTCAAATGGATTTTCAGTTGGCTATATGAGGATTTGTGCTGAGTTTGACAACCATGACATATCGAAATCCAATCCCCACCACCAATAATGTTGTCTACCATTGTCACATGTCTCCAAAGAGGGGAATTAGGATCATGTCTCATAGGAACTGATGTGTTTTCAGCAGCTTCTTGGCCTTGCACTCCACCTGAAGCAAAACTTGATGCCATCCTAATCTATTTTTGATCACCAGTATCACCATAACGGTGCGAGGTGACAACATATACAGAGTTAGGATGTTTAAAAAATTAAAAACATTTTGCCTTAACATAAATAAATTAGTTATGTCATTCTAATCTGTTTTTTATCACTAAGATCACCATAAAGGCATGAGGCGAGAGCATACACAGGTTTAGGATGTTTAAAAAATTAAAAAACATTTTGCCTTAACATAAATAAATTAGTTGTCATCCTAATTTGTTTTCAATCACCAAGATCGCCATAAAGGCGCAAGGTGAGAGCATACACAGGTTTAGGATGCTTAAAGAATTAAAAAACATTTTGCCTTAGCATAAATAAATTGGTTATGTCATCCTAATCTGTTTTTGATCACCAAGATCGCCATATAGGCGCAAGGTGAGAGTATACACAGATTTAGGAAGCTAAAAAAATAAAAAAACAAATACATTAACATTGAACAATGCATTTAAAATTTAAAAAAACAATTTTTTACCAATTATTAAATTAAATAACCCTAAACTATACCATTCTAATATGTTTTTGATCACCAAGATCGCCATAAAGGTGTGAGGTGAGAGCATACACAGATTTAGGATGTGTTTAAACTATAAACTTAAAAAAAAATGCAACATAATAAATAAATAAATAACCGTAAAAAAATAAAACAAAAGGATGAATTAAAAAAAATTAAAATACGGTATACCTGTAGTGTAGATCCTTGTTGCCTTCAAACAAATGCTACCTCTTCCTCTCAAGTCTACTCTTTTAGTTTTGAATGAACAATAAATTTAAAACAATCTCTTCCTCTCAAGTCTCAACAATGGCTTCCTCTCCTTCTCCTCCTTGCAATGGTGAACTCCAAACAAAAGAAGCAATGGCTGCCCCTCCTTCAAATCTTTGCTTCCTTTAAGCTCTTTGCAAAGCCTCCTTCCAATCTTTTCCTCCTCTAAGCTCTTCAACTCTTCTTTGGCTCTTTGCTCATACACTTGCAAAAAGACAATGAATTGTTTGTGTGATTTCAAATGAGAGGAGTGGGTGTTTTTTATAACTTTTTGTGGTGATTAGGGTGTATTATTTTATTCATTTTATTTTTAGGGTTCAATTTTTTGCATTGGAAAAGTCAAAAATAAAAAAAATGTTATAAAACCTTTAAAAGACATTTTTTAGGCAGGGTACGCCATGGGTTCGTGTGGATACCTCCCGGGTATGCCACGGGTACGTCCAGACATACCCGGGAGGTATCCTCACAAAGCCAAGGCGTATCCGTACCCAAACCTGTACGTATTCGTAGCGGATACGTATCAGGCAGGGTTCGAGGGGGGCAAGGACGTATCCTGGCAACATAGGTTAATAGGTTTCAGCTTTGGTAAGCTCGTTTTTGGGGGATGGAGTTTTCCCCCTTATTGGAAGGTTTGCAATGAATATATTGGATCAACAAATTTTGTAACACTGTCTTAAAATGTTTCTAGGGTTGTGCCTTAACGGTGTTTTGTTGCATTGATGACATTAGGTTACGGATTGGATACCTGATTTACCCGCAGCACGTGGAATGGAGCATTTACATGCTGCCCAAAGATTATATAGGACTTACCCTATGTTTCAAGTGCTATAAGTTACTCAAGATTGCTTGTCAACCAGTTCTTCTGGTTAACCAAAAAAGAAACACTCTTACAAAGAGGTCATCTGTTTTCCAAAGTCGAGTGGTTTTAGGGTTCTTGCTTAGCATTTGAATTGTCATGCTCTGACATGAATAATGAAACACTCTTACAAAGAGGTCATCTTTTTTCAAAGTCGAATGGTTTTAGGGTTCTTGCTTAGCATTTGACTTGTTATGCTATGACATGAATAATAAAACACTCTTACAAAGAGGTCATCTTTTTTCAAAATTGAGTGGTTTTAGGGTTCTTGCTTAGCATTTGACTTGTCATGCTCTGACATGAATATGATGAATAGTTTCAGAGGTGTTCATAAAAGTTACATCCTTTCACTAGTTGTTGGCCTTACATCTTTCAGATCTCACACCGTGGATTGGTGAATCACTAAAAATGTGGTTTGCCTTCCAATTCTCTCTAAATGTAGACACATTTGCAATCTTGCCCAAATCCTGTGGTAAGCAAAATAAATGTACAAGGTAAAAAATGATGCCTGAGTGTGAGAATATGTGTTTCTTTCTCTGAAAGCAAGCCATTCAAGGTCGCTGAGTGTAAATACGTGGCATGTTACCATGCACAAATGGTAAAATTGGAACCTACTGAGCAAGACTACTGACTGCTCTGCACGCACATTTACAATATAAAGCGACTGATGACTATCCTTTCTCAACTTACACCCCAGGAAGATGCGCTCTTACAAGACAAGTAATCCTTGAGACCATCTGTTATCCCCAAATCCCCCAAAACATGTATCCTGTGAATGTGTTGTTTCCTCCAAAAGCAAGCCATTCAAGTCAACTAATGTTTGAGATCGCATGTCATCCCCATACAAAAAATCCCTGAAATGAGTAGTCTAACCCTGGATGATTTTTTTAAAAGATTTTGATGCTTTGTATTCACGGAAAATACTTGAAACCAAAAGCCAAAATCTAGTCTATATGGCAAAGCTCCAAAGCTTACATCTGTATTCCTCTTTGTCAAATCAGAGTTGAGAAAACATTCAAACCATGCAACCATAACAACATATACCTGGAGTAGGAAAAGATATAATAAAAAACAACTCACTCTTAGTTGTTTTTTGATTTGAGTACTCAATCAATAACTCAAGAAATAAACGATATATGGATCCCTGACATATGCACTTGAATCAACTATAAACCATTGTTCTTCTAAATGATATAAGGATTTTAGAGGCATCAAAGCAAATTCCAAGACATGCAAACATATGCAATGTATTCAACTTGAGATAGATATGTTTAAAAGCTTGTTGTAAGAGATTTTTTATTTATTTTTAAAGTGCCATAAGAGAGTAGAGGAGGCCGAACAAACAAACACACTCATTTGGAACCAATCAACCATTATATTAATAAGAGGGCCACTTCAATTGTGACATTGCCCCATTGGCATAAGGATCAAGATAAATTGAATGTATCTGCTATGCGGTTGCATGCACTTCACATGCAAATAAATGGCAAATCAGGCCTCTACAGAAAGAAATAAGTAATATTAATGTCCACAATTGACCAGAGTCGGTCAATGTGATTTGAGAGTACAATTAGTTACAATAGGAAGCATAAATTATAAGTAGGATTCACACATCAATGGAGCCATAATGCTAGTTATGGAGCCATAGTGCTAGTTATTAAAACCAATGGTCCTTCACAGAGGTTCTCCAGCTATAAATCGTGTAAAAAATGCAAATGCTTCTGCAGGCTTGTACTCTGGAACAGTGTGTCCAGATCCCTGCAAAGATGAGAATTAATGAATTTAGAAAACAAAACCAAAATGCATCATACTTGAGAGAAACTATGTATGATCTAAAATAATTGTCCATCTTTTTAGAAATGCATCGTATATTACTTCGAGGAACAAAGATTTACATCAATCTGACAACAGGGTTATAAGGAATTATCACATTTTTCTTGATCCTCTTGACATTTTATGAAAATGGAGTGTCTACCAAAAAGAAATCCCACCTTTATTGTTGCAAAGATGAAGTTGTGGGCATATCCTTGAGTATATCTGTGTACATTTCAAAAATTCAAAAACACACGATTATGTCATTCAAATCCAGTGAATGGAATACAGTTTAAGGTGGAAAGGAAATGGTGCAAAAGTTCCATACCCGGCAACTTGTCCATCCAGAATCCATGGGCGCCAGCTATCAGTTATTGCATAACCCAAGGACCTTGTCCAAGCCTCGGTTCCAGTATAAGGTACACACATATCATGGTCCCCGCTGTAATCATAGAAGTATTAGAAAGCAGAGAAGAAAGGACCTGCAAATTTGTATAGCCCTTCAAAATCTTAGCAGTGCAAACTTCGTAAGGAAGAGAACCAATATTAACAAAATCACTGAAAGGCAATGAGTCGCGATGATCCCAAAAAGATTAGCCATGAAAATAAAAGGAGAAAATTCGGTGAACAATTGTCAATTTCAAAAGGGTTGTGCTTTTATGCAAAATCAGGAAACAATCTAGATACTACCACAATCAGAATTAATTGTAAAAAGATTGGTTAATTGGAGATTTTGGTAACACAGACTGTAACAAGCATATCGATGATACCCATTCATTCCTTCTACCTAGGAGATTCTTTTTAAGAAGGAAAAAACAATTTATTAATACATGGAAGAAGCCGATAACTTGAAGATATCATAGTAACATAATTACAAGTTTTCTTGACTATGAATTGCCTTAAAAGTTAAAATACAAAATTGCAGATAAAATGCGGGTGAGCATAACTGTATACTGTAAGTTACAATATAGTTAAGAACATGCCACATGACAAAAAACAAAGTACAAAAGACTTCAAAAGCTTGCAAAACAAATTGAGGTGCACTGAAGTTGAGAATAGGCAACTAACAACAAAGGAAAAAACAATTTTAAGACAATTGATGGGTGCAGCATTCCCAAAAAATATTTAAAAGCTCAGCAGAAATGCAATACAGTTGAGAATAGGTTATGTAATGAAATATCAAATATTTAAGAAAAAATGAGATAATTTTGTATGTATAGCCAATTTAGCCTCTGATTAATAAAAGAGCAGTTTGCCTATATTTTATGTCATCAAGAAATTGTTTCCAGTTTCAAACCCAAATTTGACCTGGAATGCTTTGCAAAACTGTAATTTATCATAACATTCATGGTTAACTTCTGATAAAAGTGAATAAATTTCTGTATATGCTTAATTCAGCCTCTTGTTAGTAAAGGGTAAAGTTTGCATGGTTGTCTGTTCTCAGTTTCAAACTCAGATTTGACTTGGAAAATTTCACAAAACTGTAATTCATCATGCATGCTTTCTATGGGTTGGTTCATGTCAACAAGGAATATATGAAGAAAAGAAAAGTTATATTATTGTCCAACAATGGCTAATATATTAGAAAATCACAAAACGACCAAATAAGGGGATATAACAAATTCAAATGAAATTATGGCTGACCATTTGAACAATGAAAAATAAAAGGTCGAGTAAAAATACACCTGTAAATCAATGCGCGGTAACCATTGCTCGTCAAATTTTCATGGTAGCTGATCATACTTCCAGCATCATGATTGTAATTAATACGATCTGAACATAATTGCCAGTCTCCACATATAGCTTTCTGTAAAGGGAATGGTTATACATCAGATGCATGAGAGGAATGTTTTTAATAGCTTTGAGCACAGCACTATAAACATAATCATATTGAAAAAGAATTCATTAAAGCAGCCTAATCACATTACTAAAACCTTTTTAAATTCTGCTTGTAAGCAATAAAACTCCAAATCATGACAAACGCAGGTACTTTATCATATATCATCTGTTTTTTTAAAAATGTATAGCCTTAAGCCCTTACAAAAATAATGGGCGACAGTACAAGCGTAGATCATTAACAGTAGTTGGAACATAAAAAGGTCATGGGTATGTTGGAAAACGTTAAGGAAGGAATGAACAGAGGAGCTTTATCTCTGGAACTATACAGCCAAGATCGTGTACAAGCTACCCTTTTGTTAAAAAGCTCAAGTTGGTCATCATTTGCCCAAAGTTTTACGACATAGCAGTGCAGCAATCTGGCAAACTACAAGAATAATGAGAGGACATTGAAAACACCAATATAGACATTGATGCTTAAGCACGGCATGCTCCTACATGGAGTAACCAAGCACACTTGGGGTTTATTTACACGTGTGATACGAAATAAGATTATATTAATGTTCACATATGACCAAAATTATTGATGGGGCTCAAAAGTAAATGCAGTTACACTAGAGGAGTACTGACATATGAGGAACCCTAGGGAAGAGAGAACCAAACAATCAGAGCAATGGGCGATTCTTTAACAAGCAAGTTTGTGCAAACACTTGTGCAGATTCTAACCAGTCCGTTTACTCAGCAAACCATTTTTCAAGTTCCGACCTAATGGGATTGGTCACTTATAATTTTTGAAGGATGCTCTCGGTAGCTTTTTTTTTACAAGGAAACGAGATTAAATACAGTACCACTAGCAAGTCAATGCTCTTGCTACAATCCAACCATTCGAGAAATCAAATATATTTAAGGAGGTTAAAACTCCTATGAAAGATACATTTACAACATTGTAAATTATAGTTTGAAATATTGCTGACAATGCATAGAAACATCCGGAAACCTCTCAACCATGTGGGCCAAGTTCACCAAAATGGTGATGTCACAATGGCATAATGTGAGACAGGAATCCACAAGGAATAATGATAAGGTCGAATGTGGGATGACAGCTGATAATGGTCTCAAACACATCGTGCACACAATTTTGTACCTTAGGATTGGTCATCATCACTTTTGGAAATCGAAGGCATAAGAATGATATAATCACAATAGTGTAAAATACAAATTTTGAAATATTGCCAACAATAGATAGATCATAGAAACAACCTGATGTAGGCCCAATTCACCAACATTTTGATGCAATAATGGCAAAATGCAAGACAAGGATTCAAAAGAAACAATGACAGGGTGTAATGTGGAATTGCAGTTGATAATGGTCTCAAATATATCATGCACACATTTAAGACCTTAGGATTGGTCATTATCAATTCTGGAATGTATTGTTGTAAGTCGTAACAGAGAGAAAAATAACTTGTTATCAAAATTTACTAATCATTGTTTTTGAATGTGCTGTTGTAAGGGGAAAACTTGTTATGTGCTAAAATAAAAATGAACTTTGTATGCCAACTTGATCAAACACAGCTTGAAATATTTTGCTTCCAAATATGGACTAATACCAAATCATCCTGAGACGATTGCTTCCTCGATAAGAGTATGGAATGAGAGACTTTGAAGGGATTTTTTAACAATGCCACATGGTTTTCGCTAAGTGAAATAAATGACTAAAATCCTCCATTTTTATTGAAGCTTTCATGGCTTTTTCAAATATTTCAGATTCAGATGTTGTCTCTACACAGATATTTGAGATAAAATTTGATATGAATATTTCATAGATCAGGTCACTATTGGCATCAAGCTCTACCAGACGAGAGTAGTTGAAACTTCACTCTGCACTCTTCCATTGTCATATCTTTCTATTGAAAATGCACAAGCCTAATACCACATGAAAATAAATTGGAAGATGAAGAGATCATGTAATAGAAAAAGGCGGGGAATTGGTGATGCACTAGATGGTGATTGTAGAGAAGAAGATAATTGGCAAGGTGAAGAGGGCATTGAAACTTCCGAGGATACTTTACATCTAAAAAAAGGAATGACATGGAACTGTTGTATATTTTCCCCTCTCTGGTGGAGTCAGGGAAAATGCAGGTTTGGGAGTCGGGAGGACAGGGTGGAGAAGCACGAGCATAGAACATGTTGTGCATCCTCCCAAGCCCGATGCATATGCACAGCCACCTCCCGAAACCCGACTGGAACAGATCAGAGGCGGAAACCAGAGGCGGAAAGACACGGCAAAGGGACATGTCGGGGTTTCTTCCAAACCCCGACAAAGAAGAAAATATGTATGCGGGTCTCCAAATCCCGCGCCAAAGAAATTGCGAAAATCAGTCGGGCGGGCAAGCTAGGAAAGCATGACGGAAGGGCCGCAAAACCCGACACAGGGCAAACGCAGGTTCACGAGGCGGAGAAGCATGGTGGGACAAAATGTGTCAGGGGGTCTCCAAAACCCGACGCAAAAGGAAATGCGGGTTTCGAGGTCGGGGAAAACACGTCGGGGATGCACGGGGCAAAAGCATGTCGAGCACCCCTCCGGACCCGATGCGCATGCACAAGGGTTCATCTTCCGCCCCGACACAAAAGAAAGCTCGAATCACGTGGGAAGCGGGTTTCGGGACAACACAAGCATCGAACGCATGCCGGGGCTTCTTCCAAACTCGATTCGAAGTACAGTCCGCCATAATGAGACGAGTTAGGTGCGGATGTGGAGGTGGTTGGAAGAAATTCCGAATTTCTCTTCTCCCTCATTTTTTCTCATATAAATGTAAGGAGAGGCTGTTTTAAAAAACGTTGGACATTTTTGTTTTGTGCCTCCTCCCTTCTTCTCCCTGGCAGGTGGATTTGTGGAGCAAAGGACCTTCCCATTTGAAATTGTAATGCAACCTTGCCTCTTGGCATTTTGCAGTGTTGTATCCCCCTTGGAGCAAATTAATGCATATCTGTGGATGTTTTCTCAACCCTCTACGTATTTATTTGCATCCTTCCGATCTTCACTGTGAATTTGGCTATCTGTGCATATCTTTTGCATTACATTTATTGGTTTGTGTTTATTGGCAAGACATATGTTCTTCATTCCTCGGTGCATCACCTCCTTAGCTTAGGTTTATTTTTATGCATTTCTCTCTCCCTGTCTCCTTGGTAGTTAGATTAGGTTTTTGGGGTAAACCTCTGCGTTTTATTGGTGCATCTGAATAGAGGAATAGGAGCCGGCCTTCATCCGGAGAGCTTTTCCGATTTCGCAAGGTCCCACACTTGGGAAAAAGCTCCATGTTGTGCAATCGCACTGGGAGTCTCAAACGATCGCGTTGCGGAGTCCCAGGGGTGCTGTGATTCGACACCAACAGTTTTGGCACGCCCGGTGGGACCAAGAGGTCATTCCATCAAAAAATTTGAAGGAGTTTTCATGAAATTTGCACTAAAAATTGCAGTTTTTTACAAATTTCAAATTTTGCACCTCCCAGCCTGAACCCCGAAATCAATTTTCAAGGGCTTAACTTGCTCAAAACAGAGTCAAAATTTTTACAGTTGGTAGATCTGACTGTAATCTTCAAATGGGTATCTCTTAGATTTTTTTTGAGATTTTGATTTTCAAAATTTCATGGTTTTTAGTGATTTCGGGTTTTCGGGATCCGAGAACATCAAAGCAGCATTTCGGGTTTTGGGAGATGCATTGCATGGTCCTATTCCTGACAGCAAAGGAAATCGGGTTTTGAGGGATGTCGGACATGTTCCAAGTTCCGACACATAGCAATTTGGGTTTTGTGAGTTGCATCGCATGACCTGAGTTCCGACTGTGCTTTTCGGGAATCCGCAGCTGCACAACATGACATGAGTTCCGAACTGAAGATTGCATTCCTCCGGGTCTTTCAAATTTTAAATCTCGATTTCGATATTGTCAAGTTTGGTGTGTAACTTGGCAACATCCAGCCTTTTAGAGGCATTTTCAAAAAACACATCTGGCGACTCCACCTGATCAGCAACCCATTTCTCTGAGTTACAGACCCGTTCCCATCCATTTCCACCCATCTTTCTTTCCATCTCTTTCATTATTTTCCATTCCATGAAGTTGTGCAACCATGACTTCATTTCCATCATGGAATCCACATCAACAGCAGCAATATATCACACCTCCAACATGTTTTACAAATCCTCCAAATCAGCATTTTGGTCAAGTTCAGGATCAACATGCATACCCATATGAGCAGCAATGCCAAAATCAGTTTGGCTATGGAGCTTTCCAAGAGCAAGGGTACGCATGCAATGAAGACAATGAAGAAGAAAATGCAGATCTGCTGGAGAAAATCCAAAAGATGGAGGTGAACATGGTGCAATCTAGGGCTCAGGCACAAATGAAAGCATTTGGAATTGGTTGCAGAGCACCTTGTCCATGGGTGGGACCTTTTCCAAGGCATTACAGCTCTCAAGAGAAGTTAGACTTCATGATTGCAACACTTCCATTACTTACAAGGTGGATTGAAGGAATAGAGGTGTATGAGAGAAGTATTCTGCAACCTTGTCAATGGGTAAGCACACCACCTCATACTCTTTCTTTTCCTCCTTCTCAATCTATATCATTTCAGCAGTGTCAAGTTTTAAACTCACCATCTGCTGCCCTAAATGTTGAATCCATCCCTCTACCCCCTAGTCTTCCATCCCATCTCAGTTTTTCTGCCCTCTTCTCTTCCAAATCCAAACCCCCTCCACAAGAGCTAAATGAAGTACCTTCCACTCCAAAGAAACAAGAGGTTTCACCGCCTCCACCACCACACAAAATTGTCAAATCAGTTGAGTTTCAACCTATCCCTCCTATTGCATCCCCTAATCCATGTTGGGAGGATGAAAATCAGAATGCCAGCCAAGGAAAACCACAGCAAAAAGAGAGTGCCAACAAAGAGGAAGAAATTCAAAGTCTGAAGAGTTGGGCTCTTAGATTTGGGATGACAAAGATCCCCTTGATGGTTAGGCCTACAGAAGAGGTTGGGGTTGGAGAACAAATGGTGGTCAGGACTGATTTTGTTGCAGCAGAAGAAGGAGATCTTGCAGTCCCAACTTGTCCTCTAGAGCAGCAGATCGAAGAGTTTGACTTGACGAACTTCATGCTGGAGGAGGAGCTCATTCAAGAGCAAGATTGTCTTCGAAAATTGGAGGAAGAAGAAGCTGCTCCAAAGGCAAAAGAAGAGGAGCACATCCTAGTTGTGGAGGAGAAAATTGCGGATCCAAGGGCTTTGAGCGCAAATCAGGCTATGGGAGAACCTTCAGTTCTTCTTTCTATTTCATCTCTCTCGAGTTCTAGTGCTGAAGAAGAGTTTTATCTCTCAAACTCAATGTCGGAGAGTGAAGGAAACCATGGTGGTCAGGTTACAGAACAAGAAGACACCATGGAGGAAGTTGAGCATTCGCAGCAGGACAGCAATGAGGCAGTTTATCTGTCAAATTTGGAGGACTGTTTTGATGGAGAGGAGCCGGTTGAGTTTCCACCTTTCTCTTTTTCATCATCCCCATTCCAAACACTCGAGTCTGCTGTCATGAAGGAGAACATTCATTTACAGCAGCCTGCATCTTATAGCAGCTCTTTGGAACCAAGATTGGAAGATTTTAATCTTTCACAATCAGCCATGGAGGAAGAGAAAGGACAGAGGAATTTCACCATTTCTTCCACGCCATCCATTCAAGGAGGTCTACAAGAGAACTCCATTCCTGGAGTTGAAAATCAGAGCAATGGGCATACTCAAAGGATCATGCCGTGCCCAATCAGATACTTGGCTTCATTGGAGCCAAGGGAGAAGCCAAAACCAGTCATGCTCGCTTCTGAGCATGAGGGTGAGATACAAAGTACCGAGGATCAGCTGCCATACCTCTTCAATTCAAATGTAGAGCAACTAAAAGAGGTATTGGATTTGCCTTCAGCTGATACCTTGATGATTTGGGTAGAAGACCAGCTTCTTGTTGATTTTCCATCCATCCAAACAGCCATGATCAGTGCCAAATCAATTGCATGGCTGCCAATTTTGAAGAAAGGAAGCTATTTTGCACAACCAGTTGCAGGGTTTGTTTAGCTCATCCTTGCTTCCAGTTAGAGTAGAGTAGGTAGGTTTGCTTTCAGCAGAAGAAGTGCTTGTGCACACTCTGCATGTTCCATTTGGGGCATGTATGATTTTCAATTTTGTACATAGTTTTTGGTGTTGCTGGTTTTTGCTCTTGCATAGTTCATTGCAGCGGATTTTGGTGAGAACAACTCTTAAGTTGCGTGTTCTCGGAGAAGAAGTTCAGATATCAGGTTGGCTTCAGGTTGCTTATGACTCCATGCCCAATGGATTGCTAAAGGGCCACTGATCTTCTACCTAGCAGGCAGGTAATCCCGTTGAGTCGCCAAATTGTTGTATATTTTCCCCTCTCCGGCCCGAGTCAGGGCAAACGCGGGTTTGGGAGTCGGGAGGACAGGGCGGAGACGCACGAGCATAGAACATGTTGCGCATCCTCCCAAGCCCGATGCATATGCACAGCCACCTCCTGAACCTGACTGGAACAGATCAGAGGAGGAAACCAGAGGCGGAAAGACACGGCAAAGGGACATGTTGGGGTTTCTTCCAAACCCGACAAAGAAGAAAATATGTATGCGGCTCCCCAAATCCCGCACCAAAGCAATCGCGAAAACCAGTCGGGCGGGCAAGCCAGGAAAGCATGACGGAAGGGCTGCAAAACCCGACACAGGGCAAACGCGGGTTCATGGGGCGGAGAAGCATGGTGGGACAAAATGTGTCGGGGGGGTCTCCAAAACCCCGACACAAAAGAAATGCGGGTTTCGAGGTCGGGAAAACACGTCGGGGATGCACGGGGCAAAAGCATGTCGAGCACCCCTCCGGACCCGATGCGCATGCGGGTTCATGTTCGAGCAGTCCTCTATACAAAAGAAAGCTCGGAATGCACGTGGGAAGCGGAGTTCCGGGACAACGCAAGCATCAAACACATGCGTTGGGGATTCTCACCTACCACCGATTCGAAGTACAGTCCGCCATAATGAGAAGAGTTAAGTGCAGTTTTGGAGGTGGTTGGAAGAAAGGGGGGTGATTTCTCTTCTCCTCTCATTTTTTCTTCTTCCTATATAATGTAAAGGAGAGGTTGTTATCAAAATGTCGGACATTTTGTTTTGTGCCTCCTCCCTTCTTCTCCCTGGTAGGTGGATTTGTGGAGCAAAGGACCTTCCCATTTGAAATTGTAATGCAACCTTGCCTCTTGGCATTTTGCAGTGGTGTATCCTCCCTTGGAGCGAAATTAATGCATATCTGTGGATGTTTTCTCAAACCCTCTACGTGTTTATTTGCGTCCTTCCGATCTTCACTGTGAATCTGGCTATTTGTGCATATCTTTTGCATTACATTTTATTGGTTTGTGTTTATTGGCAAGACATATGTTCTTCATTCCTCGGTGCATCACCTCCTTAGCTTAGGTTTATTTTTATGCATTTCTCTCTCCCTATCTCCTTGGTAGTTAGGTTAGGGTTTATTGAGTAAACCTTTGCGTTTTATTGGTGCATCTGAACAAAGGAATAGGAGTCAGCCTTCATCCGGAGAGCTTTTCTGATTTCGCAAGGTCCCACACTTGGGAAAAACTCCATGTTGTGCAATCGCACTGGGAGTCTCAAACGATCGCGTTGCGGAGTCCCAGGGGTGCTGTGATTCGACACCAACAGGAACATTGGTAGGAAGAAAAAAAAATGAGGATGATAACTTAATTGGTAAAATTATGCTGAATTGATTCACATTCCCCAAGGAAGAACGAGTGTAAAGCCATTCAAGCACTAAATAATCACCTAACAGCAATATTGATTGATATATGTAAACTTTATCCAGCATATACACAGCAGATACAAACATTAGAAGAATACAACAGCAGGTATTTTGCATTATACAACCATTTCATTTCATTAAAGCCTGGTTATGAAACGATAGAAATGTCTCAATATAAGCATTTACCCAAAGGTTGCTGATGCAACTGTGGTTAGGGGTCGTAATGAAAGGATACCATTAGTCAAGCCACTTACAAAATTATGTAGCTGATTAATAATAACAGTCATCTACAGAAACAACATAATTTATTCAACATCAGTGGGTTACACAATCAAGACTGATCGCCAATGATTCAATCACACAACATACAATACTTGAAAGTAAAATACTCTACACTGCAGTGTTGCCTCTATGATTCAACCTACCTTTGACCTCTCCCAAACCTGTGCACAGATCTTATTGCAGTACTCCTTGCAACGACATGTAGGTCATTACTCCATGGAATTTCTGGTCTAGAACCCAATTCCGCAAACTAAGTGGTATTCAACTAAATCCTCCATAAACCTGTTTTTGGATTGAACTCCCCCTCAACTAGTGTAGTGATGTGTTTATATAGACACAATCACCAATTATTATGTAATCCCCAAGGCATCCCACCCATAAGCAATTACTTGCATCACAAACATTACAGGAAAAATAAAGCCCTGAAGAACCCATACATGACAAAACTCGATGCAACACAAGTCAGCCTAACATACATAATTGGAAAATTAATGTTTGTCGTCCTTCACTTATGACCCTAATACAACTACTCCATTGATGCCTCTCTCCATGCCATCAAAAGATTGTATGTGACATGGCACGAGATCTTTCAAGAACTCTTAGCACAAAAGTCCAATGACTTTGCAGTTTCATATGTAGGTTTGTGGTATCAAGATAAATCTTCCCCCACAATGCAAGCCTCGAAATATGCATCTTGTAGTTTTTCACGTGCCCTGAAGGTTTCTGGTTATGCGCCATAATTCCAATTGGCTGCAGCATCTCCAAAAGGGTTATATGGATTGAAAACAATATTGCAGATCTTCTTGGGACATTCTAACAATGCCACACACATAGATATTTGAAAATACAACAGACCCAAAAGAACAACATAGTACTTATACACGAGTAACTATACAAAAAAAAAATGATACCCTAAACAAACTACACATAGCTGACCGTAGCTTATTCCTTCATTCTACCATATTTTTGGTTGATTCAAGGTTATGTGTGAACCTAGATGCTCTTGCATCATTTATCTTCAAGATAAGCGTACCTCTTGAACACACCTTCCCACATATAACTTTTAATTTACTATTAACATAAAATCTAAGCCTTTATTACTACTCACTACACTGTATTGAATCCATACCTTTCAGCTATTCAATTTGCAGCCTTATAAGCCTATTATTACCTCCCCAAAATGAACGTCCAGTCTCTTGAAAGGAAATAAATCTATGATGTAGGCCGGGTAAGAGGGGTCTAAATTAATGGAAGTCTTTCCGCGCAGCCTAGACTAAACAACCAGCGGACACACGCTCAGTCTTGGAACCCAAAACTCAGTCTTTATTGCATTAATGACTGTATGACAGAGATTACAACCACGCCCTCACTTTGCTTTATTGAATTATAACATAAAGATGATGAACGCACCTATACAGGACTTGATGGTACTCTAAACTCTACTCTAGATATACCCTCCCCTCTCTGCTACCTTCTGTCCCTCTCGTTTAAAAATTGTTGCAGCAATTACAGAGCCGCCGGTTAACGCATACCAACACTTTCAAAATTTCCGCTCGTATAAATTGGCAGGTTTATTATCTTCCGAAAAGGTGTCATTTTGATCCTTGGTAGATGGATGAAACCTCGTGCACATGATGTTCCTAGAGTGTTGGAGCCATGGGGATGCTTCTTGGTTTGTTTTGATTCATCTTTGATACACGCAATGATGTCAATGAGTTGCAAACACAAAGACACAAATGATAATTCATATTTTTGGTTGATGCAAGATTGCTTGTAGACCTGAATGCTTCTATATCAACCTGGGTAGCAGGTATATCTTTAGTGGATCCTATTTTGGGGGAATGTATCTAAAAATTAACAAGTTACTTTGAAAAACAAAATGTTTGCATCCAACAATTGATGAAAGACTATGATTACCTACAGCATAGACTTCAGACCATCTAGACGCTTTTTCATGCATGATCCCATCAAAAGACTAATAGTTGAAGCAGCACAAAAAATTATTGAACTTCAACTTGCAGCTGAAATGAAGACCACATGGGAATCGCAGCAGCATGCAGGCTCAAGCAATGGATTAGATGATCCTGATGTTCAAACCAATGGCTAGGCAGCCTATTCCAAATATTTGGACCCAAGATGAACCAGTGCAGGATACTACAACAGTTGATCCTAAGCAAAAGGCTTCTTTTCAAGAAACCCCGTAAGGGATGCTTAGTAGAGTGTATATAAGGGAGGGGCTTAATTCTTTACTGTGCAAAATGCCAGATTTGTAATGAAAGAATTTCTCTCTTGGAAATTGACAAATAACAACTGCGAATAAATTAATAATAGGAGTACTAGTAAAGTGTGTATACATCACTCAGATCATGTAGGTATCTTTTTGAGTCTTCGTTGAAGTGGGAAACGGGTGGCTTTTTGCCCATTGTAGAAATCTAGTTGTGGAAGTTAAAATGACACTCCACCGGTTTTTATTTTTTTTCCTTCACTGTACTGCATTATAATTTTCCCACTTTTTTAATGTAATGTATAATTTTTTTTATTTTTTTTCAAAATATTAGTTCTACCTCTAACTGTGTAGAATTCAGATCTAATTCTACTATACGGATCAGTATTTGACTGACGCCAATGTCTTGTTAGAAATTCTCTCCACAAGTCGACTGATCTGTGTACAATTACTACCTTCTCTTGTTTATCCCTTGTATCCTTATTCTTGCTAACCATCGTCTTCTCAATCTGGTCCATTAACCCTTGGTACATAAACTGACATATACCAATCTTAATTGTGTCATGAGGTTCACTAATGTAAAGCCATTCACACCCTAAACAGTCAACTAGCTACAGTATTAATTGATATATGCAGCATTAATTCATCATACACACATGCGTTTATAATAGAGATTTAAACAAAATACCACAGTAGATGTATTGAAATATACAGTCGTTCAATTGCATGAAATCCTAATGATGAAATGATAGAAATGACTCAATTAAGTATTGGTCCAAAGGTTACCTCTTGAATATTCCTTCATAACTAAACTTCTAACTAATTATTAACATAAAATCTAAGCTTTCATTTCTACTGAACACTAAACTAAGTCTTCAATCCCAGCCTTTTAACTATTCAATTTGCAGCCTTGTTATCCTAAACATGATACTTTTTCCAGCTGAGGACAGTATTGCATGGGGAACCTTGGAAAGAACGTTGAGAAAAGGCAATTGAAAATTTCAAGAAACCATGGGAAGAAATGTAACATGAATTGCAAGATACCATGGTAGCTCTCTCTTATACAATTGTAGTGGCAGAGGAGGAAGGCAGATATGTTGAAGGAGAAGTGGGAGGAGGAGATGAAAGACTTCAGGAGGTGTGATGAGAAACCGATCCTAGAGCAAACAAGGCAGGCATCATCTTGTACACTGAAAGTTCCCTGATGCGGTATAATCATTGCACGGGGAACCTTGCAAAGGACATCAGAAAATGCAATCGAAAATTTCAAGAAAACATAATTGCAATACACTATGGTAGCTCTCTCTTTTACAATTATAGCAGCAGAGGAGGAAGTCAGATATGTGAAAAAGAAGTGGGAGAAAGACATGAAAGACAGAGAGGAAAAATGATGAACAGGTCCTAGAGCAGATAAGGTAGGCATCATCTTATACAGTGAAAATCACCTTACACTTAGGAGGTTGATGGATGTGAGAGTTTGATGCAGTAGCATCATTCGTCATCCAGCATATCCTACATATTGGGGAACACTTGATTAAAATCACCCAGATAGTTTCCATTTTGTCCAAAAGGGAAGAAAGAAGGGGTGACCTTTCTTTATCCAAATCAAAGTTGGAAAGTTGATGAAATTTTGAAGCAAAAGATCAAGCTTCACCATATGGAAGAAAGTGCAGCCAATCCTAGCGAAGAAAGGATGGGAAAGCTTTCTTCGTCCAAACTAAGGTTGGAAAGTTGATGAAAACTTCGCCCTATGGACAAAAGTGCAGCCAACCACATGGAAGAAATGTAACATGAATTGCAAGACACAGGGGTAGCCCTCTCTTATACAATTGTAGCAGAAGAGGAGGAAGTCAGATGTGTTGAAAGAGAAGTGGGAGAAAGAGATGAAAGAAATCAGGAGAAAAAATGAGAAAAAGATCCTAAAGCAGATAAGGTAGGCATCATCGTATACAGTGAAAATCACCTTATGCTTAGGAGGTTGATGGATGTGGGAGTTTAATGCAGTAGGATCATTTGTTATCCAACATATCCTACATATTTAAATCACCCGTTGTTTCCATTTTGTTCAATAGGGAAGAAAGAAGGGGCAACCTTTCTTTATCCAAACCAAAGTTGGAAAGTTGGTGAAATTTTGAAGCAAAAGATGAAGTCTCACCCTATGCAAGAAAATGCAGCTGATCCTAGGGAATAAAGGAGAGGCGAGCTATCTTCATCCAAACCAAAGTTGGAAAGTTGATTTAAAAAATTGAAGAAAAATATCAAGCTTCACCCTATGGACGAAAGTGCAGCCAACCCTTCTCCCTTCAGTCGAAAAGAAAATGTCTAGCAGAGAAAGAGATAGATCCTTCCTCACACATTTATGAAAGTGGAGATTTTCTAGCCGAGAAAAAGGTGCAAGTGGGCAAAGAAGCTGCGACCGCACCTTTTCCCAACGATTCTCACTTTCAAATGGCCTAGTTCTCTCAACGATTCTCACTTTTAAATGACCTAGTCTTCCAAATGATTCTCTCTTGCAGATGGCCTAGTTCTCCATGGAGGAAATTTATGGAATGAGACTTGAAGCAAAGCCAGGACAAGGCAGCTGCACCTTTTCACACCATCTCAAAATTTTACAAAGATTCAAATATTGAAGATCGATTTTTGGGGACATGTCAAAGTCAACTTTGGAGAGATTGCAACTAAAAATCAAGACAGTGTATCAAGACCGGGAATACTACTTTGCATCATGTGAAGCTTGGGATTCATCTTAGCTGACAAAATATTGTAAAGATTGGATGAAATGCAATTAGTCTTTGTAGAAACTAATAACTAATAACCACATTTGTCATCACCAGGTTTATAATTATTTAAGGTGTAACTATGTGATAATAATGTTGTATAAAAAAGTTGCTTATGGAAATTATTGTAATTTCTTATTCATTGATTATATCGAATAGGTTTGAGTCAATTTCAGGTCACCCCTTCAAACATTTGTTATTTAGGATAAAGTGTTGTGCAAGAAAATATTGGAGCGACCATATCACAGACTAGTCCTATTTGGCTCTCAACTCACCATTTGAACAACTACCATAATACATATTCTGAACACGAATATTAACAACGTATTATTATATGTATTATCTTAGATAGTTTCTCCTTTTTCTGTTTTCCTTGAAGTACGTTTATCTTCGAAAACATCAAATAATTTAACTCTTATGTTCTACAAAACAGGCTCCGATTTTATTATAAAATGGCAGGAAAATTTAGAAATTGTTGGAGCTTGCTAGCAAATCAAGGAAAATAAATCTAATGTCTACAGAAACATAATTGTGCAAGGAAATGAAAGAAGACAAAGAACCATTTGAAAATAAAGAAGATATACCGTCTCAGCGTGAATAGCCTTCCTCACAGATTCATCATTCAGCCACACTTTAGCAACCCGATCATCCTAATTTCATGAGTGAAGGGAAGATTAGATCATCTGAAAAAATGGTTGGCTTCTGCTATTTATGTGCCCAAACACCTTCCAACATAATTTGAGAAACTAGAGGTCTTTCATTATTGTTTCTGTTCTACATCACAATTCAGGTTTGTTTCTGAAATGAAATTGTTAAACTTTCAATTGTATTAATAACTGCCATAAAAATTCTTACAAACAGTGTTTACATTTCGATTGGTTCTATAGCTCTAAACTCTAGTTGTATATAATAATCCAAGAATATAGGAAACAGTGTTTACAAAGCAAGGGACACTTTCAGAGAGCTGTGGCCATGTCGGAACATTCCCATCTAAAACTGGTGCTCTGAGAGGCCAAGCATGACCAAAGATTCTCCTCCTTACTGGATGGGGTTTTCCAGTCTCTCCTAATTGCTTGAAACTTTCAGGTAAGTTTTCCTTCCGAACAATAACCTCTTGTATTGCCGTATCGTGGTAGCACGGCTCAAGAATGTCATATATGTTAATCCTAGAAACAAGCTGCAATTTTAAAGACAAAATTTAGATGTTTTATCATATACAAGTAACAAGTAAATTATCAACTTCCATGCTGAAAGAAACAGAAGTCGAGGCAGAATTGTGACCTTATTAATCTCTTCTATTTTTGTATCACAGTTTACATCGTTAGAATTCCAATAATTATCCTTGCAAGCGTTCTTCGCTTCCTGCAGTAATAAGCACAATTAACCATTAGTAAGAGGATATTTTATATAAATATTATAAAGTCCAATCGAGCATTAACTATATATTATTAGTGCTTTATTCAGGATGCATGCATGCAATGCTGATATGCTGTATAGCTAATCCAAATCACTGGTTTATTAGGTTTGATCACACTGTTAATCAATTTCAAGTCAACAATAGATAAACTGAAGTTTTATCGGTAAAAGCATATTACCGCCTATCTAGAATCACAGAATTAAACTTAGATTGGGTTGACAGAGATGGTTAAATATACAAAATACTATCATATTTGTTATGAATTTAAAATAGAATACAAATTTTCAACGGATATCCACCAAGTCTTGATGAACTTTGAGACAGAAATATTATGAGCAAATGTGAGAAATGTTCAGTGGTAATTGCTCCAGATCCCGGGAGATATCCAGGGTACACCATTCTAACTTGCCAGAAGTCGGCGATATCTCGTAACGAGAGTTGAGCTCTGCAATTTGGACCATAGGTAGCTGAGACCTTGGAAGATCCTCTGATGTAGACCACATGAGGTTTTGTGCACTCTCGAGATGGAGCACTATGTTCAAGCTTCCCAAATCCTTTTGTGCCACCAAAACTGTTGGTGCAGTTATGGTGAAGGTAGAATATTGATGGTGGAGGTACCGCATGCATGGGAATGTGGTTTAGCATTACTGTAGAGTGTAGCCCATAGAAGGTGTTCACTGTTTGGGCATTAACACAGACCATGATATTGGGCTAGGCGGTATGATTGGTGGTAGATTTGGAGTTGCTAATTGGATCAGTAATCTTTACGGTCGAGAAAAAATTTCATGTGGCATGACAAGAGTTTAGGACTGGAAATTTTAAAATTCTTACTCTCCAACAAAATATATACCCTACAAGTCACATGTGATTGCAATATTAAATGGTAATACATTGTGCCACCGAAATCCTACTAAACTAACTGAATGAAACAAAGCTTCTTAAATTAGGGGCCTGTTGATATTCATACATAAGAATATCTTTTCAACAACTTAGATCATATGTACCACATATAGAAGCTGCTTGCAGTGTGGAAGAATGTTTTCCGAAAATTCTGAAACTCTACATTTCAATGTAGAGAAGGCATATTCCTAAAATCCACACAAGGAATATGCCATATGGGGAATAATTATATTTGAATGTTGCTAGCTCCTAATTACTAGCTGGATAGTACAAGTGACACAACTCTCTTTCCTATTAGAAGCTAGGTAGGAAATCCCAGACTGTCTTGTTCATAGGTTTCTGAAAAGATTTATGTTTAAGTCTGTAAAAGAACCTGATTTTCCAACAACACTAAAAACCTGATATGAGGATATGAAAACCCTACCCTGCCTCTAACCCCCTTTCGCTGCCCCATCCTCCCACTCACAACTCCACATCATAGTGTGCCGTTGTATAATAGGAAAATTATTGTGTAAGTTACCTTAAAATAACAAAGTGGAATGGTAAATTCAAGATAATCACAATTTAAACCTGAAAACTTGCCATTGTTGAGGGTGGCATAGGCGGTGATTTTAATTTGACTGTGTGGGATGGTGACCAGGTTGAAGTATATGAAACTACTCTTTGGCCTCATTATGAAAGATTTGAAGAGGATACTCGGTGTTTCTTTGTAAACAGGGAGTAATCGAATATGTATTCAGCTGTTCGGTATTCTTGAAGCAGGAAGAAATCAGATGTATGCTAGGCTAGATAAATTCTATGCAGGCTCACACTCTCACTCTTTCTTCTTTTATTAAGAAATCAATTTTTATGGACTCTCACGTTACTAGTTCTGACCATGGGGAAAGACATTCAACTTCTAAGCTAAATGTCTCCCTTCTAGAGTCAAAAGAATACTTGAGGGCTATGGCTAGAGTTTGAAACTTGGTCTATATATTGAGTGGTGGTAAAGGGTGGATTTTTTAATCACCATCCATCCAACATATTATTAAGTTTTTCTTCGAGGGTGGAATCAAATGATTGCTAAGGTATGGAAAGGAAGAGAACGAAGTCCCAATTACAACTCCAATATGCCAAACGCATGTTGGAATTAGATCCTTTTAATGCAAGGATAGAGCCATTAGTAACTTTAGAAACTCAACTTAAGAAATTTTAGGAGAAGTGAGACAAACTAGAATAAGGAGACACCTTCGTGGGATTGTAGAAGGTCACATGCCCTACAAATTTTATTTCCAATAAATAAAGTGGGAGCATAAGGCAGAAAGGTTCCTTGTGTACTAGATTTTGATGTAACCTCTCAATGGATGGAGAGCCATTAGTAACGTTAGAACCTCAACTTAAGAAATTTTAGGTTAAGGAAGTGAGATAAGCTAGAATATGAGATTGTAGACGGTCATGTGCCCTCCAAATTTTAAATGGAAGCGTAAGGCAGAAAGATTTCTTGTTCTACTAGATCTGATGGTAACCTCTCAATAGATGGACTTTATATTTGAGATACTTTTCAAAGGCCAATTCCAAAAGATGCTCACATCTTTTGGCACTGAGCCTTCACACAACACAACCATGGATCTTTTCAAGTAATTCCCCATAAGGTGGAAAGTTACGAGGTCCTTTATCTATCTAGAGAGCTAGTGATACAGGAGTTGAAGGCTGCTATAAAAGATATAAAGAATGGAAAGTCTCGAGGCTTGTGTTTAGGTAAACTTGTGATAAATGAAGGAAAAGATATTACCTGAAAGAGATCATCTGATATAAGACCCATTCCATGAACAAATGGCACAAGTGCGTTACCATCAAATTTAGGATCTGTGACCCCATTTCCTACCATATAGCCCTGAAAATAAGTACACATTAAAACAAGATTGGATTTATTATTGCAGGGTACATGATATGCAGCCTTCAATGTATTATCTACAATTCAATAAGATTCTTGAACCACTTCGACCTTAAAATTCAGAACAGGTTTTACACCAGCCGTAATTCCTGTGACAAAATTCAATCATGTAAGACCCTTGAATGGCATAACTTGTAAGGTATTGATTCGTTTAATCCATAAAATTGTTAAAATACCAATTATTAAAGTAAAACAGTTATCAAAAGAAACCACCATATTTGCATACCCTTAGATACTTCTGATGCCAGAGTTGGAACATAGATTCCTGCAAATGATTCTCCAGCAATAAAGAATGGATTTGAAAGGAACTCTGGATATTCCTCAAACCACTGGATACAAATAAACAAAAAGAGCTCTGTCAATGCTATAGACAATGATAAATACCGATTTTTGAACTACTCAATTGTCTAAATAAATTCATATATTCATGGATTTTTCCTCACTGCTGAAATTCTTGTGCTTTATATAATTGAAATTTATTCTAGCAACTGTCTTCATACCAATACCAAAAATTCAATGCTATGTAGCTATCTTCCTTTCCATATCTATTCAAGTGAGATATCATTTATTAGTACATCCTAACATATTGATTTTCAATGAATAGCTTGGGACCTTTAAAAGAAAAGTATGTGTATCTTTAGCCGTCTGAAAGTCCCCAGTATTATAGTCATTTTCTGTTCTAGAGTATGAAAAGCCAACTCCAGATGGTGAATCCAAATAGATGATACTTGAGACCTGGATAAGAAAGTAATCACATAAATGGTAAAATGTTATCAACCTGAAGATCCAAAAAATGCAGTCATTTCATGTCTTGCAGTTAAGTTGTGACATGTAGTGGCTTCTAAATCCAATCCAGCAACTGTCAATATTTAGAATAGTTGCAAACAACAAAAAGTCACTATTCAAAAGAAATGAGACCTTTGACCAGGCATGTGGATTCAAGTGTAGCTTGGGCAAAGTTTCAGAATTATTTCTGGCTTCAAAGTTGAAAGGACCTGCATAGGCAAGATCTCACAGTCACAACTGCAGCGTTTTCAATTTCAATAACATTGATTTCTTGTATTCATTAGCTACCAATCCTCGGATTGACATAATGTTTTGAGTAGTACAGACTATTTCAATAAAGTAAATTTCAAGGTCAAATTTCTGTTGATTAGATGTAAATGAGCAATAATATAATTTGAGTGTCTGAATCCAAACAGATGAAAAAAAAAACAATAATATGCCTCCAGTTCTCACAGTTGATTTAGAAAATTTGCCAAGATTATTTATAAAATACACACAGAAAACAGAAAATTAGTAACTTATGTAAGAAGTGGGTCTTGAAAATAAGTTAGTTCGGCTACGGTTCACTTGTGAAGATGGCTGCAATACAGCCCACTAGGGTTCCAAACCTGCAGAATGCTAGGCCTCGACACATATTAACAGAATGAGGCTGTATGCAAATGCAGGACAGATTTTTGCTGTAGAGCTACCCCTCAGGCCTTCGTATCTTAACCGAAGGAAGTAAGTTTATCTATGCAGCCCTATATGGGGAAGAAGAAAAAACTACGAGTAGGAAAATACAAATTTAAGAAATATTAATAAAAATATTGAGGAGATTAACCGTGTTCATAAATGAATCCATCAAAACTTGAGCAACCCGGACCACCATTCAACCACAGAACAACAGGATCTTTCGCCGGATTTCCTTGTGATGTAACAAAGTAGTAGTACAGAAACCTCCCGTGATCCTTGTCCACTGTTACATATCTACAGGTCAAAAAAATGCACAATCAAAGTCACCATTAGCAGCAATATAAAAGAAGAAAATATTGAATAAATGGAAGAAAGATGATCTCTATCAGACAGTTCTTATTTTCATGCCAATCAGTAGCTTAATAATTTTTAATACGGCGAAAAACAATCTGAGAAAGAAAAGAGTATTGGATACATCATTACCCTCCATAATGTTTTGAAGGAAAACTATCGTCATAACCAGGCACAGATTTTATCAATGCTTTTGCTGGTGCTGCAGCTGAATACCAGTGAAAACCTACCAATGCAAGAAAGTACCATGTCCAGATAACCTTCCCAAAGGTCATTGCTAAATAGCAAAGGACAGCCCCGAATATTGAAATTCAACTGCAACAACAGTATTTTGAGAGCGAATTACTAAAAAATAGGATCCAAATAGTGCAACTTCAGTCTTTGCTGTAATTCATAATTCTGACATAAGCTCACAAGGCCTATCGATTTCTGCAAATGGTTGTAATCGAGTTAACTTTTTCGCACCATGTAATGCAGCATTAACTATGAATGGCAAACTATTTTTATGATTATTTTCGTGAAACTTGAGATCCATTTTGGTAACCCAGTCTAAAAATGACAGTCTACTTTATCTGCTATTGTATCTGAAGTTTGAAACTAATGGTTGAAAGCCGATTTCTAGAAATAATAGACAACTCTTTTAAATTATTTGTTTCTATATTTATTCTTGATTCGTCCTGAAAATAGCATGTTTTGACTAACTCAGGGTTCTCGGTCTAAATTGGGATGGTCAAGCAAAAACTCAATCTTTCGCTCCAAATAGTTGAAAGTTTATCGTGAAAGACTAAAACTTGGTGTTTTTAGCAAAAACTAGGGTCAGGATCACATCGTGTTCTAACAAATGGCAGCTTCTGAATTTTCTTAACCGTTGCTGCCCGGAATTTTGCAGAGCATAGAAAGCAGTGTAGTTATATGTTTGGACACTGTGCAGGTTCGGATACAAAGGAGAAAGGTCCAATGGTATGTGCACCCTATAGTCTAAGCACTATCAGGTGCAGAGGATGGTCTCATACGCTGTGAGTTACCCTGAAGTCCAAGTACCGCTGGATGCATAAGGTGCCAGGCATCGTGTGCCTTTCTTGTATTTTTGAGAGACCTCATAGACTACTGCTTGCCATGAAATGAAGATAATGAGTCATTTTTCTCTTGAAATTTCTCTTCTAAAGTAAAAGGAGCTAAACATGCAATCAACCATGGTCCACAGG
Source organism: Taxus chinensis (assembly GCA_019776745.2). Lineage (NCBI taxonomy): Eukaryota > Viridiplantae > Streptophyta > Pinopsida > Cupressales > Taxaceae > Taxus > Taxus chinensis. The sequence continues at coordinate 682,637,129 of CM034153.1, read as the reverse complement.
CCAATACGTGAGTACTATGTAGGGGGTGCCTGCTACAAGAAGGCCCAGTTTCTGTAATAGACCTGTGCTAAATGTAAATGAGGTCAGCTGCTTACAGCAATTAACTAAATAATATATAAATTGCAGTAGTCTGGGGTAAATTCTATTTTGAGGCATTTGAATAGGTAATGCAAGTCTTTCCATGACATAAATAAAAATATTTTATTCTCTTTTTAAGTAAAAAATCCTTTCTACCAGCCACACAGCAGGAAGAGCTTATACACTCTCCTTGTCCCATGGGGGTCTAAAATAAGTCCAAAAAGTTTTGGCTCCTAGGCTTGAGAAGAAATTCTATGTAAATATTCCATTTTACCAGTTAAACAGCAAAAGAGCTTATATACCCGCCTTGTTCCATGGGTCTAGATTAATTTCCAAATAGCTTTGGCTTCTAGGCTTGAAAAGAATTTCAAAATTCCTTCTAATTGATGGCTATAATAATTACGAAGTACAGGTTATTTTTTAGGTCACAGCCAAGACACCAGTTTGGTATATGAGTCTGCTCTTGTGAAAGCCTACAAGGGAATTTCATTCCATTAATCTTATATATTGTAAGAAAATTGTACCTCTGGCTTCCGTCTTGATGGCTATGCAATGCTGATGCCAATTCCACTTAACTCGTACACAGGAATATTGTGGAGCTTGAAAAAAACTCTAAACTTTAACATGATATCACTCACAGATTGCTTGATGAATATAAGAGACCGCCTTAGTGCAGAGACTACAGGTGGAAATGGCAAACCACATGAACATTGATTTGCTTAAGGAGATCACTTGCCCTTTCCTTTCACAGTGTGGCAATGCTTTAATTAGAAATTTGAGATTACTTCCACAGGTTCTTAATTTTAAAACATGTCTAACAACAACTGTGCTCTATCCACTTATCCTTTCTAGGTATATGTTTCAAAAATGCTACAGATGATATCATTGAATTTAAGAATGAGGATGCTGGCAAATGCAGATGACTGAAGGTTATTCAAAGAAACTGTATTTTTCTAATTGTTACATGATTGAAGACCTTCCATACTTGTTTCTTCCTTTGGGAGCAGCAAGAAGATGTTTTGCAAAATGGTCACTTGAAAAGTTATCTTGATGGTGGAAGTACTTTTTGCATATATACACGGTTAAAATAATTTAAAGTAAACAATAAATTCTGCAACAGCAGTAATTTGAGAAGATTTGATTTCTGGCAGATAGGATGATTTCAATACAGTCTATATTTGTTAGCTGTAGGGAGAATCCTATAAATGGGAGGAGCCAGTAGATGACCATAAGGTGAAAAGGCAATGGTCTTAAAGTCTGGGCCTAACCAGCACACCAACTTGGCCAATGAGACCCATGAGAGATTAAGCAGCATTTTCAATTCATATATACACACCCTTACACCAAGACTAAGCTGATCCTTGTCAATCAGTCAAGGAATACATCAATGAGCCACATAAGATTTTATAATGTCTTCAAAATTATCACAAGAGTATGCTCCTCAATTATGTTGTTTACCAAAAGTAGATTTATAATCCTAATAAATGGGAATTGTCTGAAGGTTGTCAAAGAAGAAGCAGATTATATCCAGTTCGTAAGGCTTGGATAGTAAGGGCAAAGACTGTCCCAAGCTTTACATGATTTGGTTTTATTCTTTCAGAATTGGGGCTTCAAGGATGACCCATGCACCATTACCAAAAATATGCTGAAGCTTTATATGATTTGAAAGCACAGGGGCTCCAAAGATGCCTCAACTGTCGTTATATAAAAAAAATGATGAAGCTTTATATGATTTATCACATCGTTTTATTCTTACAGAATTGGGGCTCCAAAATGTCTCAAACACCCTTATCCAAAAAATTCCGAAAGGACATGATCCCATGGAGGGGGTTACAGCTATTACTTTTCCTGCACAGGTGACCCATGAAGCGTTTCCAATGGCCAAACATAAATAAACAAAGAATCTTCATCATAAAAATGGGAAGGTTAATTTATTTTGGGAGCTTGTGGAGAGGGGACTCAGAAGTTTGCAGCACTCATAACGATTCATTGATTTTTCTTACAAACTAATACCACTAATTTTTTTTTATTTTTGATTTTTTGTTTTTATTTTTCATTTTTGGTTGGAGAACAAACCAGCCGACAGGTATCTACTGCTAACTTTAAATGGAGAACTTGCTTGATAATTGTAACTGCAGGCAAAATAAATTCATGTCTTATGGAACTATTTCGCTACAAATAGCTTTGACTTATACTCAGCAGTAAAGAAATTTCATTTAGAGAAAGATAAAATCTTACTCTTCTTCGGACCCCCTCCATGGTACCAATTCCTAACTTGCCTGAGCAGGCCTGTTCTAAGTTATTTTCTTTCTTGTAATAGTTCATGACCACAATAGAAATTACTCAAAAGTTTTTATCTACCATGGAGACCACAGAAATCTTATCAAAAACTACTAAACATTTTCGTAAAAAAATATTGAAAATTGCGTCAAGATTCTTAAAATTCAGTTCAAAATATTAAAATTTGAGCTCGTCCTCTAACCAAATAATCTAACTGTCTAATAACTCTCATGCCTCTAAGTAGGATTCTTAGAATGAGGTAGGATTAAGTCCAAATAATTTTAAGAGAATGAATACTTCTCAATATTCCCACAACACAACAGCCAGCACGTTGGAAAATAAAATAACATATTTCTATCGTCTATCCACAAATTAACACTAAAAAAAATACTTTCACAGAACTAAAATAGGAACTATATAAGCTTTACCCTTCTCAATACCTTGAGATTATTCTGAAGAAAGATTATTATTTGTGAACCTCCCTCAGATACAACCCAAATGGGTTGGTTGTTTTAAATTTTTAATACGTCTTAAACCTCAAATGCTTACCTCTAAATGAAGATCGTTAAATTTGTCTGAAGTTGTGACAGCAAAATTCCCTCTAGTGATGCTGATATAGTTAATACTTTCAGCTTAAATGAACGTTAGGTGAAGACAATATATACTTTAATGTCTTCTGCCGGTTCAAGAATGTTACAATGTAGTATTTGTTTATCTGAAATAAGTCATCTTGGCTGAGAAATACGCTTAACTTGCACACCTTGATGAAACAGTGATCAATATCTTTTGATGTTCTCCATCATTATCGAGAGGCCCGCCAGATTCAAGATTGTTTATCGGTTCTGTACGCTAAAGTCTTACCTAGAGAGAACTGTTCTTTTCTTGGGTTAAAAAGGTATCTTTATGTTGCAGAAAAGGAAAGAAAGTTACAGATTTCTAAAATGCCATACAAAGTCTGTGAAGCAGAATAGTTTGCATTAGAAGCTAAATTTGCTTTGAAAAATAATGTAAGATCGTTATCACTCGTTTTGTGCAAAACACAAAACAAATATTATTAAAAAAAATTTCCATTTTTTTTAAATTTGTAAATGTCAATTAAAATGTAATATTCCTTATTACGTAGGAGGTTGTAATTTAACGATGAAAATGGTGGTATAAAAGACGATGCATAATTATTTATTAAAATATAAATTATAAAAGATATACAAATAGAGATAAGACTTGGATCATACCAGACAATTTTAACTGAATGGATACGCTTCCAAAGGACAAAATAAACTGAATGGATACTCTTCCATCCGACAAAATAGTTTGTGTACCTAACAAATATAAAATTAATAGTTCCCCAAAAAAAAACTAAAAATTTTAATACTCAAAATATATATTTATTAAAGAGTTCACCACATTCTTTTAGTTTTACTCAACTTATTATACCAAGTAAAAATTGTCTTTTCAACAACACTTAGTTTAGAAAGGCCCACTTAGTCATGCAACATGCTTAATAATTTAGGGAATTCATTATTTTTTAGATTTTACTCAACCCTTTTAAATCGTATAAAAGTGTCTTATTTCTAAAGGTGATTAGTTTTGAAGTCTACTCAATCATATACAACTTCTCATTCTAAGTGAGTAAATTTATTAGCTAGTCTCTTCCTTTCGGTCAAGAGGAGGTGAGATATGTAACTGAATAGTTAGGTATATAAAAGTGGAAATCATCGTAGGGATGGAACCCAAAATTTAAACCAATGATCCTCGCTTGTTTACCTTATCTCACCCCCAAAAAATTGTTTATAATTCAAATATCAACAATAAAATTGAAGTATATATATATTTTTTTTTCGGAGATTAATAATAATAATAATATAAAATAAAGTGAAGTATACATCTTTAATATTTATGACTGCAAATATATAAATAATTGAAACATTGAATGAAAAAAGATCAGTTGAAACTGTATTTTTAGTATATTCTTTAAGTGAGAACCATATATTTATTGAACCTAACATATAGGTATCTCATTATCACCTATTTAAGGGTTGATATGTAATAGTTATTTATTTTGAGAGTTCAAATAAGATTTAAAACTTATTTGGTTTTAGATTATTTGATTTTGTAGATATTAATAAAATATTTCATTCATTTATTGAAAGTATAAATTGTAGGGGGTGTAAAAGAAATGAGAATAAAAATAAATTAAAAGGAATAATTGCCCTTCAATTTTTAACATTGAGTTGAAGTCAATTTCAATCATAACCATAACAAAATTAATAGGAATATAAGAAAAGTACATTTTAGAGTGGATAATGATATTAAGTACAATTATTAAAATATTTTATTCATTCATTAAAGTATACATTTTACGTTAGATAGAAAAAATGTGAATGAAAGTAAATGTGGAGGAAAAATCTCTCTCAATCAAACACTAAGTTAAATAAAGTAAAATTTTGGTACACCAAATTTCATAAATAACCATACCAAATTAATAAAATTAAAAACAAAAAATTTAAAATAAATAATAATAAAATACATTATACCATCTTATTTAAAAAATTAAAATAAATAAATAAATATTTTTATTAAAATATAAAATCCAACATCATTTTTTTTTTTTACTAACTTAAATGGAGTTGTTAGGTTGTCTTTGTTTCAAATGATTATTTTGGCACACAATATTTTGTTACAACTTTTATCCTATAAATTAATTGTTAAACTGTCCTTGTTTCATATGAATATTTTTGCACACAATATTTTGTTACAACATTTATCCTATAAATTAACTGGTCTCCTAAATATTTTAATGAATTTGAGGAAATAAGTACCCCTCCAAGGTATAAGTCAGAAAAAGAATCTTCAAAGGCATTAAAGTGCATTTGAAAGGTTGAACAAAACATTGCCCACAAGAATCTCCCCCTTTCAGACAACAATATGACAAACAAGTTAACAGTGCTTTATTGTACACGCTTATATCCTTTTGGACTTTCCAATCATTTGAAAATAGCATATGCTTTCTCCACTTTTCAGTAGTAGGTGAAATACTGCAATGGACCATCATGTTCTATTGAATTGATTTCTTTGGCCTGACCCCACATTATCATTCAACCGCGTGTTCTGGAAATAATGTCCTTTCTTTCAAAACAAGACTTTCATTTATATTACTCTACAAAATATTGTTTTTATTTTTGAAAAAATGATTGGCAATAAATCTCTCGTAATGTTTTCATATTAAATAAAAAAACAGTAGCCTAAGAGTATATCACACTACCATCCCCAAAAATAAATAATAAATATTATAACAATAGGAAAGAAATTTAATAGTTTGGCAGGACTCTCATCATTTTGTTTCACGATATTTTGTTTATAATTTGGTAGATTTTGTTCGTCCAACCATGTTTATTTGTTATATAATGTTCATTTATTGATATAGTTATAAATGAGTAGTTTGTAGTGTTAGACACTAACATTTACAGGTTTTTAATCCCTATTTAGACCGAGTATTTGGTTATTTTTTATTACTAAAAAAAATTCCTTAACAAAAATAAAATACACATGATCCTAACAAGTATTTATATTGTTTTCTAAATGAACAATTGCCTTCTCCATTTGGGCATTAAATTTTTTGAGTTTCTTGTTCCTTATAGGGATGAATAACTACCTTTAGAAAATTGTCATGGCAAGGTTACAGTGTTCATCCATTGTGTTACGGTGAAGTAGGAGATGGATTTCAAGGTAGTGACCATTTTCACAAAAGTGAGAACACCAACGAAATCAAAGTTCTCTGATGATGGGGCCCTTCCTCCATCAAGCCCCATTACACAATGACGAAAATGATAGATCCCAAGAAATAGTGCAAGATGCATTTCCCCAATAGTCCAACAAAATATGCAGATGAACTATTTCTACAACCACTATAAATTGACATATGGTATTCTTAAAAAGTGGAATGGTTTATTTCTTTCATTCAAAATATAAATATTCACGTGCACATAAAATACATAAATAATATAACAAAATATATTTATGTACATCTTCGTATGCGTGTATATTTGGTTTGACACTCCACTCCAAATCCAGTAGATCCTGACCTTAAAGTATATGATCTCAATTGCATCCAATAGAAAATGCATTGCATATGTAATTGAATATATCATTAATTCTACCATATGAAGGAAGAGGCAATATATGAGAAAAAAGACAATGTAAAGGGCTTTTACTTTCTTTTGAAGGAAAATGGGGAGTCTTAACCCTTTTGTGACTAGTTTTGCATTCTTGTGGTATTGAAGCACTTGTTTGGCTAATAAATTCCATTTGTATAACCATGTCTAGATTAGTGTAATGTTCACTCCTTGATATAGCTATATAAAGGATTGGTTTACATAATATCAAGCACAAACATTTATGGGTTTTTATCCCTATTTGTACCTAGTGGTTCATTGTTTTTCATTATTAAAATTATTTTCAAGTAGTAAAAATAGAAGACACACGATCCCAACAAGTATTTATATTGTTTTATGAATGAACAATTTCTTTTTCCATTTGGGCATTAAAATTTTGAGTTTCTTGTTCCTTATTGGGATACATAGCTAACTTTGGAAAATTGTCATAGCAAGGTTACGGAGCTCGCCCACTATGTCATAATGAAGTTGTTAGTAACCATTTACATAAAATTTCAAAAGCACTAATGAGATCAAAGTCCTACGATGACGTCCTTTCCTCTAATAATCCCCATCTCAGAACGATGAAAATGATAGAGATCATAGAAAATAGTACAAGATGCATTTCCCCAATATAGTCCAACATAATGGAAATGGAGACGAGTTACCTTAATGACCACTTTACTCACATAGATGGTATTCTTAAATAGTGCAATGATTTATTTCTTTCTTTCAAAATATAAATATTCATGTGTAGATATATAATACGTAAATTACAATTTAACAAGGTATATATATTCAAACATGCATGTGTTTATATTAGCATTGTGGTGATTGTTAACTTATTTGTTTGATAGGTCAACTATCTCACACTATACCCAAGTTCTATATATATATATATATATATATATATATATATAAATAACTAACTTGTAAAAAGGACTCGGGTTTGAGTTGACTGAGTATATATATGGGTTGTGATGCATGTAGACCACTTGTACATGGATGCAAATTTGAGTCTTCTACAGACAAGGTTATATTTTCTATTAAGTATTTGTAAATAGACTTTGGTCACGTCTTCATTGTAAGTGGATCAAGACACTGTTTGTTAAGATAATTTCTAAGTGGTATAAAACAAGTTAGATTAACATTGAGAATAGTATTATATAAAACTATATATATCAAATATATAATGAGGAATTATAATCATAAAAACCAATTTTATATTCTTAAAAATACTAGAAATAATGTTATCGATACTAAATATAAGTATTCAAGGGTGTGTGTGTGTGTGTACACACACACACACACACACACATATCAAATATATAATGAGGAATTATAATCATAACAACCAATTTTATATTCTTAAAAATACTAGAAATAATGTTATCGATACTAAATATAAGTATTCAAGGGTGTGTGTGTGTGTGTACACACACACACAGATATATATGTTTGTATGTACACACACACACACTCTCTCTCTCTCTATGCAATGAAAACATAAAGAAATACTATGGAATAGTAAGTAACTATAACAATGTGTGTAATATTTAAAGATGTTGGTCCATTAGATGTGAATGTGAAAGATAAAAAAGTTGCAAGAAAAAAACTTTGCTAGTTAGAGATACACCGTCCAAAGGCACATAAGTAGTTCAAAGAAGTAACAATCATAAACCAATTAATTATACCAAAAGTTTGAGACACTAACCATGAGTAACCTTAATGATCTAACATGCTCAAAAAAAGAACGTTAATCAAATTCACATCTATTGTACAACATGGTTTCAATTACATTGACCTAGCATGAAAAACTTATGAAAGATGTTGGTCCATTAGATGTGAATGTGAAAGATCAAAAAGTTGCAAGAAAAAAACTTTGCTAGTTAGAGATACATTGTCCAAAGGCACATAAGTAGTTCAAAGAAGTAACAATCATAAACCAATTACTTCTGCCAAAAGTTTGAGACACTAACCATGAGTAACCTTAATGATCTAACATGCTCAAAAAAGGAACGTTAATCAAATTGACATCTATTGTACAACATGGTTTCAATTACATTGACCTAACATGAAAAACTTATGAAATCATAGAATCACTATAGTCATGATTGTATTTTTCTCATAATATCTTCACTCTCCTCTTGAATGGATCAAATAACCTATATATTGTTTCACTAGGATGATTTCTCTTGAATTGCTTCTCATGCCTCATTTTCATGTTCAAGTCTTAAAAGAATTTGATGGAATATTGTCAAATAAGATAACAATGCTATTTATGTTGTTTAGGCACCATATGGTTTGCATGTTAACTTGATGGTTTCCATTTAAATAACAATAAAATCTCTATTCAATGAGCACATAATCAATAGGCTAGCCAATGCATTACATTTATATTTTAAACCCTAGTGGTAGATGTGGATATTTACATTAATTAAAATTGTTCTAACACATGTCATTAGTACATGAGGATCACGAGACATGAAAAGGAACTCCATATTGGCTAGGAACTTAAAAAATTAATGTGCAAGGAAAAAGGAGTGGAGATCCAACAAATATTTGGCATGGGCACAACACAAGAAAAATAAATTGGGAAAAAGCAATGGAAAGTCTAGTAATAAAAGGTGAAAATGAGTTTATAGCTGAAGGGCCAAGTCTTAAGGATGAATTGTAATGGGAAAAGTATTTAAATGCTTATCAGTAATAGTGAGACAAATGAAAATAAAACTATAGTGCAATGTCTAATAGCTCGACATTTTTGCATCATAACAATGTTGTATTGTTTAAGTGATGATAAATTATGCCCTTGTAATTTATAGATCATATTTAATCTTCATTTTACTAGAAACATATTTAAATAAATTTATATATTATTTAAATATTGGCTTAAATATGAAGTATTTTGTGTACCTAATCCGCCTAGGGGTATTCGTGGAAGGTGTTAATGTGGTAAATCCATTGATTGCCACATGGAAAAAGTGAGAGGGTGTTCATTGTGTAATGTTTTGGTGTCCAAATTTTGAACCCATAGAAGATGTTGTTTTGAAAGTGATAGTACTTATGAGATGAACACAATTTGTCCCTTTTGTACTCATTTATGCTTCATATAATTAACATTAACAAACTTCCCTCAATTGACATTATGATGGGATTTATAAGTTCAAACCAATTTACCATCAGATTAATAGTATTCAACAAATGTATATGCAATCATCATCTTAACACAGTATTAAACATGGCTTACAGAGAGTACCTTTACTAATAACTAAGCTATAAAATTATGTGCTTTATGAGTTGTTCCTTTGTTTTTGTTTTTTTTCTAATTTTCATATATCAACTATGATTTCTATTGCTTCATTTATTATCTTAACAACCTTAATGGTGAAGGCTTGTGTACTCTATTAAAGAGGTACAAATATAAAGCATAGTTTGGTGCATCCCTACGTTACACAATAGAATTTGAAAAGGTCCATAACTAGGCATTCTAAACAATAAAAACTACATGAATTTCTATCAAATGATCTATTGCATTTAATGCATCTAACTTTCACTTGATTCACAAAGATATATAAAAATAAACCTTTTTTTAACGCAATAAGAACATTAATGGATTAATTATCGTGGTCTCATAATCATATCTTATAAAAATCTACTGCTACAAATTAAACAACATACAAATCACTAATTAAATATTTTAAATCACTATATGATCCATAGGGATCCGAAATAACTCTACTTCATCAGAAACAGTCATTACAAAGAAGGAAAACAATGAAACAGAGGTTCTGTATTTTAAGTTACAGGACCACTGCCCTGCACAGGGCAATGGTTACAGAACTGCCACCCATCTAGGGCGGCGGTCCCAGGACCGCCGATCTATACAGGCGGTGATCCTGGCCATTACGAACAAAAAACTAAAATCGAAACGAACAGCCTCTGAATTTGAAAGGATGTTCATTTCTCTTCTCCTTCATGACCTTTCTCATTCTCCAGTGCATGGGAGGACATGAGAAAGGCTATAAATACATGATTGTAGAAGTGTAGAAGATCATTGAAGCATGGGAGCAAGTGAGCAAGAAATCTTGGTGTTGGAAATTGTATTTTGTAGAAGAAAGGAGTGTTGAGACAGAGCAAACAAGTAACAGAAAGGAAGTGTTGAGATATTATCTACTTCTTTTCTTACTTATTGTAAATTTTGTACTTGTTGATTTGAATTGGCCAATAGAAGTGGGAAGAAAGAGCAATTTCCCTTCCCGACTGGTTTTTCCTCCATTGGAGGTTTTCCAGGATAAAATTGTTGGTGTTATGAGTTTATTATTCTTTCCTTTACTACAATTGTTGATTCTAAGCACAATAATGATTCATTCACTAGCTATCTTTGTTATTTTCCAATAGGAAGTAAACAACAACGATTAATTTTTGATTTGTGAATAATTCCAAAGTTGAAGAGTTTACGGAACATTTTGGTAATAGAGCTAACAAGCGTCCAGGACTGTGGCATTTCATTCTTGAATTTATATGACAGTGAGAAGATCTAAAGGCGAAGAAGCTTTACCTTGCGATCCGAAGATTTCTATAAAAAAGTGGAAACAAAGAATTCGAGGAGAAATAGAGGAAGAGAACTTGGTCCGTAGAATAGAGATGCTGGAGAACATGATGGATAGGATGTTTAGAAGGTAAGAGGAACTTGCAGATTTGCAGAAGACAGCTTCTGTCAAGCAAGACTCCATGGACTCAGTGATTTGAGGCTTAGCCGGAAAGTTTGGTATAGGCAAGAGTCACCATGAGGAAGATTATGGAGAAGAGCATGAATAAGAGACTTCTAACACAAGAGAAAAGGTAAAATCTGAACATACTCCTTTTAAAGTTGAGACTAAAGTCAAAATCAAAAGCTTTGAAGGACAAGTAGATGCAGAATTACTGGATAAATAGTTGAAACAGTTAGAAGTCTATTTTAGCGTCCATAATGTCACTGAGGCACAAAGAATCACCTTTGCACATCTCAAAATGGAGGGACATGCTCTAGTTTGGTGGGAAACTCATCTAACTACTTGTGAAAAGAAGAAACATCATATTGTGAAATCTTGGCAAGAATTTAAGGAATTACTTAGAGCTAACTTCTATCCTATTAGCCATAAAACTGACCAAATGATTAAATGGCAGTATTTTAGACAAAGCAGTGGTCAAAGTGTGCAGGACTATACTATGGAGTTTTGGAGGTAAGCCATGTTGTTGAACATGGATTTGGGGGATAATGATATTCTGACTAAATACTTGGGAGGACTTCACACTCACCTTCGAAGAAAATTCACCTCCACAAAGCCCAAGGATCTCAATGAAGCATGTGTACAGGCATACTACATAAATGATGAGAAAAAGCAAGGAGAAGCATAGCCGAGGGTAAAGCAGTCAAAAAATCAACAGAAAAAGGATTATGGACAAACAAGTAACAAGAGTAAGTGGAAAGGAAAAGGTAAACAAACTGCCACTACTTTAAATACTTGTAAAGATCCCAAGAATTTTTGCAAGAATTGTGATATCAATGGTCATACTGATGCTATATGTTGGAAGTTACATCCGGAGTTACATCCAAAGAACTAAACCAAGGACTCCAAGAAGTCCATGACAGCTGTAAAGATAGAAGGGGAGGTGGAAATCGAAGATGACTCTGATGTAGACGAAAGGATTGGATGCACACGGCCACCAACATGGACAGTGAAGAGGAGATGAGTAGACTATTCCAAATCAAAATCCAGATCAAGAGGGCTAAGGTAAATGCTTTGGTTTATACCGGTTCTCAATCTAACCTGATTTTTGAGGCATTTGTAAAGAAGCTTGGTCTTGAGACTTACGAGCATCCGCACCTATATCCTTTGGGTTGGGTGAAGAAGGGTGTTGAAATTCAGGTAACAAGAAGATGTAGGGTCAAGTTTGGGATAAATTTCCAATATATAGATGTTTTTGAAGCTAACGTTATTCCACTTGATGCTTTTGATGTGGTATTCGGGAGTCCTTACTTGTATGTTAGGGATGCTATCTTTATGAGAAGGGAAAACCGGTACAGATGGGTCAAGGATGGGATCAACTACAACATCCGGGCACACCAGGGTAAGACACAGGTTAGTATGGTAAGTGCTAACCAAGAAAAATGGCTTATTCAGTCAAATCATAATCAGTTTTGTTTACTTTTGTTAAAGGATAAACAAGATGGGGTAGAAGTTTCAGAGATTTCTAACCAAGGAAAACAAGATTTGGATAATATTATTCAGTCTTTTCAGGAAGTATTTCAGGCTCCTAGTGGATTACCACCAAAACAGGAAGTAGAGCATGAGATTCAGCTATTGCCAGAGTTACGTCTACCGAACATCGGGTTATATAGGCAATCCTTATTGGAGAGTACTGAGGTAAAGAAAAAACTCCAAGAACTAATAGACCAAGGGGTGATACGTTTGAGCACCTCACCATGCGGTTCGCCTATTGTGATGGTGCCAAAGAAGGATGGTTCTTGGAGAATGTGCATCGACTATAATGCTTTGCACAAGATCACCATAAAGAACCGATATCCACTTCCACGTATAGATGATCTCTTGGACCAGCTTCAACATGCCAATTTTTTCACGAAGTTGGATCTCAAGTCAGGTTATCACCAAGTCATGATGAAGGAGGAGGATATATGGAAGGCTGCCTTCAAAACAAAATAGGGTTTGTATGAATGGTTAGTACTTCCTTTTGGATTATGCAATGCACCCGTTACATTTATGAGATTGGTGAATGATGTATTGCAGGATTTCATAGATTCATGTGTCATTGTATATCTAGATGATATCTTGATTTTTAGTGCCACATGGGAAGAACATCTAACGCATTTGCAGCAAGTCTTGCAAGTTCTTAGGGAGAAACAATTGCTTTGTAATTTGATGAAATGTGAATTTACCAAATAGTCACTTGTCTATCTTGGGCACGTGGTTGGAGGAGGAGAGCTACGAGTGAATCCAAAGAAGGTGGAAGCCATCACAAATTGGCCAACACCAATAGGAGCCACAAAGACTAGAATTTTTGTGGGAGCAGTACAGTACATGCGGAAGTTCATTCCAAGTTTCTCGGCGATTGCAGCACCTCTACACACAGTGGCCGCAAAGAGTAAGGGTTTTGACTGGGGTAAGGAACAAGGAAAATCCTTTGAGTTATTAAAATACAAGATTATTCATGCTCTAGTACTTGCTCTTCCTAGTTTGCAAAAACCTTTTGAAGTAGAGACAAATGCCAGTGATTATGTTATGGGCGTAGTGTTGCTTCAAGGAGGTAAACCCGTATGTTATCATTCTGAAACCTTCACTTTAGCAGTTAAAGGATATTCAGTATATGATAAAGAAATGTATGCACTAGTTCAGGCAATTAAAAAATGGAAACATTATTTGTTGGGTAAAGAAACTATTGTGCACACTGACCACAAAAATCTCCAATATTTACAAGCATAGTTTAAATTGTAGCAAGCATGGCACTACAAATGGATGGGGTTTCTTCAACAGTTCCATCTAGTGATCAAATACAAGAAAGGTAGTACAAATTTGGTGGCAGACATGTTGTCTAGGCCACCCACACAGGAAAAGTTCTTGTGTTTGGCCACTATCTCTCAGGTCGAGCCCTTCACGAAGGAAGCTTACAGAGAAGCTTATGCCTAAGACAAAGACTTTGGGGTAACATTTAAAAAGTTGCAGTCCCAAGGGGCTGAAAAGATGAGGATTGAAGACTGTTATCTCAAGGACGGACTGCTCTACCGATGGGGGAAACTTTGTGTGCCTAAAGAAGAAAGACTTCTATTAATGAGGGAAGCACATACCTCGAAAGTAGTGGTACATTTCGGTGTTGGTAAGACCCTATCCCACTTGCAAAGGTATGTATATTGGCCCAACATGCAAGAAGAAGTATCAAAATTTATTTGTGGATGTAAACTTTGTTGTACTAGCAAGCCTAAAACTAGGAAGGAAGGTTTGTATATGCCTTTACCAGTACCTACTCATCCATGGGAGGACATTTCTATGGATTTTATAGGAGGATTACCTATGTCTAAACATGGCCATGACTATCTCTATGTTGTTGTGGATAGATTCAGTAAAATGTGTATTCTTAGGGCATGTAAAAAGACAGTAAAAGCACATGAGCTGACAAATCTTTTCTTTGCTAATGTATGTGTGCATTTTGGTTTGCCAAAGTCTATTATCTCTGACAGGGATTCCAAGTTCTTGGGGAAGTTTTGGACTACTTTGTGGGACAAGATGGATACTAGGTTACAAAGGAGCGCAAATTTCCATCCACAGACAGATGGACAAACAAAGGTGGTAAATAGGAATTTGGTACAGTGATCAGAGGGTATAACAGTAAGTACCCAAGTACTTGGGATGATTCCTTAGCCTACATTCAACATTCCTATAGCCGGGTAGTACACACATCCACTATGAAGTCACCATTTAAAGCATGATTGGGATATCTACCTAAAAATCCGTTGGCCATAGCAGTTGGACAGTAGGATGAGGAGGATACATGAGACATAAAGGTGACTAGAGCCAACATATTCATTGAGAGGATCCGAAAAATCCATCTCAAGGTCAAAGAACAACTAGAAAAATCTCAAGAAAAGTACAAAGCTAGGCACAATCAGCATAGGAGGGAACACAAGCTTCATGTTGGAGACAAAGTTTAGCTTTACTTGAGCAAGGAGAGACTACAAGGTCAAGCAAGGAAGCTCAAGCCACTACGATATGGACCCTTCACCATATTGGAGCAGGTTGGGGAAAATGCTTTTCAACTTGATTTACCATCATTCATGAAGATGTACTCTGTAGTAAATGGTGAGAACTTGCACCTATATGAGCCATCCATGTTGGATGAAGATGCAGAACTACAGTTTCTACCTTCCATTAAGGATTGTGTCTTGGAATCATGAGGCGAATTGGAGGAGGATGCAGTGCTACAGCGAAAGGTCAGAGAGACTAGAAGAGGTCCGTAGGAGTCTTGGCAGATTGGACTGAAAGGAAAGACACCAAGGCAGGCCCGGTGGTACTCGAAGGAGAAAACGAGGGAATTGTTCCCTCATCTACTCCCCCACTAAGCTTTTGTGGGACCAAAAGCCTCCTAAGAAGGGGAGGTGTGATCCATAGGGATCCAAAATAACTCTACTTCATCAGAAATAGTCAGCACAAAGAAGGAAAACAATGAAATAGAGGTTCTGTATTTTAAGTAACAGGACCACTTCCCTGCACAGGGCGGTAGTTACAGAACCACCGCCCAGCCAAGGCAGCAGTCCTGGCCATTACGGACAAAAAACTAAAATCGAACCGAACAACCTCTGAATTTGAAAGGATGTTCGTTTCTCTTCTCCTTCATGACCTTTCCCATTCTCCAATGCATAGGAGGACATGAGAAAGGATATAAATACATTATTATAGAAGTGTAGAAGATCACCGAAGCATGGGAGCAAGTGAGCAAGAAATCTTGGTGCTAGAAATTGTATTTTGTAGAAGAAAGGAGTGTTGAGATAGAGCAAGCAAGTAACAGAAAGGAAGTGTTGAGATATTATCTACTTCTCTTTCTTACTTATTGTAAATTTTGTACTTGTTGATTTGAATTGGCCAATAGAAGTGGGAAGAAAGAGCTATTGCCTTTTCTGACCGATTTTTCCTCCATTGGAGGTTTTCCAGGATAAAATTGTTAGTGCTATGAGTTTATTATTCTTTCGTTTACTAGAATTGTTTATTCTAAGGACAATAATGATTCATTCACTAGCTATCTCTGTTATTTTCCAATAGGAAGTAAACAACAACGATTAATTTGTGATTTGTGAATAATTCCAAAGTTGAAGAGTTTACGTATCACTTTATACTCTACCCTTTATCAAATGAAAATCTTATAAGGATAAAGATAGTTTCAACTTTTCATTAAATAACATGTAATTTATTGTTTTGTGTGTGTGTGTGTACACACACACACACACACACACACACACACACACACACACACACACACACACACACACGTACACACACACACACACACACACACACACACACACACACACACACACACACACACACACACACACACACACACACACACACACACACACACACACACACACACACGTAATATACATATACGGACACACACACACACACACAAAACTATATATAAGCCCCCTTATCTAAAAATAATTTACTAAAGAGGACTCCAAACATTTTTCAATATTTCAAAAGAAGATAAACTAGGTCACTTATGTATGATTTTATGATATCCATTTAAGGGAAGTCCTTATCTAAGGTCTATAGTTGCTATTAGTACTGTGACCTAGTATAATCTTCATTTTTCTAATTATTTTCCTCCATTGTACCAATTACTAAAATTGGTTTCAACTTATAAAATATTTTACGATATTTTTCTTATATTTCTCTCTTCATCCCTTATTTTGTCATCAAAACAATACTCAAACAACTTCACATCCAACCAAATAAGTTATTATAGTTTAACCTAAATCTTTCAAAGCAAAATATTCTTTGAAATATGGGCATCATTGATGTATTGCAATACACTAACACTCAAGCAAACCAATGATATATATTCCACTCTAAAATGTGTTGCTAATGTGTCTAGAGTCAATAGTAAATTTGTTAGTTTGAAATCTAACATGCATTTTATGGCACAAAAGTGTTCCACCTCAACATGGGCATGGCCACTTTACAATGATATCACTCTCAGTAGTGTCTTACATATTACCATTCATGAGCATGATATGTTTAGCTTTGTTTTGATGGTTTTCCTATTTATGGATTTTTTTGCCTCAAGCATTACATTGCACCACATGTATTTCTTTTATAGTATAATGTGAGAAAATATACACAATGTAATATTACTAATAACCAAACACATGATTGATTAATTATAACAGTTCAATAAAAACAAAGACGACAATAAATACAAAATAAACATCCATTGCTATCCTTATCCAGGGAAATTCGATCACTAGAGTCTCCACTTCTTTCATCATGACAAATCCTTATTTTAAAACACAAGTTCAGCCTTTTTCTTTCAGTGTTTGCAATCAATATATACTCTTTAATATAGTGCCTTCATAAATTTTACTCTTCCATGTTGACCTGATTTAATTGTTACCTTTATAATTGATATCTTTTCAACACTACCCATGGGTATTTTGCTACAATATGGCCTTCTTGAATAATGTAACACAAAATTTGCAATATAAGACATTTGCAAACTAATTATCCCATTACTTAAAGATTGCATTTCTAATACTCTAATCTTGTCAAATAAAAATCCCAATAAAAAGAAAGCAATTGAAATAGTGTTAGTATTATTATAATATGTAGTGATATTGATATGTTAGAATGCTGGTAACACAAATCACGTTAAGAATAAATATTTTAACTATTTAAATATTTGAATTTTTTTAATCATTGTATAACTTTACATGTTCTTTGTTATAGTTATATTTAATAAATCTATTTATGTCTTGTAACATAACTTATAATTAATAAAAATGTTGAAAAAATCAAATTTATTATAAAATTATTAAAATTTTAGATATTTAATACAATGTATTATTTTATTTTTTAAAAAATGGAATAATATTAAAAATGAAATCTGATTGGATAAAAATATAAGATAATTTGATAAGAGTGAAATTTATAATAACTTCTATTTGACATAGTTATTGTAAAACATATAATTATTGTAATATTAATAAATAAAGCTAACATGTTATTAAATAGGACAACATTTAATTAATAGGTGAATAAAAAATAATTTAAAATTAATATAAAAATAGTGTATAATCATTATATAAATGTAAAAGGAGAAAATATTCTTTAATAATTTATTACACTAATAATAAATAAAATTAATGTATTCTTAAATACATATGACACCACTAAATAAAAAGTATTTTAAAATGACATATAAAATAATATATGATTATTATATTAATGTAAATGTAGTTGAAGGAAATATTCCATAAAACTCAACAAGAATATTCCAAATTTTTGAAACTAAAACTTTTATAGTGACTTGGCTTATATTATCCTTGCCTTGGGTGAATGCGTGGACTGGAAAAGATAGTTTTAAAGTTATCATTAAGAAACACACCAATTAGTATACAAAACCTCAACAATTAGCATACAAAACCTCCCTATAAAGAAAGTTAAGGCAATTTTAATTATCATGATAAGTTAAATTAAAGGAATTCAATTTTAACAAGATCACAAAGCAACCAGCTCACGCAATAGCATTGTAACTTTGATTTGTTATAGTTGTCTGTATATTCCTATATACAGTAGAATAATAATTATATTAATACGTATATATTAATATACATTTTAAAAATTTAACTTAATTAATTTGTATATAATAATTATTTAAAAGTTTTTGGCTAGAGTATGTAAGGTGGGCTTAATGACAAGATAACAAAAACATTTTTATCACATATATAACATACAAGATAAAATATATTTATAAAAATATAAAATATTTATTTTTAAAAATTATAATATAAATAATAGATATTTTTTAATTTATGATGTGTTTAATAAATTTTAGTATTATCCACAGCAATTGTACTACAACCCATTTAATAGAATATGTTTTCTATTATTAATTCTCAATACTTTTCTTTCATATAATTATTGTATACTTTTTGAATATCTTAGAATGTAGTAATTTTAACATAAATAATATTTCTATTTTAATAAAAATGTTATGATATATCATTTATTGAAGTTTTTTTTCCTATTATATTTTAGTAAGTTATATTAATCAAAGAATTATT
Source organism: Taxus chinensis (assembly GCA_019776745.2). NCBI lineage: Eukaryota > Viridiplantae > Streptophyta > Pinopsida > Cupressales > Taxaceae > Taxus > Taxus chinensis. The sequence continues at coordinate 682,617,785 of CM034153.1, read as the reverse complement.
TTTAATTTAAAAAATGGGTCATTTGTAAAACTTATAGTATGAAAAGTAAAAAAATAGGCTTGTTTGTAGTAACACCCTCTTATGAAATATTAAACATTTGGTTGTTCCTAATATTTATAAGATTTTGCATTAGGAAGCTCTTTAGAGACAACTATATATTTTAATATTCTTTTATAACACATGATCTTGAGGAAAATCTTGAGAAAACAATAGGTTTAGTTTTTAATATTACTAAACATAATGCTATTCAAGTTTTTCTTACATATAAAGGTTAAAGGGTTAAGATGGTTTGTTCATAAGTATACCTTGGAGTCCTTTTTCCTAGGTCACACTTCAACTTGTCAGCAGCAGTTGAGTCCATACTAAGTTGAGAAACAATGTTTCTGGTTTTAGTTCCATAATGTATCCAAACAAACATTCGCCTCTTTCATTCACTTGTTACACCTACTCTTTTATATAGGGTTGAAATGAAGGGGAATAAGATTAGGAAAGTCAATCAAAGTCGAATTGAAAGAGTGTTTACCTCCATGTTATGTAATCATCTCCATCTTAAAGGACCAATTTCTCTTGACATTATTCTCGTTGAATTTGGTGTAGCCCCACTTATCACTATTGTGCTATTTTAAGTGGTGACTATGATACACAAGCTTCTACAAATGACCAAGTTTCTAGTTGATTTATTCAAGTGCCCATCTCAAACGTTCAAATCCTCCATGTAGATAGCAAAACGTGGGATCAAAACTTAACAATATGCTAAGGCTTCCTCTCTACCAAGCCTTGTAGGTGTTGACATCAATTGAATCCCCCACAATTTTTTTGAATTGATGCACCAAATGTATCCAAAAAATAGATAAATAGGGGGGTATCAAATATGAGATGTATAGAGCATGCCTTTAGTTCAAATGGCTAGAGTCTTCTCAGCGTCTTTCCTCAAAGTTGAACAACATTTTTGTAGTAGCTATCTTCACTTTTAGGATGGGATGATAAATTCTCTAGGCTACACTTGGATTCAATTATCTTTCAGTTTGAGGGTTCCTTTGGAACAATTCAGAGTTTTTTTGTGCATGAATTTTGCATAGAGAAATACCACATCTCTCAGGAACATCACATATAAATGTTAGATTTGTTATTTAGATCTTGAAACCAAAGACCATTTGTTTTTTTATATGTTTTCCTTAGTATAAAGTGATGGGGTGATTCTTTTTTCTTATCTCTCTATAACTTCATGGCTTATAAGGATCAAAGATGCTTGACTGTTTTCTTTTAAGAGATGTTTGATCTTTTCCAATAGTTGGCTAAAGATTGTACTAATTCAATGATTGCTACCCACATAATTAATTTTTTAATCAACTTTCTTCTTCAATATTAGTAGAAAGCAATCTCCTAATATAGTTGTAAATATGATGAGATCAGTGAAGCATAGCAGGAAATGATATATTTTCTTCGTTGCTTGTTCATTTTATTTTTACTTTTCTTTGTTAGAGTTAATTTTGTACTCCCTTTTCCTTGTTTCACGTTGTCCTTTTCTGAAATCCCATAGACCATTGTCAGCCTTTTGCAGACATTGTAGATATTATTATGTTATCTTATTTAACTTGCTCAAATAATTTGGTGCACATTTGAAGGAGATATGTTAATGGGTAAAAGCATATAAGGGTGTCCCATCAGGAATCCATAAATATTTTAAAAATTGATCACTAAATAAATATTTAAAATTACTTAAATAAAAACTTTAATTTTTAAGGTAAATTATGGATGCATTACATCTTTGTATTTGGTCATTTTATACATGTCTAGTCACATTTTATTTGAGGGAAATATGGTGGACAAAAAATGGCAAAAAGAGGGACACAATTATATAAAAAAAATTGAAACCATTTGTAACATAAAACATTACAAATTTGTCCCCAAGATTTAATGTGTGCACTAAGATACTAAGTCCATATTTTACTAATCTTATAGTTATTCAGTGTCTTATTATTCTAGCCCTAAAATATTGGCAAAGAAATATGAATGTGGGTTAACTCCCAACTTATTCGTGGGGCTGGTGAGTGGCCCATTGTACTCCACCTCGAGGTTATAGGGGTGTTCACCCTGTGTTAGAGTTCTGAGTCATTGGGCAAACCTTGATTTCCTCTTAGTTATTTAAACAATAATGGCAACGAAAGATTGAACTAGTAGCAATGCATTGACATATCTCTTAAAGTATTTGGGGCCAAGTGTAATGATATCAAAAGCCAACCAAAAACCCAAATAATTACTTTTGTGTAAAGCTCGTGGATATGATGTATCATAACAATTAATACTTTAGGAGGCACACTTTTATTTGTTGTTATAAGAGATTTGAAAGTTACTCCCACAAGTGTAGCGACTTATTATTCTCATGATATCATAAATAATATTTATTTTGAGGGTTTAAAATTTAATAAAAGTATGATCCAAATTTATTTATATATAATTTTTTTAATTTTTCAACACAACAACATTACAAGTCCACGAGACCACTAAATCACAAAGAAATATATTATATAAAAATATTGTTGAGAAAATTAAATATACCCCTACCCTAAACTCTATTTTCCTAATCATTATGCTAATAAGTGTAATCTACAATAAGATTTAAGGAAGAGTAAAGATGTGGGATATAACAATGATCAATCTCAAATTTGATGTTTAATTTATTTTGCAGGATAGTTTTTATTTTATTTGGAGAAGATAATTCATAATTTCTGATGTTTGGAGTCTAAAACCCATTTATTTTTCATAAGAAAGACTTTTTAAATTTGAGCTAAATTAAAATGGCCTATTACAAATTAATATTATGTTTGTAAATCAAATGAAAAATTCATTAATTAATATAAAATCCTTTAATAACTAAAATTAAATAACAAATCTAAAATATATGCCTCAAGATTGATATATATTTAAAAAATTATATTTAAAGAAATTGTTAGAATATGAAAAAATTAATAACTCAAATTTCAAAAACCAATTCATTTAAAAAAAGAATCTCACATTAGATGAACTAGGGTGGGGAAGGCAATTTGATGGTTGTTACACAGTGGCAGAGGGGTATACTTCTTTGGTTGGGCCAATTACTCATCCATGGGCAGATATCTTCAAAAAGATATGGCAGTCGGTGCTATGGCCGAAAGTGAGTTTTTTTACATGGACCCTTCTTCATAAACAGGTACTCATAGGGGAAAATCTTATGAAAAGAGGGTTGAAAGGACCTTTTAGATGTGTGTTATGCTTAAATGAGGTAGAAATGTGTGATCATCTTTTCCTCTCTTGCCCTTTTGTTTTACAACTATGGAAGTACCTCTCCGACATGTTCACCCTAGTTTGGAATGATACCACTAACTTGGTGTAGGTTATTCGCAGTTGGGAATTGGTTGTACAAGATACCCCGGTGATGAATATTGTTTGTTGGATTTCTATAACACTCATGTTATGGAATGTCTTGAAAGAAAGAAACATGCACATATTTAAAAGGAAAATACAAGAACTAACCTTTGTCTGGACCTCTATCAAAGCTAATATTGTTGAAACACTCCAAACGAAAGTCAAATTGCCAAACCCAAGTATCGGCTAAATGGAAGACAATCCTTGCAATTCTGGAACTTCGAGAGGAGAATATGCTACAAAGTCCTTAGAGCAACCTATGACTGCAACCTAAATGTTGGTAGTTGCCTCTTGAAGGTTGCATTAAAATTAATACTGATGGGGCATCTCGAGGAAATTCAGGACAAACTAGTATAGGAGGAATAACTAGAGATAGTATAGCCCAACAACAACTTTTTTATGGGCAGCAAATTGGAATTACCACAAACAATATGGTTGAAATCCTTGTCATTCAATATGCTTTGCAGGAGGCGGCTAAAATGGGGTGGACCAAGGTTATTATTGAATCTGACTCTCAAATGATTATTTGACAGATCCGAGAGAATATTGGTATTTTGGCTCAAGCTTTCCAAGCAATTTTGTATGTTCATATTCTTCGAGAGAGTAATAAAGTAGTAGATGCTTTGGCCAACTGGGCTTTGGATCAGGAAAATGTTCATGTCATAGGTCATATTCCTATAGGGTGGTCTACGGAGAAACGCCAAGCATTTCACTGAATCCTTCATTTCAATGACTCACAAGGATGACTTCTTCCTGTTGTACTACGCTTCAAGTTGTTATCATAATATCTGTAAGAATGTTTCCTGGTGTATTAGCTGTATCTACTTGTAACTTGTTTTTTAATGATTAATAGAAGTTTTATGTTTTTTTTTTTAAATATTGACCAAATTTTAGAAATGTCATTATCAACATAAAATCCTTAAACGTGCTAAAAATGTAAAAAAAATAAAAATTAAAGAAATTTAAATACTACAATTGATTTTTAGAATTTAAGAAAAAACAAGATAATATGTGTGGCCAAGGAGAACTTAATGAATTTAAACCAAAAAAAACCACGTAAGCCCACTTTCAATTAAAAAAAAAACTCCATATCTTACAAATAAATGTCGATACTCTTAAACAAGCAAATTTGGAATATCTTCAATTTGACCAACAATAATTATAATAATAGGTGATTTATTGAGTGGGAGTACAGGTGAGTTGGTAGTCAAGGTTTAAATCTCCCTCTATCTAACATAAGTGGTGGCTCTGAGATCTATTGAAGTACCCACTTTCTTAAGAAATCTATATATTTAAAAATAGTGTATTTTAATTTTAATGTTCAAGTTTATTGTTATAATATATAAAAAATTGTTTAGAAATATTAATTAAATAATAATAATAATTTGAATATATGGTTAAGAACTTGTTTATTTTAATTTAGATTTTTTTCTACCTATTACAAATATAATTTTTCCACCCAATACAATGGTATAACTAAATTAGAGTCACCTAAATACTAATTACATAAGTATTACTACGTTAAAAAATTAATTCCTTAATCAATATGAAACCCTTCACTAACTACAATTATATGTTAAATCTAAAATATACACCCTTAAATTGATTGTTATTAATATATTTATAATACCCATACTAAAGTTAAAAATATATTGATAAATTAAATAAAATAAATTTCGAGAGCCAACTTAATAACAATTCATAAATAAAACAAAAATGTTTTTGCCCCCAACATGTATTGACAAAAATAACCCCCCCGAAGTTTAAAAACTTCATAAAAATCTATTTGTTATTAGTACTTACAAATGTAGATTCTACTATAGGCCTCATATCTGTTTAACTAGTTGTTATTTTTGTACTCATTAACCAATCAGACAGTCTTATTATTTTCATTAAACAAATATACAATTCTTACATTAATAAATATCACTAAAATTGTACACTTTTTAACAAAATAATTGTAAAAATATATTTATCTTCAATAAGATTGGCCTAAAAATTAACATGTTATTGCAGCATTCAACAATTTCAAGAAAAACATGATGTCAATAGTATTTATGGTGTCATAACATTTATGATAGCATTTATTTTCTTGGTTTCCTTTTAACATTTTTAATATATAGTTAATGAACAAATAAAAGGACTTGGACTTTATGTGGACTTTAAAATATAACATCTAAAAGCATGCTTTTAAATGACCACAACTTTTATTTTTTTACATCTTTCATCTTCCTTTGTTTCTTACATATCTCTCAATACCAACTGGGGCAGTACTTAGCAGCATTGCTGCTCTTGTTTTAAATTAAATTTGAGTACTTAAACTGTTGAATATTTTAAAGCAAATTATTCTATTTGTTTTTTTAAATGATAAAATGCATGGCTTAAGTAATCTTAATGAATTTAAAAAAACAAAACCACATAAACCCATTTTAAAAAATACATTTTACAAATAAATAACGATTGTCTCGAGATAAACAGATAAGGAATCTTCTCAGTTTGACCGGATATAATAATCTATTTGACCACGAATAATAATAATTATAATAATATTGCATCAAAATATTTTAATTTTCAGGAAAAATTATAAAAACCTTACCTCTTTACGGAGATCCTGCTGAGCAATTCTCTAGAAAAAAAGTTAGGCTCCCAACACTGCAAAGCTCCCCTTCATATGCAGATATATATACACAATAACCGAACCTAAGATGCAGGCAATATATACATAAAATATAGTCCCGTAAGTTAAAAGAGTTCCACATGATTAAAAAATGTTAAATTCTGGCTCAACACGCAAGAAATTTCTAATATTTCTTTGCTTCAAGCAAACCCTGATTTGCCTGAGAAATACGTTTGAATTTCACACAATACATCCAATGAAACAGCATAATCAGCCTCGACAGATCATTTTTCACTATCAAGAGCCCCGCAAGTGAACAAAATCGTAATATTTAAGACTATTTCTACTGTTTCTCTTTCTGCACGCTAAAGCTTTCACAAAAAACCAGTAAAGATCGGGAAAAATATTCCTAATAAAGCCGGATTTATCAGAATCACGCTTAAATTCATGTCTTGCCGACGAATCGAGGGAACTAGCTTAGAAAATGACGCAAAGAAATTATTTTTGCGTCAAAATTGTCGAAAGTTGAGAATAAATTTGACAATAAATAACTGCAAAAAATTACTGTAAAGAGTTTCCAGAATCCAAAATAAGTATGCTAATAAAAATCAAAAGCTGAAAAAGAAGAGCAAAACTGCAGGCGGCTTTGAAATTATCGAAATAAAAGACAAAAACAAAGATTTACGGCAAATAAGAATACTTACAGGGAAAAACAAGCTGAAAACTATAGCTGCAATCAACGCTTCGGTCGGATATCAAAAATTCTGCGACAAATTGATAGATTCTTGTTTGAAAAACATCGGCACAAAAATTGGCGGAATAAAACTGCAAAATTTATTGATTATTCTCTTCGGAAGACCAGGTCCGTTAATGCAGAAGCCGTCATCATTGAGCTCAGTTATCCTTTACTAATTTTAGGATATTAACGTCTGATTATAAGGTCACGATTTTGGAGTTTTTTTAAATATTAATAATTTATTTTGAACGATAACGTCATGGTGTGGGGGTTTCTACTCTACTTCTAGGGAACGTGCAATGTCTCTCTCAGTTGAGATAGGTAGATGGTTGTAAATTCCTTCATAGTTTTCTAGAACTCAATTTCTTTGATATTCTACTTTACTTTTCTATTGAAATTAGTTCAATGGCGTAGATAATAGTAATAAGTGTGTTGTTACGCCATCAATTAAAGTATAAATTTGAGAAGATATAATAAATATTGAGGTTGAGTTAAGTCTCAATGAATATGGTAGATTGAATGGTAATTAATTTTTGGTATTAAGTCGAAGAAGGTCAATTCTTCATACCTTAATACCCACAAATGTTAATGAAAAGTTAGTAATGTTTAGATATTAACATGCAATAAAAAATTATAGTATTTTGAAAAAGTACTCGCACTTTCAAATTTTGAAAGAGTAAGGTATATGTATCTTGTAATCTAAGTGGAATCAAAATGTGTATAGTGGTCTCATATCAAATAGTTTTTATATGTATAGTAAGGAACCTTATCCTTTATGTATAATATTACGCATTAATCAAAGGCTTGTCTAGTTAGAGGACTACAACAAATTCTTTAAATGTCTAGATGCTCATATAAATCTACTATTATAAATTAAGTGGTGTTAAAGTTTGCATAGTGGTCTCATATCTAGTAGTTTTATACAATGTTATACATTAGTCAAAGGTATGTCTAGTTAGAGGACTATGATAAATTATTTAATTGTCTATATTAATATAAAGGTCTGCAATAGTAAATTTGAAAGAGTAAGGTTTATGTATTGTGTAATATATGTACATCAAAGCATATATGGTGGTCTCATATCATGTAGTTTTATATGCACAATAACGTACCTTACAGTTCAAGTACAACATTACACATTAGTCGAAGGTATGTCTAGTTAAAGGACTGCAAGAGATTGTTTAATTGTTTATGTTCATATAAACCCGCAATGGTTGATAGATTTGGCCTTAAGTAATATATTTAAACCCTAATTTATTATGAACTTCATGTCAATAGAGATGATGCCATAATGGAAGCGATCCTTAAAACCATTAACTAGACATACCTTTGACTAATGTGTAATGTTGTACTTGAACAGTTCTAAGGTACCTTATTGTACATATAAAGCTACATGATATGAGACCACCTTATATGTTTGGATGTGCATATATAATATGATACATAAACCTTACTTTTTCAAATTTATTATTGTAGACCTTTATATAACTATAGACAATTAAATAATTTATCGTAGTCTACTTATATAGTGGTCTCATATCTGGTAGTTTTATACAACGTTACACATTAATCAAAGATATTATAACCTTTACAAATAATAAATTATATTTATGATGAGCACATTTAATACTTAATGATTTTGTATTACTATTTGTGCCCTCATGCTTTCCATGTTCCATTTTTGTATTATACTCTTTGTCCCCTAGCTTTACAAATCCACTCATGGGTTGGTGAGAGAAAATCTAGAATAGATTGGATGTGATTGTGGATTGACTACTTTAGAGGGATATTCTTAATAAATTTCCCTATTGTTCGTTTAACATTCTCATATTTCCAAGTAATTCCATATCATACATGTTTAGTTATATAGTTTATATTTTAATTTTCATTAATGACTATATTATTATATTTGGAGTGATGCTTCTTCCGTGTGGTTGCATGCATGCTTGTCCTTACATGGAAGGATGTTCCACTTTGAAAGGGATTGAAGGTGACGCATACTTTGAAGGAGAGCACCCAAGTCCAACACAATGAAAAGAGATTTACGTGGGGATTTGAGGATTACACTTTGTCGATTTCAGGACACAATAATGTTGATTATGCTTTGTTCTACAACAAGATTCTATATATAGTTTTGATTTTTGCAAATAAATGTTGGGTGAGTGTTGCCGTTTTAGGGAACTGATATGGTTGGATGTTCAATATCAATTTTATTTTATTTAAGATTGCACATTTTAAAATAAAATTAGATTATATTTCATTATTGGTAATGTCAGAAGTAAGTGTATAAACAAAATAATAATAAATTGTTATGAAGTTAATATTGAGTTAATTATAATTACAAAGTTTATATCATCTTAGATTATTTTTAGAATTTGATTTAGTAATTTCTTACACACTAATAACTAACTCTATTACATAACATCTAATTTCCTAAGAGATAATATTATTGACTAATCAATAAGTAATTGACATGCCCAAAAATATCACTTTTTATTTAATAATGAGCCCCTTTAATTGATAATAACCTTGAACCTTACTTAATATATCTATTTAATCTCTATAATATTTTGTACATATCTCAAAATATCCACATACCCCCTTCAATACTTATTAAATGTCATGACTGATATTTCATTTGCATTTAATGCTTCTTAAATGTCATTAATGACCTTTTATTTTATTGATGTGGATGACCTCTTAGTAAATATATATACTTGTTTTATATGGAATAGTTTGAGGGCATTTTTGTCTTTACTTGTATGTTTTATTACTTGAGCCTTGTGGAGGCCACTTGTATGGATTATATTATTGCGGAGACCACTAATATGGCAAGAAACATATTGTGAACGCCACATGTATGGATTACAATATTGTGGAGGCCACTTCTATGACTAGATAGTACAACATTGTGGAGACCATTTGTATGGATTACAATATTGTGGATGCCACCTGTATGATCAGACATTGAAACATTGTGGAAACCATTTATATGTTTCAACATTACAAGACATTGTAGACACCTTATACTTCCATTGTTTATTCAAGATATGATGTACCCTTCTTCTGCTCTTTTTTGAACACTTATTATAAGCTAGTGAGATGTTGATTCAAAGAGCTTTCCTAATCGTAGAGTAATATTATAGAATTGCAAACCCTGTGATGTTATAAGATGTCTCTATATGGTGATTCTCATTAGTTAAATTAGGGTTCCCTAAAACTTAGACAACAATAGATAGAATTATATTCCCCTGTATCTTTATGTCATCTCTATCACAACAAATATTTACTTTTGCATGACTTAATTAAAGTGTGTCATTTGATGGTTTTTTCTAGCTAAAGTTTGACATTGTAAAATATTATTATTTTATATTTATTGAATCTTTCTCTTAACAATGTTTACTTGCTTTCCATTAGTCAATTTTCAGTAAGTAGTAGAAAGTAACCTTAAATTTTCGGAAGCTATAATTTAATATGTCCTTGTTTTTAATTTTAAGATTGCTTTCATGAGAGAGTTATTCGAGGGAAGCAAAATAAAAGGATTCAAGGAGATGCTAACTCAATTAAATACGGAGAGCAACCTTCTAAAACACACCACTAAATCAACAAATCTTTAAACAATTACAGCTTTTCGTGATCAATTTCATAAATGTAATTAACACCATTTCAATTCATTCTCGTTAAGGAGTCGTGGTTACCTTACTCATCCCATGCCAATACTATCACTTATCCAACATCAAAAAATTCTAGTGCATTAATGTTTTTGCTTAAAATATGGAAAGGGAGTTCATTTATTTTTTACAATTTTCCTCTCGTAGTCCTTGAAGCTTAAAAAAGGGAAACCATGGATTGTTCATATGAAGAGAGAAGAGGATATCATAAAAAACAGTTCCCGTGCGACCGCATCGAAACCAACCCAGAGCAATTTTGGTACTTTTATCTGCCTATATCAATTTTTATTTCAAAGCCACCAAAAACTAATGTTTTCTGTAAAAGATTTCTATTTTATTCTTCTCTCTTCTATGGCGCATATTACCAGATCCAGGATTTACTGTTAGTAACCTTAAGATTTAACTTCTCTGAGTTGAAAATATAAATTTATTTTAAGAAATCTTCGCTGCAACAAATTTTATTTTAGGGCCACTGATTCGCTTTACATACAACTTCAATTCTAGGGACATGAAATTAACAGGTGAATTGTATGTTATTGTATTGGATTGCAAATATTTGTCCTGCATTACCAAATTATGAGATTTCGCTGGGTTCTGTCATGGATCGAGTATATGAAACCCTTGTTGATGTTGTTGAATCGAAGTTGCGCGTCAATAATTGCCCCTTCACAGCTCCCGATGCACTTAAAAGTTATGTCATTTTCTGTGTCGAGATTCTAAGTGCCAATTATAGGTATAAAGTTGTGTCATTTTCTGTGTCGAGATTCTAAGTGCAAATTATAGGTCTATAGGTCTAAAGTTGTGTCATTTTCTGTGTCGAGAGTAGTGCATGAGATAAATTCTAATATGATGCTGTACTTAGGTCTAAAGAGTAGAAGGGATCATTTAGTTGCATTTTATTGAGTATAGTTGCAAACATTGAGCATATAGGATTAAGAGTGAAGTATATACACTTACATGAGCTTTGATTTTTCATATGTGTAGTGCAACACTTTTAGAGTGGGATGTCGATATGGGCTCATTTTAAAGTTTATCTTTCCATGTTTCATTGAGTTTTTCCAGGGCTTGAAATAAGGAGAAACATGTTTTCAAAGTGTTGCATCACATCATAGAAATTATGTGTGAGATTCTCGAAGGGCAGAGACGATAAAGTATGCACTAAGATTCAAAGCTTGCCCAATCAACATAGGTCAAGGTTGGCGATGCATGACAAGTTCGGTGGCCGAACTTATTTCCCCAACTGAACTTGTACCAAATAGGACTTCAGGTAGTCAAACTTTCAAGTTCTATTTTTAAGTATATTATGATTTTATTCCTAGATTCAGAATAACCATCTTTCCTTACTCATGCTCACCCACTTCCCTTTCTAAAATGAACTAACTATATTACCCCTATCGTGTGTGTTTTAGACTCAATTATTACTATGTTTTATCTAATTTCGAAATGTACACTAGTCAAAATTATTCAGGCATTAAAACTCTAAATACTTCAAATATTTTAGTGAACTCCCTATTGTATTGAACATCAACTTGTTCCATTTATCTTTTTATGGTTTCATATATTCCCTTTTTAGGATTTGATTTCAATATTTCCTTTCCCAAGTACATGTATCAAACCAACATTCTCATATCATTAGCCTTAACTTTCTTGCTACTTTCATGTTTACATCTTATGTTATCTAGGAGGGTTAGGTCACTTAAACCTATAAGAAAAAATACGAAATGGAGTGATGCTATGTTCATCATATTAAATTTGTTCTTATTCAACATTAGTGTATAAAAGAAAATGGAGGTTATTAATGATATTCATACTTCTTTTTCTCTTGATGTCAATGTAAAGAAGAAATTATTATTATTATTGAAAATGTCAATGAAGCTCATGCTTTGAATACAATTCATACAAATGATAATCTCAATGTTTCTAATGTACAAGTTGTCGTTATTTTTATCATAATTTCCCCGAAATATCTATATATATCTCGCTGAATCAATTCAACTAAATACTTCTATAACAACAAAAGTTGGAGTCAAATATCTATAGAACAGTGACTTTGGCCCTACGTCAGCTAATTTTTGACGTAATTTGTAAAGTATATGTATAGTTTTCAGGTGCGAGGGTCTAGACTCTACTCAAGAGATATAGGGAGGGGGGGCTCGACCTCCCTATCTCACCCAATATGCTCGGGGGTTGGCCATATCTATATATAGGGGGGCCACCTCTCTCTATCGATAAATCAATTGCTGTCAATAGTTTTCACTAGTCCAAATCAAACAAAAGAAGGACATTGTTTGTGGTGGTCATGATTTCCTTATTGATGGTTATAAACATGTTTAAATGAACATTAAACTTGATGAGCATGATGGTTATAAACATGTTTAAATGAACATTAAACTTGAAGGAGAGCACCAAGTACAATGAAAAGAGATTTGCGTGAGGGTTTGAGGACTCAAACATTTTGATTTTAATACAAAATAATGTTGATTACATTTGTTCTTAGATGCTCGGTGAGTGTTGTCTTTTAGGGAACTTATAATTGGATGTTCTCGTATCCTTTTTTTAATGATGCATTCTTCAATATAAAAATCAATTATACTTCACCATATTATAATGCTTCATAGGTGTCTCAATATTTCTCATGGCCCTTGGAGTACTTCTTAAATGTCATTAATTTCATTTCATCCTATTGATGTGGATGATCCCTAGTGGAGATTCTATAAACTTTTTTAAATTATATTTGTCACAATTAGTACATGACATTTCTTGTTGCACTTTGTATTCATACATTGTTTCTTAAAGATATGATGTGTTCCTTTCATCCTTCTTTAAATACTTATTTTTAAAAATAAAAGTAAAGAGGGGATTCTATAGGGGGGCCAATCCATGAAAAATTATACAAAACATATATAAGAACATATAATATATTAAACTTATTACAATATATTTTTGTTTTCACAAATTCTTCTGTAAAGATCGGAAGAGGATCTAAAAACTTTCTACTATCAGCTGCATTAAAAACATACTATATGTCACCCGCTAGTTTATGTGACATCCCTAAAACCATAAGGTCCATAATGGTCACTTGGGGGCCGTTGAGAATTTTTATCAATTTTGACTTTTGAGGGATGTGACCCATTCAAGTAGGTCCACACCCCCCTTTAGGAATGGTCTTTTCCCGGGTGAGACTTTACATGTAGTTACTGACATTGAACTAGACTCACCAGTAGGCGAGCACTATATGACTTGACATTGCTTACAAATAAGTTTTTTGGCGGCAATTTTTTTCCAGAGCTAGAACCTTCTTCTCCAATGCATCCAAACGTTGTGCGATCGGGACCTTCCAGCTCCGTTGCTTGCCAATATACTCAAATTATGGGAGATCTAGCTCAAGCACCTCAATTGCAAAGGTACTAAAGTCATTGGAGTTTCCACCTTAATGTCAGGTCGACGTGCTCGCAAGAAATTTTTTAAAATATCAGTCTTGATGTGGTCCCGTGGATGGAGTAAATGGTGAAGTAGGATTTGAAAGATGGTAAACAAAGATATCATTCATGCCAACTTAGTGATAAAAGCTAGCCACACTGCATTATGTGTCACATTCTCAACCCGAAGCGTATGTTGATCCTGAACTTCAAATACCATTCGCACAAAGTCCTCCTCTGGGCCTAAGAGTCATAAGATGGATCACAGTTCTTCTGATGATAGCTCCGCTACATTTATCACCATTTCATTCGACACCATTATCCCCCGCTTTGTTGCACAAAAAATTCTAGCTAATTTGTTATTTTAAAAAATTGAGGTCAAAGTAACCATCAAGAATGAAGCAATGTGTATATGAACTCGACGCCTAGTTTAGCATGTGTGAGCAATCCAATGCTCATTACTAGGCATATCTTCCTTTAAGATCTCACACGAGAGAAAGAATTTGGCAGGCCATATGTACTTAAATGTACCTTTAAATTTTGGCCTTCATTATGTTTTGAAAGTCGTGTGACTCCTCATTGAGTAATTCACACATACCACATTCATTCAAGATAATAATGATGTGTTAATATTTCCAATGCAGTATCTTGCAATTTGTTATTTATGAGTATTCAATTTGAATAATTTCCTTCAACCCTGACCATTCATTAATGTCTTTGCTTTCAATTTTATAAAATAATGTTAGAGTGACACCTGCATTAGCTAGGAAATTAACAACTTTATTGCCCTCCCTTAAGCAATGTTACACATCGATCTACCCTGAACACTAGATGAGGTGGAAGATTGGGCCTAACAAATATTTTAGATGTCAATTGTTAGTTCTGCCCTTTTTTATTGCATTGATTATAAAAAGTGAATCTCTTTCGATGATCAACAATGTCGAATGTTCCTGAGAAAACATTCTAAGTCCTTCCATTAATGTAATAATTTCAGCTTCATTATTGGTTGCCTAGTTGATAGAGCCTGAAGTTGCTAAGATAAATTTGCCCACAAGATCTCTGAGGATTGCCCCAAACCCCCATGTACTAGGTTTGCCTTTACATGCTCCATCAAAATTTAGTTTTAATTTACCAAGAGGGGGTGGGAGCCATCTAATTGTTATTCTAGTTTTAGCATTATTACCATTTCCTTTCTCTTCCCAGTTAATGCCAGGCCAATTTCTTTGAATCTATTTATCATCTCTTTCCTTAGGGACTTTCCTTTTTTTAAAACATTGTTTACCCATTCGGAAAATTGCACCTTCAATGTTTTTGGTCATTCTTAGTATCTGGGCAGAAGTTTATCTGAAATTTCTTCTAATGAAAGTTGGAATGGACTGCCATAGGGGACTTAAGATTGAATTATGTGGATAATGACATTGCATTATTGCATATGCAATGTGGAGTGGTGGAACCTAGGCGAGATTCATTTGTTCAATGATGTTGTTCTAAATGTTCCAAGAAAAATCACAATGTAACAAAAGATGATCCATAGTTTCTCCCTCAAATTTACAAAAGAAACAAATAGTCGGTCAAGATTTTGTTGAGTCCTGCAATCCATGAGAATGCAGGTGCCCTTGGTAGGTTCCAGTTGTGCCAAATTCTCTTATCAGGGCATTCTTTGAACTCTGCCCTGCTTTAGAAACAAGCATGTCATACCCCAGCTTAACTTCATATATGCCAAAGGGAGATCCTGCCCAAATGAGTGTGTCCTCATTGATTGAGAGATGAATCCTTCGGTTTGCTAATAATACACCGAGGATGTGGTTTTGGTTATTGGTATTTTGTAATTGGTGAAAATCCTTCCACTTGTAATGCTAGATTCCATCAATGATAAGTTCTTGGTGATATAATTAACAAGTTTGCAACCCCATTGCTTCTTGAAATACTTATTACAACAAATGAGATGTTGATTGGAGGAGTCTTTCTTAGTTATGTCAAAGGCATTTTCCAAATCGTACATGGCGTTTTTGCGGCTAACACACACTATCATATTGGAGGGTGAAGATTTGTTTACAATTGTAGGATGTTGATCAAAATAATTCTAACCATCTATTTTTTTTTACGAGTACGAGTATGCCCTCCATCACGTTTAGCACACCATTTTGCTTGCACGGGAGGTTGAGAAATTTGGGGCACAAACAAAGGAAGCTTTCAAGAACGCCTTCTCATTTATTACTGCGTTTGTCCTCGAGTCTTCCCCGCTTCTTAATCTCCCAGACATTTTTGCATGCCAATACCCCAACGCATTTCTTTCGGTCCGCGAAATTGTTGCCCGCCTTTCCACAATAAATCGCCATAAAGATAACATGTCTCACATTCTCATCTATATGTCTACCAAGGACGTTTTCGGTCAATCTTGGGCAATGGCGATGCAGTTTGATACGCCCTCACTAGAATGCTAAATTTTCTGCATAAAACAGAAGAATCCGTCGAGTCTTGTACATGCAACTCTATTGAAGACTTAAGAGGCGTAAATGGCATGGTGGCATCATATCAATGAATGTGTGCTCGAAAGTTGGCATGCGTTGCGAATGGCTCATCGAAAAGACATAGGGGGAAAGAGCCAGTGATCGTGAATCATAATGTGGGAGGTTGTTAGAGCCACTTAACAATCATAAAAAAAAAATTAAAAAATACCCTTTTGGAGAGCATGATTTTTTTAATATACAGATTTTGTTTCAAAAAATTTGAATATGTGGAAAATATATTTTTAAGAGATTTAAAATAAGTACTTTTGAATACAAAGGAATTTAAGGCAACCCATTAGTTGTGAATGAAATCACCTTTTATGGGTTGTTTATGTGTCATCATTTCATTGGTTCATTTATTGATGTGACTTACTTTATTGGCTAGTTTTTATTTCATTTTTAATTTTAATTCAAACAACCATTGGCACTTTGTTTCACATAACTACTCACAGTCATTGGGCCATTCACGGTCATTGGCTCCTTTCCCCTATATGCCTGCGAGAAGGACAAGCCACATTTGAATAATGCCATCAATGATTAAATGGCATCAAATACCATGACATCGATTCAACAAATTGTGAAATGCTACGAGGGTTTTAAGGGGTTGAAGAGTGTAGTAGACTTGGGCTAGGCAAAACGAACTGCATTGGGGAAACAATGAAGACAAGTTAGGGAGATGACACATAAAAGAGAATTACAAGATTGCATTGCAAGTTTCAATTTTGCCTCAATATTTATACGTGTAAATACTGGAGCACAATTCGTCATTGTTTTTCAGAGTTGAGCTTTGTCAATTAATGCAAAATTGATAAGGTTAGAGATCGATGTAATCGCAGGTTGAAGTCAGGGTTGAGTTGCAAGGATCTTCTTCTCAACATTCCCTCCCATACCGAGGGTGGAATCTTGAGGGAGTTGGAAGGAAGAGGAGGTGATGTGGATGGATGCTAAAAACAATGTAAACAATATTGAGGCCATTCTAGCGGTTTTGAGGAGCCAATATTATATAGGAACAATTCATTCCCGATAGAGAGCGAGGAATTACCTACTTTCTTTTAGCAATTGTTAATGTCCCTGAGTTACACTAATAACCATTTGTAGCAGAGGAAAGTGAGGACGAGGAGGAGAAAATGTTGGTTATAGTGGTCACGAGTGGTGTTGGTCGACCAATAATTCAATAGCCCATGAAACTGTAGAAAAATTTCTCACCTCATTGTTTGTGTGTGTAGGGATAAAGATATTGCATTTAGATTAAATCTTGGATATACATTGTCAACGGTCACATCAATTTTTACATATATTAGCCTAGATGCTTGCATTAGATTGTCTCTGAGAAGTGGTGAAATTCGACGACCACCTATGACTATTTGTTTTTATACCCCAATGTAATTTTCTAATATTGCCCTTCAAAAATGCAAAATAGTGTTATTTATACACTATTGATAAAATACATAAAAGACTATTTTTTATTTATTGAATTATCATACATTGATGTAGGAAGTAGATTACACTTAGGTCAAAGTGTTCGAAGAAGGATCTCTTGTTATAGGAATTATCACCTTTATGAATTTGAACTTATCAATTAATGTAGAATGGATAATGATGGAGATCGATGTAATCGCAAGTTGAAGTCGGTGTTGAGTTGTGTGATGCTTCTTCTCAGCGATCCCTCTCGTGTAGAGGATAGAATCTTGAGGGAGTTGAAGGAAGAAGAGGTGATGTGAACAAATGATAAAAATGAGGCAAAAAATATCGAGGTTATTGAGGAACTAGAATTACACATAAACAATTGCTTCTCAACAAAGGGTGAGGGAATTACCTTATCGCTTTAGTGTTCGAAGCACGATTTGTAGTAGGAATAATCACCTTTGGGTGGGCACATTGGTGTTGCGTGAAACTCAACACCTCTCGTGCCCTTTAGTGTAAGCTTCACATCCCATGGGTTTAAAATGTTGCACTTTCGTATTCATATGCTCAATCACAGGTTCATGACTATCGTTCTTCCTTTCACCTTAGAATACACCTTTTGTTATGTTTCCTAACTTGGTGCTCCTTTGGCTCTATTTTATGCCATGTGGAGGTGTTTACATTTCATTTCCGCCTTCATGTTTCATTCTTCAAGCATCCAACTAATTACTAACCACCTAGGCTATAATTAACATTCCACTACTTAGCCATGTTTTCAGCCATCATCCTCGCATGGACCCTTTGCATGTAAGATTAGGGATTTTGATTGTTGTAGGATTTTTCAAACCTTTTTACAATTTGGAGGAAACTTTTCAGAATTTTCCTATGAGAGCACGTGTGTGAGGCTGGGATAAATAGAATGTGATGTCCAAGTCATCACAAAAGAAGGAAAAGACCATGGCATGATGCAATGGTAAGGACTCTGAGTTCAAACAGAGGAAACATTAAACTTGGTGTGATGTGTCACACAAACAAATTTAGGCTTTCCCCCTTCAACGCAAGTTGTCATGTTTTCCTTAGGAAGGCACTCGACCTCTCCACTTAGAAGAAGTAAGAGCTCATATTCGTAAACTGTTCACATGCCTAAGTGTCATAGTCGTGAAGTTGTTGCTGTAGCAATTTGTAGTGTTGTTGGAGTTCTGCTAGCTCGAATAGGCTCCTTTGACAAGAACAATCGAAATCCCCTAAAATTGTAGTGTCCTCTAACTATCCACAAACAAGCATTGAAATTACAAAATACAACTATTGACATTGCCAGTGTTGATCAATAAGACCTTACTTTGTGAAATATCTACAAAGTGTGTTGTCTCAATGATTTGTTCACCACACCCCCTTTCTCCTTCTAATAATTGACATAAATGACACAAGGTTTATATGTGTCTACTTGGAAGAACAAAGATTTTCATATTTGTTCCCCTGAACATATTCCCAACTCAAACATTTCAATCGTTCAAATTCTTCGATGCATCCCCTTTGACAACTCTATTGCACTGTTCACATGCAATTGCTAGTCCTAGAGTTATATCATGGGATTATAATCATTTTTGATGTTATTAAATGTCTCTTTATGACAATTCTCGTGGTTTGAATTAGATTTCCCATATTATTAGACACACATGAATAGAGTTAGACTCCCATTATTTCTTTGATGCTTTATTATCCTATTGAAGGCAGGTTTTCTGTACTACAATAAAGACTCAATTTTTCATGACCTAATCTAAGTGTGTCATGTGTGATTTGACGACTTTTGACTAAAGTATGATGGCATTTTTTTAATAGTTTTTTTTTTTTTTAAATTAATTATATTGGTTAGAGTCTTTATTTGTCCCCCATGCTATTACCATGTGGTGGTGGTGGTGTAAGCTTTTCCTCCATACATGTATATATCATAGACTTATTTGATATGAAAATTTTCTAGTAGACTAATGGTTGTCCTTTAAATATGGGGAGGGAGTTCATTAATTTTTACAATTCACATTTGTTAGACTTGAAGCGCAAGAGAGAAAACCGTGGATTTCTCAAAATAAGAGACAAGAGGAGATAATAACAAAAAGCTCAAATACAAGCACATTGAAACCAACATCAAGTTATTTCGGTACCTTTCTCTTCCTATATATCAATTTTTTATTTCAAATCTACCAAAATGTATGTTTTATTTAAATATTTTTATTTATTTTTTCATTTGGGATATTACATTGAGGGTTTGTGTTTATTCTTCTCTTCTCTGACCTATATTAACATAATTAGGGTTCAATGTTAAATTATTTTCTTTTAGATGGTAAAATTTTTTGGTCAAAGATATAAACTAGATAGGTACCATAGTTATTGTGAGCCCAACATTCATGAATCAAGCCTATAACCTAACATAAAATAATCTCTACCAATTAATCCACAACCCACATGCAACTAGGATTTAATGTTAGTAACCTTATGGTTTAACTTATGCGAGTTGAAGATATGAATTACAGGGACATGAAATTAACAAGCAAATTCTATATTGTATTCAATTGTAAATATTTTTCATGCATTACCAAATAGGGGTATTCTTAGAAAGCCTCATATTCCTCTTCACATGTCGGCCAAGTTTTATAGATGGACTTTTTTTATTTCATGAGCTAACATATATACTATGGCTCATGCCCACAAAGAAACGTCCAAGTACCTTATAAGAAAACTTGATCTAGGTGGAGGAATGGTCAATTGGCAGAGTCTCTCATCATCACCAAATATGGAACCAGGTATTTTCATTTTAAGTCTTATCAATGAGGATAAGAACCCTACTTATGACTATGCATGCATACAAGATGATAAATTTTGTACAGAGGCACAACATACTGAGTCAAATGACTGGTATACCATGGAGTTGCATAATACAACCACCAAAACATGAGATGGTTAATATCCAACATATGTCAAAACATTCCTCTTGATCTTTCTTCTCCTCGTGTTCGGCCTATACAAGAATTTTAAAACTGGCCTCCTACTTATGTTGAATCATGCATGGATTACATTTGCCTTTGCTATCAAATTTTTTCACAATGTCTATTAAGGAGCTTGGGTCCAAGTTATTTGTATGACTTTACATATGCATTGTTTGTGGTTTTTAGTTGGAATTTTCAAAATTTTATTGATATACACCGACTTCAACAGGATTTATCATTTCATGGTCTTATGTTTTTAGCTATAACAATAAAGGTTGATAGTCTATTGATCATATGTTAAATTGTATTCTCTCATTGAATGGTGCATATATATGTTGGATGCATACAAGTCACACCAAAACACCAAACCAGGGGCTTACAAAGGCCCTTACAATATTTTCACTTATTATAGCCTCTCTCAAATAGGGGTTTAAGCTTATTTGGCACAAACCTGCCATTTCCGAGTGGGATTTGATATTGGGTTTGTTAACTTGTAAATGTAAGCCCATGCCAAAACACCAAACCAAATGTTTTCCAAGGCCCTTATAAATTTTTTATTTAGTGTACCCTCTCTCAAGCAGAGGTTTAAGCTTTCTTCGCACACACATGTCATTTATGAGTGGGATTTGATCTCTAGTTGATTAAGTTGTAAATGCAAGTCTACGCCAAAATGTACCAAAATGGGTGCTTAGATAAACACTAATTATTTTCACTTATTGTAGCCTCTCTTAAACAAGGATTTAAGATTTCTTGGAATTGATGTGTCATTTCCAAGTGGGATTTGATCTTGGGTAAATTAAATCATAAATTTAAGCCCTTACCATAACACCAAACCGAGTGCTTGTTAAGGCACTTACTAATTTTTGAATTATTATAGCCTCTCAACCGAAGGTTTTAGTTTTCTTGCTATACAATTGCCATTTCCAAGTAGGATTTGATCTCGGGTCATTTAACTTGTAGATGTAACTCCACACCAAAACACCAAATTTTGTGTTTGTTAAGGCACTTACTAAGTTTATACTCATTTCATCCTCTCTCAAGTAGAATTTTATGCTTAATTGACACACACATGCCATTTTTGAGTGGGATTAAATCTTGGATCAATTGACTTGTAAATGTAAACCCATGCCAAAATACCAAATTGGGTGTTTTCCAAGGCACTTACAAAATTTTGAATTATTGTAATCTCTCTCAAGTGGAGGTTTATGCTTGTTTGACATACACATGATGTTTCTAAGTGGGATTTGATCTCGGGTCAATTAACATGTAAATTTAAGCCCACACCAAAACACTAAACTAAGTGTTTAGCAAGGCATTTACACAATCCTCACTTATTGTAGCCTATGTTAAACAAAGGTTTAAGCTTGTTCGGCATAGATGTGCCATTTCTAAGTGGAATTTGATCTCGGATCAATTAACTTGTAATGTAGGCCCATGCCAAATTACCAAACTAGGTTCTCATCGATGAATTTACTATTTTTTGACTTATTATAACCTCTCTCAAGCAGAGGTTTAAGCTTGTTTGGCATAGGCGTGTCATTTCCGAGTGGTATTTGATCTCAAATCGATTAACTTGTAAATGTAAACCCACACCAAAAAACCATACTTGGTTTTTTTCAAGGAACTTATAAATCTTTCACTTATTGTAGCCTCTCTTAAGTGGAGGTTTAAGCTTCCTTGGTATACACGTCATTTTCGAGTGAGATTTGATCTCTAGTCACTTAACTTGTAAATGTAAGCCCATCCTAAAATACCAAACTAGGTGATTGCTAACACAGTTACTTAATTTTTGACCTATTGTAGCATATCTCAAGTGACGCTCTAAGTTTTCTTGGCACACATGTCATTTTTGAGTGGGATTTAATCTGAGGTCATAGCTTATAAATGTAAGTCCATGCCAAAACACCAAATCGAGTGTTTTCCAAGGAACTTACAATTTTTTGACTTATCATTATATCTCTCAAGTGGAGTTTTAAACTTGATTGGCATAGATGTGCCATTTTTTAGTGGGATTTGATCTTGGTTCAATTAACTTGTAATGTAAGCCCATACCAAAACACCAAACGATGTGCTTGCCAAGGTAGTTACTAGTTATTGACTTATTGTAGCCTCTGTTAAGTGAAGGTTTAAGCTTGTTTGACACATACATGCAATTTTTAAGTGGGATTTGATCTTGGCTAAATTACCTTGTAAATGTAATCCCATGTCAAACCACTAAACCGGGTGCTTCGCAAAGCAATTACAAATTTTTCCACTTATTATAGCCTCTTTCAAATGAAGGTTTAAGCTTTCTTGGCATAAAGTATCATTTTCGAGTGGGATTTTATCTTGGGTTAGTTAACTTGTAATGTAATCCCATGCCAAAACACCAAATTGGGTTCTTGGCAAGGCACTTACTAATTTTAGACTTAGTGTAGCCTATCTCAAGCAAAGGTTTAAGTTTGTTTCTTATAGACACGTCATTTCTGAGTGGGATTTGATCTTCAGTCAATTAACTTGTAAATGTGAGCTCACACCAAAACACCTAACCAAGTGCTTGGCAAGGATATTAATTTTGTTCACTTATTGTAGCCTCTCTCAAGCAAAGGTTTTAAGCTTGTTTGGTATAGACATGCCATTTATAAGTGGGATTTGATATCACAACATTTAACTTGTAAATGCAAGTCCATGCCAAAATATCAAATAGAGGGTTTTCCAAGATAGTTACAAATTTTTGAATTATAGTAGCCTCTCTCAATTGGAGGTTTAAGCTTGCTTGGTATAAATGTGCCCTTTCTGAGTGAGATTTGATACTGGGTTAATTTGCTTATAAATTCAAGTCCATGCCAAAACACCAAATTGGGTGTTTGGCAAGGCACTAACATTTTTTTACTTGTATCCTCTCAAGATGAGGTTTAAGATTGTTTAGCATACACATGCCATTATCGAGTGGGGTTTGATCTCGACCAATACACTTGTAAATGCAAGTCCACACCACCAAACCGAGTACTTGACAAGACACATATAATTTTTTATGTTATTGTAGCATTTCTTAACTGGAGGTATATGTTTACTAGGCATAGGTGTGATATTTCCAAGTGGGATTTGATCTCAATTTTATTACCTTTTAAATGCAAGTCCACAAAAAAACTCAAAACCAATGTGTTTTCCAAAGCACTTACATTTTTTGGACTTATTGTAGAATATGTGAACCTTTGGTGATGAAGCATATCATTAAATTTTGGGGTGTTGCAAATAGATTGATGGCACAAGTTATTATTATTGCATTATAGTTGTAATAAATTATTATAGACTTCGCCATGGTGGGCTTCTCGATGAAGCTTTGAGCTTATGGATAGACTCCAAAATTACCTCATTCAATTACCTTTAAATAATAGTTTTAAAAAACTCCCATTCAATTGCCTCTAAATTTATGCCTTGTTATCCCAAGTCAGGTTTTCCTCTTCCATGCATCTCAAAATTGCTTCTATGACTCCAAAAATCCTCATCCTCATTTAGGTCCTATTTGTTTTTTTGTCTCTTAAGATTTCAAGATTAATTTTTTAAGATGTTTTATGGAAAATATCCCACAAAATGAAGTATTCGGATTTGATTTTCAAAATGAAAAAATATGCATTGCTAAATCAAGTACTCAAATTTTTGAAGTGACATAAAATAATTTTTTAGTGGAAAATGAAGTTACAAACATAGTGGCTCCAAATAAGTTGATCAATAACAAAGCTCACCCCTTTTAGGCTATGTCTTCGGGTTTAGAAAATACTCGAACCACTCTATTAATGACGTAAATTTGATTTCCATACAAGCTTTACATCAATAATGCATTATAAGTCTACAACAAAAATACATCTACTCTAACCTCCAACAAAGCTCTAGTTCTGCCTCAAATGACCTTCTTGCAATAAAAAACTCCTCTCCTTAAAAAGGTCTATTTCACTCCATAATAATGGGCTCTCTTGCCTTACGATGGGATATTTCTCCTTACAAGGGCAATACAATAAATCTCTCATTCGCAACGGTAAATAAATCTCTCTCCTTTACAATGGAAAATAAATCTATTGCTATAAACAACTCTCTCTTTTTACAAAAGGGAAAAATAATCATTTCTCTCTTTCTAAGAGACTCCATTCTCCCATTACTGGTCTTCCTCTCAACCAAGCTTATAGAAAAGCTTTAAGCTTCTATGAATCTTCTCACAAATATTTCTAGCTCTCCCACTAGGGGCGAACTTAACCAATTTACTCAATGAATATAGAAGTTGGACTTTATAATACGCTAAGGCTCAAATTTCAAGGATAAATACTATATCCTTTAGATTAATTTAGCATTGGCCTACATGGCCTAATGACTTAGGATCAAATTTATCATTTATGGGGTGTGGGGTTCGAATCCCCCAACACAACATCCTACCTTTTATCTTAGCCCATTACATTTTTGATGGGATGAAATCCCACATTAGTCGTGTGGGTAGCAAACTAAGGATTTTTATAGCCCTGTGGTTAGCAATTTACTCATGGCTTGGGCCACATCTTGCACTTTGTTTTTTGTTGAACTCATCCATCAAACTCAACATTGGGCATGGTGATTGGTTGAGATTGTTATGAGGTGGTTCAGTGGTGAACTCACCTTTGTGAGTGGTTTTTGGTCCACAAGCTAGGATCATTTGCGAACTCGGTTGGTTGCTGAGTTTTCCCATGTAATGTGTTGACTCGATCATAAACTCAACCAAGCTGGTTCACCATGATGGCAAGGTGGCCAGGTCCCCCTCCTGAAAAAAGTGGATCCCATCGGTTGACAGGCCCCCAACTGACAAATGACATAGGCCTAACACTTGACCGACAAGTACCAAAGGCAACAAATCAAACCCATGTTTTCTGAAATTATCTTTTCCATATGTCGATAACCTATTGGTCCACATGACAAGCCTAGTCAGTATTATGCAACCTGTTCCATTTTTACATGTTGATGCAGAAAATTTGTGGTTCGTAACTCCTGTATACAAATTATGTTTGACCCCACCTAAAGTGCATTGGAAAGCTCTCGACGAGATCTTATGTATGCAATAAATTTCAGTTTGATTGCACATAATATAACTTTTTGGTATCCTCTAGATCACTCCTCCCATTGAAAATATTTTGGACCACCAAAAGTATGTTTTATTCTTAGGAAAATAACTAAAGGTACAACTCCTTCATTTTCTATATTCCTCTCTCTTCTGTCAAGCATAACCTTTTCCTACAACTCTTCGAGATATTCATGAGAAAAATAACCAACAAAAGGTACTTGACCATTCTTACCTTGATCCATGATCATAGGAGGTTATCTCTCCCAATATGGGGTCATCTCTCCCATCATGAGGTTGTCTCTCCCAACATGTGGTTGTCTCTCCCAATATAGGGTTGTCTCTCCCGAATACAGGGTTGTCTCTCCCAATATAGGGATATCCCTCCCAACATGGGGTTTTCTCTTCTAATATGGAAATGTCATCTGCAAATGATTATTTTTTCAAGGAGATCTCAAGTTTATAATCTCCACTTGACAGTCATCTCATGTATTCACCTACTCTTCTCCCTTTCATTTGGCAATCATCTCATGTATTCACCTACTCTTCTCCCTTGCATTTGGCATCCATCTCATGTATTCACCTACTCTTCTCCCTTGCATTTGGAAATCATCTCATGTATTCATCTACTCTTATCCCTTGCAAAGGGGATGAAAATTATTTGTACTATCTCTAGGAGGTCTCTGTAACAAAATCTTGGTCTTCAACCTTATACTCCTACAATAGTAGACAATAAAATTTTTAATTTGTCTTCCCAATCAGGGAATACCGATTCTTATTCTCCCAAAATAGGGGCTATATCTCGGATTACACCAACATGTACGAAAATTCTTCATTTCTATCATTTGGAGGCTGACTGTCTAAAATTGGAACTTTCAAAACCTAGGTGAGAAAGAGAGTTCATGAATCCCTCCCATTTCTACTAGCTAACCTTCTTTCTCTCTTGGTGTCTTGGTCTTCTTCTTGGTGAATTCTCTTAGCCTCTACACTACTTGTGGGCTAGAATGAAGCTCTCCCAGAAGAGATGTTGTTAGATTCTCCTTTTTGTTTGATCTTCTAAACAAGTGTAGAAATTACATTGCATAATAAGTGGTGCTATAACATGTCATCACTTGTACAATTTTCCCTTCTCGAGGTCCTACAAACAAATGCAATATACATGGATTGTAAATACAATTATATTTATGAACATTTCCTGAATTTTGATCTTACAAAACGTGCAAAAAAAATATTGCACATACATTGAAAGACATATTTCAGTGAAATAAAACAAAAGTGCTCATTGTCAGTTCTACTCACCATACAAGAAGCACTTCCCATGTTGATTCCTTTCCACTTCATCTTCTCTTGGAAGAACACTTTGGATCCTACACATATTATAGATGTGATAAAACATTTTCCCGATTAATAATCCTAAAAATAAAGAAATACTTTAGCATATAAAACATCCAATTGTATTTAAAATAATAGTTTAAGGATTAAACACATATATCTAGGTAAGGACTATGTGTGGCTTAGGTAATTCCTAGGTGATACCCGAGATTCAACACCTCAAGCTATGACCACATTATCAGGAGGAAATATGTAACAAATAATCTTATTTCCTTGTCCATGAACCATCTTGGGTTATACTCAACATACCCTAGTTAGGACACCCTCTAGAGTGTCCCTCTCTAATGCCCACCACTTGCCTTCACTCGGTATCAAATAAAAATTGACATGAGCACACATTTTCCTATGGGTATATTAAATCCCCATTCACCACAAATTTAAATAATTTTTCACCAGGTAGATTTTCCAACCAACTAACCCTTTAATAACAACCTTTATATATATATATAATTCAAATGGCACCCACTAACTATTTAATTAGCCTTCTCAACACATCCCCAAAAAGTTCTATTTATTTTACCCAGCCTATATTAAAGGGCTCTTTAGGTACATGTTCCCCCACCCTATTTTTATTTAATCCTTTAATTATTTTCTTTTCAAATTAAATAGCATTCAACCTTTGTAAACTAACTTTAGAATAATAATTACTTTATTTTATTTTAACTAATCCCTAAATTTTAGAACTTAATATTTTATTAATGTGGGGAAATTGTCACATAACAATAGATGTTGATCAATATGTCCTTATACTATTGTCATGGCTCAGAGAACCTTTTCTTGACTTTCCCTCTTAACGAAGTGTCTCTTTACCTTTTTTCCAAATATTACAGAAGCAATAAGAAAAACATGCTAACACCAACATGAATGTGAACATGAAAATGCAGAATATGAATGATATAAACTCTTATATGGATGTTCATAATGTGCTTCTCATCTTAGATGGCTACTCCATATTTCACCTATAGTGAGTGATTTACCTCCACACTTTCTCAACAAATGAGGCTAGTTTCCTTCATGCTTCTTCAACAATGGAAAACCAAAAAGTGATTTGGAGGTGCAATAAACATTTTAAACAAAGCTTAGCTATGTAAAAATATTATCCATGGAACCAAATAATTTCTTACTGACCCAAGCTAATGTATGCTCCTCTTTGGGTAGGTCCCTATTGACAAGATCTTATTTGGATAGGCAGGCTTTCTCACGGGCTACCTTTTGACCGATTGGCACTCCTAACTTTCTTCTTCCCAGTATTTGGATGAATATTCCAACACTTATTAATCCAATGGCCACTCATATTACAATGAGTGTAATAATCCTTGTCCATTCTTTTGGATGATAAGTTTGTCTTGTCATTCTCCACATTCTGACTAAGAGAGTGGTTTTTACAATGGTTCTCATTCTCCTTGAATGGCATAAGTTTCCTTTTAATGGAATTTATCTTCCAACATATGGCTACACATATGGTATATCAAAATTTATATGTTACCAGACCATTCTTCTCATAATTGAAGAAAGCATTGGAGTATTCATCCTTTCCATACATTTTAGGATTTCCCATTGTGCAAGTATTATAAGGGGAAATGTGTTATCTTTTCCTCTGAGATGATCTGAATTTTTTCTGGATGTGTTTCCCATGACTAGAAGGTTGTCCCCTTCTTGATTTGTACACAAGTCTTAGTATGGTTTCTAGGAAATCTTTGTAACATGCTCTTGGCCTTTAATTTACTTTCCCACAATAAAAGACTAAAAAATTGATTTGTTCTCCCTTTAACAAGGGAAAAATTCCCTCAATATATGGGTTATTGATTGTTTCCTTCCCACGCTCTCTAATTATTCATTGAAATTGATTGTAGACACAAAATCACACGCTACTATTTACTATACTGCCAAGTATGTTGTTTTATATATGGATCTTGCATAAGAAAATAATTCACTGGTGACCCATTCCATAGTCCATTCACTTATCTTGTTAGTTTCTATTGTTTTTATCTTTAACACATGTCACTCATACACCCATTTCTAGTCAGGTCATAGGGATCCCTATCTATCAATCTTCACTCATGTTTCGTCACTTGTTTCTTGACACTAGCACACGGGATTGGACACTTGCGTCAGGCACTTATGTCCATCCTGGGTGCCCATGTCTTCTTTATGTTTGATCTTATTTTTGACATTTGAGGTCGGTATTTTTCATTTGTCCCTCTTATATCCTAAGGTACTAGTCGGCGTGTCGGGTCATTAGTGTTGAAATTCAAGCAAGAGATCCCTATATAAGCACAACATAAATACCATTATAATGGCATGAAATTCTTATCAAGGGTTATCTAACTACATATCTCAAGGGGTTGCATTTGGGTGCATTACTCTACATACACACTACATAGGAAGGGGATTTCATTCTATTCCATCCACACATTTACATTTTATCTAGCTACCGCCCATTATCTTAGCATCATTGGTGTGAGGGTGACCTAGTTATTACACACACAAACACATAGAATTACATTGGGTCTGAGATGTAGTGCAACGCTTAGTCGTAAGTTCACCATTATGACCACTAAGGATAGTCTGACCCCTCATTTTGCATCTTTCATTTTTAGGATTTGATGTTTTTTTTAGGGTTTTACAAGAGGATATTTGTGTGAAAATTTACAAGTACCTCGGTGATCCAAATGCAACATAAAGGCGACCAAAGGAGAACAAGCATGAAGCCCTAGTGACACTATCAGAACCAGGTTTTGACCATTTCTGCAGACTCCATAGCCCCCACAGAGGTCTAGGGCACCCGCGGGTGCCCCTATCCTTGCCCAGTCACCTGTGTCCAGGAATCGCGAGTACCTTTGCATTTTTATGAACTTGATTGCGATGGTTTATGCTCTTGTTCCATCAGATTTTCCATTTTAAGCTCACTTCAGGATAAGTGAAATTAAGATAAGTACCTTACCCCTCTCATTTCCTTTCATAGTTAAAATTAAACAAATTTGTAAGTATTTATATTTCATTATTTATCAGTTATAACAGATCCTTACATTCATAATTTAATCACTGACACGGTGCCTGATTTGTGAAAAGTAACCAAAAGTTCTTTGCAATGTGTCCAGTTCTAGAGAAATGTCCATAAATCTAGATCCTCTTTGTCTGTTACCATTCTTCCTTCAAATTTACAAAATAAGCACTAGACGAATACCACACTAAACAGGAAAGGTGTTAACGAGAACCATACTAGAAAAACCATCTTTGATACCAAACTTGATCTGAAAATGGTAAATTTAAACAAATTAATTCAATTCTCTATTTTTGAATACTTAATAATCTATTTCTTAAATTTTCATGTTTTACGTAAAAATTGGTATTATAATTAAAAACTGACTTTAAAAAATGAGAAACTGATAAGAACAAAAGAAAATGCAAACCAATTTGGTAAAAAAAATCACCCATGTTGGGCTACATTTCCGGGTTTGAAGTATACTCTAACTGCTCTATTAATGATGTAAATATGTCTTTCATACAATCTTTACATAAATAATGCATTATATGTTTGCAGAAAAACACCATTGATCTAACCTCCATGAAAGCTTTGGTTCCACCTCAGATGGCCTTCCTACAATAAACAACTCTTCTCTCCTTAAAAAGGGCTATTTCGCTCTGTAATAACTAGATATCTTGCTTTATGGCAAGCTATTTCTCCTTACAAGGGAAATACAATAAATCTCTCTCCTGAAATAAATCTCTCACTATAAGTGGCTCTCTCCTTTTACAATAGGGAAACATAATTTCTCTCTCTTTATATGAGACTCCATTCTCCCATTACGTGGCTTCCTCTCAACCAATATTATAAAAAATATTTAAGATTCTTTGAAGCTTCTCACTGTAGACACAAAATCACGTACTTGGGTACATTTCTAGGTCCCAAAAGCATACTAACATTCATATGATTCCTAAGCAAGAAAACTAGTAATTGGCACCTATCTTTGGCCTTTTGTCTGTATTTCTTGTTTTCTATTTGGTCTTACAGACCCTATGTTAGTGCCCAGAATTGTCGGCCTCTCTTTTTGCTTGGGAAATCATGTCCCTATTTGATTTTTCTCTTGTTCTTGAGGTTTTTGGGCGTTGGAAGTAAAGTAGTGGTACTTTGACTTGTAGTCAGGACAATTGGTTACTTTTGTAAAATATGAATATAAATTAAATGCCTAGTGAAAGAATTGGTGATGTCAAAGTTTGTTTTATCCCCGAAAATGTGCAAACTACCAGTTTGACCTCAAGGACCGAAGTGATACATTAGAGTAACTCGAGACATGGTGGGTCTCCAGTGCGTGGAATTGAATTTGTATTTTGTCTTGCCTGGAAATATTTGAAGTATGGATTGAAGTTTTCAACGCAGGCTCGGATTCTTGGTAGTGCAGTGGGTTAAATTTTAATGCATTTTCATAATTATTTCGACGAGTGGTAAAATGAGTAGGGAAGGGGTATAGTAGGGCATGTACATATGCCACTTATCATTGTAAATCCTTGGGTGATGGTCAAACCACTGGTGTTGTAAGTGGTATGTATCTAAGTGGTACTTAGGAAGGAGTAGATGGTGGTGTAAGGTCTAGAAAATGGGGAAGGATGTGCATGGTTTTGCGAGCCTATTTTAAAAGGACATGACCAATGCATTATGGGGAGAAACCCTCAAGGGTATTTGGCTGCACATTTGGAACACTGAAAACAAGCTTGATGAAGGCCTCCTTTGGCCCTGTCAAGTTAAAGAAATCTCCCAAATTCTCAAACTCATGACCTGAAAGGGTGTCTCCTAAGGTTGGTTGGGCCATGACAAGAGGCAATGAATGGGCAGGAAAATAGGGATGATTCTATATATCTTGAACAATTAACTGTGATCCATTAGAAAGATGGGCCACACTTAAATAGGAATTTTTCGATGAGGTGACATGTCCTGGGAAATCATACCACCATAAATGTAATATCCAACCAGGATCGAAAGGCATGAGTGGGAGTAGATTGAAACTGGTTATTTATTTAAATCATGTCACCAGAGATTGAGTAAATGTCCATGTCTCCAAGAATGTCTTGTCAAGTTAAATCCTTTGGTCACATCACATTTACTCACATGTGTAAAATTTGATATTAAATAAAGGTGACATGGAAAATACTCTGCTTCGTCATAATGGCATGATGGTGACAGGCTGGTGGCAAGCAAAATTAAGGGCTGTCATGGAAAAATATTCCTTGATATTCTTTGTAATCTCTAGGTGGTGGCCTGAGTGTGAGTTAGTTGGAATCTGGAAGGATATTCTCTAAGACCCTAAAGTGGATTACATTGTATAAGAGGAAAAGATGGTTTTAGGAGGAAAGGGAGGAGACTCTTGGGGGAAAGACTCTTTGGAGGAGTTCAGGGATTTTTTAGATGCATAATCAACCATGGAAATTTGCACTTTTGTGATGTAGGAACTGTTGTGTTTCTCATTCACCTAGAATTCATGTTAAGGTGATTGCTCATGTACAATCATTAACAAGATTTGAGAGCGTATATATATGAATCCCTTGTTCTTTCCAAGTTTAATGGGTTTATCCTAAATAACCTACTGTAATTATTTTGGTTATTCTCTTTTTGTGGAATGATTTTAGGGAAAAAATAACGTGCGTCTTTTCATTTAAATCTTGTGCAAGTTATGGTTGTAACTTTAAACGGTAGTACCATGTTATTTTTTAGTCTGTTAGGGTGGTGTGAAGGAATGATATCCTTTAGGTGTACTTTAGGGTACCATCCTTGGGACCTGTAAAATCCCTTACAAATCTAGCAAAATAGGTAATATGTTTATTCATCTTGGGGGTCCTTTGCAATCAAAACAATCAACATAATTTGCACACGGTGATTTAGTCTTAGGGGTATTGAGCTAAATCATCAGGGATCGGGATTGTATGTCTGATTGGAGGTTCTGTACGACCAATTTCCTATGAGAAGCCCATGTTTTGTTTCCCCTATCTTTGTGAAATGACAAGGGCGTTGTGACAAAATGGTTGATATGTTTCTTAACCTTCCCAGTTCCCTTTGACGTTTATGTTCTTCCTCTTTGCAACCCTATCTCCACCTCACAAGTTTTCATCAACCTATTCAAGTACTATAAGTGTTTGTGCGGATCTCACCTTACTTATTTATTTTATACAGATTTTCTTGTGAAAATACATTGTCAATGCACATACCTTAAGTGTTTTCACTCATTATTTTGAATCCTTAACATTTTCCTGGAATGATTCATATAGATCCTTTGGGGTCAATGTGTGGATCGTATCAAACCTACCTTTAACAACCTGTATTAGGGTTCTTGGGTGCTTGCAGTGCTTTGTGACCACTCTTTTGAGTGAGTGTTGTATTCGGTGGCTGCATCTGACCATTGATTGTTCATCCCTAGTAGACTCAGGACACTCTCTTGATTCCCTTCCCTATCTTGTACCCTTCAGGTCGCATCTTGGGTCCTCTCACCCTAACTTCGGTAGATTCAAAAGTAGCAAGGAAATCAGCCACACCCTCTCTTAAGGTGTCTCCTTGTCACTCCCTTGGAGAGAGTGGATGGGTGATAGGGGGAAGACCTTGTCCCTAGCTACATAACGATAATTTGTGCAAGTCCATCCCTCTCGCTCCATCCCTTGTACATTTGTGCCCACCCTCTCTCCTCCGGGATGTAGATCTAGGAGCCATCACCCTACATCCCAATCATAACTTTACTTTCTTATCTTTTATGACTTCAGACACCAGCACCCAGCTAGGACTCCATAATTCATGTCGTGAAGATCGAGGGACTCACACCAATCCCCCTTCAATCTCCCCTCAAACTATTCTCGAGAGAGAGAATTCTCTACACGCCTCTCTCTCTAAATGGATGAGTCGAGATATAATAGAGGGGGGGCACCCAGGTGCCCTCATCCCCTGTGGGAGCCCCTGACCTCTTTCCACCTTACTTGCTCTTTCTTGGCCTCTTTTTTCTTGTAGGCATCTTATTTTCTTATGGGTCAAAATTTCAGTTGTCAATTACAAAATTCAAACAAGGGAATCATATAAATACATAGTTATGTGATCAAAATAAATGACCAAACTCTAAGCATACTTACTATCACCTAAGATTACATCCAAAGGCATTCAAATCACTCAAAGCCATCCATTTAGCATCCATTCAAGGGACAAGGAACTGCATTTTCTTCATACACTACATGGGAAGAGGAAGTATATTCTATTTCATCCACACATTTGCATTTTTTAGCAAATCTAGCTTGTTATCTAGTGCATCTTACATAAGGGCATCGTAGGGCACAACTCTTTCTCACACTCACAAGAACTACATGGAGTCTAAGATGTAATGCAACGCTTGGTCGTAAGTTCACTTTGTTGGATGACCACTGGGGTCAGTCCAACTCCCCATATTGCATCTTTATTTTTTGGATTGGTTTTTTAGGTTTTATAGGTGAACATCTATTTTTTAGGTTACATGTACATTTGGTGATCAAGGTGTGACACACAGACGACCAACAACGAATATTAGTGGCACTCTTGCGACACTCCAAAATTTAGATTATAAGTCCCTACGTAGTCACAGGTGCCTAGTAGAGGTCTTTGGTGCCCAAGTGCCCTCACCCCAGTTTAGGTGCCCTATTCCATCCTTATCTAACAATCCCGGATTTTACATTGCATAGTTACGACAACCTACTCTTTCTGTTCATCAGTTTCCTTAGCCCATATCAGTTCCAAGAAAAACATATATTAGCTAAGTCCTTTTCTCTCTCTTACACTTAGGGTTTCATATTTTACTAGCTTATTGCTTGTGTCAAATTGTAGATAACAGATGTGTATTATAGTGTACATTTAGTTACTCTGCAATTAAGGTTTAGCATAAATTATATTTTTGTTAAATCATTTTGTGAACCTGCATTCGAATACACTTGGATCCTTCTTTTTCTTCTCTCATGGCTCCTAAAAATCCTCTAATCTCCTTGCATCTTGCTTCAAATGCACCCACCTTCCAAATATGTTCTTTAAAAATCCATAAACATTATGTATTTCCCTCGCAATACTCCACCTGCTCAAGTAAGTGCCATTTTTTATCATCTATCTGATGACAATGTTGCTCCTAATCCTCCATCTTAAAAAACCCATCTTAGAGTCCATTCAAGTTTTACACTCTTTGTTTCAATATAAAATTCAAGCTATGAAATCCATAATTACATCTCTCAAAGCTGATATCCAAGATCTCAAAGATGTTTCTCAAACCCATGCTAATTTTTCTTCTACATCTCATCCTCATTCTATGTATTCTACATGTGATGTCTAGTTGTGGAGCTAAATTTATTCACAAATAGCTTATTTATAAACTTGTTGGTTTACACAGTAACTGACATTGGTCACCTAGGAGGAACTGACATTAGTCACAAAACCGACATCGATCACCTGGGAGGAACCGACATCGGTTACCTATGCATTTATGTTTTTATTTTAGACGCGGGATTAGATCCAACCTTTGATTTAAAGGTGATCTAAAGGTTGTAAATGCATAACTAAGATGCCCTAAGTTTGTATAAGCTATATAAGCTAGAAAGTCTAGGGTTAGAAGGTTATAATTGCATGTAATTGATTATTATTACACATGGAATCCTTGGTTGAGAGGATGATGAAGAAGAGAAAGAAAATATTACATGAAGACAAAGCTTCCATGGAGAGAAGCTGGATGGAAGGAAATTGTAGGTACATCTAAATGGTGAGAAGAGGGTAATGTCTTCTATTGTATTTCCTTTGTATTGTTTTGTCTCAATGTAATGGCTTGCATAGTATGCAAAGCACATATGGTTTCTTCTTGTAGATCCACATGTTGTGAGATCTTGTATTATAGATCCATGAGACCATGTTGTATTGTTGGTCCATAGAGATCTAGTATTGTAGCTCATTGGATAGCTTATCGGTACATGATAGTATCCAGATATTGTAGAGGAGGTTGTCTTCTTGTTTGCACAGGTTGATGCAGTGATGGAGGAGAGACTTACTTCTTGGTGCATAGTTATGGTTGCACATTGGTAGACCCATTTGAGAGGTCTTGTTTACAAATTCACAGGAGATCTTGGTTGCAGTTCAGAGATGCAGTAGTTCCTAGTTATGTGAGATTTGCTGGTGGTTTGGAGGCACAATTGTAGTGCACTCATGTAGATCCGTTTAGAGATCTAGAGGAGGAGATACTCTTGGAGAGATGCATTGTACTCTTGTGGGAAGAGTTGATTTGTACTCTTGTTTATTATATATATTGAGATCTCTATATTTGGTGGATGTAGCCCACATTGGGTGAACCATGGTACATGTTGTGTTATGTGTGTGTACTTTTTTTTATTTGGATTATTCTAGTTTATACTTCCACTGTTGTAGATTTTGGGGAATTTTCTAGTTTCGTATTTTGCATGATTTGGTTTGTTATTGAATCATAGCACTATTCCATGTAGTCGGTTTGTATTCCCAACAATTGGTATCAGAGTGATGGCTTTAGTTTTTAGAGCAAGGGTTTGCTTCAGGGTTTTGTTAGTGGTATTACTGACAGTTGTATGAGAGAAGGGTTTTGTTTTTCTGATGTGTAAATCATAGGGAGATATTTAATCTCAAGTGGGAGCTAGAAATGAAAGGTTGTTGGAAAATGATAGTGACCAACATCAGTATGTTATACCGATGTCATGTCGGTACTATTCCTTAGTCCGGTATTGACAGGGTGACCATGGTCGGTTAGTTGGACACCGTGTCAGTGACCTATTAAACATAAAATCATATATCTGAAGAAATTTGAGAAGATGCAGTGAATGTGTCTTGATTGCTGAGGTGTCCCTAGTTCTTGGAGGCACATGCATGTTGGTCAGATTGCAGATCCAGATTATAGAGGTATGGTTTTTTTATCTTGGTATTGCAGTGCTTGTATGTTTTGGTTGCACATGCATGTTTAGGATTGCAGATCTGAGTAAGAGATAGAGGATAAGTTATGCATCCTTGGTGTAGTTAGATGCATGGGCTTCATTAGAGAGGAAGAATATAATAGCATAGAATGAAGATGAGGCTTCCATCAGAGAGGCTAGTACTTTGGTTGAAGATGCAAGTGAGTGTCTTAGTGCATGGTAAGGTGATGTATTTCATCTTGGTGTAGTTTTATTGCATGTATTATTGTTGTAAGTTTTTGTGCAAGATTTGGGTGCTTCTTGAAATGACTGGCTCAACACAACTATTGGATTTGGTCAGAGTAGGCACCTGTTTGGTGTACTATGCCAATTTTTGGCATTGTGGTAGTTCCAGTAGCACCGACAGTCAGTCACAGGGGAACCGGTACCGGTCAGCAGACCGAGGTCGGTCTCTATGGTAGTAAATTTGTACTAGTTTTTTACAGTAAAAGAGGGCATGAAAGGTTTAGTGTCTAGTTTGGAGGATCAAGTTTCTTACATAGAGTGTACAGGCAGAAACAAAGTAGATCACTTCAATGTTTGAATCAGAAAGAGGACAGAGTTGGCTCGGTGATTCCAGTGAGACTTGGGTCAATTCAGGTATCTCTATATGGTTCATGTTTTATTTATTTCATTTGAAGCAACTGGTATTATGTTTGGATTGTGTGCACAAGTAAAATATGCACCATGGATATTTGGTGAGTTTGAATTTTATTTCTAGGATGTGTTGGAATCTTGAGGAAAAGGGTATCTAGTCTAAGGATGAGATCCTCAATGAAAATTCATGTTTAGACACAGTTGCAAGTAATGAGATGTTGAGTACACATGGATGAAAAGAAGGTGGTTCAACCTACTTCACAAGAAGTCCAAACTTCTGTGATGTAGAAGTATTCTTTGATAAGAAGGGAATCAATTTTATATTTTCTTTATCTGTTTTATTTTCATCTATTTTATTATATATATATATATATATATATATATATATATTGGAGATTTTGAGCTTGGTGATGAGTGGTAGTGCAGGGAGTTCATGTTGAGTGGGAGAAAGCCATGGTTGTTGGCATTTCAGGTTGGACACATATGCATGTGTGGAGTGAGAGGAGAATGCTACTATTTAGAGTGGCATGAGGCACAAGTTATTTTGGAGGACAGTCACGGTTTTGTAGGTATTTTGTGTTTAGTGCATGATGACGTCACTTCTAGTTTTATTTTGTAGTGCATGGATATCCTTATGGGATGGTAGTTGATGGTTTTTCAGCTGGGTTAAGAAGAGAGAGAAATGTTTTAGAGTTTGAAGGGTGAAAGAAGGAAAATCTGTTTGTTACAGGTTACAAGTTGTGACAACAGTGTGTATTTACAATTTATTGATGTTGCCCTTGTTTGCTTTCATCTTGGATGGTTGTGTAGTATGTTGATGACATTTTTTGTTGGTATTTGCACTAGTTATTAGTAGCATGGTTAGCATGGTTGTTGTTGTTGACATTGATGAGCACATGATTCATATGTGGCCTTTGGAGTTAGTTGGTGAGAGACTTGGAGCTTCTGGAGAGCCTAGGTGATATGGATGGATGTATATGGTGAGTTTATACATGTGGATAGATTATGTTTTTGTGATTCTATGATGATGCAGATATTTTTTTTACACATGGATTCCTATGAGCATGGTTTAGATGCCCTTGAGCATGAGTAGGGGATGTTTTTATTTCCTCTTATTACTATGTTACTCCATGATAGATATGTTTTCTACATATGGTTGTCTTGGACATGCAAGTTGTTTATGCAGGGTTGGATTTACAGAATGCAGTGTTTGGATTCTTTGAGTTATGCATAGGTGTTGTGGATTGATCACCCACTAGTTGCATGTAGAACTCATTTGGGTTGTCTTTACCCAGGATCTTGTTTTGCTTATGCATATTCCAGTTTGACTTGTCTTTGGTCAGTTGCATTGGTGGTTGCATGGAGACATGGATAGATGGTTGGAGAACATGGTTGGTTTTATAGGTATGGTTATGGTTGTGATTGAAGCTCAGTATTTTAGTTTGAGTGGGAGCTCTTGCAGGTGTGTTAGTCATGGTGGCTTGGTTGCATGAGAGGCTTGGTGTTACGATTTAGTGGGAGCTTGATGTATGGATAGCTCATGTATCACAGATCAGTAGTAGCTTCGTGTAGGTATATGGTAAGTCACGGTTTGTTATCTTCTTGGTTTTAGAAGATGGTTTAATCTTCCTAATTTTTGAGAGAATTGTTGAAGTAAAGAATAGTTGGTCTTCACGTATGTAGAGGATGGTAATGTACAAGTACAAGGTTCATAAATTTATCTCCAAGTGGGAGATTGTTGAGTTGTGGAGCTAAATTGCTTCACAAATATGCATTTACAAAAATTTACAAACAGTAACTGACATCAGGTTTACCAACATCAGTAACCTGGGAGGAACTGACATTGGGAACATCGGTCAGTTAGGGAACCGACATCGGTTACCTGTGCGTTTATGTTTTTATTTTAGATGTGGGATTAGATCCAACCTTTGATTTAAAGGTGATCTAAAGGTTGTAAATGCATAGCTAAGATGCCCTAAGTTTGTATAAGCTTATATAAGCTAGAAAGTCTAGGGTTAGAAGGTTAGAATTGCATGTAATTGATTATTATTGCATGTGGAATCCTTGGTTGAGAGGATGAAGAAGAAGAGAAAAAAAAAGGTTACATGAAGACAAAGCTTCCATGGAGAGAAGCTGGATAGAAGGAAATTGCATGTACATCTAAATGGTGAGAAGAGGTAATGTCTTCTACTGTATTTCCTTTGTATTGTTTTGTCTCAATGTAATGGCTTGCATAGTATGCAAAGCACATATGGTTTCTTCTTGTAGATCCACATGTTGTTGTGAGATCTTGTATTGTAGATCCATGAGATCATGTTGTATTGTTGATCCATAGAGATCTAGTATTGTAGCTCATTGGATAGCTTGTGGGTACATGATAGTATCCAGATATTGTAGAGGAGGTTGTCTTCTTGTTTGCACAGGTTGATGCAGTGATGGAGGAGAGACTTACTTCTTGGTGCACAATTATGGTTGCACATTGGTAGACCCATTTGAGAGGTCTTGTTTGTAGATTCATAGGAGAGATTGGTTGTAGTTCAGAGATGCAGTAGTTCCTGGTTATGTGATATTTGTTGGTGGTTTGGAGGCATGGTTTGTAGTGCACTCATGTAGATCCGTTTAGAGATCTAGAGGAGGAGATACTCTTGGAGATATGCATTGTACTCTTGTGGGAAGAGTTGATTTGTACTCTTGTTTATTATATATATTGAGATCTCTATCTTTGGTGGATGTAGCCCACATTGGGTGAACCATGGTACATGTTGTGTTATGTGTGTGTACTTTGTTTTGATTTGGATTATTCTAGTTTATACTTCCACTGCTGTAGATTTTGGGGAATTGTCTAGTTTTGTATTTGCATGATTTGGTTTGTTATTGAATCTCACCTCTCAAGTTTGATTCAAATGTTATGAAACAAGATATTCTTCCTCAACTCCTCACTCATCAATTGACCGACTTGCCATTTACTCTGTACTATCCTCCTTATCGGCTTGTAGAATATCAAGGTCATCCATATTGCAAATTTCATCGAATTAATAGACATAATGATAATGATTGCTATGCTCTAAAATGACAAATTGGCCACCTTAAGAATT
Source organism: Taxus chinensis (assembly GCA_019776745.2). Classification (NCBI taxonomy): domain Eukaryota; kingdom Viridiplantae; phylum Streptophyta; class Pinopsida; order Cupressales; family Taxaceae; genus Taxus; species Taxus chinensis. The sequence continues at coordinate 682,576,948 of CM034153.1, read as the reverse complement.
ATGGTCTCATTTCATTTGCTAAAAAAATGCTACATGTTCATCTCCAATTGTTACATCCCACTGGGTTCCTAAATCTAATTCATCTATGTCTAATGAGAATCATGTCATCACTTATAATGTTCCTTCTTTGGTCACTCAAGTGTTGTCTCTATAACTCACTCCAACTATGCAATCACCTCTCAAGGTCCACTATCCATCACCTCCTCCTACCAAGTCTTCTACCGCATCACCAAATCCTAACCGATCTCTTCTAAAAATTAGTCCAACACCTCCTCCTCTCAAGTCTTCTACAACGTTATCAATCCAACATAAGCTACCACCAATTCATTTTTTCAAACAAACTCCTCCTTATATTGATTCCCAAGACCCATTTCAAACTTCGCCACCATGGCATGGTCCTTGTTACATCACCGCATAGATCTCCATCACTAACATAGTTTAGGGGCATCATAGCTTATCCCCCATTGCATTAGTATCAAATGTTTCTATCATCTCATGACTTGACGATCTGTGCTTAAATGTCTAATATTCCCTTAGCATCATTACAAACCTCTTGATACACATCTTGTATCATCAAAACCCTATGACACACTCTTGTGCTAATGTTCACACTTGACTGTTGGGGGCATACTACATCCATGAACCTCACACACTACACATTTCACGCTCCATGCTTCATGATACATCTTTCTAGCATTCCATTCTCACACAATATACTACCCTATGACACACTCTAGCTCCACATTTCATACTCGACTGTTGAGGGTATAAATATGAAATGAACCTCATATCTTCTACACTTCACACTCCACACTTCATGTTACATATTTCTAGCATCTATTTTCAAACCATTTCCCGATGATGCACTCTTGTTCTATAGTTCATTCTTGATTGTTTATGGGTATTTTAGAAATGAACCTCATCTCATACTCATGCAAATATGAGGGGTGGCATGCCGCTCCTATCACATTCACATTGCATACCATTACATCTCACTCATACAAAATATACTACATATCTTTGTTGCACTTATTCTTGCTTACTTATACTTACATGTACACTTTATTTCTCATGCTAGATGAATACTTAGTATGTCAATATCTTTTCTATATACACATGCATGTTCACCTGGTCTTTAGTTGTGAATGCAGAATCTCTATAGATCTTTACACGCAACAATGATGTTTGGCATTGTACCTCTTACCAGTCCCACCGAGGCTCCTGAGGGCATATACATTTAGTACTCCTACACATCACAAGTGTTATTGTTTCATTATTTACTACTTATTCTTACTAGCACATTACTTTCCATTGATCTTTACATGCTTTGACATACTTCTTATCTTTCTAACATGCTAACAGGTGCTTCATGACTAGCATTTTCTTTGTAGGACTATAGGCCACCATGGTTATTTGTTACATCTTACTTGCCACTTGCTTTCTATTGTATCCTATTGTTTGCAGGGTGTGCCCTTTGTCTTGTATGCACATTGTATGTTTTTGGCCGCCTTGCCCCTGATTGTCTTGTGACATTGTGAGTGATGTCCCATGTCTGAAACCCACTTTTCGCAGTCCATCTTGTCTTCTTGCTTACTTGATTGCACATTGTCTTCTACTTGCATACTAACTTTTATTACACTAACACATGTGTCTAGCTACTTTGTTTGCATGTGCATTGGTTTCTACCATGCACATCTCCTCTCCCTTGCAGGGACATAGTTCAGATCAACATCGTGTCCTTTTTTGGGTTACATTCTCCTAGCAATGTTGTATGCACCCCAATTGAGGGGAGACATACATCGGGGTAATCAGTCACCCCATACAACAGCTCAGAGTTATAGTTTAAATATGCACAATACAGAATCAACACAGGAAATAGTTACAGAAACGGCCCCAAATTTGGCTTAGGTCCTCAATGTAGCATAGACACCAGTGCGTAGACTTAGACACTAGTGCATGGGCACTCTTGACCTCCCCTGGGTGCCTATGTCATAGGGGAAAATGCTCTTATTTTCTCATATCAGCACAGTTCAAAAATAATTTTTTAAAGTATATGCATAGTCCTCTAATAACATAATGCATTCTATCTCTATTTCAATTGGTACAAATTGAAACTAATTCAATACAATTATAAAAAAATGGGAACACACCATCTGCAGTTGTGTTTATTGGGTAGATTAATGGAAGGAGAGTAACACTAGACCTCCAACAACATAATGCATTCTATCCCCATTTCAATCAGTACAACTCAGAACAAAACAAGGACACACCATCTACATTGGTGTTTATTGGGTAGAGTCATGTAAGGAGAGTAACACTAGACCTCTCTCCCCAACATTCACTCCTTGGCTAAGATTTCCTAAAAAATAGCACTTGGTGTGAGATCACCCAAAAAAATCATACTTGGTGTGAGATCGCCAAAAAAACTCATTCTTGGTGTGAGATTTCCCAAAAAACTCACTCTACACAACATTTTCAAGACATTTTCTATCCTTTACACTTCTATAAATCGGGTACACACTTTCTTTTTACACACTTTTACATACTTTTGTAGATTTTTTATAATACATGACTTTGACTACTCTTTCACTCTTCTTTTGTAGGTCTGTCTTTAATACGTAACAAGAAGAATCCTTGCATCAAGCATAATATTAGGAATAACAACATGTATAATATTGTACAACACAATACGCTTCATCGCTAGGGTCAATTTCTCTTCCTAGTTTCCACATTTCATTTTTACCACTTTACGCTTTCACATGTCTCTTCATCACGCTATCGCCATCACACTCTATAGGAAAAAAAGTACACATCTTATAACTACTTTATGTTATTGAGTATTCACTCAACAACATAAAGTGGGGGAAAATGTAGACACAAAATCATGCACTTGGGTACATTTCTAGGTCCTAAAAGCATACTAGCATTCATATGATTCTGAAGCAAAAAAATTAGTAATTGATAGTTATATTTGGTCTTACACACCCTACATTCCAATTATAACTTTAATTTCTTATCTTTTATGACTTCAGATAATAACGCTTAGGCACTCTCGTCCCCTCTGGGTGCCCTTGACCTCTTTCCACTTTTCTCACTCTTTTTGGGCATCTTATTTTCTTATGGGTCAACCTTCTAGTTGTCAATTACAAAATTCAAACAAGTGAATCTTATAAATACATAGTTATGTGATAAAAATAAAGGACCAAGCTCTAAGCATACTTACTCTCATGAAATTTGCATCCAAAGGCATCCATCTAACATCCATTCAAGGGATAAGGGACTGCATTTTTTGCATACACTCCATAGGAAGGGGAAGTCTATTATATTTCATCCACATATTTGCATCTTTTAGAAAATCTATCCCGCTATGTAGTGCATCTTGCACAAGGTAATCCTAGGGCACGATTTTGTCATGCACCCATTAGAACTACATGGATTATGAGATGTAGTGCAACACTCGATCGTAAGTTCACTTTTTCGGGTGACCATCGAGGTCAGTATGACTCCCCATATTACATATTTCCTTTTTGTATTTGATGTGGCTTTGTGGGTTTTGTAGGTGAACATCTATTTTACAGGTTATAGGTACATTTGGCGATCAAGGTGCGACACACAAACGAACAACAAAAAATATTAGCGACACTCCAAAAATCATATTTTGAGCCCCTACACAGTAATAGGCACCCAGTAGAGGTCTCTGGTGCCCATGCACCCTCACCAAAATCCAGGCGCTCTAGTCCATCCTTATCCGACAGCCCTAGATTTTACAGTGCACAATTACGATAGTCTTCTATTTTTGTTCACCAATTTCCCAAGTCCATATCATTTCCAGGAAAAGTGTAATTTAGCTAAGTCATTTTCTCTCTCTTGCACTTAGGGTTTCATATTTTACTAGCTTATTGCTTGTGTCAAATTTTATCTAGTAGTTGTATATTATAGTGTACATTCAGGTACTCTGTAATTAGGGTTTAACATAAATTTTGTTTTTGTTAAATCACTCACAAAGCTTTCTAACTCTCCCATATAGTGCCCCCAAACTTGTCCAACTTACTCAATGAATATATAAGTTAGAATTTAATAACACTCCAAGGCCTGAATGCCAAGGATATATACTATATCCTTTGGCTAAATTTAGCATAAGCCTACATGTCCTAACAATTAAGGCTCCAATTTATCATGTGTGGGGTGTGGGATTCAAATCCCCCAACACCATGTCCCACCTTTTATGTTTTCCCATTACATTTTTGATGAGATGAAATCCCACATTGGATGCATGGGTGGCAAGCTAAGGATTTTTATAACCTTGTGGTTGGTTGTTTACTCATGGCTTGGGCCATATCTTGCGCTTTGTTTTGTCATTGAATTTGGTTGTCTAACTTGATATTGGGCATGGTGATTGGTTGATATTTTTATGAGGTGGATCTGTGGTAAACTTGACTTGGTGAGTGGTTAATTTTCCACAAGCTGGAAATGAGTGTGAACTCGATCAGTTGATGAGATCGCCCATGCAATGTGTTGACTCAGCCATGAACTTGACCATGTTGGTTTGTTATGTAACTCAAGATGGCAATGTGATGACAAGGTGGCTAGGTTCCCCTCCTAACAAAAAATGGATCCCACTAGCTAACATGCTCCTAGCTGACAATTAGCATGGGCCCCACATTTGACCATTGAAGACCGAAGGAAACAAATCAAACCCCCTTTTGTTGAAATTCTCTTTTCCATGCGTCGTTACACCAATAGTCCACATGGAAATCCCAGTCAACATTGTGCAACCTGCTCCATTTCTTCCTATTGACGCAAAAATTTCTTGACCAATAACTCATGCATACAAATTCCATTTGACCCCATCCAAAGTGTATTGGAAATATCTTGATGAGATATTCTATAAGCAAGAAATTTTAACTTGATTTCACACCATCTAGCCTATGAGTGTCCTCCATATCAGGATGGAATAAATGTGTGCACAAAGACACATCCAAATATCACATAAGTAAAGTGCAAGAGAAAAGGGAGAACATGTACATGAGAAATTTTGAGGAATGCATAGAAGATAGAACATGGAGATAGCTCATGAGTTGAGCAAGAGGTGAAGAGAGGATTCACCTGGAGAAAGATGACAGTGTGTAATAATAATAGAATAGAAAATGAGATTTTTGAAAAGATAGAATATGGTTTTCATATACCATAAGCACATGGAGGATTTCACAAGACCACAAATGAAGGAAAAATCCATGTTAGAGGGAAAGGAGCACACAAGTAAAAGCACACATGGAAATGGGAGTACAATTACAATATTCCTAGAGAAAAAGGGAAAGTTTCCTTGAAGGAAACTAAAGTAAAGTAGCTCCTGAAAGAGACTGCGAGAGTGCACATGAAAAATAACACACTGAGGAAGAGCGATATCGATAGAGATGCAAAGGAAGATAATGTAGAGAAGTTTTCTAGAAGAGAAGAGTGAAAGAAGGAATTGTGTGAACAAGGAAAAATTTTCCCAAAGGAAATTAAGGAGGATAAATCTATTGAAGAGGTTGTAGGTATTGGTATTATGAGAGGCACATAGAAGAAAGAATATGTAGATGAGGAAAGTTGTGGAAAATATGTTGAGATATTGTGGGAGCATACAAAAGTTTCCCCACAAACAAAAGAGGAAGGAGGGGAGCATTGTGAAGATGCTCTAGAATTTTTTCGCAATGTACACTGCACAAAGTAAGAAAAGGAGGAAAAGGAAAGTGGTCAGAATAAATTGTCCTAAAAAGAGGGAAATGAGGTGTATCCTGAAACCACTAAGGAATATTGTTTTGTGAAAAAGTAGGAGCACCACCTACAACGATGTCACAAAGGTGAGTATGAAACAAGGAGAATCTAGAGAAGAGGATAAGATGGCAGAGTAGCCATGGGGAAGTGGGAGAGAAGTGACTACAAGTAAGAAGATTGCAACCTGATAGTGCACTGGTAACTAGGGTGCAGTCTAGCAGAGGCCAAGAAAAGGAAAAGGGAGAAATAATCCTACAAGGAGATATCAAGTATAAAAAATAGGGATGTGTAGAGAAATCACATAAATTAGAGTGCTTAATGGAGATAGGCCCTAGGAAGAGAAAGGTGAAGGTGGAGAAGAAGACCAAGATATAGGTAGTATGCAGTGGGTCCAAACCCATAAGTGAGTGTTAGCAAAATGATTTGTCACAAGGGAAAATTATAGGCTTTCACCAAATCTTTGGGACTAAGTTCCTTTGCTTAGAAATGGGGCAACTCCATTTATTGAAAATAGGGAAATATGTACACTACTCTAACCATCGTGGGTGGCCTTTCAACCAAGGATCACATAGGAATAATCCACTAAACCTGTGTGCAAAAAGGAGGTGGAGGAAAGGCATGTGTATGGAGAGAGGGGAGAAAGTGAGAAGGGGGTTTAATCCAATAAATAGCAAGCCGGGTTTATTTAAATAAAACCAGAAAACTTCTAAGTTAACAATGAGAAGACACCAATACGCAAAGAAATAAAAAAACACAATCAACACAAAGTTTAACTGCATTATATTCATCAAAAGATGCATTATTTCCTTGGTTGTGCAGGAATAAAAAGCTTTATTGGAGTAGGAGTTGAGAAAGAGAGGAATACCTAAGACAAATAGATAGAAGAATTGTAATTTCTTGCTTGTAGTAATATTTTGAGAGCTATCAACCAATAAAATCTAACCCTTTGAAATAGAGAGAGCATTACATTATATAACCAAATCCAGTGGCTCTTCATATTCCCATGTAACTTTTCAACTTAAAGTGCAATCCTCAATGAAGAAATAAAAAATTTAAGTGACTTAAGTTACTTTTTACAAAATGTTCTCCTCAACAAAGAAATAAAATTGTAGAGAGAGAAAGAGAGAAGAAGAGAGAAAATAAGAGAGAACGGAGAATATCCAAGCTCGAATGAAGAAATATGAAAAAGCTTCGATTGTGAAGAAGATCCACTCCTGTGATGAACCGTTGAAATGCTTTGATGAGATTATGAACTCCTGATGCTTGACCTCTTCTACATTATGAGAAGCCTCCTGGAATGATGAACTTATGTAGCCCTGTCAAGTACACTGAGAGTAGAAGTGAGAATAACTTGGTGAATGGATGATTGAGATCAATGAAGAATTATCCCTTTCACTTAAACCAATCCTTTCAATCCATGAAACAATGCCACTCCTTTCTGAACCTCTTGCACTTGATGAGAACCTAAAACAATTGTCCACACAATGCAACCTTGATGACCCTTCCACCTGGGAAACATAGTGACTAAAAAAATGTGAGACCCGAAACCTTATGACCCTAAGATGGGTGAAGGTATGATATTGAATGAAGAATGCTTCCATATTTTTATCAACTCATCTGATGAGGTGACAAACATACTGAGACCAAAATGCACTTTAAGACCAAAATTGAGAATGGAGAGGGCTTCCGTTTTGCCTGAGTCACAATTCAACTTCTAATCCTCCGTTAGCATGAATTTTTCCTTATCATTCCTATAATTCAAGATACTGAGAGATGATCACTACATAGTGACAAGTAGAGATTTGTAAATGTTGAAAAGTGCCTCTTGGAAGGAGGACTGCCAAACATAGACTATTGTTTACCGAAGGTACTCCTGAAACTTGGTCACAGTATGGTGCACAGGTTAAAAATAACCTTGTGATTTGAAACAGGTGACCATTTGTTTTGGATGACATACTTTGAGAAAATCCCTTCTGTCACATTTTCATGAGGTTCATTCTCCGTCATGTTTCTAAATGCAATAGATTCACTTTGAGACACCTTATGCTTATCACATCCAGATATGTAGGAATTCACTTACAACTGAGAAATTGACCTTTGTGAAGGCTATAATTAGTGATACATGAAGGGGAGGAACATTTGTGACCATTTTGAACTCATTTTTAACACTTACTATTTTTAGTAAGTCATACATGGGTGTCTATTTTTAGTAATTTTATCAATTTGTCATTTTTGAGTGTTCTGAACTTGGAGGAATGAATCGAGCTACTAAAAACCAATTGGTTTTCAGAAAAAAACTATTTTTACTAAGCTACCTAGTAGAGAATTACTAAAAATATAAAGTGGTATTTCAGGTTTCGGATCGGAATGAAAGTGGTCTCAAAATTTGTTGGGGTGTGGAGCCTATTTTTGGTCTTCTTGAATCAATGTTGAAGTGTTGGAGCTCAAACGGTTAAGTTTGGAGACTTTAGAAGAATTTTGCAATCATTTGCTGTGACGTTGCTGTGTAATCACTATGACGTTGTTGCGATGTTGCTGTTAACATGTTGTTAATTGGTTGTTAAAGTCAGGACTATTTTTTTCAGCCATGGGAAGTTGAAAGTTCGCAACTTTCAAACTTATAGGGTCGGCTTTAGGGCTTCTTAGAAGGATTGTAATCCTATAAATAGAGGTGTTAGTGTATCTTGAAGATATCTTGAGTGTTCAAGAGGTCTTGAGTCTTAATGATCAAGAGGTGATCAAGAATGATCAAGGCTATGCAATTAGGTGTTAATTGTGATTTAGCATCTTTGGAATTCTATTGTGAGTTCATAACTGAGAGAAGACTATGAGAGTTGTTTTACTCTTGTTGATAATAAAATCTGAGCAAGTTCTTGGTGGACGTAGTCCACATTGGGTGAACCACGTTAAATCTTGTCTCGTCTTCTTTTGTGCATTATTTATTTATTTTGTTATATTTCTACAAGTATAATTCTGCTATATAGTTTCCTACTGTTGTGGTTTGAGGAATTGTTTCTGCATATTTGTTCTCTAATTCCTAACAAAATTTTCTATTTTACATCGGGATGCTTTGCTCCAATTTTTTAGGAAGTTTGGCTTGTTGAGGTTTTATAGATATGAGAAAACATTACTTATGGTTGGAAACTTCATTTGGTTATAAAAATATGTTTATACCATCAATGGAAACCATATTACATTCATCTTAAAGACATCCTGGAGAGGAAGGGATGGTAAAAAATTGGAGGAAAATGAATCTTAGAACAAAAATTTAAGAGGAAAACAAGATTTTGACATCTAGGGCACAAAGGGGAGTTTTTTGGTATTTGAAAAAGATGAACCAACTATGTATGTCTTTTAATGGATTCCAAAGAGTTACTTTATTTTTTATGAAGTTGCAGAAATGCTTAATGTTTATATGGTGGATATGAAGAAGAGGAGTGTACATGGGGAAGTGGAGGAGTTGAAGATGGAGAAATGGAGGATGGGAAAATAGATAATGGATGCCTACTTGCACCTTGGCACACTTTTTGGGTGTATTGCACCTCATAAGTGTGCTTGAGGTGTAAGGAGAGATAAAAGTGCACCATGGGTGAGGATGGAGAGGGGAAAAGGTTTGCACATGCATATATGGGTGTCTTTTCACATACTTGCACCATGACTTGACTTACACACATCAAAACTCCCCACCAATAGGAAGAGGGTGAACTTTTTGGGTGAAATTGCACCTCAAAAATGTATCCAAGGTGAAAATGGGGTTAAAAAAGTGCTTAGGGGAAAAAATGGTGCCCACCTTCAAGTTAAAACCAACACTTAAGTCTCCACATCCACTTTTTACCTTTCCCTTATGTTTTTAACTTGCAAAATTTCAACCAATAGGAAAGGGGCACACTTTTGGGGTGAAATTTCACCTCAAAATTTCACCAAGGGTATAAAGGGACACCAAATGTGTGCTAGTGTGCCCAAGTGTGTCTTCCAAGCATGGTTTGCACCTTTTACTTGCTTCCTGGAATGTTTCCTTTGCCCCAGATTTAAAACTTAATGAATTTTTGCCATAAAATATTTGAATTTACTTGTAAATAGGAAAATGAATCTAATGATCCTATTTAGGAGGATTGAAAATGATTTCTTCAACAACATTTATCGGTTATACCTTCAATTTTTTCTACAATAGTGCATTGATGAGTTGAGTGGCAAGAAGGGTTTTTAATGAAATTGAGCCAAAAAACTTGTGGGTCATGAAGAGAATTGAATATACTTTCATTTGAGATTTTTTTAAGATCCTAACTCTTCCCTGGGTGTCTGATATCCTTTGAGTAAGTTCCACCTTGTAGAAGGACTCTTGTGTTCCACTTAAGGATAGGTTTCCACATTTTAATACTATCAAAATTCTTCCTTGATTATTTCACCTTGAAGTAGGATCTGTCACCTTTCCAATTCTTGGGATATGAGTTTCCAACACTTCACGAGACTCCTAAAACCCTTCGAACAAGGTGACTAGCTTCTTAGGAACATGCATTCCTGAGTGCCTCGCCCAAAAGACCCAGTTTTTCTTAACTTGTTCTTGACCTCAATTATCTCCATAAAATCTTCCTAAATTACCTTGGAAAATTTCATTTCTCTCGCATACAACTTGAACATGATTTGAATCTTCCCTGTAAGCTTTGAAGGGGTGTTGACCAATTGCAAAATGACCAAAAATAGCATTTTTGAAACATCTGGGAGTAGTGTTCTATCTTAAATCTCAGTAGCTTCAAGAAAAAAGCTAGGTAAATTTTTTTTCACATGAAACACACTTGAAAATAATGTTAGCATGTTCCTCTCGACCATAATGAGGATGAAACAGTTAAAATTATTGCAAGAGGAAAGGTTTTCATTTACTGAGAAAGGGAATTTCAAGTGTGGGTTTGGTTGTCGTGACCAAAATTTGAAATTTTACATGCTAGAAATTAAGCATGATAAGAGTGAGAAAGGAAATAGATGTCTAGAAAATAATAGAGTGAGAGAAGGAAGTATTAAATAACGTGCAAAGGAAAGGAAGCGTGTGAAGAACAACACAACCTAAAAGTGTATAAAAGGAGAATGCACATATAGAAGAGTATGCAAGAGGAAGGAAACAAGAGAAATAAAAGGAAGTGCACATGAATAGTGTGTGTAAAAAAATATTTTGGAAGGAAAAGGGCATACATGATAAGGAGTTCACGAAGAAAAGATGCACAAAAGAGGGACTTCGCAACAAGAGGGTGATCAAAAGACATGAAGATAAAAAGAGGATAAATAAGAATTTCACACATGATAGACACACAAACAGAGGAGTCCAAGTGGTGAATTCATAAAATGAGAAAAAAATACCCAAAGGATTTAGTTAGAGGTGGATAGACATTGGAAAGTGCAAACATGCAAAAGGAGGAAGTCAACACAAGAGTAGACTCACAAAGCATAAGACTCGAAAGAGAAGCCTTAGGAAGAGGAGGATGCAAGGAAAGAAGAAACTTGCGGAGGGGAAGAGTAGGAAAATACTTGCACTAGAGAAGAAAGATCATGAAAAGTAGAAGGTCAAAAAGGATCAAGGAGAAGGATCCATTATGAGGAGGAGATCCAGAAGTGGTGATTTGAAGCTCATCGAAGTGCACATAATAACATGGAGAACTCTTTAAAAATGACGAGGGACTGGAAGAGACATCATAAAAAGTACTGATGCCATGATAAGGTTTATAAGATGAAGAAATCAGAACTATTAGCCTCAATAGTTCAAAGGGTGGCTCTACCCTTCACTCACTTTACTTGAGGTAGACCTCAAGTTTAAGTAGCTTGGTTTTTTGATGCAGGAACATCCAAGGTTCAAAGAAATTTTGTACAATTTTGGTAAAGGACGTGTACATGTAAGGTAGGACAAGTATGTAGGAGAGAAGAGAAGCACTAAAGAATCAAATGGAAATTACGTGGAAGTGTAGAAGTACTTTGCGTAGTAGTTATTACCAAGGATTACAGTGCATAGAGTGCAGAATTGAAGGGGGTGCGTAGTAGTGTGTGGATGGCTTACATAATAAAGAAATTACAGAAGAATAATGCACAATAATGGATATAGGAATTTCTAATACAATGAAATTTTGTCTCATCTTAATAGATTACATGTGCGTGGGAATTCCAAAGGAGTTATGCACAATACTTTAGAGTGTTCAAAATGTGTAAGATGATGAAAAAAAGGATTGTGCAGTAACAAAACTACAAAGGAGACACCCGTAAGGATTATAAAATTACAAGAATTCCCCAAAACAACTTATGGGAGATGTTGACGACAAAAGTCACATGCACAATAAAAGAAGACAAGAGTATAGTTGGAAAGTGTGAGTGAGGAGTGTGCAGCAGATAAGGTAGTTGGTGGAAGTAATGGAAAAGTCATAACTAAATGTTTAAGAAAACTGACAAGGACCTAATGGTCAAAAAATCCCAACAACTAAGTGGGCATGACACTGCATGACAACTAGGTGGCACTGACATAGCTTAGAGAATTCATGAAATCAAGTTCAAAGTTGAATCTAAGTAGGAAGAAGGAGCCAAATTAGAGAGAGAAGAAGGAAGGTGCAGTTATATGACAAGGACCATTTCATTCAAAAAGGAAAGAAGGAAATGGAGGAAGAGAGTCAACACAAGGAAGAAATGCCGAACATGCCAAGTTTGAGGTTGTTGAATGTGTTTGTGAGCACATTTTCTAGTCTAGGATATGTTTTATGAGAGGGACCAGAGAGTCTAAAAATGCTCCATCAATGAGTTGTAATCTCATAGTGAGGAGCTGCATGTAGATGTCGTTAATGCCATTAAATATATATAAGAAACCTTGTGTTTCATTTTGTTGTGTTGGACTCTGCAAATGACACCAGATCATCTTAGTCTACCATGGTGTATCAACACATTAATATTGAAACCATTATAGAATGTTATGTTGTGGAGCTTGTTTTCATGTGTGGAAGTGTTGAAGATTGTACACTAAAATTATGGGTGGTATTTTTGACCCATAGGTTTATGGGGTAGTTATGGCCCATGGTTTTGGCACCCATGGTATTGTAAAATTGCTTAAGTAGTTACCTATTGATGTAGGGATGAAATATCATTGTAGATGTGTGTGAGTTCATGTGTGAATTCAGGAGAGTTTTTTTAGCACAACTCCAAACATATTTGGGTATTGTATTGAGAGAAAGAGGTGTCTTGTAATAAAATTTGAGAAAATGATTCTTGGTGTATGGAGCCTGAATTAGGTGAACCACGTTAAATATTGTCTCTATGTTGTGTTCTTTTATTTTTTCTACACTATTATTTCAGGTCCATAATATCTTTTTGCATATTGGTTTCTACTATTTTTATTCTGTGTGGGATTGTTCCGCATATTTCATCCCTTATTTCCTAACATAGAATTTATAATATGGTACCATAGTTTTCCTAAGCTTCACTTCATTTCATGGATGATTATTTTATCTCTTAAGATCGTCTCATCTTCAATTTTGTGACTTTTATGTCAATGTTGCATCAAATGGACCTTTTTAGTTCCCCACTTTTAGATTTTCTTAGAGAAATTTTAGCTATTTTTTTATACATATAATGTTTGAGAAAGTCAATTTTTATTTTTGTTTCATCAAAAATGGATCTAATGTGCTCATTTAATGGAACTTTGGATAACATTTTTCATAGATGAAACCTTCGGGTTTTCTTTGTTTCTAGAACATTTGACTTTGACATGCCATATTTTAGTAATACGGTGGTATTTTTCAATGATTTTTTTTTAAATGATTAATTTTTCAATATATTCATAGTGATGTATTTTATTTATATAGATTTGGAATTTTAATATGGTTATTCACAATTTTTCGAAAGGCCACCTTGACTGTTCATGCTTAAATCTACAATAACTTTCACATACAAAAGAATTTCTTCATGGATTTTTTTAAACTACATATTTTTTTAGAAGAATTCATTTGTGTATTTGTAATTCAAATTTTTTATCATGTAAATATAGGTTTTATGTTGTATTTTATTTATGAACTTAGTAAATATTTTCTAATCATTTTGTGATACCTCGCCTATAAATGGGTATCCATTATGGAAATTTTCAAAACTCATATTGAAGATAGCATTGTCCTTGAGTACATTTAATGATGTTTATGTTAGTATGTTCTTTTTAAAAAAACTTGGTGAAACTTATTTGGAATCATGTGCAGTGGATTCATTCTAATTGTTCCTTTATATGTGAGATATATTGTTCAATACCCAAGTATATCCCCCCTTTTTTAAATTTTCCATGTAGTTATTTATATGGGGGAGATTGTCAACTTATTTGAAATCATTTTTGTGATTGAATCCTTAAGTTTCGAAGAGATCTCGATATTCAACACCATTTCCTACTTTACTTGGTGGTTATAATGGATCAACACCCATGTATTCCAATAAGATGGGGTGGTGTCCATAAAGACCTTCATATTATTTGGTATTCTTTGACATATAGTCAATGAGACTTGAGTTATGACCTATTGTGATACATGTACACGTTAGATTGGATTTTGTGATGCAAATTCTCATTTTTCGAGGAATTTTTAGCATCACCTTGAATAAAATGAACTTTTTATTACGAGTTGTGATCTCTCTTGGAGCTAATATCATGGTCATTTTCTTCAATGACCTTGAATGCTATGTTGTCTTGTTTGGTGTTTGTTTCAACTAGAAAGCATTTTCTATGGGATGTTTCCTTTCATGGTTTTGTATAGATGGATGGATGTGTATGGATGTGTATGTGATTAGTCATGTATATGATTATATTTCCTTTGAGTTGTAATCTAGTGGTCATTTCTATGCCTTTATGCCTCTGCATTTTGATACATTGATCATTTCTATGTAATTTTGCATATACGTTATGATCTAGTGGTCGTTTAGATGCCTTTTTTATTTCTAATTTTTGATAAAATGATCATTTCTATGCACCTATTCCTTTGATATTTGATGTTATTGTGTAATTATGTGCTACTTCTAGACATGTTTCCATGCATATTTATATTACTTCTTGGTGGTGATATTGTGCAATTCTACACTTTGTAGCCATTAAATTTATGTATCATGTTGTTTATACTTATTGTATATGTGTACCTAACATGGCCTAGTTTTCGGGACCCATTTTATGAGGTTTTTCCTCACTTTATCTAAGTTGCTCTTAAGTGGGGTGTTAGTGTAAACATCACCTTACTTCTTTTAATCTTACTTAAGATAATATAACTTATTTTATCATTTACTTTATAGAGTTCATCTTATTGGTGATGTTAATGTATTTAATTTCCATAAACTATTGTATTATTTTAAGATGCACTTATAATATTATTTGTAATTTAATATGTGGATAATTCACCCATTGGTGCACACTTATCCAAATCTATTAATAGAGAAGAGTGCCAACAAAGTTATTGATTTAATTTATTATGTTATTAATAGTCTTTTCTAAGATTTGATTTACAAGTAACTACTCTTCAAACCCAAACCCTAACCTCTTAGATTTACTTTATAAGAGCATCGAGCTAGTGTATGTGGTAATTCATTTTGGAAGATATATTCTTTATTATATTTCTATGAGGAGGGTTATTGTCTCTCCATAACATCTATGCTATAATATATTATGGTAGCTATTATCCCTTGAAATATTTGTGTTTATTTTTCTTATATTTTTCACAAATATATGCACATGCAATTGCAGGTGATAGTCTTGAGGTTATTGCAGAAATATTGGAACCTGTCCAAAATTTATATTAAACCCTCTAAATTTAGTAGTCTTTTTAAAATAAGTTGACACAAATAATGTCACTTTATGAAATTTGATGCAATTAGTGTCAGGGTTCATACTCTAATGCAACATCAACTATAACAAGGTTGAATTTCCCCATTTCAAAATAAAAATGAGACTCAATGTAAAAAGTGAATAAAAATATGATACAAATTTTTTTTTGATGTTTTAATGTAAATTTTGAATTTTAAAAGTTCAATACACTAGACTGATATAATCGACTTAGAGAGCTTATTATTGAAGCAATATCTAAATTGTTTAAACTATTCATTTCATTTTTTATTTCACTTTCATTTACTAACAAAAATATTATCATTGACTTGTTTGACATTTGTGAGTTATATGTCTAAAACCATCACATATAAAAACTATCATAAATTCATAAACTATTTAAAAACAATCATATTTGAATTAAACAAAAAGTTAAGCTTTCTTCCATTTAAAAAATAAAACCATAGTATTAAACACTAAAATTAAAGTCCATTCAAAACAAGTGACATAAGGTCTTACCATTCAAAATATATCTATTTGTAATCAATTGAACTTTCAAATCTATGTGAAAACAATGAAATTTAGATGGCAATATTCAATTCATAACACACAAAATGGGAAAGGTAATGTGCGTAGTGTACCAATTTATCCCTAATATGCATTAAATTGTTACACTACGCACATTATGACTTGGTTGGCCCCATTTACACCATAAATCCCTAATACACATATAATTGTCACACTAGGTGTTTTCGATCTTGGTTGGCACAAATAGAGCCAATCAAGCCATAGTACATGTTACAACAACGCATTACATGTATTATAACTTAATTGAATACAATCACATTAATCAATCCATAATAGTACATGTTAAATTATTGTGCTATGTGTATTAGGGCTCGATTCACCCATTTTGTACCATTTGAGCCCTAATATACACAAAAATTTTATTTGATGTGTATTAGGTCTCAATTGGCCTTGTCTGAAACAACTAATCCCTAATACACGTTAAATTATTGTATTGTGTGTATTAGGGAATACTTGGATGTGTTTGAGGAAATTATTCCCTAATACACATCTAATTGTCACACTAGTTGTATTAGGGATTGATTGGTACAAACAAGGTCAATCAATCCCTAGTACATGTTGAATTGTTTCATTATGTATATTAGAGCTCAATCGGTCCCATTTTCACAAATCAATCCCAAATACACATTAATTTTTTTTGTTATACATATCAGGGATTGATTGGCACCATTTGTGCCAATTGAGCCCTAATGTATGTTAAATTATCATGTTATGCATATTAGGGTTTGATTGGAGATATTTTTACCAATTGATATGTAATATACATTAAATTATCACAAGATGATTATTAGTGCTCAATTTATCCCGTTTTCATTAATCAAGTCCTAATACACCTCAGGTATTGATTAACCCATTTGTGCGAACTAATCCCTAATATACATTAATTTTTTCGCACTATGTGTATTATGCTTGATTGGCCCCATTCACTTGAATACCTAATACACCTTAAATTGACACAGTGTGTGTATTATGGATTTAATTGTACCACTTTGCATCATTCAATCCCCAATACATGTCTAATTCATCACACCACATGTATAATTAGGGCTTGATTTTCTCCATTTTCACCAATTGAGCTATAATACCTCTTAAGTTATTACAACACGCATATTACAACTTAGTTGGCCACATTTGTATCAATCAATTCCTAATACACATCTAATTATTGTAGTAGGTGTATTAAGTCTGTAATTTTGTAAATGTGGCCAATATATCCCTAATACACCATACATTGCCCACCTTTATGTATGCTAGTTCTTGATTAACATTGTGTTGGCCAAATATTTTGTCATATGTAAAATATGTAGCTTTGGCAACATTATTTTGAGACAAAATCCCCCCTCTATTATATGGGGAGGATCCCTTTGTTAAAAAATACTACATGAAAATAATATGCAAATTATCTACACTAATATATTCTTTGGATTCCATTTCCAAAATCTTAAATTTCATAAGAAATGAAATAATTGAAAGAGTAGGGAAGTAGAGTGGATATAAAAAGAATAAATGAAAAGTGGAAAGAAAAGAAATACTTCAACTTTTTGATAGGTAAATACGAATTCTATTTTAATCACATAAGTATAGTTAATTATAAAGATAATTCGTGTTAAAATTTAAATTGGAAAGTAGGATACAATTAGTCATTCAACATAAGTATAAATAGTAACCACAAGACTAATATGCAACACATAGTCTGAATATGTCTCTTTATTCTCTTATTGAAAATGTTGAATACAAAAACTTCAAAAATTCACTCTCTAGAATTTTTCCTTCCACCAAAAAGTCCCTTACAATGATTGGGACATACATATTTACAATAAAATACCTCTTATATTCTATCTACATATAATTATTGAGCAATTCAAGTTTTGAAAAATAAAAATTGGAAAAATGATATGCACTTTTTGCAAATATAAAGTGATATTTTACAATCATGAAAATACACAACCTATAAAATTGACATGGTAAAAAAAAACTGTGAATCAAGGATTTTCCTCTTACACATTACCATCCTAGCATGTCCCTTCATCATCTTGAAATTTTATGACATTCTCTTTGGAAACCTAAATCCTTTCATTGTAGCCATTGAAATTCAAGAAATTTTCCTTTATTTTAATTTCATCCAGACCTAGGATGTATAAATTAACACACTTGAAATTCCATAGCTACACTGATCATCCATAAGGAAACCTTGTGGAAGGTCCTCCTATCTTTCTCAATATTATTAAAAATATTCTAATGTTTTACAAATATTTAATTGAATCAAAATTATAAGGAAGACCTTGGAGTTGATTCTTTTTTAATCGAACATTTTATATTCATTCTTGAGTTTTTTGAGCCCAGAGAGACAATATTTTATCATCATATAAAGGTAAAAGGAATATTTTTAATGGATTCAAAAATGTCATTGAATACCTCCACCCCTTCAATTTTTTATTCATATATCTTCTTAATACATTCTTCCTAGGATGTGGATCTAAATTTTATTTGACGGCGCCTGTATAAGTTGATTTGAATCACCACGGTTCTCATCACTCATAACATCTTCTAACACCAAAGTAACCAAACTTTCCCATTGAACTACCTCTAATGTAGGAATGAAATTTTCAATATGTTGACTAGGTCTCAAGATTTTCCTATACACCTTCTTTGATGTTTTCAATTTTTGAATTTATTTCGGCATAACTGAATATAAACAAAATTAATAGATTTCATCCTTTTCTCAATCAAATTTTTCAACTAAGAACTTTTGGAGACCCATGTAAATGATTGACTCTACTACATTCAAGGTGTCTCCATTGGTCAGTTGTGTGATGGGCTCGTAGCTAGCATAATACTTAATTATTCTACTCATATTTTGAACAAATGTACTAGATTGGTCAACCCTTTTCTTTCAATCACTCCTTGATTGCTTGGTATTTTCAAGATTATGAATTTAAGTGCCATTGGAAGTGTTTACACCCTAGTTATATTTTAGAATGTTATTATACAAAAACAAAAAGGATGTAAGTGTTTGTAACAAGGAGGATATTATGATGTAATTAACTTCCAATATCAATTATAGACAATCAAAATAATGCATTCAAATTTGAAATTATTGGAACAATTGATAAACGATAAATACTTACTCAAATACACAAGAGGGGAGATAAACATAGTTTTTTAGGGAAATGAGAAGATAATTTGGATGTGTTGGATAGTGAAACATAGTGATCTAGAACTATAGATCCTTCAAGGAAATTTCTTGAAGTACAAACTGAAAATGGATGGGACCATATAAATTTTATATGGTCATGACCTGGAACTGTATGATCTTGTACCCTTTAACAGTTTAGACCTGTAAATTTTTGTATGCTTCACTTATGTGGGTAAATATTTTCGTTATATGTTGATATTGCTTTCACAGCGTTGGGATGACTTGTAATCACCTACAATAAAGTGGAAAACATAACAAACTATAAAACCCTTCATCAAATCATTAACAAACCAGGAAAGATAAAAATATGTGTGTTGTGGTGAGTTTGGTATATCCTTGGTGGGTCAGACTCCTAGCTTTTAAACCAATCCAAGTTTTTTACATACATGCCATCATTGTGGGATCAAACCTCATGTAGTTCTCATATATACTTGTAGGCAAGTGTGAATAGATAACCAGCCCCTTGGGTTTCCCTTGTGTATCTTGACACCATGATAGTGGGATAACTGCATAGTATAAAATGTACCCAATGTGGTAGTAGTGAGATGTGGTATGCATACAACTATGTGACCTAACCCTTTATTGATTGAAACCCTTGTGCAATGTTTGGAAGGAATTTTTCTCGTACTAAAACATGGCTTTATGGCCTTTACGCATGCTTAGAAATGGAGAGAGTTAGATGTCTTTGACACGTTTGAGAGCTTTAAAATTGTAATAGGGATTGCTATAAATGATGTGTAATTTTTTGGGGTAGATTTAGGAACCCTTTAGTGTTTTTTTAATGATCATTGTAATAATAGTTTGTAAGAGTGTCAAGTGAGTTGTAAAGTGATAGTGACTTTCTTATATATAATTTCGTAGGTGAAATATTATAATAAGGCAAAACCTAGGAAGATGAAATGACCCAAAAAGGATTTGAAATTGAAATTAGATTCGATGAATGTGAAGGGTCAGAGTTGTACAGGTCATACAAGAATCAACCTTACATCCTGATTCTTTCATATGCTTTCGGACTAGAGAGATGAGTATGAAAACTTAAAGTTGTGTCATGAATATGAAATTTTTAAATGTACTTAGATTAAATAATATTATCAAAATTGATGATAGAGCATAATATAAAGAGAATCAAGTTATAGAATATCTAGAGAGATGAAGAGATTGGATTCTAAATGTGAGCATTTTTCTAGCAAGGGAACATGGTCAAAATTTGCATTGCAAAAATATTAGTTACAAAATTTTAATGTCTATATCCCCATACTTTAATTGTGTGATTGAAAATTACATGTTAAAGGAAAAACATACCTGGGTGTGCACAAACACTTTGTTTTTTTCTTGAAATTGTTTTATGATGTGTTGGTGTTGGCATGTTTCATGATGAAACCTACAACATAGAGTGTAGTAAATATCTATGATTAAAACTAAAATTTAACACAAAAATATAGATAATGCTAATAACTTATGAACATTAAAAAAGTACACAAATGAGATGTAAAACATGTAAGCAATACACCTATTTATTTTATAGAGGGAGGAGCTCTTGTTATTTGTGTGCCTTTGAGACTTCAAATTTTCTATAGAGATGTCAGAGGATTAGGGGTGATTAATCCAAAATGTTATACCATATGATATATTAGAGAATAGGATTCGTATTTGCCCCAATTTTGAAGTTTTGGTAGAGAGGAAGGATTTAAAATGCAAAGAACCCATGTGCTTCAACACCTTCCTTATTTGAGAATTTAGTGATCTTTGATGCTTTCCACATTTTGAAATTTGATGAGATAATAGGAAATATTAGTCTATGAAGACGTAAATTTTGATTTGACACTTTCCACTAAACCCACAAAACCACATTGTTGTGTGTAGATCTAGGCACAATCTGTATCAACTTGAAAAATCAGACCTTGGAAGGAAATGGACATTATCATGCCCCCATAAGGTGCTATTGTTGATGAATTTAATTATGTTGAATTTTTAAACATTAAAGGGGATATAGAGGCCCCTACCTCTAACCCTATTTTTTAATTGAATCTAAATAATGACATGATGAAGGAATGACTTACGCATGCACCCTATAACATACTATGAACCATGTCATTTGTATTGGTAACTGCGTCACAATTATGCAAATAGTTGATAGAATATATAGAAATTGAAAAATCTAGATAATGTGCCCCATGTCTTGGAATGTCCATCATGGTCAAGACCATACCATAGTCATGCATGTATTGTATGGATTTAACCTGTGTTTGGATTTCTACCACATTTTAGTATAAATGATGTTTTTTAGGATCTAAGCCATGTGAAAAAATTCCCATGTATCCTATAACATGTTTGTAGATGTATATATTTCATAATCAATGTCTCATTATTTTGAGGTGTGTGTGATAATATTCTAAGCATGCAGATCAAAAGAATAGACATGTGCCCATGTATGATATGTATGTTAATCTATATAGACATAAAAGGATGAAATGGTGTTCATCCTTGAGAACCTATGCCTTCAAAAGGTGTTGGATATGGTGGAACCCATGGAATTGAAAATAAGTAATATGCAATAATAAAAAAGTAAGAATACATGTACAAATAAACTAGTAATAATAGAGAAAAGTAACAATCATGTCCTATTCCATAGGAGAACGAGTATAGAAATAACATCATAAACATGTCAAAATCCATAGAAGAGACAACGAAGTAGTAAGTGTGCATGTCATAAGGCATAGTAAAAATACTAGTGTAATCAATAGAGTATATACCATGTGTTTCAACAATAGTAGAGAAATATAGACAACAATCTATAGTCAAATAAGCAATAACATATAGAAGCATAGTCATATGTAGACATGGAACTGTAAACATGGGACACCCATGATGTTGGAAGATAATGACATTAGATTGCACAATGTCCCACAGTCAAAGAAATAAGTGTATACACACAAAATAGGCATGGATCCACACACATGGGACACTCACTATGTCATAGGACAATCAAGGCACTTATGACGTATAAAGAAAATTAAGGAATGAATATACATAAACAAGTAGTTACAAAAACATATGAATCAAGTCTAGAAAAAATTAATGGTAAAAATAGAGTTAACAAGACAAGTTAACACTACACAAGGCACATGTGTTAGTCCTATTAGTTCAAACGATAACAATAAGAACTATGTATAGAATCAAGAATGACGAGTAAGGTGTAAAGTAATATATAATGAAATAAAAATGCATATATATTATGAGAGGGATGCCCCCATAAGAGTAGTGTAAGGAACCAAGTTGACTTTGATCTTCATGTATCAACTTGTGTGTGTCCTACATCAAGCTCAATACAACCTGTGAATGCATGTTTGTAAAGATTAGATATGTTATCTATAAAACCAACATGAAAAACAACACAGGGTTCATTTTAAGAGACCTCTGGGAAATCAGAGATGGAAAATCCCGAATATCCCCGAAACCGCTTTCACTAGAAAGGTGATTTTTTTGGGTTTTGTGTGTAAATTTTTCGCCTGAAAGAATATTTCATTTTCAAGTCATGTGATAGAAAGGTTGCTAATGCGCGACAGGAGATTTGTTGTCATGTGATAGCAAGGTTGTTGACCTGCAACAACAAACTTTATGTCACGTGATAGGAGGTTTGATGTCGCGTCAGCAACCTTGTTGTCGCATGACAGTAAATCTTCAGTCACATGTCTGCAGCCTACACCCTCCTATCGTGCGTCAACAACACAAGATTTTCACATGTCAACAATGGTACAACCTCATGTCGTGCATCAAAAACCTCTTGTCATGCATCTGCAACCTCCGCCCTCCTGTCGTGCGTCAACAAAAAAGGATTGTCATGTGTCAATAACTTCATGTCATGTGTCAATAACTTGCCATGCAAGTTTAGTTGCCGGTCATCAAAAAAATGCCCTTGCCACACGTCAACAAAATCTCCTTGTTAGGCATTAGCATAAATTTCTTTTTGGGCGTCTGAGAACAATACTTGTCACCCGACTGCAAATATGATGAATATCTATAAAAATACACTTTGTGTATTGGCCTTTGTTGCTTCAAAAGTTTATTTACTTGATAATAGATATGCCACCAAGTGGTATGAGTGAGCTAGTAGTGTTGTATCTGGTGAAGAATCTAGGATTATATAGGGAATATTTTCAAGGGTAGGCAACGCTGACCCCTAAAAGAAATAAACTGTAATTTTTAGGCAAACAGGTCACTAACCCGCACTAGAAAATTCACCTTTTCAAATTTTTCTAAAATGGACTATTCGCCATATTACAAATATTCGCCACTAAAATTATCCATGATTTAACAACATGTATAAAGTAACATGCTAACCAATCAAAAGCATAACCATGTTTTTGTTTTGTTTTTTTGCACACATTTGAATTTTTTTGAGTTATGTGATTATTTGAATGTTTTAACAATAGCTATATACTAGAATGTTGGAAACACAATGGACTAAGAGTGGGGGTAAATCTTTCCATAACATCTTACATTTCCTTCCAAATCCAAGCTAGAAGGCCTTCAACTAGGTCAATCTCTACAACTGCTCACAAATTCCCTTTTAGATCCCAAAGACCAGTCTTCATAAATAGGGCACACTTTTTCCTTCTAAGAATCTCAACCATGACCTAAAACCATCTTTTAAATCAAGTAAAACTTCCAGGATAAAAACCATGTCAATTTATTCATTGGGTTCAATTGGACAAACTTTCCACAAACTAAACATCTTCATAAAACTTACCTTTTTGAGTGGGGGTCACAAACATTCACATGCTCTATCATACCTTTCTGGAAATATGGAGGAGTCCTCTACAACCTAAATCATCATAATAACAAGAAAAATCAATTATGGGCACTTACCAAGAATATCTCTCCTACCACTTTTGAGCTAGGGTTTCAAACTCAAAAAAGATGTTTACTTCTTAACATTCGTTCATAAAAACCTGAATGATGAAACCACTTAATTATTTTTGAAATGATCTTATCTTAATGGAAAAATATCCCTAAAAGCCACAAGGTCCCATGCAAAGACATAATTCACAATGAGCATCAAAAGTTGCTACACGAGCTGGAAAATGCACTCTCAAGCACCCTTTTTTCACTAAAACACACATAACTTGCAAAATTTCTCTTCATGGAAACTAAAAATTTTCCCACACCATCATAAAAAATCCCTAATAACATATCCAATTCTCATCAAGTCATAAATATCTCTGCATATTCATATCATCTCATTTTCATGACTATCCCTTAGGGTTTTGCATGTTTAAGCTAGGTCATAGTAGAAGAACCTCATACCTCATCATGAAACCTCTCCAAAATTCCCTAACAACAATTTATATAAAATGTATCACACACCTACATGCCTCCATGAGATCACATGGCTCTATAAATCATCCTCATGCTTCATTTGGCCTCCAAACACCTAGACTAGGTCTAGATGAGCACCTGCAACTGAGTCTTCCAACTTGTACCTACACTCTGAAACTCATGTGAGTTATCCTACACTCTCCTAACATGATCTACCATTCCTATATAATGCTCCTAAAGTCACAAGCAACTCAAACCATCATGAACCATCACCTAGGCTAGCTAGGTCACCTGATTAGGCTTGCTTAAACCAAGCCATTCTCACCTTGTCCACCTCATGCCATCATGATCATCCTAAATGATCCATGTCAACATCATTCCAAGCATCCTATCTAAAATTCTTCATCATCCTCTTTGTCATTAATGGGATTTTACATCAATGAAAACACCTAAACTCACACATGCCAACAATCTCCCCCTTTGTCATTGATGGAAAACTACCTAGTTCTTCTCCCCCTTTTTACATTAATGAAAAAGCATACATGTATAAACTCATGATCTTCATCTTCTCAGCCTTATTATGAAGTATTCTTGGTTGGAAAACATCAACAAAATCATCATTCAAGCATTCAAACCTATCATTTCTTCCTTATACTCTGTTTTGTCCTCTTGTCATAGCTTGAAAACAATGTAACAGTCCTTAGAAATATGTAACACATCCACTAATCTACATGCCAAAAATCATGAATTAGAGGCTTTAAAACATCATCTTACCTTATTCATTACATATCTTTAGTTGATAAATGCTCAAGAATTACTTGACAGTCTTCATATCTTGGTTACACACATCCTTTAGGACTAAGATCCCTAAACAATCTTTAGTGCAATTTAGGCCAACTTTAAAGCTTCACCCATAGAATCCATACACAATCATACATCATACTCCTTATTATAGCTCCCCTGGGATTATTCCATCCTATCTTAACTGAAAAACACAAAGGTTATAGTTCTTACCTTATGCTTTCATGCCATGTAGTTGGCTCAAATTCATTCATCAATGTCCTGAGACACTTCTTCAGTGTTTTCTACCTTCTTTTCATGTTATCATAACCTTCTTGAACAATTCACTTACTCATTGAAGTTTACCTGAAACTCATCCTAAATTTTAATCCATTTTATCCTTCATGACACTTCCTAGAGCACCTAGATTACTTGTTCAAGATCAAAATAACTCCCCTACCTCAAGAGCCATCCTACAAACATGTAGATCATTATGCTTATGAAAACTTGCTACACTACCTTCAGGTACTTCATTTTTACATCGTGCAATCAATTAATGCCCTGGATATAGTATATTTCTTCTCATGATGCATCATTTCATTTTCAAGACCTTAGTATATCCTGATCATATAGATTTCAAATACATAGGGGTCTTACACTTTGTTATTGATCATTGTCAATGAACTCATGTACCTCTATACACTAGACATTGCATGTCCTTTCATAGCTTAACCTGAGAACATATTGTCATTTATGATCTTGCAATAATGAGTTTTTCACTAATGTAACATATGATTTTCAGAATCACAGCTCTTGATGATAATGATATCCTGTTAAGATTCAAGAGTACACTTCATTAGATCTTAACTTTGTTTATCCTACATTGCCTTTAGAGATGAGAACACATGTCCCTTTGCTCCCTCAGCTTCCACTGACACATGGACCATGGACTTTCAAGAGCATACCTATGCTACTTGCTAAAGGTCATTTATTCAGTCCCTTCTTAGATTGTTTACAACCATCTTTTCTTATTTATCACACTCCTTTATGATTCATTCTCAAAAACACCACCTTTTATTCACAAAGCATGTTCTAAGCAATATTCCAATTCACAATTATTTTAAACCTGATAAAAACTTCACATATTCTTCATACAATGACTTAGAGTCCTATTGATGATTGACCTTGAACTACAAGGATTCTACTCTTACTTAGACCTCGATACATACCTTCTTCTCTCCTCAGTTACTAGTCTTGATCCTTCAAGGGTGTATTTCATTCAAAAATCATAAGTTGAAATGTTACTTGACACACCTAGGAATAACATTTTATCCTTTCTAACTGTACCTTGCATTTAGCCTTGAATCCAACTATCATATATAACACTTACCTACAATTTGTTGTCTAAGACCTTTGCACAACTATTAGCTCAACACATCACAACTCCAAATTAGGCCTTGTCAACTTAAAACAAACTATCAAATATTAAGACTTCAAGGCATAGAAAAACTCACAACTCTTGAAACCACTTGAAGACATGACTCACATGCATGCTTAGATTGTAAGATGTTAATAATTTTCCTTACTTTTGAACAAACAAACAGACTATAAAAACTACCTTGATTTTTTGACAAGACTTCTACAACAGGGTTTGGATCCAACCAATCAGGGTCCCCCTCTTCTCAATGCTTCATATGGATCAACATCTCTCTAAGAAGCCTAGTAGAGACATATTTCTTCATGATAGATCTAGAAGAAGGACTTAAAGACCTCATAATCCCTCTTAGACACCTTAAATTCACTTCCATCCACTTGATTGCTAATTTAATACTCTGAGACACACCTTGATTTGAATCATCATCAACTCTTGGTGGAACCCTACTTATTCATTCTTGGCTCCCATGACTTGTTTTGCCTCCTTTTTTGCAATCTAGGACCCTGAAATTTCCTATCTTTCCTTGTAGGACTATAAAAATCCCTACCTTAACATGTCCAATCTTGACTTGACAATTGAAGCATATCACTCTAATTTTTCTACCTTGTAACCTCATTACTCCAATTTGACTTGAAGGTTCATACAAACAATACCTAACAACATGACATTTCTCATGGAAATTGTAGCACAACCACATTCCTAATTTTGCCTCATATCTAATATTCCTCCATGGATGATCAATCTCTATAAAAACCTCCTACACTCTTTATCCCTATGACTAAAAACCATTTCAAGTGAAACAATAACCATTAAAAGATATTTCATACCTTGAGGCATTAGGTTATGACCTAATTGACTTTGTCTTCATAATTTGATACACTTCTCTCTTTTTGCTCCTTCTTTTGCATTGGCAATCCTTCAATCCTTAAACTTGGCTAGAAATAGTATCCTCTTGGGATCATACATTTTCCCTTGGTGTCATATTTGAATCCCTAAACCTTTCTATCTCCTGCAGATATTTGTTTTTCAAGAAGATCATCAAGATCCTTGGTGAATTTCTCAAATTTATGTTAGGACTTATCCTTATTAACAACCTCAGAAAATCTTCCCTTAGAAAACTATATATCCTCTTCAAATTTGGTGAACTTACTCTCTTTGTCTTGTAAAATTGTCTTATCAATAGAAATTTTCCTTTTCTTCTAGCAACTTGACTGTCTCTTTTAAGCTTTGAGGTTTCTGAATAATGACTTCATCTTCTAGATCATGAATATTTTCTTCATATTATTTGACTATTGATCTTCTTATTATTCCTTTCAACTTCAACTCAATCTGAACACATGGCTTCAGGATTCACTTCTTATAATCTTCATATTCAGAATGTATGTAAGTCACAAAAAATCATAGGAACATTACTCATAGAGTTAGCAACATCTTTGGTCATAAACTCAAGACCTCATATCCAACATCTTCATGATCTTATTTAGATTCTTCATGAATCTGAAACAACCATCTATCAAAACTACTTCCACTCAAATGAGAAAGTCCTTCTTTTTGTAAATGACTCTTCTTGGACCCTTCTTCTTATAGTCAAACTTCTTGAATAGTCTTCCATTGACCTTTATTGTACTGTTGATTCTTCTTTCATGATCATCTTCATGATTTTCATCACCTTCCTTTTCATGCCTATGAGGACACTTGAAACAGCAAAACACCTACTTCACCACAATTGAAAAATTTAAATGGAAATTACCTTTTAAGGTTCCAGAGCCAACCTTCAATATTCTAGCAATATGCAAAGAGTTCTTCATCATCAAACTTCAGTAGCATCTCCATCATCCTTATTTCTTTCCCTTGGATCTTCATCTCTAGATTTGAGTAGCAAAGATCCTTCTTATCTGGTTTAATCAACAACGTTTCATCTCATAAGAATTCAAAGTTCCATGCAACTCATGCATATTCAAGAGAGTCAAATCCTTGGATTATTCAATGAAAGAAACTTTGGAATCAAAAATCTTATGTGTTAGAGACCTATCATATACCTTCTGTACCACAAATTGGATGCCTTACTTCTTCACCTAAACATCTCATGGTCTTGAAAACCTTCTTCAACCCTAAGTAAATATGCAAAATACACTCGTCATCACTCATTTTTAGGGCTTTCAAACTGATTTCCACTGAAAGTTTGAAGCTTTTGAAATCTTGACCTTGAGTCTAACCTTCATAAAGGACCTAAATTTTCTCCCACATTATTTTTTTTATTTGCAATGCATGATTTTCACAAGTTTAGGTTCAACTAGTCCACTCATGATTGCATTCATATCCTTTGAATATCATTACTAGTCATTCTTGTCTTAAGGATTCCTTCAAGACAGTAGCCATAATTGTTATAACCATTGCACAAATTTCCAATATGTCAAACCATAGACTACATGATGTCATTCCTCATCCTTAGACTCCAAAAATCATATCCCACTCCATCAAATAATGGTTCCTTGCTAGAAGAAGAGCCACTTCAATGACTCCCATTTTTGTGCTTCAAGGATCTCCTTTAAAGTGATTAAACTTCTCCAAAAGGACCTACTCTGATACCAATTGTTGGAAGAACAATAAAGAGGGGGGGTTGAATCAGTCCTTTAAAACTTATAACCAATTCATATTTACTTTCTTAAACCATAAATCATTCAACCATACATTAATGTGTTCTTAACATATCATTCAAATGAGATAACCACAAAAGAGACACAAGAACAAAGATATAAAGTGGAAACCCCCAAGGGGAAGAAAATAAACTAAAGTTTTGATTATATTACTCAAATCAAAATCATTTAGTGAATCACCAACTTCACAAGGAAAATGAACCCCTAGTTTAGTAGAGCACTAACCCTACAAGGAGCACCAACCCCTAATTTAGTGAAGCACCAACTCCACAAGGAGGCTACAACCCCATAAGATGATCAAGCACCAACTCAACCACTTTAGATGAAGATATTTGATGTATTGTTGCTACCACAACTAATGGAGATCACAATTTCAGCTCACACACCTTCAAACCCTCTTTCTCCTAACTCGCTCAAACTTAGATACTTTTATGACTTGATTTGAATGTAAACCCTTACACACAAGATATCTTAACACTCCTCATAATTTTTCACACACATCAACTCTGAATTTTTATGCCTTTAAACCTACCTTCACTCTCTCAATCATCTCACATTTTCCCTCTATTTTCAACTAGTTCAAATTTGAACCAAACATGTACTTTTATATGCTTCTCAATTCAAAAACATAACATAAGTCAGTCCTAAACCAAGGATCTTGACCAATAAAACTAAAAATATAACAAAAATATCATAAAACTCATAAAATGGACCCATGTAGGTCGGTCATGCACCAAGACAACCAAACAAGCCAAAAAGGCTCAAAACCCCATCACTAAGCTCATCAAAGACCTCCAAACACATCACCATACTTTTTTCAAGCCTAAAAATACCTCACACATATGTTAAATATATCATAAAAACATCATACATGGTCACACATTAACTTGAACCAATTAAATTCTTCATAACTCTATCAAGAAGGACCATTTCCTTCACAAAACAACTGCTTTCAGGAACCAGTCTTCACCAAACATGCTCAAGATCACACCATAGCACCTCAACTATGTCATGTAACCAATCATTGGAAATCCAATAACCTGTATAACACATTCATTCTTGCTATACCTCATGAAACATCCATCAATGCAAACCACGCTTACTTTCCTCTTCACCAAACTGAGCTGCCTAGAAAGTATTTTGGAAACTCAACTGGTTTGTCACCTTTTCTGTCACTTTCAAGACTTATAAATTCCTTAAATATGGAAAAAATTCATCCCTCTTCACTCTCCAATGGATATAAAGTATCAACTAATCCAAAACATGAGTCTTCTACCTCATACTCTTCTCAGCCAAAGCAATCATGTCCTGAAAATAAAAACTTGGTCTTCACAAATTGAGTTAGTTCACCTATTAAAAAACCTCATCAAGAGACAAACCATATACCATTGTAAATTTATATGAAGATATTACTTTCCATAACATCTTACATTTCCTTCCAAATCTAAGTGGAAGGCCTTCAACCAGGTCAATCTCTGCAACTACTCAAAACTATCCTTTTAGGCCCAAAGACTAGTCTTCATAAATAGGGCACACTTTTCCCTCTAGGAAATTGAAAATGACCTAAAACCATCATGGAAATGTATTAAAAATCCCAAGATACAAACAATGTTAATTTATTCCATACCTTCTTTGGAAAACTTTTCCACAAACTAAACATCTTCAAGAAACATGCCTATTTGAGTGGGGTCCACAAACTATCACATGTTCTATCATACCTTTCTGTAAAATATGGAGGATTCATATATAACCTCTAATCATTATATTTTAAAAACAATCAATTTTGGGCACCTACCAAGAATATCTTCTCCATTGCTTTTGACTTAGGGTTTTAAAGCCATAAAACGTTATTTACCTTCTTAACATTCGTTCATAAAAACCATGATGATCAAATCACCTCATTATTTTTTTAAACCTTATTAGTTCCATGGAAAAACATCCCTGAAAACATAAGGTCCCATGCAAAGCACACAATTCACAACGAGCATCAAAGTTGCTACTCGATCCGGAAAATGCATTCTCAAGCACCTTGTTTTGCCTAAAACAACATGAAAATTTCTCTTCATATTCACTTGAAATTTTTCTCACACCTATAGAAACCCATGTTTTCAATCATCTCCAATCATTAGGTTATCTCAAATAGGTCTTCAATCTTCATATCATATCTCACCATGACATGACTAGCCCTTAGGATTTTACATGTTTTTTAGCTAATTCATAGTAGAAGAACCTCATACATCATCATGAAATATCACCTCACAAAATATGGCCTTGAAACAACATTTATAAAAACATGTCATCACTGACTTACATGCTCTAACATTATCCTCACATGGATCTATACAATCATCCATCATGCTTCATTTTCCCTTCAAGCACCTAAAATGACTAGGTCTAGATGAGCACCTGCCAATTGGTCTTCCACTTGTACCTATACTCTGAAAATCATTTTTAGTATCCATCAGAGTTTTTGAACATTCGGATAATACTATCTTCATGCCACTACCATGATTGTCTCCTCAAGTCATAAGAAACTCTACACACCATACATGTCTCATCACCTAGGCTAGCTAGGTCACCATATATTAGGCTTAGCTAAACTAAAGCAAGTCCAATTCTCACCTTCTAGCCAATCTTGCCATCACCAGCCAAACAACGTAAATATGTCCATGTGACCATCATACTGAGCATATTAAATCACCTTGATACCAACT
The DNA here is from genome assembly GCA_019776745.2 of Taxus chinensis. Classification (NCBI taxonomy): domain Eukaryota; kingdom Viridiplantae; phylum Streptophyta; class Pinopsida; order Cupressales; family Taxaceae; genus Taxus; species Taxus chinensis. The sequence goes on along the minus strand of CM034153.1, from coordinate 682,544,697 downwards.
GACTGTCATCCTCAGGTGATTTTCATTAATGGTATTTTAAGAATGATGACATTGATCACCTAAAATTACACTTGTACCAACAAAGAAATTTTGGCGAAATGAACCTAATTCCTACCCTAATAAGGGTCACAAATTGAGGGGAATATTTCAAAAACCAAGTGTATTCTTGAATGAGACCCAAATAGTGTCACTACTAAAATATTCCTTGAATTTCACAATTTGAGATGGAGTTCCCTTCTCAAACACCCTGTTTTGTCCTAAACTTATGCAACTAGTGAAGAAATTATCCATGATGGAAACCTTAAACATAGGACCCATGATCAAGTCATAGATACACCCTTAAAACATCTCCAATTATCACCAAGTAATAAATATCCCTACAATTTCATATCCCATGCTAATGGATTCACCTGATGGAGCCTGTAGGGTTTAATGCATAGTTCTGGGAAACATAAAAGTATGTTGTACCAGACACTACAACAATGAGTAATGAAACTATCTTATATGTGCCATTTAGTATGATGTAATGGACCAGATCCTCGAAAGGAATACTCCATGAGTGATATCAAGAATTCACACATACCTGCAATGTGACTAAACACTTCTCATGTATTATAGACTTCCAAAACTACTGAAGGCTGTGAGTCCAATAACATTCTAGACCTATGTCACATAGTATAAGAGAACCTCATGACATTTGAAATGTCAAGATATCTTAAAGGTATGTAAGGACCACCTAAAAAAGGGATGTATCACACTCTTTTATGCTTCTCTTGAGTATCAACAATGTAATCCTTCTTAATTTACCAAATCTCACGCTTAGTATTTGGCCTCTAAACACCTGAAACTTATGGTCTAGGAGTGTAATCATCTATAACATAGGTCGTTTAGGATATTCCTCCACCCTAAAACTGGGAATGTAAAGTGTCTAAGAAACTAAACCAATCATGATCCCCACATCTCTACCATGCAAAATCTCAAGTACATTATGTATCTGACACCATCAGTGATAATTGTCATCAAGGTTAGTTATGTGCGCCTTTGGATAATGCTTTGCTAGACCAGACCATTCTCACCTTGTCCACTCATGTAAACACTCCTAGGCAATGGGTGATTTATCCATGTTGAAGTGAGTCTCCATGAGATAGTAAATTCCCCTAGTGCAACACATATTAACTCATCTTATCTATTTCTTTAGATTACTCTATTCTAAACCATTTATGACAACAGGGATAAGGAATCAGAACATAAAAACTAAAGCTCTCGGCGAAACACAAGGTAATCTTTGACTGACTATTTTTAGCAGTGCACATGGATGGACCACTACCACTAAATTAATTTCATAGGGGACTATATCAAAGATACTAAACTGATTCCATAGAAGGATTTGGAGATTCATAATTTACTGTTGCATCGACTTAAATTGTAACTTTGACAGTTAGAAAAGTCTTTTCCACTAACAAAATCATGTACTTGGCCCCTTGTTAAACTCAATGTATGAATTACAACTTGACATGCAAAGTTACATGAGGGGGTGATGGATCCATTTTCTATTCTTCTAAGGATAGACATGTATCATAAAGATAACTCGAATTGTATAACAAAACATGCACTAGAAGATGATTTCGTCACTTAAGGTGAAAACAACTCCTAGGTAGTTAGCGCCAAGATGTGGAATAAGAACAAAGAATCACTCATGACCCTGTGGTCCTTTCTTACTGATGGGTTGACCGAATTACTGCTACAAACATGAACAAAGATGCCTTGACGTAACTTTTTTCACTTTCTATGGTAGACATGGTAGAACAAAAATTGTGAGAGAGCTAAGAAGGAACATCCCCTCCTCTGCAATTATGAAAAAAATGTGTGGTTTGTCTCCTTGTCCAAAAATAACTCTTATTGAGCGAAGGGTATGCATTCTACTTTATTTTCTTTATTTTTCTCTAAAAATAGTCTTTATACTTTATTTTTATCCAATTTCTATGCCCAAAATAAAATTTTCACTCCCAAAACGGAAAAATAGATTTTCCTCTACTTTTGCATGTCTTTTTCTATAATTAAACCTTTCATGGATGATGAAACAAACTTCTATCTACATGCTTTCATCTATTTTTAACTCTCCATGGATTCATTTTTTACAAACTGTGCTAAAAATTGAATCTATATGTTTGGGAAATAAGCTAAACAAAAACATTTTCATGATTTCTAATGACTTTCCCCATCATTTAGATGGCTATCAATAATTATCGGCATCCACCTATTTATAAATGCTTCTCATGCTTTTACATACTCCAAATGTTTCCTTCTGTATGGATTTAAGAGGTTAAAAATGAAATCTAGGCCACTGTGAATAAATGCTTTTTATTTTATTTTCCTTTGTATTAGCTATCTCATTCTAGGGATTTTTATATCCTCCTATTGCATCTTTCTAGCCGGGGACTTCTATTTTCCTTTGTATCTATAGAGTTGGAGACATATTTTTTTGGCTCAGCATTGGATTTTTTTGGTGAATTTATTTTCTTTTTACCGTGTCTAGGGGAATTTTTCCCTCATGAAAAAGCAGTATGCTTGATAATATAGATGAATTTTATTTTCCTTTGTAGCGTGGCTTTTTTGGGGACACTAATTTTCCTTTATAGTGTGGCTTTACTTGAGGACTTTTATTTTCCTTTTTAGTGCATGGATTTTTTCAGGGACTTTTATTTTCCTCTGTATTGCGACTTTTTCTGGGGACTTTTATTTTCATTTGTACTGTGGATTTCCCCATAACACGCTCCTTTGTATTATGTCTTTCCCCATAAAACATTGGTTCCTTAATATTGCAGCTTTCCCCATAACATTGGCTTCTTTGTATTGTGGATTTCCCTTTAACATTGATTCCTTTGTATACATGGATTTTCCCATAACATTGGTGACTTTGTATTATTGTTTTCCCCATAACATTGTTACCTTTGTATTGTGGCTTTCCCCATAACAAAGGTTCCTTTGTATTACGACTTTCCCCATAACATTGGTGTATTTCCATAACTTTTCCTCCTAAGCTTTGTGGCCTGGCATGACTAACTTTTCCATGCATGATGACATTTGTTCTTTTACTCACATATCCTATTTTGTTCAGTTTTGAAAACTTTGTAAAAATTCCTTCATACTCCAAGTCCCCACCAGGACATTGAAATTTCTAGTTTTTATAAGTTCTTGGGTCTACCATTCAAATTTTTCTAAGTCTAAAACTTGAATAAGTTATACAAATAAGTATGGGGGTTTATTTGGATAATAATTTGGTGACTTTCAGGGACATCTTCCTGCTAGATGCAAAAAAATCCAGCAGCCTTAAAGCATCCATTGGTCATGATATTCATGCATCAACTGCTACAACTTCTTGGAAACAATAATTGTACATTGAAAATAACTTTTTAGAAACAAAAACAAATGTGCTAGAGAAATTATTAGAAAATAAACACACCATCAAAGTCGATAGGGCACACAAGAAAGGGAACTAAAAAAACAATGTGTATGAACCAACTAGAGGAAAGTAAACACAACCTGTTATGTACAAGAGTGAAACATGACCTCAATAGAAAATTTTGAGGTATATCCCATTAACTGGGATAGGCATCTCATCACCATTTAGCTTGGAGAGATGAAAGAAATTGTGTTATTTTCTAATCAAATATGGCCCACTCCAAAAAGAATCAAATTTGGTGTCTTCGGGGATTAGTTCTTTCTTCATTACACTTGAGCACAATGTCTTCTTCTATAAATGTTATTTCAATTGATTTCTGATCAAAATACCTCTTTACTTATGCTTTATTAAGTTCCATTATTTTCATTTCCTTGTTTCTGATTTCTTCCAACTCCATAAACTCTACAAACCATATTTCCATCAAATATTCTTCCATCATCTCTATTTGTTTAATGAGTTCGAGAGCTGGTAACTCATTGGAAATAGGAAATCTTGCTTCTCTACCATAGACAAGCATGAAAGGATAGTTTCCAATTGGTTTTTTAGGAGTAATCCTATCAGCCCATAAGGTTGATTTCAACTTTGTATGTCATGATCTCTGATTTCTCGCCACAGTTCTCTTAATGATTCTAAGAAGATTTGATGCACGAGCATCCCTCTATACCTATAAAAAACCATAAAGACATTAAATTTGGTGTGATATATGTGTTCATGAGTCCTAGATGTCATTTAGTAGTCTTTATAAGTGTCTGGGCCTTTCAAAATTCAAATGATGTATTTTCCCTCCAAAATGTTAATTCAAGTTGTAAGGTCAATTTTGGTGTGGTTTGAGAATTTTGATGTATTCTTGGAGCTCGTAAGCTTTGTAAGGGTGGAATGAGGAAATATGTGGTAATTGAGTCCTCTCTAGGGTCATAAGTCCTAAAAAGATCTATTTCATGTAAACTTAAGACATTCTTGGTAAGGATAACCTCCAAAAAGTGAGTTCACATCAATGAACTATGTTGTAACTAACTAGACAAACCAGGAATCTTGAGTTGACGATGAAGGAGAGGGTATTAAGAAGGATAATTTAATTGTTCTCTTCATTCCCATTTGAATGAAAATCATATAAGCTTCAAGGAGAGTATGATAAAAATGTGTTTTATTGTGTGTACATTCTTGGCATAGTAGTGTGATATGCATTTATGTGTTGTTGTAGAGTATTGTGGCTGATGCATGCCTTTGTAAAATAATGTATGACTAGTGAGAGGATCTAAGATAAGCATCTTTAGTGAATTTTGTAATATTTTTTTGCTTGTGTGTGTTAATACATGTTGGAAAAGATTGTGGAGCCTTGTAACTATTGTGTGAGGTTCATAGGGTTAATTCTGAGTATTTGTGAGGATGGAGTAATAAAATGGTTTGGGTTGTGAGACTCATGCTTTGATAAGACTGTATGAAGGATAACAGGGTGTTGAAAGCTTAGTGAATTTGAGTTTGTAGTGACAAGTGTTGGAAACTCTATGCATGCACTAGCAAGAGAGATATTGAGACAGATAAGAGACTTTTGTTAAGCCTTTAGAGTGAATATAAAAAATTACAGTGGGGTGTGTATCCTTTCCTGTTGATAGAGTCTTGTGCACATTCCACTTGGACAAATGGTGGAATGAGTCCTGAAGAAATATTTCAAGTTTGGGAAGCTTAAACAGCTAGAGAGAGTGGCCATACTCTAATAGATTATTGGGGAAGAGTCATCTATTTAATGAGAACTGATATAAACACAACCGCCTTGTTATGAGTTTGCACGAGTGACAAGGTGACTTGAAATGATGTTACAATAATAGGAAAATGATGGTGGAAGATTTAGCGTGCATTTTGAAATATGTCAAATATTGTTACAATACTTTTGATGCCTACATAAGAGTTGGGAGTGATATAAATTTGAAGAGCCATTAAAAATTTCCCTCTTAGGCTATCTCAATAGACCAAACCCTTAGTCTAGGGTTTCAGAGGTAGAAAATCAAATTACTTTCTATATAATTAATGAAATTGCATGTAAATTTGTTAAAAATCTTGTATTTTTCATCTAGGTAATTTTTGAGGTTTTGTAAAGAATGGGATGTCTTCAAGAGAGATAACAGTGACAATTGGGTAGAAAACCAGTCAAACATAGTGGTAGTCCTAGTTTGGAAGACCCTGTTACAAAGCAAGTGGCACTGAGGCTTGGAGTTAATCCCTCAAATGTTAGAGGTAGAAAAAATGTCTTAATGGGTGCTTGAGAATGATTTACTTGTTCACTATAAACCCCTACATGAAAATATATGTCTAAAAGTTTGTTGTGATAGGGCTAGTTTGATCTTGTAAGCCAAAAGAGTGCAAGGGTGATTTCAAGAGGAAGTTGGTGAGTTTGGATTTGAAATCTGATACAGGAGCATCATCACAGGATAAAAACCAAGGAAAGTTTTCACTCAATCATAGTTTAAGAGGTCAAATTAAAGGTTTTAAGGCATGCTCAAGTCATAAAGAGGGGTTTTATGGAGTATCAAAGCTTGAAACTTCAAATTCATTCTTTCCCTCCAAAAGGATATTCAAATTTCCAAAGTATGTAAATGAGTCTAATGAGCTTATAAAATTAACTAAAGGAGGTCTTAATGAATACACAGGAGTTATTAGATGACTAGGACATGTTGAGTAGGTAACCTACTATGAATGTATGAGTTAAGAGAATGTTCAAAAATGTTATAAAATATTCCATTATGTGTATGGACATGAGGGTATGTGCAGAGTCATCCAAAGTTAATTACATTTTCTCAAGAAAGGGGTTACAAAAATAAATTTTTATTCTGAGTCATGAGGGTAGTTAATTTCCTCCAAGAGGAGGTTATAAGGCGGGAATAGTGGTATTCCTCGGGAAAGAGGAGTAATAAAGAATATAAGAAGCAAGGAAGATCTACTATTTTTGTATGAAGCATAACTCTGCCTATGCATGTGAGAAGCTTGTGTTCTTGTTCATATTTAATCTTCTTGAATGAATCTTTCTTTGACTTTTCTGAAGTATCTTTGACTGGGTATAATTCTTGTAGAATAATTTCATTAAGAGGTATGTGAAGATCGTCTTGGAAAGTGTTTAAAATGGATTAATACTATGATTTCCCTAGTTGCTAAGTTAGTATGAATAGGATTTTAAGATTGCATCATGGAGTTGATTATCTTCATTGTTAAAAGTAAGTATGTGTAAGCAACTTTAGTGCATTTAAAAGTGAATTAACGTGATAAGGTATGTGTGGGATGTCATTTCTTGATCTAGAAGTCCTCTTTATGATTGGCATACTCCATTATCAGACTTTTTAATATGTTGGATAAAATCCATAAACTGAGGAACATTGTGATTGTGCATTCCTAGTTTTGGAAAATATGTGATCGTTCAAGATTTACCTCCTTGAACTGTATGGGATTCATTCTCCTTTTAATATAGAGGGTAGGATTCATGTAATTTCATAGGTTGACAATGTATCTGAGAAGTAGTAAATGAAGTGTTTGGAATCCATGGGGAGGCATCAACTTGACTTTAGAAAGGATATGAATCTTGACATGTATAAGATACTGTGATTGTCACCTATATGTATTTAGGAAGACAAGTACATGCAAAGCTACGATGTTTTATAGGGCACAAGTTTTCTTGACAGCCTCTATTGGTAATAACATAACTTCCATGTAGATAAACTCCTAACAAAGCTTCACTAACAATTTAGATCCTTTGATAATAATAATTTGCAATCAGATTTATAAGCTCATACTAACTTCTAAGTGCCTAGCAAGTAGCCCAGTTAGGGTTTAGAACGAAAAAGGGCAATTAAAACCTCGCCATGTGGAATTCTACTTTTTCATTTGCAACAGTGGAAACATCCTATGAAATTTGGTCTACTATCATATCTCTTAGAATATTTTTAAATGTTAGTCATTGGTTGGGAATGAATACAGATTTTCATTTAGGATAGTGTTAGGACACCTGGTAGGAAAGCCAGTGAAACTTAGGGGAAGGGACCTAAATGACTAGGAAAAATTAACAAAGGAAGTCATCCTTTATCATTGGAATTAGAGACTACACAACCCTCAGGATGCCTCTAGAGGTCAATAATGGGTTCCTCGGGATGCTTGATTATCATGCCTTTGGGAAGTGCTTGAATATAGGAATTTAGAGGAGTTACAATAGGACTTCTACAGGGCCTAGTTGAAGTCCTTTAGAAGACTAAATTGAAACAAGGTGAAATAAGGAGAGGTTTAGTAAAGAGCTAAGCCACTATAATTTTGCAAACATACCAGTAGTAGGTGAAATTCCCCTACGTGAATGCTGATTAGAACTAGTGTGGGTGGCTCCTAAAACCCATTTGATGCATGAGTTGTTGCAAATATCCTTGTCTTAAGGTGTTTATAAGGGTAGTTTTGGTGACAAAGGAGAGTGTTATTGTGCTTGGGGTTGGGTGAACAATATACATTTTTTAGTGGATGAATGACATACCAGTGGTTTAGGAAGGTGAAGTATGAGTAGGAAAAGGGTGGATCAAGACCAAGTCAATGAAGTAGGCTCAGAATTTGGCTCAAAGTTTCATTCCAGGACAAGGAGTTAAGACAACTAGAAATTGATCAAATTGAGTGAGAAAGAAGAGGTATGAGATTAAGTTTCCTTTACTCTTGAGTTATTTGAAGGATGATTCTTAGTAGTGATATGAGAATGATGGCATGAGAGGATTCTAAGTTATAACGACATATAGGTTTATATTTTTTAGAATGTTAGGAAGGATGTTAAATTGCTCTTTTTAAGGCTTGTGTTGGTTCATCACTAGTAGAGCTAGAGTGAAATAAGTTGCAATAATGAATGACCTTCTTATGGATATTGATATATATCATTGATTAGGCATATGATTTTGAATGGTCCTACATACATTATGTGGCATCAGAGTGCTAGGTTATCTTCTTAAAGATGTTTTGATAATTGAAATTTGATCATGTTTTGTGGTTAATAAGTGAATTTTTCAAGTGTGTGTATGAAGATTGATAGGTTGGAAGAATGGAAAAGAAAGAAGAATGAAAGGAGTGGAAAGAGGCTGAGAAGAGAGAGTGAGAAGACACCAACAGACTAGGTGTTAATCCTATGTGAGGTATAATGAGAGACAGCAAGAAAAGAACTTTCTTGAGAAGAGATAGAAAAGTGAGTGAGAAGAAGAATAAAAGATATATATGGTTATAGAAGAGTTGATGATAAAGTTGGTCAATTTGATTATCCACATGAAAAGAGAACAAAGAAGAGAGATGAGATCAGAGAGAGAGAGAGAGAGAGAGAGGAAAGTTGTGAAAATATGAAGAAATAGCAGAGATGTGGTTTTAGCATGTAGATCAGCTAGTAATGCTCATAGAAACAGAGATATAGAGCAGCTGATAGATTCACATTAGAGAGAGAGAGAGAGAGAGAGAGAACAACAATAATACAAGAGACGGGAATAGTGTATTGAAGAAAGAGAGAAAAATGGCCAACTCAGTTTGTTTGTGTATAAGGGGAAAAAGAATCCAGTTGAAGACAATAATCAAGCAAGAGGAAAGAAGACAGAAAATAGATGGAGAATATGATGAAAATGGATAAGCAAGAAAGAGAGGTAGATTAAAAAGATTTGTGTTGAGTAGAGGACAAGAATTATGATGATGAAGAGGTTATAGAAGAATTTTTGGCTTCTCTTAAGATGGGTGAATATGATGATGACATAGTTTACATAAAATGGTAGAAGGAAGAAGAGTTCCAAGAGTAATGCAAGTATGAAGAAATGGCATGGAAAGAAGTAGATTTTACAGGGGTAGCCAAGCCTTAAAACTTTAATTCTAAAATTATGTCCAAGTGTGTGATTGCATTGGTATGAAGAGTAAACGAACATGTGACCAGTTATGAGGCATTGAGCTTAGAGATGAATGATGGCAGCAAGAATATAATACACCAATAACAACAACATGAGCAGGTGAAGAAAATGGTGACATACAAGAAAGTGAGTTTGTTTGTGAAATATATTGAACAATTGGAGATGGAGATATCAACCTTAGAGCATGCCATGCAGGGAGAGAAAATCATGTTAAGATAAGATAATGAAATCAATCTAAAGGATAGAAGGACACAAGCACACATGATACAATGAGTGAATGTAGAGAAAACAAGCAATGACACAAGAATATGAATATTATAGTAAATGAAGAAATATGACATGAAAAATGAGGAATGAGTACTTAAGCTATGAAGAGATGAAGGGGATGCTGAAGATATTAGAGGAGCATATATGTTTATTTGTTGTTATTGTGTTTGTTCATGTAGGTACAGTGAATGAAATTATTGAAATATGATGAAGACAAAGGATGGAGAATCAATAATAAATAGAGATACAATGTCAAGGAAAATGCTAGTCAAAGGAAACACTATATGGGACCCAAGAGGTCTTAAGGTAAGAAAGAAGACAGTGATAATGAAGAAGGAATACTATAAGAACAAGCAAAAAACCATGAAGACTCGGTTAGAGAACTCAGTTGTGTAAACATGGTACATGAAGGATTTTCTCCACCTTGGGAGTATGATGCAGGAGCATCATCACAAGGACAAAAACAAAAGAAAATTTTCACTTAATCATGGTTGAAGAGGTCAGATTAAATGTGTACAAAAGCATGCTCAAGTCATGAAGAGGGGGTTTTATGGAGTATCAAATCTTGAAACTTCAAATTCAGTCTTTCCCTCCAAAAGGATATTCAAATTTCCAAAGTATGTAAATGAGTCTAATGAGCTTGTAAAGTGACTAAAGGAGATCTTAGTGGATACAAAGGATTTATTAGATGACTAGGACATGTTGAGTAGGTCCTACTAGGAATGTATGAATCAAGAGAGTGTCATAAATACTATAAAATACTCCATTATGTGTTTGGACATGAGGGCATATGCAAAGTTAGTTATGTTTTCTAAAGAAAGGGGTTACAAAAAGGAAGTTTTATTCGAGTCATGATGGTAGTTATTCCTCCGATGGGAGGTAAGAAATATAGAAAAGGATAATCCTTGTGGAAGAGGAGAAAAAGACATACAAGCTTTGTAATTCTCCATTTTGTAAAAGGAGAACTCTTCCTTATGTGAGAAGATTGTGTTCTTGCTCATTTTGCTGTTATAAACCTTGCTTTACTTTTAGATTGATCTTTTTGTGAGTATACTTCTTATAGAAGCATTGTTAAGAAGGATTATTAGCATGGTTGTGTATGGAAATGCTTGTGCTAGTTGCAAACACATTAGGAAAGGATGATACTCTGCATCATGAGTTGATACATTGTTAAAAGTGTATGTCTGACAAATTCACCCATCCATTGGAATTTTCTGAAGAATGAATTTCTTGATTATCCTCTCTACGATTGTAATTGGGTCTCAGACAAGATAATAAGCTAGAAAAACCATAAAATGAGAGAATTTGAGTGCCTACATAGTTAAATCTATGTTATTGCAAGAAATATCTTTAAACTTAAATATGATCCTTTTAATATAGAGGTTTAGAATGTTTTTCTCATGTTGGATGAAGTGAGAAGTAATAAATTAAGGATTTGGAAGCCATGGGGAGGCATCAAGTTAACTGAGATAGGATATACATTGCATGTATAAGAAACTGTGACTGTCACCTACATGTATATAAGAGGAAAGACTAGCAAGCCACATGTTTTTGGACTCGTACACCTCTACTAGTAAGGAAAAAAAGTCCTAAGTATAGAAACAAACCTCCACAACAAGTTTGATGCTTTGAATCAATTTGCAATGTGATTTATAACCTAAACTAGCTTCTCGAGCCTTTAAGTAGCCCACCTAGGGTTTGAAAGGTAAATTTGCATTATCTTTTATTTGCACAAATGGAAAATTATGAAATTTGGTAATAGGATCTGTCTTAGGATTTTCCAAGTGATAATGAAGGTTGGGAATGAAAACAGGATTCCATTTAGGATATTTTTATGACAGTTGGTAGGAAAGCCATGAAACACAATTGAAGGGGTTAAATGAAGAGTTGATTTTCAAATAAATTTTCCTTTATCTTTTGAGTTAGATCCTGAAACCTTAGGAGGAGAAAAAATGTCAAAATGGGTGCCCAAAAACAATAAATATATGCCTTGAAATGCCAAAAAGAGGAAGTTGTGCATGACAATAGGTTCTATAAGACCTAGTTGAAGGTTTAGAAGCCAAATTACAAGTGAAGTATAAGGAGGTACACTAAGAGTTAGACTCTAAAAATTTGCAAGAATGCTAGGATTGGTAAAAGTAAACTACTGAAGCTATCAGAACATTTTTGGTATCCCTAAAACCTTGAATGCATGGTTGGTGCGAGATCTTGTCTTAAGGGGTTTATAAGGGCAGTTTGAAGACAATGAAGGAAAGGTAAGGGTTTTGAACAATATACATACATTTGGATGAATGACATAACATTATAGGAATGTGAAGGATAGTGGTAAAGGGTGGATCAAGACCAAGTTATGGCACAAGACAAAATTTGGCTGGATTTTCTTAAGCCCATTTGTGGACTATAGATGATCACAAGGAAAAAAGAAGAGGTTTAATAAAGTTCCTTGACTCTAGAGATAAGGATGATAATGAGGGAATGAAAAGGGATAAGAGATCAGGTTATATGCAAGAGTTGAATATTAGAGAGTGTAGGAAGGATTCAAGTTGCTCAATAATGGTTATAAGTTCATTAGACAAGTGCTTAAAAATAGGGTAGTAATGAATGAAGTACTTATATATTGATATTTGTTTTGATTATGCATTAATTATGAATGGTTCTCTGCATTAAAATATGGGGTACCCATTGAAATTTATAAAGTGCACTTGAAAATGTTTTCATCTCATAATGGGTATGTTTAGATTTCTCCCATCATGTTCCTACCAAGGGTTTGAATTCAAGAGAGTAGAGGGACATTTAAAGAGCTAGATAAATGAAAATGGAGATGTATGATATTTAGTATTAAACTATTTTTGGAACATCACTTTTTTGTAGTGTGTAATAGGGTGAACAAACTAGGAACCCTTGGAGAAGGAAAAAACCAAAATTTGCATGTTTGAGGAAGGAGGACTAGTTGAGAAGCCTGAAGAGGAAAGTGAATAAGGTATGTACAAGGTAGCCTTGAATGAAGAAGTGAACCATTGGATGATTGAAATAAAAGAAGAGGAAGGGTATGAAGTAGAATATAATGAGCATTGAATATATTTAAGGTAATTTTATCAAATAGGAAGGAATAATCCATTCTTGGGCTAGGAATGATCCTCAAAATGTAGAGAAAATTCACAGAGTTGTTGGTAAACCCTTCTTGATCGGTTGATATATGTTTTAGTGCATTATCTCTACATTAATATTAGTTTTAGTATATTCATCCAAGCCATTCCCTTGAGGGTAATAATTATATGATGTTGAGAGATGAATTCCAAGCTTGATTTCCCATGTACAAATTTTAGTACCAAGGAGAGCTAATGCATTGTCTGAGATGATTGTTGTGGGAACACCAAATCTTATGACTATACTTGCATAAAAGTATAAAACTAAAGTATCATTTTCCTATTTAAAAACTACTGATTTTTCACATCTTGTGAAGTAATATGTAGCTGTCAGAATACATTTATGACTTGCACTAGAAGGTGGACTAATCAAAAGACTAATCCCCATTGCATGAAAGGCAGATTTACCTGAATGGGTTGAAGATGAAGAGTGAATAAATTTTATTTCTTTGTAAATATGGAACACTTTGTAAACTTCCTTACCCATGCATGAGCATATTTTATTAAGTTTGGCCAATAAAAATCAGCTCTCATAAATGTATTCTCATAGTTATAGATTACTTCCAAAATCTAATTGTAACTAGAATAACCATCAAACAATGAGAACCACTCTGAACCACTTACCCTTTGTAAAATTTTCTCCATTGATGGTATCGGGTAATGATATTTTAAATAAGCTCTACTTAAATATTTGAAATCCACACATAACTATATCTCTCCACTTTTTTCTTATAGGAACCAAATTGGCCACCTATAATAAGTGTTTGACGGGGGAAATAATGTTACATTTGATCAACTTATCCAATTCTTGCTTCATCAATGGTTCAATTTTAGGATTGATAAGTTTATGTTTTTTTTGGAATGGTTTTGTTTTTAAATCCAATTTTATTGTATGATGAGATAAATTCATATTAAAAACCTTTAAGTCTACATATCTCCATGCAAAAGAAATTTTTTCATAGTTATTACATACCTTTTCCCAAATTAATTGCTTTGTCATTTTCAGTGTTTATTTTTTCGTATTCATCTTGTTTGATCATCATATTGGAATTCTCACTTCTGATTCTGATCATCTGTGTTAAATATGGATTCAAGAGTAACCAATCCTTGAGGTATTTTATTAGATTTCAGACGAATAATCTAATCATCATATTATTGTTGCAATATTTCCTAATTTTTGATTCAAAACTTAGCTTCCTCTTGTAAGAAATTGAACAATTTGTTGATCTGATTCAAACACTTTCCAATTGATATTATTTTCCGAATATAAGACATTACCACTATCTTGATATACTGTTGATTTTTATATTTCTTGATTTGATCTGTAATATCAACTTGAGCACCAATGGACAGCCAACCTATCTTCATGTTTATTCTTCACTCTAGGAATAGATCAAACATTGAAAGCATCAAAATATTCTATTAAATCCCATACCTTGTTCTTGTAGGATCTCAACAAGTTCCTCTTAGTTGCAACCTATCTTCTGATTTAGGTTAACCATCAACTCATTGTCACCAAAAACTTGTAATTAATTCACTCCTTTCCTCTTTCCCACTGAAGAATGTGCACAAGAGCTTCATATTCAGCTTGTGTTGTTAGTGCAAGTAAACTAAAATATCAGAGATGCAAAATAATTTTTACTTTTTGGGGGCAAATTAGCATGATCCCTCCAAATTCTCCTATTCTTTCTTCTTGATCCATCAAAGTATAATTTCTATAAACCTTCATCTTGTTGATCTATTTTGACAAGGTTAGGAATAATAAGCATTTTCCTCATGCAAACAATATGTTCCAAGGCCTACTTCTTCAATATAGCTATGTGGATCACAAGCATGAGTTTGAGTAACCCCACTCATCAAGTAATAAAATAGGAATTCCCTCAAGAAGTGTGGTTAGCTCTTAGTTAACTAGCTGGTCTTCTTCGTCTTGATCATACAATTTGAATTAATGACACTAGGAACATAAGGTTCTATGTGATTTTCTGAGATGGGTTTAGAGATTATGGTAACTTTGGTGCCATACCTTATTCTAAATAACATGTGAGACTAGTATCATGATAAGTAACCTCCAATTTTGGCTGTAAAATATCTAGAAAGACACAAGGCAAAGAGAGGAGGAAGATCAATGATAAAACATATTGAGAATGGAGAAGTTAGGGCATGCATGCAAGGTTAAGACTCAATCCTACTAATGATTCCAAGGGTCTCTACCAGTGTTCCATCAAGTTGAACTACTCCTTTGGAAAGAGGTTCATAATCTAGACCAAGTTTATCAACAATTTGTTGGGCATAACTAGAGCTAGAGGATCCTAAATCAATCATGTAATTATGAACTAGGTTTTGACCTATGATCAATGAAACAAAGAAGGGAGGTGGTTTAAAAATATTGATTTTTTGAGTTTATTTTGGATCAGTGTATTGGTGAGCACAACCTTAGATGGGTTATTTGGATGGTTGGCTAGAGAGACTGAGGTTAGACAAAGCTTCTTGTAAGAGATCTTTTTTATCCAGGAAGAGACAAGGAATCCCATATTGACATATTAACTTTGGTTTTCTTCATATGCTCAAGGATATTAAATGATGGAGTAATAACCTTCTATTGTAATTTGCTAACAAAACACCTTCTTGCATTGGTGGCATGAGATTGGGGTCTCTTGTTGATTTTGAGCTTTTGTAGACTGACTTCTTTGATTAATTTTCTGATTTAAAACTAGAACAATAACTTGTAACATTGGAGAAGGATGATTCCAATTTCTCTTACCAGTAGGTTACTCCACTTCTAATGCTCTTTTATTTGACCTTGTGTTCCCTACCACAGAAGTAGAACTCTATTTTTCTAATTGTCAAGTTGATTTATTCCACAAAAATCATCTTATTTCCAATTTAGGAATGTAACATCACCTTGCACTAACTCTTTTGAAGGATATCCTACTGGTGGAGTCTTAAGTGATGAAATTTGGACATAACAATTGTTTTTTTGCACCATAAGTGCTTGATTTTGAATACCATTGAAGCAAGAATTATGATTATGGGCTTGATTACATGGATAACACCACTCATAATCTTGGATCATATTGTTTTGGACTGGTACAATTTCTTTGGAGGTGCTAACAACATTGGGGTTGAGTGTTTGGATAGGTTTGGCATTAGCAAACTAATTTTGGCCTTGTAAATTTGGTTGGAAAAGAGGTATATTCTGCTAATTGGGAGGATAGTAAGGTCTGAAACTATGATTTTTTTGCCTTTTAAGAAAACTATCTCATTCCCAAAATATTTTAATATGCCTTTTATCTCTTGTAAATCATTTGATTGGCTTTTCATTGCACTATTTGACTCAAATAATGAGAATTAGGTGTTGGAATTGGAGCTATTGTAGGTATTTGAAAGGAAGTGGGAGGAGGAATTTCTGAAAGATGGGCATGGGAGGCCTTGGAGATATTTTCCCTTCTTTTATAAGACTATTTTCAGCTCCAATTTCTATGTCATAAGATCAGGGAGTGTCTCCTTCTACCCATTGATTGTATCATCACTGAAATATCAAAATTCAAAGCCCTTAGATGATACAAAAAAGCATATTGAGGAGTAGGCCTTACCAATTGTGGAATTTTGTCCCAAGTCTTTTGGAATCTGTAGTTGAAATCAATCATGAACTCTTGTGGTGCTCTTTCTTGATGTGGTAATTTTTCCACTAATGAATAGATGATCTGATTTTTCTCAAAATTCCTATAAAATAATTCTCCCAACCTCCCATGTAGTGATGGAATTTAGTGCCAGTCCCCTGTACCACTACAATGTTTTGCCTTTGAAAGAGGTTCTAATAATACGACTACAACATTGTCTTGAGTAATATGATAAATAGAGCATATATTGGCCACATATTTAACATGTTTCTATAGGTGTAACCTAATTTTCCCCAGTAAAAAATGGGATTCTCTTAAGAGTCAAAATTGGGATATCATCATGTTGAGAAAGCAATAGTGGATTGTCATCATTGAAGGAAACAAAAACCATGATTTTTTGGGAGGGTCCATATTTAGATTGAGACTGTATGGAAAAATTGAGAAATGGACTTGGTTTTTGTGGAGTGGGAGGAGATTTAGGGTATGGTTTGAAGTTCAAAAATCCACTTCTCTTAGCTGAATTCAAAGGTAACTCAATGAAATCAAAATAAATACCTTTTGTAGATGATCTTGTTGTAACCTTTGACATGAAATATGTGTTTATCTACTACCAAGATGTGATTTGAACTTATGGAGCCACCATATGTTGGATGAATGTGAATGAAACATTGATATTTTTCAAGAACAACATCAAATTTTGAAAAATTCTTTCATTCTATGTCCCACTGTGCGTGCCAAAAATTGTTGTCACTTTGAAATGCACCCTTTGGAGAATGGTGTGATAACTCTCTTTTCATTGAAAAAATGGAAACACTCCTAGGTTATTGGTGACTTGTATGTTGGAGTGAGTCTCTAGAGAGGGTTGGTTCCCCTAGTGCAACACCTACACTATTTTCTATTTCTAATACTACTCCATTCTACCAAAACCAACAAGGAAAAGGGAGAAGGAAAGAAGAGAAAAACTAAAAAATATGGTGATACACTAAATTTTTTAGGATCTTAGACTTATTATAATCACACAGAGATGGACCATGGGAACTATGCACACCATACACTAACTACAAGTGACTATATCAAAGAAAAAGTGTTTCATAAAAGGGTTCAGAGTTGAGTTGTGACAAGATAAAGAAGGGGTAACAAATGGCTCCACAAAAAAATCTTACAAACAACTTGTTTAAACACAATATATGACCTACAAATTGACACAAAAATTACATGAAGGCATGAAGATTAAATTGTTAAATAAGGATAAACATGTATCACGAAGATAAACTCAATTTAAAACAAAATATGCACTAAACAAAACTATAGAAAGGTAAAAATAACTCCTTTATTGCTCCAAGAGGTGGAATAAGCACAAATAATCACTCATGACCCTTGATTTCTCACTCAGAATACTGAATTACTCCAAAAACATGAATTGAAGAGGCCAAGATAATTTTTACAATGCATTCTGGAGTTTTATAGAAAATCTAAGAGAGAGGAAAGAAGGAAAATCCCATACATACAAGTCTGACTTGTAAAAATAGGAAAAAACATGTGTGGTTTGTCTCCTTGCTCCAAAAATAACTCTTTCTGAGTGAAGGGCATGCATTCTACTTTATTTTCTTTCTTTTTCTCTAAAAATAGTCTCCATACTTTGTTTTTATCCAATTAAGTGCCAAAAATAAAATATGCACTCCCAAAACATGAAAAAATATTTTTCCTCTACTTTTACATGCTTTTTTCTATTATTAAACCTTTTGGATGATGAAAAAACTTCCCTTGCATGCTTTCATCTATTTTTAACTCTTCATGCTTCATTTTTGACAAACTTGGCTAAAAATAACATTCTGTGTTTGGGAAAAAGAAAAAAAACCTTTTCATGGTTAGAATGGTTTTCCCCATTTTTAGATGCTCCAATAATGATATTTCACCTATTTCTAACCTTTCCATGCTTTTACATACTCCAATTTTTCCTTTTTAATGGATTTAAGAGGTTAAAAATGAAATATGGGTCGTTTCTGGGTCACACAAAAAATTACTTTTTATTTTATTTTCCTTTGTATTGCAGAATCTTTTTTCGGGGACTTTTATTTTCCTTTGTATTGCATGGATTTTTCTAGGGACTTTTATTTTCCTTTATATTGCATTTTTTCCGGGAATTTTATTTTCCTTTGTATTGTGGACTTTATTCAAGGAACTTTTATTTTCCTTTGTATCACAACTTTTTTGAAGGACTTTTATTTTCTTTGTATAATGCTACTTTTTCCATAGGTACTTTTACTTTCCTTTGTATTGTGGCTTTTTCCATAACGTCAACTTTTATTTTCCTTTGTAGCACCAGTTTTTTATAGGTGAATTTTTCCATTTTGTTCCTTTGTATTACAGTCTTTTTCAAGGACTTTTATTTTCCTTTGTTACGTGGATTTTTTTTGGGGACCTTTATTTTCCTTTGTATTGCGGATTTTTCGAATAATTTTTATTTTCCTTTGTATTACAGATTTTTCCTGGGAATTTTATTTTCCTTTGTATTGTGGCTTTCCCCATAACATTAGGTCCTTTGTATTGTGACTTTTCCCATAACACTAGCTCCTTTGTATTGCGGCTTTCCCCATAACACGGGTTCCTTTGTATTGTGGCTTTCCCGATAGCATTGGTTCATTTGTATAGTGACTCTCCCCATAAAATTGGTTCCTTTGTATTGTTTTCCCCATAACATTGGTTCCTTTGTATTTTGGTTTTCCCCATAGCATTGGTTTCTTTGTATTGTAACTTTCCCCATAACACCGATTCTTTTGTATTTTCCTAAATTTTCATCGGATTTGTGGCCTAGCGCAACTACTTTTCCATACATGGTGGCCTTTGTTCTTTACTCGCATACCCTCATTTGTTGATTTTTACAACTTTGCAAAAATTCCTTCATACTCCAAATCCACAAGACATTGAAATCTATGGTTTTTTAAGTTCTTGGATCTACCATCCAAATATGTCTAAGATTGAAACTTGAATAATTTTTACAAACAAGCATAAATAAAACAATTTCAATCATAAATAAAACATATTACCATTATATGGTGGAGGTGGGATAACATGGTAAGGATTGTGGACCTTTGAGGTGGATTTAACAACATCATGTTCTGGAATTAGGTCACTAAGATTATAAATTTTGTATTGTCACTTGTATGCTTAAGTTGAGGTGTTTCCTCATATTTTATCGTAACAACATCAAGTAGATTTTTTATAACATGATGATTATTAAAACAACTATTATTAGAGTAACCAATATATTGATGGTAGTCACATTGAGAATTAGCATAAAATATCTTAGCATGAGGTGAACTTGTATCAACGTCAAACAATGGAGGGAGAGATACAAGGTTTCACTCAAGTAATTGTTGAATAAATTTCTATGGTGCATAAGCTAAATGAGTGAACTAACATAAATAAGGTTATACTTATATATATATATATATATATATCATATTTATTTATCTTAGGTTGAGACATTGCATTGAAAGTGGTTTTAGCTACAAGTTTATCATCAATAATCTTGTTCTTAAAAGGAGCCTTTGTTTAAAACTTGTGAGTAGAAGTGCTAGGACTATTAACAATATATTTGATATTATTCGTGTTCAAGGTATTTTCTTCATGTTATTTTAAAGTATGAAAAATATTATCTAATGAATGAAACTTGTTGAAAATAATTGATTCTTACAAAGGAACAAGTAGACTCTATGTAAAAATATCTTGTAATTCACTATTGGCCAACAAATTGTTCATCTTTGAACGTGTAGTCTTATATCTTAGAACATAATCACCAATGGATTTATTGGAACCTTGTCACATTTTATCTATTTGATCGTTTGATACTTTGTCATGAATATTTATAGAAAATTGTGCGATGAATTGATTAATTATAAGAGTGAATGTCCTTATAGAATGCACATGGGTAGATGTAAAACCATTTTAAAGAAACATCTTTGCAACTCCAAGGAAAACGCTTCGTAAGAAATGTATCATTTAAATAATAGTCCAAAAAATAAATTTGAAATGTATGGAGGTTTTTTTAATATCACCCTTACCATCATAGATAGGTAGTTTAGGATAAATAAAACAAACAAGTAAACGGTATGAAGAAAATTTGGGTGTAAGTTGGTTATGAAACATTTGATTAGAATCCATAATATAAGTAGAAGCTTATACACCTTGTTATAGTTGTAATATTTTAGTTTGCAAAGTATGAACAAGGGATTCATGAGCCTATGGGTTAGAAGAATAAATATGTGAGGCACTATGCATGTAGATAGAAGATGTAGGAATAGTAGTGGTAATAGAAATAGTCATGAAAATATTGTGAAGTAGAGGATTAGATGTCCCTAATGAAATGGCAATTTTTGATGTTTACATATTAGATGATAGAGGAAGGGGTCTAAAAAGGGGCCAATCATTAGAGTCATGATCATAAGTAATTTTAATACCGAGAATAATTCGAATGAGAGGCTCAATGTGATGAGGGTTTTCACAGAGATACACGCAGATATCAAATACCATTTTAAACCGTGCCTAGTCTACATTGTCAAATTCATTAAGATAATCATCAAAAGAATTTTCACTAGTGTTTTTTAATTCATTTATTGAGTCCTTATGGGCTACTTAATCCAAAATAGAATGAACACCATGTGTGTGTGTGTGTGGTGGATAAGATGTCATGATGGCATTTCAGTTATGGATAGGAGGAGAAAGCTAAATGTGTTTAATAGGTTGTTGATTAAGCTAATTACTACGCTAAAAGGGCATATAAAGAAAAAATAGGGAAACTGAAATGAAACTAATGATGCCCTGGGTATGTTAGGGTTTGGGAAATAATTTTGATTAAAGATTTGGGTTGACCATATGTTTACACCTAGATAGATTTTATAATGTTATTATACAACTAAAAATGATGTAAGGGTTTGTAACATGCAGATTATTTTGATCTAATAATTTCTAACATCAATTGTACATAATTAGAATAATGCATCCAAACTTAAAATGATTGGAATAATTGATAAATGATAAGTACTTTCTAAAATACATAAGAGATATATAGACTTAGTTGTTTAGGGAAGGATATAGATAATTGAGGTGTGTATAATAGTGAAACATGATGATATGGTACTGAAGATGCTTTCATGAAATTTATAGAACTACAAACCTGATAGAGACAGGAATGCACAACTTCATAATGGTCTAGACCTAATTTGTATTATCTTGATCTGGAAATCTATAGTCTTAGGCCTTTTGACAATATAGACCTACAACATTTTATGTGATTTATTTTTCTTGTAATAATATTTTCTATTTTTACTCATGCTCACTTAGCTTCAAGATGACCTATAATCACCTATAATAAACTGAAAACTATAGCAACATGTATAACCTTTTATTAGAGAATTAGAAAATAAAAAGGAGACAATATGTGTGTGAGATGAGACTAGAATACCCTTGGTGATTAGACTCTAATCTATTAAACCAATAAAAGTGTTTCACTACATTCCCTCGTTGCAGGATCAATCCTCATTAATTAACTAAAATGTGGGGTTATTCTAGTTTAATGTAGTATTAAGTGTATGGAATGGAAAGTTACAAAAGCTATGGAATGAGGCTAAAGAACCTCAAATATTTTCTAACTCATCCATGCACCATGGGATAAGAGATAAACAAGAGTTAATCCTATACATGCATCATAACTTTGACAAAAACATCAAAAAACTAGCATATATACTACTATCTACTCTTTAGATTACTTAATTAAGAAATTGAACCTAAAAAGATCAACTTAGAAATCAAAGGTGTAATGTTTGATATGAAACTCAAGCTTTCAAGAATGGAGTCTCACCATTAATGGCTTCAAGGCCAATGGTTCTCTCCATATTACTCAAAACTAGGATTATGGATGCAAATGGAGGTGTTAGCTCAACAATGGAAGAAGGAAAGCTTTAGATCAAATGTTTATTTAGCTTGGAACTAATATAAATGAGATCTAAGCTTTCTTAGGCTTGTTTTGGCTTTGAATTATGTAAAGTTGTGTGTTTGAATGGGTAGGCTTAGCCTTGTATTTATAGTTTTTGGTTTGGAAGAATTTGGAATTTGGGTGCATGTGGGACTAAAGCTCAAAAATCACTTTTAGATTAGATTAGGATAAACATGCTTTAGGCTTAGTTAAGCTAGGTTTAGACTAGTTAACTAGGGTTTAGGCTAGTTAAACTTGATTAGCAAGTGATTAGAGACTCATTGAGAGTTGGGAGGGG
This sequence comes from Taxus chinensis, assembly GCA_019776745.2. Classification (NCBI taxonomy): domain Eukaryota; kingdom Viridiplantae; phylum Streptophyta; class Pinopsida; order Cupressales; family Taxaceae; genus Taxus; species Taxus chinensis. The sequence continues at coordinate 682,522,041 of CM034153.1, read as the reverse complement.
TCTGGATAACCAATTGTGACTAATAGATAGCCTACGAAGCCAATAGAAGTGGTCTAGAGAGAACTAGGGAGGTTTCGAATGGTCGAAAGGAAGAATGTTTAGCTAATAAGAGAGATATTAGCCAAACAAGTTGATTATAGGAGGCATACGACCGAAAGAGTGTCGTGAATGGGCATCTGAGAATGGAGCAAAGAATGGGGAATTAACGAAGTGTCGTCAATTGAATGAATTGGATGAAATGCTAAGTGTAAGCATAGTTTTAGGTGTCTACATTTTCCCCTCTTTGAGGTGGCGTAAGCGATGTCACTTCAAAGAAAGTAGACAAGAATAAACAAGTAGAAATGTTTTGAAGGGATAGAAGAAAAATGGAGTAGAATGAAGGATGCCCCCTCGATTGTTGATGGGGTGATAGAAGAACTAGATTGACGATCGAAAAGATGACAAAAAGAGAACATAATAAAGAATAGTGTGAAGAAGAAGAAAGGGGATGTAGAAGAAAAGGAGTATGAGGAAGGGGGAATGAGCTAACATCCATCCAGTGCCTTTTAAACAACTTTATTTTTCATCATATTGCTAGTGATCTTCATCATCAGTCCTTATTAAAAAGAATGAACAAAAGTGTAGTATGACATGAAAAGCCATATATGAACAAATGTCCATTGCTAAAAACACCAACTCCATGCAACATACAAAATGCAATGCAATACGAGAAAGTAAAAGATGCCTAACTCCATGCAACATACATAATGCAATGCAATACGAGAAAGTAAACAACTCTAAACTAACAAAGAGACAACTACCATGTTTTTGTTATCAAGCTTCAGTTCGAACCTATGTGAATTAACAACAAGGGTTAATGATGGTTCCCCAAGCAAGGATACATGCAAGGGAGTAACAAAGGACACTTGGGTCTAATGATAAAGCAATGTGCACTATGAAATAGTACCAGGAAACTCGTTGTGCCCCAGAGTACAAACATAGTAAGCAGCCTAGCTTTTGTTGATGGAGGTAGATCAAGATGATCCACGAGTCGCGCACATGAACAGGTGAGAACTAAAGAGCTGACGTTTTGTAGGATGATTTATATTGTTTAGAAGTTTTTTTATTTTCCTAACATATTTGGAAACATATTTGAATGTTTTTTATTTTTCATAATGTTTTTTATATTTGAATGTTTTTGTGCTTTTTGCTAACATATTTGAATGTTTTTGAACATATTTGAATTTTTTTGTTTTCTAAAGCTATGTACAGGAAGACGAGGAAGCTTGGATGTCCCTAGCAGATAGATGGGATGTACAAGGGCATAAGGCCACGTGCATACGAGAAAGGTGAAGATGCAAAAATGCCCCAGTGAGTTAGGTGGGAGTATTCAAAGGAAAACTCTTCACATGTAGAAGCGGGACCCAAGGCCATTATGGATAGGTTCAACATGATGATGAACGTAAACCAATGAAGTGCTGGGAAGAAGCAAGGATGCCCCCAGCGTAAGTTGGCCTAAAAGCACATGATAGAAAGGAAGGAGGTGATTGTTTTTGTGAAAGGGGACAAAGGTGTCCAAAAACATGGCAAAAAAGTAATCTTATACACATGGATGTTCTGAACGAAGTAGAAGAACAATGTGAATGATATGAATGTATCTTAGAAGCCTCATGATGAAAGAAGTGATTAGCCAAAGGCACAAATTGTGAGACGAGATAAGGACTAAAGTAAGAGTCTGAACAAGGTCCAAAAAAAAGACACTTGGTAACATACTAATCCTGTTTACTCATAGAGATCCAGTGTGTGCATGTGGAATTTAATTACCTCTTGAAGGGAAGATTTAATAGACAACAAGTGAAGACACCCTAGCCAATGTGTAGGAATGATTTATTTTGATAGATGATAGGTGATTTTGTGAATGAAGGGTGGAAGGATAGTCGTACATTGCTCCACTGCCAGCCAGGCGTCCATAGCCCCGACGGAGATGTATTTGATTCTAATCACAACATTTCTCTACTGCCAGTCAGGCATCCATAGCCCCGATAGAGATTATTGGAAATACCCCAAGAGAGAGTTATATATCAATTTTCTTTTGCTTTGTAGCTTTTAGCTTTTGATTTTTGATTGATTTTGATTCTTTTTCTTTCTGAAAACTTATTTCAGCTCTCTTGTTTGACAAGGGGTTAAGAACCACTGATGGCTTGATGGAAGGAGGTGGAAGTGATTGTTATGACAACATTGGCTAGTGTCAACAAATATGTCCAAAAGTTCTTCGCAACAAGTTTATTATATGTTGAATGTGATAGGATCTCTAAGGAGGTTAGTCGTTCTTTAATTTACCAAGGTGATAAAAGACCAGGGTCAAATAGATACCATAGAGATAAATGTCGTAAAATGCGTGTGAAAAGGCTAACCAAAATATCACCAAAGGGATGAAAATGGTAGGAAGACTTGCAGAGGAATGACAAGGAAGGGAAGAAAGAAACATCCATGTGTACGCAATACCTGATTGTAATGTTTGATCTTTGTACCTTTGATTTTTTTCTTGTGTTTTCTCAATGTTTTTTTTGTATTTTTGAATTGTTTTTTGATTTTTAGATTTTTGATAGTTTTTGGAAAGGTTAGGACTAACAAATGTCACTCCATGCATGGTAAGATCCAACAATGAATGTTTGCGACTTCCTTGATAAGGTAGATTAGGTGTGTTTGTTTATCAAGCGTCATGTTTTCCCTGATCTCAATGATCGAGGTGAGCTCATACTCAACAAATGATTGTGATTTATCCTGAAACATGGATTTTGTATGTGGGATCTTGAGTTCCCTATCCAGAGGTTTATGCACTTTGCGCCATACTTGATGGTTACGTTGATGTGCATTCTTGAATCACGCTTGATTTATAAATTTTAAGATCATTGTTCGAAGTTGTTGGGGGATTTTAAGCTCTTGGAATTTTTGACCTGAGCTTGATAATGAACCTGTTCAGGTTTCTTATAAGCTGACGTGTGACTTTTCTGACCCCGAGAAGGAGAAGAAAGAGAACGTTGACATTTAGAACTGATGTGAGAAATGACTGTGGGCTTGCCACAACCATTGATAGAAGAAATATGTGATGGATGAAAAGGATACGGTCTAAGAATTGAAGAGGATGGGCTATGAGGAGGTGAGCCACTAATAAAAGATGACATGAAGGGCTACTAGAATATGGCCCTAAGATGGAAGAAGTTGGGGCTACGAGGACATGGCCCAAGAATAGAAGATGATGATGATGACCCATATATGAAAGATAATGGAGGGCTACTAAGGCATGGCCCAAGAATAGAAGAAGGTGATGAGGGACTGACTCAGAGACGTCCCATAGATAGAAGAGGATGAAGGGATACTAGGACAGTGGCCTAAGAATAGAAGGTAATGGGCTACCAAGAGGTGACCCACAAGTACAAAATGAAGGATTACCCAGGGGTGGCTCCAGGTATAGAAGAAGATTATGGGCTACCCAACAGTGACCTGAAGGAGATATTTTGATTAAGGAGTGATGATAGATAAGGAATGATTGGGTAATGAGAAGATAGGCCATGGATCAATGCTAGACCCTGAATATCTCATCATGCTCAGAGGAAGGTGAAGATGGAATAGCCAGAAGAAGAGTCAAGTTCCATGACCTTAGGAATTTCCTTTATATTCTAATAAAAGGAATCAACTTCTTCCTCCCCAATACGCATGAGTGTATCGAGTTCCATAAATAATCCTTGTTTACAATCCTCTAAAGGGATATCTTCATGTACTCTGATTGTTCCTTCATTTTGAGAGAAAGTCAATTAGTAGAGGTTGTTGTTCTTTAGTCATAGAAGGTTGAATAGAAGAAACATGTCCCATAAGCAGGGAATATTGATTGACATAAGAAGATGACTTAAGAGAGGAAGTAGGATTGGAGGAAAGCGTCTCATGAATGGACGATTTAGATCTGGTCTTATGATCATTTTTCTAAAATATGACTTAATGTAGGAATAGAAAAGTAGGATCACTATAGCCATCCATTGAGTTACAATGTATGAGTTGACATTAGATGTTTGACTAGATGGAATCTGAGTCATGGAATTCTTCGATAGGAGGAAGAGCTCATTGAGAGCAACTGATAAAGGTGGTCTTGCGAAGGAAGGGAGGACCATGACTCAAGAACCAAATCAGATGTACGATCTACATGGAACTTGGAGTTGCACATGAGTCTTTTAAAGGAGGAAGAAATTGTTGAGGTGATTTGGAATAAAGGTCCTGCAAAGGAAGGGAGGACCATGATTCGAGATTTGATCTAGGGGTATCTGAATTATAGTTAGGATTCTGAATCTTCAGAAGAAGAGTGGGAAGTCCAAACAGTAGTTTGGATCTGAATCAGAAGAAGAAGAGTGGGAGGAACCCTGAATAATAATTTGGATCAGAAGCATCCAAACCATACCACTGACTATGAGATGAAGGATGGGAACATGGTACTCGATTGGCCCCTCTAGCATGAACAACCAAACGAGGTTTAGTTGTAATGGGAATCTTTTGGTTTGAATTTCTAAACCTAGGTTTCGTATTGTTGTAAATGTGAGAAACCGCGCGATAGTCAATCATTGTTGGCATTGTTTTAAGCACAAATGTCTAGACCTAGATAGTGGGACAGAACTAATTCAAATGGAAGGAAGTGACATGTCGATTCAAGTAGCATAATGACATCCAACTAGACATTTTGTAAGTATGGATATGCATGCATGATTTTTTGAAGAAGGTCTAAGGAAAATAGATATTTTGATGATGTGATCTCGATGAGATCAAAAAGGATTTTCATAGAAAATAAGTTTTCCAGATGAATAATCACAAGGAACAATCATGTAAGGGTGAAACACAAAGCCAATCAACAAGGAAATACACCCTATGCAAAATGTGTGTTCAAAGTAATAGTTTGATGCAAAAGACGATCAAAACAATGTCAATATTTATGTCAAGCTCGAAATGAACAAGGCGTAAATATTAACAAAGGGAGATCAAATGATGAATCAATATGAACTATGATGATGATCTTGAAGTCAAGATCAAGTGGCCATCAAAGATATAAAGACGCATCCATGCACTTTAGACGTTTAACAACTCAGCCATAAACATGGATGAGTGTAAACGGACAAAAAAGTGTGTGAACACTATCTATGACAACACTCCTGAAAGATGCCTTCTCTTGCCCCAAATGGGCAACAAGAATGCAAAGGTGTAGATCAAAAAATATGAAAAATAGACTAAGCGCCACTTGGGCAGAGCTTCGGCTCATCCGAAGGCGAGAAAGAAGCTAAGCTAAGTGAAACATCATCTAATTTTTGTGATGAAATGAAATTAGATCTAACTTAAGTGGATTATTTTCCTTGTTCGAAAAATAAGGTTCTGAATTAGAATAAGTTGTCACTTCATGATGGCCAAGACGTAATAAAGGAATAGTAAAGTGGGCCTCAAGATAAAAGGGCCTCCTTACAAAGATCTCTCAACTAGGTGTTACAAAGTCGTCTAAGAGTGGGCACAATTTACCCAAAAAGTCACACTGACTAATTTGGGAGTATCTTGACTTTTCCCCCTTCAAGTACAGTGGGCACTAAATGCATCCATCGTGTACTCTTACCAGGGTTGTGATACAGACAACTTTTTAACTCTAACTCACAAGGAAAACTAGTCAAGTGGGTAAGTGAGGTGCTTCCTGTTTCATCCACGAGGTTACATAGCAGTGGACTATTTTAGGGTTCCTGAAACCACCCCCATTGTTGTAGCTTAAGGCATTATGCCAAAGGGATTATGTTCCAGTTGAGCGGATAGGGACGTACCCTTTTCCGAAACCTGTAATACAATGCTTTGAATATGGTGTGTTTTATATCTTGCTTAACTTAATGTGGTTTTAAGTAGCACACCATTTGGAAACCTACAAGAACACGTGTATTAGAAGTTTTGTGTTTTTTTTTGACACCTTTCTCTAAAAAATTGTTAGGTCCTATAGACAACAATTTTTTAGTAATTTTCCAGTTCGTAGGTTGATGTCAAGAAAGAGAGTTTTTCACTTTACTTTTGATTCCTAAGATTGCCAAAAGGCATGAAGGAAGAGCATACACAACGTGAAAAATCCTACTGAAATCACATGAAAGTTTTACTTCAACCTTTATAAAACAAGTGTTTCTTTGAACAATTTATATGATTTTTGTATAAGTGTTTTTGATCTCCAAGATCACCTTGGAAGACACGAGGAGAGAGCATACACACTTCTACAAAGCTAATTCTAAGCCAAGAACAAAACATGTTCAACTATGCAAACTGAAATGTTTAAGGAAAAACACTATTTTTTTTTAAATTGTTAGTCCTAGAAACCTGCAGTAATGGATCAAAGAAAAAGATTTTGTAGACTGTAAAAATTTCCAATTGCTAATACAAACACCTGTGCACCTGTACTGACACCTGCACTTCCCAACCGATGGATACACGCCCTACTTAATGAGTATGCCTGCAGTCAAAAATTAATGAAACCTAATGCAGTAAAACACAGATGCTTACAACATGACATAGACGTGCCCATATTGACATGGATGCTCAGGTTTTTGACGTGTGTGCACCCAATCCTGAAACAGAATATTATTAAAAAAATTTACACAGTCAGACCATTTACGCATGCGTGGCCAGAGAGGAAGATACGCACCATAGATGACAAAGACAAGTCCGCGTCTCTGTAGAGAGAAAATGTGAAAATGATGAAGTCCTCTTGACAGGTATGTGCCTAATCTGACAGGTACGCTAGGGTTTCAACGTGTACACATCCCTTGTTTTACACCTATGTGCACCCTGTGAAAAACCTACAAAAAACATGAATTTTCAAATTTTCAAGAGTAAAAAAGTTAATTGTTAGTCAAAGTGTCCTATTTCTATATAGAACCCACAAAATGCATGTAAATGAAGGTCATTTATCTAGGGTTAGAAACAAAAATGAGGAAATAACAAGTGATTTGACCTAAAAACTTGAAAATTAACTTTGAAAAGCCTAAAGGCCCTCCATTAATGGAGGATGGACATAAGTGTCCCACCAGGCATGCCAAATGTATGCAATGGAAAGTTGTAAAAGCTATGGAATGAGGCTAAAGAACCTCAAATATTTTCTAACTCAACCATGCACCATGGGATAAGAGATAAACAAGAGTTAATCCTATACATGCATCATAACTTTGACAAAAACATAAAAAAAACTAGCATATATACTACTCTCTACTCTTTCGATTGCTTAGTTAAGAAATTGAACCTAAAAAGATCAACTTAGCAATCAAAGGTGTGATGTTTGATGTGAAACTCAAGTGTTCAAGAATGGAGTCTCACCATTAATGGCTTCAAGGCCAATGGTTCTCTCCATATTACTCAAAACTAGGATTATGGATGCAAATGGAGGTGTTAGCTCAACAATGGAGGAAGGAAAGCTTTAGATCAAATGTCTAATTAGCTTGAAGCTAATACAAATGAGATCCAAGCTTTCTTAGGCTTGTTTTGGCTTTAAATTATGTAAAGTTGTGCGTTTGAATGGGTAGGCTTAGCCTTGTATTTATAGTTTTTGGTTTGGAAGAATTTGGAATTTGGGTGCATGTGGGACTAAAGCTCAAAAATCACTTTTAGATTAGATTAGGATAAACATGCTTTAGGCTTAGTTAATCTTGGTTTAGGCTAGTTAACTAGGGTTTAGGCAAGTTAAACTTGATTAGCAAGTGATTAGAGACTCATTGAGAGTTAAGAGGGGTCTGGATAACCAATTGTGATTGATAGATAGCCTACAAAAGCCAATAGAAGTGGTCTAGAGAGAACTAAGGAGGTTCTGAATGGTCAAAAGGAGGAATGTTTAGCTAATAAGAGAGATATTAGCCAAACAAACTTATTATAGGAGGAATACGGCTGAAAGAGTGTCGTGAATGGGCATTCGAGAATGGAGCGAAGAATGGGGAATTAACGAAGTGTCGTCAATTAAATGGATTGGATGAAATGCTAAGTGTAAGCATATTTTAGGTGTCTACAAAGAACATCAATAAATGAAAAATGAATGCATAAAGGAAATGACCCAAGCAACTAAGAAAGTAGAAATGTAAAACCCTAATGTGCAAGGAGAGATAGAAATACCTTAGCTGATTTGCAGATATGTTGTGAGTGTGTAGTAGAAAATACCAGATAAATAGAATGTCAGAATGACCATACAGAATCTTTAGAAAAGATGGATCTAGAATAGTAGGCTAGAAAAGGATTCCTGGAGAGGGACAGGGGCACCTCTAGGCGCCCTAGTTTGAGAATTAGGTGCCCTGGTCTGTGAAAAATCTCTGTAAAACTCCTCTGAGGTGTCACTAGGTGATCACCTTCCTTCACTTCCTGTCATAATATCTTTTTTTTACTGCTCAATATGTCACTAGAAATCGTTGATGAAGTAGATACTTGTAAAACCCTAATACAAGCAGAAAACCCCTAAAAAAATAAATATGCATATGAAGCGATCAAACTGTCCTTAGTGGACACAATGGTGGACTTACTAAGTGTTGCACTACATCTCTAACTCAATGTAGTTTTATGTGTGTGTGAAATCATGCCCTAGGTGCTCTTGTGTCAGTCATCACTTTGTGAAAGTAGCGAGTAATAAGTATGTGTAGAAATGTAATAAAATGGTGGATGGAATAGAATAAACTTCCCTCATGTGTAGTGTGATGCAAATGAACTAGCCTTGTGCCTTGTGATGGAGCTAGATGGATGTAAATGGATCCTTTGATGGATGTAACCTTAGGTGATGATAGTAGTGCTTAGTGCTTGGTCCCTCATTATGGTCTCATAACTTTATATTTATATGGTTCTCTTGTTCTAATTTCATAATTAACCCCGAAAAGGTCGACCACTAAAAAGATAGGAAGCTCAAATAGCTAGAAAGTGCCCAAAAAGTGGCGGGAAAGTGTAGAAAAATTTCAGGATGCCCTAAATGGGACCAAGGCACCTGAGGTGCCCCAGTATGGGGTCGGGAGCCCCAGTCAAAGATAAAAAGACACCAAATGGCAGAACTGACTGGGCGAGTATATGTGGGAGGTCAGAAGTGATGACAACAAGCAAATTAAAATGGCCAAAGGACATGGGTTAATTAGTACTTTCTTCACTCAAAAACCATATGAATAGTAGTATGAGATTGCAAGACTAAATAATGCCTAAAGTGTGTGATTTTGTGACTATATTTTCCCCCACTTTATGTTAGTGAGAAGAAACTCGGTAACATAAAGTAGATAGAGATGTACCTGATAATCCATGTAGAGTGATGTAGAAATGCACTAAAGGAATAGACAAAGCATGGAGTGAGAAAACAATGTGGAGTGTGGAGACTAAAGATGTAAAAGTGCAAAAAGTGGTGAGAGTGAACCTAGGGTGGGAAAAACGTGTGTATATACCAATGTGTGTAATGTAACTTCATGTTAGTATGAGGTGTGTGCTACCATAGAATTTTCTTGTTGTTGATGATGTCTTTTTTGTAGTTTTTGTTGACTTCTTGCTTCTCATATGCTCGGACCTGTAAGGATAAGATGATCAAGTAGTCAAATACACATGTATATATGTGTAAAAATTGTATGCATTTATATAGTAAAACTAATGTAATTGGAAATATGAAAAATGTAAATAGGAACATGTGCACCTGATCCGTGATGAGAGAAACGGGTGTAGAAAGGATATCCTGTACTGTGACTTTTTTGGGTGATCTCACGCCACCTTGGCTGAAGAAGTGTAGGGAAAAAGATGCATTATTCTCCAACCTGTAACTAATTCCCTGAAGATGTATGAAGAGATCTTTGTACTACCTATTTTTTTGGGTGATCCGACACCACTGGCTAAAGTAGTGTAGAGAGGAAATCCGTTCTATCCTCTAACCTATAATTACTCGCCAGAATTCTAAGGACAACTTTTTCCTATAAAATACATTGTGTACAGGGTTCGTAGACTGGTCTGAACCCACTCACTATATAACCCACAATGTCAAGGATGGAAAACTGAACTAAATTGTACTGGTAGAAAGCGTTGATATAATGTGTAAAACCCCAAATGATGCCCCCCCTCTTTGGGGGCGCATACGACGTCGCGGATAGGAGAATGCGACCCCAAAAGAGGACCAACCACATAAATTGTGACCCTACATGAGGGAAGGGAATGCGCTTGGTAGAAACCAAGGTGCCCACAAACAAGTGGCTAGAAAACAAGTGTTAGTACGAACAAGCATGCATGTAAAAGATAAGTGTAAGCTACACAAATAGTGTGTAAGCTAGAAATGCAAGTAAATGAGTAAGAAGACAATCATAGACCACCAAATTGGGTTGACAAACATGGGACATCACTCATGATGTTGCAAGACACTTAAGGCCACAATGGCCACATACAGAAAAAAAAAATGTGCACACCAAACAAAGGGCAATTTCTGCATACAATAGAAATCTAAGACAAGCAAGTACGAACAACAGATAGCCAAAGAAGAAAATAATCCTAAAAATAAATGATGCACATGAAGCACCCATTAGCATGTTAGAAAGATAAATAGTATGTCAAAAGCATGTATAACCAAGTAAAAGAAGAGTGATAAGTACAAAATGAAATGATATCACCTATAAGAGATGAATGTGGATGCCCCCAGTAACCATTGTAGGATGGGTAGGAGGCGAGCATCCATGTTGCATGTAAGAGATTATTGTATCTATGATCGCAACTAGATAAATATGTGAATGCGCATGTGTGGATGGTAAAGATAATGACATATAAGAGGTATATCTAGCATGTGTAATAAGTTGAATCATGATACAAGAAAATACAAACAAGAGTAAAAGAAACCAAGATATGAAATATGATGTGGATGGATGGAATGGAATGCAAGATCAATGATATGAGCCACATGCCCCCGAGTGAATGGAATTGTATACAGTGAGGTTCATTTAGTATGCCCCCTCAACAGTCAAGAATGAACTATAAACGAGAGTGCTGTCATCAGGGAAATGGTCGAAGTGTGTGTTGTATCTAGTGCATTGTGATGAGTGTGCATGTGTGTTGATGATATAAGACCTAGATATGAAGTGTGTGTGTGATCCTATAGCCTAAATTTTATATCACGACAAGATGAACAGAGGGAGTGGGTAGTGTAACCTAAAGCATGTATATCACTACAAGATGAAGGAAGAGGTGACCATTTAGCCTATAGTGTATGTCACTAACCTAGTAATGTCTCATGATGAAAGGTTGAATGATGAACGCATGTGTAAGATAAGGTCCATTTGATTTGTAAACCCTTGGCAGTCGAGTTTGGACCGAAGGAACTAAATTGCATCATAGGCTTGTGAGTGCAGTGTGTAGAATAATATGTAGTATGTGTGATGATAAGAGACAACCATACAATGTGGAAGATGTGTAAAATGCAATGTATAATGTGAAATAAAAGATGTGTAGATAGCCTAATAGTGTGATGGTGCTTGCTATGTAGTATGTACAATGAGTATTATATAATGCTAGACTCATAGACAATAGGAGTGTGACACATATGTGATGAATACTAGTATGATGTGTAGAGTATGTATTATGTATAGATGCGCAAATGTAGAAACACTAATGATGTAGGGTAAGTAAGATGTAAAATGTGACATGTGACTATAAGATATGTAAAGAGACACAATGTGTTATAGTATGTGTAGTGTGTGGGGTTCATGTGTAGTATGTAACCCTCAACAGTCAAGTGTGAACCAAATCACAAGACTATGTCATCGGTTAATGACAATGTATGCGGTGTAGATAAAAGTGCCTATGTTATGAGAGTGATGTATGATAGTGAAAAAAATGGTAAATATGTCCAAGCTAAGATGTGGGGGGGGGAATGTGTACATGTAATTCCCCCCAGGTATGTGTGAGTGAATGAGTTATCCAATGAAATTGAAGGATAAAGGTCCTTCATCTAATGCATGTGGTGATGATAGTGTATGACCATGTGCTAGTAATGGTGGTATAGTAGGTAGATGTTGTGCGGGTGAGTGAAGCCTATGCATGCATGTGATGGATGAATATATGATGATTGCGTAGGTGCAATAAAATGTGTAGGTGATGGGGATCTATATGAAGCTGAATGTGGAGGTGATGGACACCCACATGGAATGAAACGAGGTGGTGACCTTTGTCGAGATGTAGTAACTGTCCTGGGAATGGACCTATGCAGATGTGTAGGACTAGCAGAGTGGTGAGGTCACAAAGAAGGTGTATGAGTAGGTGAACTAGGATTAGATTGTGCATTTATTAATGTAGATTGTGATGTGCTAGATGAAGTGGGAGATGTGTGAATCGATGCTCGAGAAGATGACGACCATGGAGTATATGGGGGTACACCATCAATAGAGATAACCTAATTGTTATGAATGAATTTGAATTGTAAATGATTCATAAAGATAATGGATTGAAACCTACAAATCCAATTGAGTCCGAGTAACATGTCATAATGATCTAATGCTCTCTCAACAAGGAAAGGGACAAAAAAAGTGAGAGGACCAATTGTAATGTGTAGTTTGATGACATCATATGGTTTGATTAGAGGGTATTAGCTTTGTAATTGAGGGTAACCGATGTCATGAATAAATGGAATAGAACATGTGTTAATAGGCCAAGTTGGATCAACCTTAGTGTTATTTATGGGGATTGAGCCAATAAATGCTTTGATATGTAGATGATCAGATGTAAAATTTGCATGATAGTCATGGTTAGAAAAAGAGATGACCGGTGGAAAAGCGTAAGTATATGCAACTAAAAAATTCAAGGGCCCCTGAAGTAGGAGGAGACACTACGTGGTAGACATAATTAGCCAATGAGTCAGTTTTTTTGTATCATGTTTGGGTAGAGGGTTGTTAAATATTTTGAGCTTATGATTTTCATTGATAGGTGGAGATGTTACAAATTCCAGAAGCTTAATTTGACCATTTTCAATCAAATCCTAAATGAGATATCGTAGGCGGTAACAATGATCGGTGGAGTTTCCTACACACTGATGATAGTAAAAATGGGGATGTTCATCAAAATTACACCCTATTGGTCAAGATGGATCAATTTCTAGTGGAGAGGGCAGCATGATGAGCTTACTTTTTGACAAGTTGTGGTAGTCAAATACGTGGGGGAATAATAAACTTAGTGAATGTACGTCAGTGTGGTTCTAATTGAAGCTCCCTAGTAGTAGATACTACATTGATAGTGAATTTTGTATCCGATGGTTTAGTCATAGATGGCTTGAATGTTAACTTACTTGGAAAACACGTGGGGGATGATGATTTTTCCTGATACTTAAGATTTCCTATAACTATGAGCTTGGTTTCATGTAGCTTAAGAGTATGAAAGAGTTGATCTAAGGAAGAAGAAGTCTCAAAGAGAACACTCTCCTATAGTGGTGGTGAAAGAATCTGAATGAATAAATCCTGAAGCTTAACATCAACAAGCATATTGGACATCTTGGATAAAAAAAATTATAATGCAAGACATAATCCACTAAGTGTTCATTAGATCCTTGTTTGAGTTGTGCAAGTTAATCATAAGAGATCTTAGAGCCAATGTTTATGGAAAAGTGAGTGATAAAGGCATCAAAAATATGCATGAAAGAGTTTACCAAATGGACAAATAGGTCATAAAACCAACGCATCCCATAATATTGTAAGCTACGAGGAGAGATATTAGCTAGTATTGTGTAGTCATTTGCATAGTCTAGGCATGCTACGTGAAAATCACTAAGATGTTCTTGCGGATCACCATAGCATTTAAAGATGGGAAATTTTTGGGAAACAAAATTTTGTGGTAAAGGATATGTAGATATAATAGGTGTGAAAGGAGTATGCATCAATGATGTAGAATCTAAAGATGGTGATGCGCGAGGAGTAGAAATCTGGAGCTGATGAATTTGGGTTTGAAAATCATGAGACAAATAAGTTATATCATGAGTATTCTAAGAAGATCCAAGCTACATGTGAGGCGTGCCAGGGTGAGTGACGGGAGCAGTAGTAATAGGAATGGAAGATGAGACATAAATGGGTGTGGTGGAGACCACAGGAGCTAAAGAAGGATAAACTATAGAGATGGAAGCATTATGAGTATTCTTAGCAGAAATAAAATCATGTAGGACATATGGAAGATGAGTGAGATGATCATTCAAAGCTTGTCAAAAATCAGTAATATTGTTAATTTGATTTTGGTTGAGATTAGTGTCTTCATCGTAGGATTTATCACTATCAGACATTTATATTTCGTGAAGAGGAACATTGTGTGAATTATCCAAAGGATTTTTAGTGGTAGCTATAGAAGTAGGGATAGAAGACATTGGTTTGAAAACCCTACGAGTAAATGAAGGAAGATCACAATATTGAAAAGACCCAAAATGCCCACTACAAGTGACGAGCATATGAAGGAAAAGCCCAAGGAGAAAGTGTATTCAAAGATTATGTTTACTAAAATGTGGGGTTATTCAAGTATGATCTACTATTAAGAACAACAATAAATGAAAAATTAATGCATAAAGGAAATGACCCAAGCAACTAAGAAAGTATAAATGTAAAACCCTCATGTGCAGGGAGAGTTAGAAAGAGCTTAGTTAATTCACAGATATATTGTGAGTGTATCACAGAGAATACTAGATAAACAGAATGTCAAAACAACCACACAAAATCTCCAAAAAACACAGATCTGGAATAGTAGGTTGGACTAGGGTGCCTAGAGAGGGATAGGGGTGTTGGTGAGCACACTGGTTTGAGAACTAGGTGCCCTGGTCTATGAAAAATCTCCATAACCTTCCTCTGAGGTGTCACTGGGTAATCACCTGCCTTCTCTTCCTATTGCATTATCTTCATTGGACTACTTAATATGTCGCTAGAAATTGATGATGAAATAGATACCTGCAAAACCCCAAGACACGCATCAAACCCCTAAAAAATAAATGTGCATATGAAGGGGTCAGACTGTGCTCAGCGGCCATAATAGTGGACTTACTAATTAAGTGTTGCACTACATATCAGACCTGATGTAGTTCTATGTGTGTGTGTGCAATCATGCCCTAGGTTTTATTGTTCCAGTCACACTTTGTGAAAGTAACGAGCAATAACTATGTGTAGAAATGTAATAAAATGGTGGATGGAATAGAATAAACGTCCCTTATATGCAGTGTGATGTAGATGAACCAGACTTGTGCCTTATGATGAAGCTAGATGGATGTAAATTGAGCCTTTAATGGATGCAACCTTAGGTGATAATAGTAGTGCTTAGTGCTTGGTCCCTCATTATGGTCTCATAACTTTATATTTATATGGTTCTCTTGTTCTAATTTTGTAAGGAACCCTGAAAAGGCTGACCACAAAATTATAGGAAGCTCAAATGGCTACAAAGTTCCCAAAAAGTGGTTGGAAAGTGCAGAAAGGCTCAAGGTGCCCTAAATGGGACCAGAGCTCCTAGGGCACCCCAGTATGGGGTCGGGCACCCCAGTATGGGGCCGGGCACCCCAGTCAAATATAAAATGACACCAAATGGTAGAACTGATTGGGCGAGTAGATGCGAGAGATCGGAATTGATGACATCAAGCAAAGTAAAATGGCCAAAGGACATGGGTTAATTATTACTTTCTTCACTCAAAAACGATATGAATAGTAGTATGACACTGGGACTAAATAATTTCTAAAGTGCATGATTTTTTTACTACACTCATGTGGTTCTCCTAGGTGATTTTTCATGTGTGAATAGATAATTAACCCCTAGGGGTTCCCTCTTGTCTCTTGACACCAAAATAGTGGGCTAACTAAGTAGTATAGAATGTACCCAACGTGATAGTAGTAAGATATGGTGTGCCTTAACTATGTGACCTAACACTTTGTTGATTGAAACCCTTGTGCAATGATTGGAATGTATGTGTTCCTGCTAAAACATGGATCTATGACCTTCACATGCTTGGAAATGGAGGAAGCTAGACGCTTTGACCTATTTGATTTCTTAAGACTTGTAGTAGGGACTAATTTAGACTATGTGCAATTAATTTGTGTAGATTTAGGAACCCTTTGAGTGTTTTTGGAATGATCTTACAATATTATCTTGTAAGAGTGTCAAGTAAGATATAAATTTTTAATGACTTGTACATATAGCCTTCCATAAGTAAAATCCTCTAATAAATACGACCATAGAAAAATGAAATGAACCAAAGAAAGATTTGAAATTGAAATCATATTTGGTGAATGTTAATGGGTGGGACCGTACAGGTTTTCCATGACCAGACCTTACATCTTAACCCTTTCATATGCTTTCAAATAGGAAACATAACTACCAAAATTGAAATTTGTGTCATGAATATTAGAGGCTTAATATTATATTTTGAATTTGAGCATTTTTATTAGCAAGGGAAGATGATCAAACATGGCATTGCACAAGGAATAAGTTACCAAATTTTAGTGTCTGCAAGTAGATTACACATCTTGCTTTAAACCTTCACATGTAGATTTTCCCATTTTAATATTTAAGATTTGATACCCCTATGTTATAACCTCCCCTTTTCTCTTGTCCAATGGAGGAATTATTATCTTTGTATATCTCCTCCCTCTATCACCTATGATAATCTTAGAAATTATTCAGATGAATCAAAGGAAAAGAGGCCAAGATAAAATCTTTTTAAATAAATCATCTCCAACAGTCCCCTTTTTTTCCTCTTTTTATCTACCACCTTATTCAAATAATCAGAGACCTTCGACTTCCCAAATTGCTTCAAAACCGTTTACTATTGTTCAATTTTTCCTAGAAACCCATATTTGGTTGTGTTTTTGAATCTATGATGATGGTTTGAGTGGCCTAAGTAGGAGGGGAGGTCATGGTGATCTTGGGAATCTCATTAGATAGTATAGCCATGGGTTGAGGAGAATAAGGAAGAATTAAGCTAGATGAATTTGGAGGATGATTTGATAGATTAGGAAGAGGAGATGAAGTGGTGTGAGGAGTTGTGGAAAAAATAGGAGGATATGTGGAAGTTTGAGAAGAATGAACCCTAAGGGAAGATGATACCCTTGGTGGTGAAGTATTTATTATAGATGAATAAAAAGCCAAGAATTGTTGGGTTGTGTTTACCACCAAAGGGGTTGAATGAGGCACTTTTATAACTATTTATTCTAGTTCCTTTAGATATCCATGTGGAACCTTATTATTAAAATTATTTTTTGGATTTTTAACCTTTGGAGTGGGCTCCATCATATTTTTATTCTTCCTTTTTCCTTTTTTAGTGGGCTCCTGTAGTGTTTTTTCTTGTGTTTCTTATTGAGTGTTGCTATAAGTCACATATTTTCCTTATATATTTTAACCTATTCTCTCATGTACTATCCCTTTCATTCTGATCCAATTGATATTCCTTTCTAATAAATTTTTTTTTTCTATCCTCTAATGAGGTAGACTCATGTTGATACCCATCAATTGAAAGAAATGGTTTAAGATACACTTTTTGTTATTTATAAATAAGATATATGATATCTTCATCATATATTATTACATATGGGATGTATTCCAAGTCAAAGTCTCAAACGTGTTAGAGGTTTATGCAAGAATAATCCCATTCTTTGAATCCCTTCTCATCATCTCATCCCATCCAATAATCTTCATACTATGGAACATGTACATAAGATGACCCAAAAATATTACTCACATCATTCCCTTAATGTCCAGTGATAGTTTGATTTGAAAAAAATTGATAGTGAATCAAGTCATATGTGCATTAATACATTATGCTTTAGAAAATAAAAAACACGTGTATCTTCCAATATTCATTGAGAAATGAAATCTTTCCTTGTGTTTTCTTGATAGGAATTTTTTATTCTCAACTAGTTTCCTCACCAATTCCATCAGGGCCCATTTTTTAATGATATTATTAGTTATCATATATGGGTATCCTTCAAAATTGAATACTCAGATGTATGAAAAGGTAGGTAATTGAATGAACTAAGCTCCCAATGGATTTATTTTTGAGGTGTTTGAAATTGAGAGCTGGATGTCAAAAAAATCTAGTTCAAACATACCAATTGCATACTAGAATAATGCATCATCAAGGAGCTAGCCTTAAGTGTTAGCCAAGGATAAAAACATATACCGTAGTTGAATTCAATTGTTCCACATGATTTAACCCAAGAAATATCCTCCTTTTTGCTACAACATATAATAGGTATGAGGTTATGTAGAATTTAGTTTTTGTGCACACCTCATAAAGTTACTTGTGGATAGAATCATTGATTAACTCTGATTGTTTAATTTGTATGATTGTGTATATTAATTGGTACATCCATTCCTATATACTTTTTTGGATACCTTATTCAAAATTGTGATAGTGTTTTTAATTTCCATCTTGAAATCTAAACGCAATACCACCTTACGAAGTTTAGAGGATGAGGTCTTAGGTTTCTCAAACCAAATTTTATTCACCATATTCATACATGATACTATGTTCTCATCCCATATTTTTCAATTTTATTCTAGCATTTAGGTTTACATGACCCTCAAAATTTGGAATTTGAAAAATATATTTGATATAACTTGGAGCCAAATGAAGCACATACTCACATACTCAACTTGTTGCTTATTAACTACCCCAAGATATTAGTTGTAATGAGTAGAAAGTGTTAATATTACCTCCATACATTAGGGAGATATAGGAAATGTTATAGTTAGAGGTATCACACTATCATAAATACCCTATATCCATTTTTTCAAGAATAGCTCAAATTCTATTCCAAAACTATGTAATTAGTGTTAGAAATATATAATTGTAATTTTATTAAATTTTGACTTAGATTGGATGGTGGAGTAACCCCTTAGAATTGGTATTTAATATATTTTTTAATTTTGAGCTCTCAGACATGGATATGGAAGAGAGAAAAAAAATTAGAATAAATTTCTTGTTCAGATACCCCACATAGTTTATTAACTAAGGTGGAGTTTTGGATTGTTTCAATCGATAAAAATCCTAATGAAGACCTCGGATACAAAAATTTCTTGCTCAAAAAACTGAAAATTCCATTGAATACCCTAACATAACTTCAAGTTGCATATACACCTTGAAGCTCCAGTGAAAACCTTGGTCAGGTTTTGTCCTACTTTTGCACTTGAAAACTCCACATTGAGTTTGGTGTTGTTTTAATTTTTTTTTTTGCATTTAAAATATTTGAGAAATACCTAGATAGAATTTTTTTTTTCTAAAGCACTTGTAATATCTAACAAGACACCTAGTGGAGATTTGGATCACACAAACAACTAAGATCTCTATCATTGACTCCAATAGAAATTTAGATATTAAAGGGACTTGAAATATCTTCCCCATACCCTAGTGGTGTTTTGAATTTCTCCAACACTTGGAAATTACTAAAAAAACCTTAGAAAGTTGTAGGTTGAAATTCACCTCAAGAATGATTCTATTTTTACCTCTTTAAGTCTATTGGATTCCTTCAATGTGTTTTCCATGTTAAAAATATCTCCAAGACCCAAAAATGGTGGACAATCTGGTGTGAAAAAACTTGGGTTTGAGACACAAAAGTAGGGGGGAATAATTAAAGAGAAATGGGAGAAGAAAACTATACCTTTACGCTAAGCCGGGAAAACTACATGAAATTGCACAAAAACCAATAAGAAAAATAATTACAGAGAAAACAATCAGGAAGATAGAGGAGAAATTACAAAAAACATCAACTAAATTTAACAAGAGAAACCCCTATTTTATAACCTCTCCACTTACCATGAAATTTGCATGTGTGAGGCACTTTCAGAGGTGAATTAATAGTATAGAATCAATATTTGGGGGGCAACATGTAATCCATAGTTGAATTGAAAAATTACATATAGTTTCTCAATCCCCAATCCATGACCAAGTTAGAAATTTTGGATGCAAAACCTTGAGAGCAATTTATAATTTATTTGCACCATTGCTTCAAAACCCCAAAACATTGACTAATAAAATAAGAAATATCATCTCAATATTTTGGGTTACAAATATAATTTTCAACTCAACTACAAATTCTCTTAAGACCTCTAAAACAGTGATTTCCCAAGGGAATGACTCAAAACCATAAAATGGAGTTTTAAACACAATTTACAATTCAATTTCCAAGTTTTTTTAGAACTTTGAAAGTGAAAAAAATAAAGTAGAGAGGGTAAATTGGAAACAGGATTTTGGGAATTAATCTACAAATCAATTACAAAACATCTCCAAACCTCCAAAAGTCCAGTTTGGACTATTTTCTAAACAATTAGACAATTTTTTGATTCCTTTCAACTTGTTAACCTTAGAAAAAAAATTTGACTTGAAATTCACTATGATTATCCATATTTTTAGCTAATTTTAAATTTTGGGATAACAACTAAATTTTAATAGGGACATGGCTTGGATTGCCCAAAATGAAATTAAGGTTTGAATTGTGAACCCATAATCAAGCATAGGTTATATTTTTATTGATATAAAAATGTGCAATACAAACAATGGTGAGAGCTACAATGTTTATAAACATTGTACAACCATAAACAATATAAAAAAAATGGTTATATGGGTTTAACAAACCCACATGCATACAAAAATAAAAACTATGTGAATAGTATTCCCAATACAATATAAATAAATAATTGTTGCAACTAACCAACTACGTAACTAACTAACTAAGTAATTAAGTGTAATACAATTAAAAGTTACATTACCTTATTACATGATGAATTAACTTAGCATAATCCTAACTTTACCCCCTTTAATTCAACATGGTCTTAAATAAATAGGACAGGAATTCTTTGAATGCATCAAATATGTCTCATGCAAGTGACTTTATGAAGACATTTATATGACATTCTTGTGTAGGAAAAATCTGGAGTTGAATGTTGTGTTGTAGAATATGCTCATGTATAACATGTACATGTACTTCAATGTTCTTCATCCTATCATGAAACATTGGATTGGGAACAAGTTTTAAAACATGTTCATTATCAACATAAAAGATGGTATCTTTATCCTCTAGTAGTATTAGTCCCTCAAGTATGTGATGTAGCCATATCACTTCAAATAAACTTCCTCCTACACCAGATACTCAACCTTTTTGGAAAATCGAGAAACAAAGTTTTGTTTCTTTCTCCTCCATGATATTGGAATAGATCCCAAAAATAATACATATATAGAAGTGGATTTTCTGTCATCAATATTATATGCATGATCTGAGTTTGAATATCTTGTTAAGAATAATTAATCATTCTTCTTATATTTTAGTCCAAAATCCATGGTTCCATTGATGTACCTCAAAAACAACTTTTCTTCTTTCGAGTATGTATTTTTAAATATAGATGAAAACATAACTAATGTCCAACCTGGTGTAATTTAAGTAAACAAGACTCCCAATTAACTATCAATAGAGAGTTGCATTCACCTATGGTGATGGATCTATACAAGATAATTGAAGCCTTGTATCCATAGGTATGGTAATTAGATTACAATCCATCATCTGAAACTTCTCAAGAATGGTCTTTGAATATTTCATCTAAGATAAAAAAAATTGGTTTCCTTTTTTCCATACTTCCAAGCCAAGAAAATATGGCAATATCCCAAGATCATTCATGTTGAATGATCAACTAATATCTTACTTGGTGACATCAATCATCTTCACTTAACTTCCAGGGATGATGAGATCATCGACATAAACAATAAAAATTACAATATCCCCCCTTTATTTTTGAGGTAGAGATTGGGATCATAAGGAATCCTTTGGAATACATGATGAATGAAATGTTCATCTATCTTGATATACCAAGATTGGGGAGCCTATTTGAGACCATATATATATTTCATGAATCTAGATACCTTTTTTCTTTTCTAGGTATGGAAAAAACTTCTAGTTGAGTCATGTAGACTTATTCTTATAAATATTCATTAAGAAAGGCACTTTTTAGATCCATTCAGTGGACTTTCCAACTAAACTATGCAGTTAGAAAAAAACATCATCCTGACAGTTTTGATCTTATTTTTTGGACAAAAATTATCCTTGTAGTCAATGCCTTCTTTCTAAGCATACCCCTTCATTACCAGCCTCACCTTGTGTTAATTGATATTTCCATCTTATTTATAATTTGTCTTAAGATCCATCTCCATCTAATGGCCTTCTTCCCTAGTGGAAGATCAACAATTTTTCATGCATTATTTTTTTTTTATCATAGACCGATATTCAATATCCGTGACATATTTCTAAGGTTTGGACAGTAAGGATTCTTGAAATTGTATAGGGCTCAATAAATTCAACAACAATACTCATTAAGGAAAAATTTACTTCATCTTGAGCCTTACTGTGAGTATGTGGTCCATGTGTGTATGTTCCTACTAGACCATCCAATTTGGAATCATATATCACATTAGTATACAATTTAGGAATATGTGGAACTATTCCCATGGGTGGTGGTCATGTCAAATCATGCCCATCATCATTTTCATCATCAAAGGGAATATCATCATTTGTTTTCATAATATGAATGATTTTATAATCAGGTGATCTTGTGGAAGGATCCTTCACTTATTTCTTCCCAAAAAAATTCAACATCCTTGCTTGTGTAGAATCTTCTAGATTTGGATCCATCAGTCTATAACTAAGGGTTTCTTCACTATACCCTAATAAGATATACTTTTTAGATTTCATATTAACTTTTTTATCTTCTTGTTGGGAATGTACATTCTATCTTTGCATCCAAAAAATCTGATATGTGAAATCGATGGCTTTCACTTGGACCAAGATTCATGTGGTGCTACCCCATCAAGGAAACAATAAGAACTATATTCAAGCTATAGACTTCTATTTTGACTCATTTATCCTCATATACTTCATCAAGTTATAATCATTCATCATACATTGCATTATTTTTATGATAGTATCATTTATCCTTTCAAAAATACCATATTTTTATGGCATATATGGAGGATCCATTTGTCGACAAATTTCGTAAGTTTCCAAGAATGTTTTTGAACTCATTTCTAGTGTATCCCTCCTCAATTTGAGTGGATTGTTTTAATTTTATGACCACTATCAGCTACAAAAGTATATTTGACCTTCTTGAAATTATAAAAAGTTTTATATTTAGTATGAAGACAATATTTCCACATTTTTCTTGAAAAATCATCAAAATAAGAGCATAAAATATTGAAAACCAACATGACTAGGTCTTATGGGTTCATAAAGTTTGGTATGTACTAGATTAATCATACACGGAGCCTGAAATATACTCTTCTAGAATTGTGCTCTATATTTTTTTCCTTCCAAACACTTTTACATGTATCTAAGTCCTTTTTGAGAGGTGGAAATCCCCTTACCATATCATACTACCATAGTGTGTCGAGATAGCCAAATTTGACGTGGCCAAGCCTTTTGTGCCACAACTATGTTGAGGGCATGTCCCTTTCCATAAGATCCTAATTTTCTATCTGAAAAAATAAATCTAGAACATACAACCCATATTTGAAGCTTGAGAATTATATTTGGAGCTTCTAGATCTATCTCAAATCAAACGCATCTTCTTACCACCATTAAATTAAAAATAAATCTTCAAATTGTGCTTCAATAGTTGACTGATTGATAGTAGTTTCTTTGTCAAAAAAGGATCATATTACACATCATTGATTTTACAAGTATGTGTTCCAAGAGGTAAATAATTTTTACCAATACATTACACATAGTAGGAGCTATCATCACCCAAAAAAATATGATTTTTGGTCGGTGTGTTACTCAAAGTGAAAAACCAATCCATGCATATTATCATGTGCCACGTTGTAATAAAACAAACATACTAGATAACATTATGTGAATATCATTCTTCATGTGACTGAGAAACATATAGGAAGTATTCATCATCATATTTATCTTCATATTCAACAATATTGCCTTGTGATTGGGGCTTCTTTTTCAAGTTCCCCTTGTCCTTCCCTTGTTTCTTATTTTATTGTCTCTGATGTGATTTTTGGATATTTTACTTCTTTCCACTAGATGATCCCTATTGGAATCCATTACACCAACAATATTTCAATCCATGGACCTTATGACCACAAATTAGACATTGCCTCTTCTATTTTCTCCCTTGTTGATTTTGCTTACTATTGTGCTTTTGGGATTGCTTAGAACATTTGAATGGTTCTTCCATTTTTGGTGCAAACAAAGAGCATGTTATTCTTATTATTATTATATATGCATGGAATCTTCCTATTGAAACATATTTACCTAGTTTTCAAAGGTCAATATTTGTCTCGTGACATTCAGAGTGGTCACAAAGATTCGGTAAGAGGGGGTAGTGCTCTTAAATCAATGGATATAAGAGATTCATTTGTTACTTCTTCTTTCACTACTTGGAGCGATGATCTCAAAGTTTTAAAATACCATAAAAGGCCTCAATTTTCTTACCTCTTTTTAATTTGAGTCAAAAGATGACTATGTAGGTACAATATGTTATTCAATTTTTTGACCTCGTAGACTGTGTTCAATTTGTCCCACACTTATTTCACGTTTTGGCATCTCGAATGTGTGATTGCATGTCATATGATACTAAAAACAATATGATTAATTTATCCTTGTGATTGGATTGGTTAAAATGATCTTATGCAGTAACATCTTCCTATGGTGATTCAAAATAGGACTTCTAAAAAAATATTTTATTGGTTTTTGGTAAAAAAAATTATTTTACATTTTTGGGGGTCGTATTATCATTTTTGGGGTTCAAATTGTACATTGATAACCAAAGTTTTAAGGTTGTAGAAAGTTTTTAAAAAAAAAAACCATCATATTTCCAACAAATCATGTGGTTTTCGATTTGGATCAATAGGCTAGGATATATGACTCCAACAAGGAGCACTAAATAAAATAATAGTAATAATAGGATAGGTTTCAATTTTTTTACTTTTGTAGTTTCAAACCCATACCCAAGGTGGATACAAATGGTCTCCATGTAGTATGAGCTTTTGGTTCCCCTCAGTATTTAGTAATTTTTCATATTCTCCATTATATAACTATAAAACATCTTGTTTTGAATAAAGAGATAGATCTTCAGGAATACATCTCTTTTATGGAGTTTGCTAGTTTGTATTATTGAATACACACTAATACTGAGCGGGTGTATTGGTATTATACAAAATTCTTCTTATTTAAACATTAACATCCATAACAACAACAATAACATAAGATATAACAATTACACAACCATAAAACACAAGATTTATGTGGAAACCCTTTTGAGAGAAAACCACAGAGAAAAGACTACTTGGATCTATTGTCCAAATACAACCCAAAATATCTGCAATATACATTAGTAGTCACTAACCTACTAGAGACACCAACCCTAAATGTTGAGCACCAATTCAACTAATTTTTGAGCACCAATTCATTGGATACACCTATTACGAATATATTGTTTGTAACATTATTAATATTGTATTGTGTGTGAGTATTTAATATTATTATTTAAATGAGATGTCAAAATCATTTAATAATAATATAGTGTGAGTGAAGTTGTTGAATAAACAACTCACGTAGCTATTTTGGAGTGTGAGTGATCCTAGGGATAAACTTATGAGATTTATGGAGAGAGATATAAGGAAGATAAGACTTGACTCTTAGTTTATAGGATCAAGTATTTGTATAATAAGCTCACCAAGAAATGAATAAAATATCCTAAATTAATTCAAGTTGTATTATTATTCAGTGTTTTATGTAATTCTGCAGTGTTTAACAACACCAATCCCCAATGTCAAACACCAACTCAGTTGATTTGTAGGCACAAACCTATTAGATACACCAATCCCCAAATTTTGAGGCACCAACCTCAACAAAACATAGATCTATCTTTTGTAGTTTCTTCTTCAACATGGTGATGGAAATTTTTCTTCCCTTTATATGCACATATCAAATCATACCTCCACCATAGACGTTGGTCTAATTAATGAAATAAATCACTTTATATATATGTTCTTCCTTGTTGTTTATATTTTCATTCTCGCCATTCTTATTTGCTCTATTATATGCTTTTCACCTATCTACTTTGAATAATATTTTATTTTCTATTCTTCTATAGCTTACCCTTTCAACATATATGTCACCATTCACTTCCAACATACACCTATTGTTCTCACTCTATAGTCTTCTTAATGTGTTTCCATATGAATGACATATATATTCTTTATATTTACTCTCCTCTATTATGTTGTCTTTTCAACTTCATATGACTTTAGATGTTCTCATGACTCTTCATATTCATGGGCGCTTTGATTTTGAATAGTCAGAATTCTAATATAGAATTCCAAAGTAAAGGAATTACCAACACTCCTTAATGATTATAAAATATCATTATTTGGTGGAATTTGGCCTTCCACGGTCAGATAGAAAGTTACCAATTAGAGACCTTTGGATTTTCCTCACCCTTTACACACATGCTACATATGTGTTTTGTATTTTATACATTCTTGTTACGTATTTTTTGCATTCTTACTACGTATTGGCTACATACTTGCTCCACATTGGTTGCATATTTGGTTCACATCTACTATTTTCACATCATTCACTCAATAGTTAATTATTTCTTCTCTCTAATGCATCCTCTCAAACAAATCTGAACTTCCTTTCACATTTCCTCCTTCACAGCAATTCGTTGTCTCTTCTCACATGCGCATTCTATCACACCATACTCACTTATCTTTCTCACCTCTACATACTGCTTGAGTTAGTTCTTTCTCTTCTTCAGAAATTTTTCATTTCTCCATACTCATATATCTTCTTGAGATTCAAATAACCACTTTTATTAATTGCTCTAATATTTTCCTTAGCATTTTACACTTTCCTCTCTACTTCCCCATTTTCTCCATATAGGCATACTCTCTTCACAGCTTCACTCTTCACATATTACATTCTTTTCTCCATAACTCCAACATTATAATCCATTACTTTCTCATCCCAAGCACACTTCAAATAATGATTCTACATCTCCTTTTATACATGTGCACATTCTTATCATTAGCATCATACAAGATGATAGTCAACCATAGTTATAAAAAGATCAATGTCAAGATATAATAGTGAGACAATAAACTTGGGTCATCTAAACAATTTAATATATGGAATATTTTAGAATCAAAATATAGACAATCAGCCAACAATTATAAGATCATAAGCTTTTTCTCAAAACATTAGGAGGTCGTCCAAACATGATCATTGAAACTAATTCAGCAAGCTTATAAATGCATTACAACAATTGGCTCGAATTTCTGATCCCAGAACAAAACAACCAACAGAATTTGGAAAAACTCTGAAGCATTCTAGTCAGACTCTTAAGAAAGTAGAACAAACTTTAGATGGACTCCGAAGTAAATCTTGTCAAACTCTGAAGCAATAACTTTGGACAAAAATTGGAAGAAATTAGAACATACTTCAGATAGACTCTGAAGCACTCTGGTCAAACTCCAAAGAAATAGAAAGAGACTCCAAAGTGAAATAGAAAGACTATGAAGTGACAAACAAAACTCTACTATGTTAGTTAAATATTGTAACAACCTTTGACATTAATTACTCCAACCAATATGTTGTCTCCTTCAACTTCCTTTGACATCAATGACAATTATTCCAACAATCTCTCCCATTGTCATTGATGGAAAAAAAAACATGTTATATAACCAACCACCTTGTCGTTTTGCATATGAATACCCTAAGATAGCTTGCTTCCCCTTTCTACAAAACTCTCCTTTTTAGTAATATCTTGTTGTATTGATTCCTCTTGTTTTTCCTTCATTGTATTTTCATGAACTTCTCACCATTTCTTTAACCCTCCCCCTTTGACATCAATGGCAAAGGAGTAAAACTCTCAAGTTCTCAAATATTTCAAATCTCTCCCCCTTAGTGTATTCATCTGTTGATCACTTTTTGTCTTGTCTTCACTATGATAAGGAAAGGATTTTCTCCCCTTAAGTTCATGCTTCCTCCATAGAACTTATCTGCAACATGATATTGTTGTAATGTGTTCTTCCTCTCATGTGGTTGAAGAAATAGAAACCTATTTATTGTTTATCTAAGATCATACCATATCATTTCCCAAAAATAATGCTCATCCTCTCATACTCTTTCTATCATCAATATTGTCATCTCAACCTACTGCTTGCATGACTTCAGTTGACATAGCTCCATGAGTTCTTCATGTAAAATTTTTCAGCACTTTAAATCATATCTTCATGTGCATCTTCACTTATTGTGACCACAAAACGGGTCATTAACTTCTTACCACTATCCACATACCTTGAATCTTGCAACATGTCTGAAGGTGTTGATTCTTTCTCATAGGTTCCCTTGGTTGTACATTACTTTCCTGAAAGTCACTAAAATATATATGATATATGTTGCTACAAACACTTATTAATCTCATCGAATACTTGTTTCTCCATAGGTTTTCAATTTAATCTCTAAAATCTTCTTGTCCTTTGTATCTGAATATTTTTCATCTTATTGTTGTTCATGATTTCCCTTTTTCTATTGACGCCACTTAATTTCTTCTATAAACTGAAATGTATCATAATAAAAAAAAATATACACATATTTGTTCCACTCTTGAATAAACAACTCAATATTTTCATTTTTTTTATGTGTCATCCTTGGTGTTGCATTCCAGTACATGACATGCTTCTTGCGCAATCGTAGCTTATTCTTTCTAGAAAATTATATCACCCTCATCTCTATATGTTGAGTCTTCTTCAGATTCATATATATCCTCATCATATTTACCATAATCTTGCTCAACTTTATCTTTTTCATTCTCTAAGGAACACTCCATTTGCACACCCTGCAGAGGCTCCTCTTTTTGCATTTCATTTTATTTTATCTTAACATCATTAACAGTTGCCACCATCCCTTGTCCAATCCACTCTTCACCTTTTCTTTCCTCATTGGAACTCTCTTTCTTTTTCTTCTTCTTCCAAATTTTTATAAATTCACCTTCGATTTTAGCACATTCATCCACTTTCTTGTTTTGATCCTCAGAAAAATTTCTACATTGTCTTGTCTTATGTCCATACTTGTCACAATTATAACAAACAATATCATCTGATAAAGAAGAAAAAGAATAACCTTCTAGTTGAGAAATCATCCGCAACTCCATTTTTTTCCAACCATTCTTATTGTATCTTAGAGTTTCCACACTTATGCAAAAATGTGTTATATGCCCATAGTTGTGGCATTTATAACATACAATGTCATTCTCTTTATGTTCTAAAAATGAATTGTGGTTTCTATTGGAAACCTTAAAAGAACATACATTTTCATTCATATTTTTATCAAAACTTCTTGCATGAGATCTACAATCTACTGCTATAGGTCCAAATTGATTGCATGGAAAACAATAACCATAAAAAAAATTATGAAACCTAGTTATGTGATGTTACCTTGGGGGAAAGGATCTTTTATGATTTTCTAATCTAACTATGTGAGGAAAGCTTGTATTCTCATGAACATGAATCTCCTTTTTCCTGTTGCTTTCTTCTAGATTGTTTATACTTTTAGGAACATGAGTCTTATTCACTTTTTTAATTTCATTTTTTATTGAACCTTTAAGAGCATTTTTGTATGTATTTGACTTGTTTACATTTTCTTTGGAGGTCCCTGATCTACTTTGAACCTAAGACTAGTTTTAATAAATGGATATATCTTATTATTGAGTATATCATTTAATATTTCATTACTCTTCTCAAACTTGAGGTAATTGTTTAATTTAGCATTAGTCTTCTCAAGTTCCTTTCTCAAATAAACTATTTCATAGTCAAGATTCTAGCAATTTTCATCCTTTTGTTTCAGCTAGGTTCTCACAACCTCATACATCTTCTTCATCTCTTCAAGTTGAATCTTTAGTCCAATGATGATCTTATTATATTATTCAAGATCTTGAGATAAATTTGATTATGAAGAATCATATTCTTCTTTAAATAAATTAGCTCTTATTTTTGTTTATTGTTCTTCTTTCTAAGAATCTTGATCTCATCTAGGGGCCCTAATGATTTCTCCTTCAAGATCCACCTCAGCATCTTCTGAAACCAAATCTTTTTTTCTTTATTTTTCCTTTATTATCATGAACAATGATTCCTCCTAATCACTAGCAGATTCACTTACATCACTTTCCTCATAAGAGCAGCTACTTTCCCTCCTCGATGCAGATATTTTTCTTATGCTTGTGAAATTTCTTAGATTTTATTTTCTTGTAGTTATTCTTAAATTTATAGTACTTGTTACTTTCATTCATGTTTTTATCTTCTTCACTATCACTTATGTCATTTTTTCATTCGGATATCTATCCTTATAATTCCCTACTTCACCACAATTATAAATTTTAAAGGGTAACTTACCTTTGTGTTTTTCTAGATCCTTTCTTCAGCTTCCTTACAAAATGAGCTTCTTCTTAATCTAATGCATTGCTATAGCAATCATGTAGTTCAAGATTCTTGTTCCCCATATTCTTTGATGCTTTGAATTTTTTATCTCACTTGGGTGATTTATATTTTTCCAGCCCACGTCTCATATGTTGTGAGAATCCCATGTAGTTCGTCCACGATTAGGGTATCTAACTCCTTCATTTCTTTAACTGTAGATACCTTGGCATCAAACCTCAAAATAAGAGATCTTATAAATTTTTGCACAATAACATCATCTATACTTTCTTCTCCAAGCCCTCTAATAGTGTTGAAAATTTCATCCATGTGAAGTAGATAGGCTGCAATGTTTTCATCATCCTTCATCTTCAAACCCTCAAACTGACTTTTGTGTGTTTGGAACTTTGCTTTCTTCACTTTATCATCTCCTTCATATATGTTCTTGAGTTTATCCCATATTTCCTTAGCTAACACACAATGTGTCACTTTACCAAACTCTAATTCAACCAAACCACACAATATTGCATTTATATCCTTTGCATTTCTCTCACTTGTCTTCTTACCAACTTGATTTATTGGAGGAGTTTTTGACGCTGCATAACCACTTTTAACCAGTTTCCAAATTTCAAACCCAAGAGAAATTAAATATGTACTCATACTTTTACTCCAAAAGGCATAGATTCATCCATCAAACAATGGAGCTCTATTTGAAGAGAAACCTTCTTGACTCATCATGTGTGTTCTTGAGATCTACCTTCTAGTGGTCAAATTGTTTTGAAGGAACCCTCTATGATACCAATTGTTGAACACACACTAATACAGAGAGGGGGTGAGTCATTATTATACAAACTTTTACTTATTTAAATATTAACATCCATAATAACAAAAATCACATAAGACATACTAATTGCACAACCATAAAACACAATATTTGTGTAAACCCTTTGTGAGAAAACCATAGATAAAAGACTTCTTGGATCTAATGTCCAAATCTAGCCCAAAATATCTCAATATGCATTTATAATCACCAACCTACTGGAGATATCAATCCCTAATTTTTAGCACCAACTCAACTAATTTGTGAGTGTAGACACCTGTAGTTTGCTCAATACACTATTATTTCTAATAGTGCACTAACACTTCTTCCTTTTGCAAATTGACGACACACCCGCCAGTTAGGCCTATCTAACTCCCTTCCTACGACACCCTTTTGGTCATTTTTCCTCTTATAAACCACTTAAACAGGTAGTTATAGCCTCGTTCTAACTACATTAGCTTCTTATTCTCTTCTAGCTTGCTCCTATTAGCTCCCTAGAAGATCAATCCACTTCATTGGATTGATTAAGCCCTTCAGAACCCTTCTAAAAACCCTAATTACTCTCTAAGAGAGATTAATTAGTCTAACCTAGGTTAATTACCCTCTAACATAGTCAAATCACACTTTGACTTGCTAAAGTGCTTTTTGGACTTTAGCCTTTGTCCCACATGCACCCAAATCTCCCTTTTCTTCCAAACCAAAGAACTATAAATAGGGCTATACCCCCTCCCTCATTTCCTAAGAATCCTCTCTTCTTCCTAGCACAAATTATAGCAATTTGATTAGGCTTTAGTTTGTATTTCATCTTCTTTGATTTGAGCTAAAAGCATTTAATCTTGTATTTCATAGCATTAACATAGAGTAAAAGGGAAGATCCATTGCCTTGAAGCCATTAATGGGGAGATCTCTTTCTCTTAACACATAAACCGAATGCTTAGATCCTCTTAGGTTCATTATTTCAAGCTTTCAAAGAATAGAGATTAACTTCATTTGCTTAGTTTGCATGTTTAATTCAAATTAATGTATGCAAAGAAGGAAACCTTGCTCATTTCTTATCTCATGGTCCATTGATCATATTGTTAAAAGCATTTGGGGTTTCTTTAGAGATTCTTACCCCAAATCCATGGCTTTTACAACTTTTCATTGAACACATTTGGCACGCCCGACGGGACACTTATGTCCACCCTCCATTAATGGAGGTCTTTTAGGTTTTTCAAAGCTTATTTTCAAGTTTTTCTTTCGAATCACTTGTTATTTCCTCATTTTTATTTCTAACCCTAGGTAAATGAACATCATTTATATACATTTTGTGGGTTTGATCTAGAAATAGGACACTTTGACTAACAACTAACCTGTTTGCTCTTAAAAATTTGAAAATCCATGTTTTTTGCAGGTTTTTCACAGGGTGCACGTAGGTGTCTAGAAAGGGGCACGTACATGTCGGAACCCCAGCGTACCCATCATATCAGGCATGTACTCGTCGAAAGGTCCTCATCATTTAAAAACTAAATCTTTACACAGACGTGCACGTGTCCTGTCATCTGAGGCACATATGCGTCTCTCTGGACGCGCAGGTGTAAATACCCTGACTGTGTAAGAAGTCAGACATAACCCATACAAGGACATGCGTGCGTCCCCATCTTTTGGGGTGCGTATCTGTCTCTCGGGCCATGCAGGTGTAAATGCTCTGACTATGTAAAAATTTTCACAATTTTTAGTTTCAGGCTAGAGCGCGTACTTGTCATTACCTGAGCATCCCTGTCAATATGAGCACATCTCTGTCATATTATAAGCATTTGTGTTTACTATGTAAATTTTATTAAAAAAATTTACTGCATAGCGTATGCATTAGGTAGGGCGCATATCCGTCAGTTGGGGAGCACTGGTGTCAGTATAGGCGAGCAGGTGTCTGTGTTAAAAAAATTGAAATTTTTTACAAGTCTGCAAAAACTCTTTTCTAATCCATCACTACAGGTTTTTAGGACTAACAATTGACAACAGGTTCTTTCTTGAACATTTTAGTTTGCGTAGATTAAAAGTGTGTTTTTTTTTTACTTAGAAGTAGTTTTTGTAGAAGTGTGTATGCTCTCTCGTCACGTCTTCCAAGGTGATCTTGGAGATCAAAAACACCAATACAAAACTCATATAAATTGTGCAAAAAACACTTGTTTTATAAAGTTGAAGTAAAAATTTCATGTGAGTTTAGTAGGGTTTTCACTTTGTGTATGCTCTTCCTTCACACCTTTTGGTGATCTTAGGAATCAAAAGCAAGTGTAAGTTCTCTTTTTACATTAATCTAGGAATCAGAAAATTACTGAAACTTGTTGTCTACAGGACCTATCGCTTATCAAAGAAAAGGCGTCGAAACAAAACACAAAACCTTCTAATACACGTGTTCTTGCAGGTTGCCAAATGGTGTGCTACTTAAAACCACATTAAAGCTAAGCAAGATAAAAAAACACACCATATTCAAAACATTGTATTGTAGGTTTCGGAAAAGGGTACGTCCCTATCCACTCAACTAGAACATAACCCCTTTGGCATAACACCTTAAGCTATAATAATGGGGGTGGTACCAGGAACCCTAAAGTAGTCCACCACTATGTAACCTCATGGATGAAACAAGAAGTGCTCTGCTTACCCACTTGACTAGTACGCCTTGTGAGTTAGAGTTACAAATTGTCCATATCACGACCTTAGTAAAAGTACATGATGGATGCATTCATTTCCCACTATATTTGAAAGGGGATAAAGCCGAGATACTCCCAAACTAGTCATTGTGACTTTTTGGGTAAATCACACCTCACTCTTAGACAATATTGTAACACCTAGTTGAGAGAACTTGTTAGAGAAACCATTTTGTCAAGGAGCCCACTTTGCTAGTCCTTGTTACATCAAGCCATCACAAAGTAATGGCTCATCTAGAATCTAAACCTTGTTTGCTAAAAACAAGGCAAAGAACCCTTGTGAGTTTGAACTGAGTGTCTTTTCATCATGGACCTAAGCTATGTCCCACTTTTTGCTTAGTTTTTTCCTTGTCTTCAGATGAGGTGAAGCTCTACCTAAGTGTTTTCTTAGCTTGTGTCCATCTTTTGATTAGTACCCTTGCATTCTCATCACCCATTATTCGGGTGAGAAGGGTGCATACATCATGCGTTTTTATCAAAGATAGTGCTCGTCACTTTTTTGTCCATTTATGCCCATATCCATGTTTGTGGCTGGGTTGTTAAATGTCTAAAGTGTGTGGGTACGCTTTTTGCATCTTTGATAAAAAGTCCTTCCATCTTGATTTCAAGATCATCTTCACCGTTGTGTATTCAGTTCATCTTTCATCTCTTCTTGAGTTAATAGTCTTGTTCGCATCTTAGATGCACAATTTCGGTACTTACATCATATTCTCATTTTTTTGAGGGAACGGTATAAGTCTCCTTATTGCGTGGTTACGTTGCTCACACGATTAAAAACTCCTTGTTATACTTATTACTTGGTTTTACTCTCGACGTCATCTTAGTCTTCTTGAAGAGTGTTGATAACACTTTACATATATCATAATAAAATCACCATGGTGCTAACACCTTGCTTGCTTGGTTAATGTATCACGGTGACGTTATTACACTATATCTATTCACGACTTCCATTTTTTAGAAGGTTTGGCTTTCATCGGTATTCAAACTCATTTTTAAGTATACCTTGTCAAGGGACTATGAAAGCATCACGTCAGTGCTTAGACCTTGTTGGAGGTTCTAACTTGGCTTACATATTGATACATCTTTGTCGCTATCTTAGGGTATAGGCTTGGCAATAACAAATTGGGTGGATCGTAACATAGGGTGTGCATATGAATGTTCCTTGGTAAAAATGATTACATAAAATTACATCTACGATACACTATGATATAATTCCAACATCCCCTTAAAAACGGCTTGCAGAAAACCATACACTTAGGGGTTACACTAGCTACATAAAAGCATCTGCTAGTGATGTCTAAAAACATAAAAATGGCAGCCAAATCAAATGAGCAACACGTGGGAGAAAACCCTTTTGACACATTCCCATTCAGTGGTCATAACTTAGGACCACTCTTCTCCCAAGTCAAAGATACAGAGACGTTAATCGATCATAGTGGAGAAGAGTCAGACTCTTCAGGAGAACAACAAAGGTTAGACCTAAACAGATTTGACGAGCTCTTATATTATAACAAAGATCAAGTGCTCGTAAGAGTCTTGGCATTAGGAGCTAAACTTCCACACGAGCATGAAGAAGAAGCAAAGGTTGTTGACCCTAACTTAGGAGAGTGAATATTCATCTTAGACATGGATAATCCTTTCGATGTGGGATATGCATCCACTTCTGGGCAACATAAGGCCGTTGTCGAAGGTGAAACATCACGTAAACCTCACTTTAAGGCTTTCATGTAAGGTAAAAACTGAGCAGAAGGCCTCCCCTCCTCCTGAAATTTGATGAAGAAGAGGATCCCCTAGTTGAGGAGGAAATCCTCCAAAAAACAGATCTTGAAGTTGAGTCAGAAATTAGCAAACCTAGGTGCTTCAAAAAGAAACATAGGTAAAGACAGAGACAAAAAAAAACTTAACGAGTTTCAATTTGATCCACATACAGATTATACTTTTAAAGCAACTTAGGCTCAAAGGTCAATATCACCTACTAAGGAGCAACTCATTCAGGATGAATTGAAATCTATGAAAGATACACTCACAACATTACAACAGGGAAATATAGGCCAAAACAGAAAATATTCATATGAAGAATTATGTCCTTACCCCTTCGATAAAGACATGCTACAACAGCCTTTCCCAAAACATTTCACCGTCCCCAAGTTTGATAAGTATAAGTGCAAAAGTGATCCTCACGATCATATAAAATACTTTTACATGGCTTGCCAAGAGGTCACGTATAGCGATAATTTCTTGATATGAACTTTTTCCTCGTAGCCTAGGAGCCCTGTGGGATTGGAATGGTTTTACAACATACCTAAGGGCTCCATTACAACATGGCCCGCGCTAGCAGAGAAATTTGTAAGACATTACTCCTATAATATGGAGAGTGACATCACGATGAACGATCTATGTAACACAAAACAAAAACCCAATGAGACATTTGTGGGATTTTTATAGTGATGGCGCAGGTTAGCTAGTCGCTTTCCCTGTGCCTTACCCAAAAAATAGTTAGTGAGTATATTCATTCCTAACTTGAACCCAGAAATAGCCTTTCACTTACAAATGCATTGTGGCTCGAACTTTGAAGAAGTCATAGAGAAAGGTAGTCAAATTGAGAAAGCACTTATTGTCAAAGGCATGCTTAAACCAATTATTAAAAACAAACACAAAGCCAAATCCACAGACAAACCTAAATTCTTCAATAAGAATAAACATGTTGTTGGTGATGGCATTACAGACTCCAAGAGAGTCCAAGTCTATACAGATAGGTCCACTCTTAAAACTTTCACAAGGGCCTCATCCCAAAGCACCTACAAAACGTACGTTCACATCTTTGACAGAATCCTTATCTACCATCCTAAAGTAGTTAGATGGTGCAAATATGGTAGAATATCCAACAGCAACAATGCCCTACCCAGAAGACACTCCAAAACTAGTTTGGTTCAAAGACAATGAATATTGTGACTTCCACCATGTCAAAGGACACAAAACAGATAGATGTTTGAGATTACGCCATTATATCCAAGACCTCATAGAGGAAGGGAAGATCATTGTAGAGTCTCCCCTGGAGACCAATAGGAGTTCAAATGAAAAAATGGGTATTTACAAGGAACCTTTTCTTGACCATGCGGATAAAAATAAAAAGAAAACAGATCAAGGGAAAACTTCTAACGACTATAGGACTGCTGCCTATGTGTACCCTACAAATGATAGTCCTTATGATTCCCTCATTAGATGTATTGACTCATCTAATGAACAGATTAACACCATTCAAATCTTAGAGAAGAGTTACGCAGTCAGGACAAGACGTGCCCGCTTAATCATACCAGATCCTATACCTACCCCTGAGGAAAGTCAATATAACTTGATAGAGTAATTAGAAAAAACATCTACTAAGATATCTATCCTCAATCTCCTAAAGATCTCCAATGCTCATAAAAACATATTGTTCAAAACTTTGCAAAATTCAGGGGTTTCCACAGAAATAGATCCCACAAACCTTCAAGCCATGATTGCACACTTAGACACCAACGATCAAATTACTTTTGATCATACTGTGATCCCACATAATAACCCAGAGCATAACTTACCATTATATCTCGAAGTGGTGGTTACCCATCGTAAGATCAAAAGAGTACTTGTAGATGGGGGATCTGGTCTGAATATTTACACCTTATAGCTGGTAAAGCAGCTGGGCCAGTCAGAAACAGATTTGGGTACTAAAACTATCACAATCATGGCATATGATAATGAAGAAAGAGAGTTAGCAGGGACTATAGTGGTCCCCATGGAGGTAGGGCCAACATGTCACGATACAACATTCCATGTCCTTGACTTGGACCTCTCCATACAACATGCTCTTGGGATGCCCATGGATCCATGCCATGTGAGCTATCCCATCAACGTTTCATCAGTGCATCAAGTTATATCATGAAAGGGAAGGTAGTTACCATTTTGGGTGACCCAGAACCTTTCACACATTATAGGGCTCTATGCACAGTTTTTCTCATGTAGCTTATGAATGTCCTTCTGCGGATGTTGTAGTCCCTTTACAAATGGAGGCCATGAGGAACCAAGTGGATTCAGAATCTCTCACACCTTTCAATCAGGATTTCCCCTCGCTGGTCAATCCATTTGCTTCATGGGAGGCCACATCAGCAAAATATGGCCCAAGTAGGCCATTCACTCTTGAGACAGGCTCTGTTGATATCATACCTATCAGTATCCCCTAGGAAAAGGGGGAAGCCTTACTTTCAGTTCAAGAAGCACTCGTAAGCAATGTCCTAAACCTTTGGAGAAATTCATCCATAGTGGCCTCTTGTCTGAAGAGAAAATGTTAGAAGACCCTACCAGCAGAGTACCAAAGGGCACCATGGCTTCATGCAATCAAGTGCCTCAGTACGTCAAAGGTCCTCGCATGATGTTTGTCATGGGCTATGATGGGTTTGGATGTGGCATTAATGTACAAGGCCGGTTGGAGCCTATCCCTATCCCATGTTTCAAAACTGATAAACATGGCCTTGGAATAAGGCCCCATGATTCACTCTACCTTCTGAGAACAATGTTACTTCTTCTAGAAAGTGAGGATGTTTCACCTCATTCTGATAGTGACGCAGATTCCCAATGTAGCCTTTACGAAGATCTTGCCTCTACAAACCTATTCCCGGAGTCATCGGTCCTTACCCTTTCTGAATCCATTCCCCTAGATAAATATCCAATAGCCCTTCTGTACCTTGAGCTTATAGATTGGGATCAAAAACTTCATGTGCCATTGGATTTCTTTGAAAATGATGAGGCATTCATAGAGTTCATGGGACTCAGGGAGTTTATTCCCGACTGGAGACCACAAGAAAGGATTTAAGATTCAACTAGATGCTTGTGCCTATTTTGGGGAGGAAGTAGAAATGTGCGGATGGTTGAATAAAAAGTTTGTAACTAAAGGTATACCTACCTCTGAGAAACCGAGCAAGAAGGCTCAATAGAAATCCCATAGTGACAAACTCTTTGGTGAGCTCATAGACAAACAAAATGAAGAGTCTAAAAACGAAGTGATTTATCCATTCAAAGATGATCATGAACTACCATAGGAGGTTGATCTTACTCTTCCCCCTGATCCTACACGGATGGAAGACGCTTCTAAAATGCTTATTGAGGAAACAATCAACATCAACATTGGTTCAGAGGAGCAACCCAGAATAGTCAAGTTGGGAGCTTCGCTCTCAGCGTCAGGAACAAAAGACCTTCGTAGAACTCTTAAAATAATACGTGGACATATTCACATGGACATATGTAGATATGTCAGGGTTAGACCCTGAGCTAGTTGTTGTGCACCCAGAGGCCAAACCAATCAAACAAAAATTAAGAAATATGCATCCTAAAGTGGAACTCTTGGTCAAAGAAGAATTGGAGAAGTTGTTAGCTGTTGATTTCATAAAACCTATTGACTATTCAGAATGGATCTCTAACATAGTCCCAGTACAGAAAAAACCTATGGGGATAAGGATCTGCATGGATTTCCATGACATCAACAAAGACATGTCCAAAAGATGATTTTCCCCTACCTAACATCGACATGATAGTCGATTCAACAGCTGGTTATGAAATGTTATCCTTGATGGATGGATTTTTAGGTTATAACCAGATACAAATTGCAGAGGAAGATCAGCATAAGACAACATTCATCACCCCTTGGGGAACATTCTGTTACAAAGTCATGCCCTTCGGGCTTAAAAATGTTGGGGCTACTTATCAGTAGGCCATGACGGTTATCTTCCATGATATGATAAGTGACATCATGGAGGATTATGTCGATGATATCCTAGCAAAATATAAGAGTAGAAAAGAACACCCTAAAGTGTTGAGGCGTATCTTTCAGCGTCTAAGAGACTATAAGGTTCACTTGAACCCTAAGAAATGTGTCTTCAGTGTCTTATTAGGAAAACTTCGAGGGTTCATTGTCTCACAAAGAGGGATTGAAGTGGATCTTGCAAAGGTTACGGCTATCACAGAAATTCCACCACCTACCACTCTCAAGCAGCTAAGGATTCTACAAGGAAAGATTCAGGTAATCCGTCGCTTTATCTCACAACTTGCGAATAAGTGCCACCCCTTTCCTCATTTTCTCAAGAAAGATGTCACATTCAATTGGGGACCTGATTGTTGAAAGGCCTTTTCATTACTCAAATAGTACTTGTCCAACCCACCTGTACTAATGTCACCTACCCCCGATGAACCTCTCCTCTTATACATCTCTGCTACCTAGTTTTCCATTGGTGCATTACTCACCCAATATGACTCAGCCCATAAAGAGAGAGTAGTTTACTATCTTAGCCGCACCTTGATCGCATACGAGCTGAATTATCCCCAAATAGAAAAGCCCTGCTTAGCAGTGGTATTCACATTTCAAAAGCTTTGCCATTATCTTCTAAATAAAAATACCAAGCTCATATCCAAAGTTGACCCTCTCAAGTACCTTTTATCCAAACCCGCCCTCAGAGGCCAAATGGCTAATTGGATCATTCTCTTGAGTGAGTTTGACATTGAGTTTGTAAATCAGAAGTCTTTAAAAGGATAGGTATTGGCCGATCAGTTAGCAGAAGCTCCTCTCCTAGGGATGGAACCTTTGCACTTAGATTTACCAAATGCATCCATCGTGTATATTGAAGAGTCCGTAAAATGGTAGGTTCATTTTGATGGATCTTTTACCTTCCATGGATCTAGAGCAGGAGTGGTCCTCATCACTCCAAATGGCGATGTCATACCACGAGCATTCCAGTTGGGATTCTCGTGTACAAATAACATTGCAGAGTACAAAGCACTCATCACCGGCCTTAGGCTAGCTATTACGTGGAATATCAGACAACTACGAGTCATTAGGGACTCTCAAATTATCATAAAGTAGGTTAATGATGAGTATAAGGTTAAAGATGAGAAACTTATTCCATATAAGAAAATGGTTGAAACTTTGAAGGAATATTTCACACAAGTCATATTTGAACAAAAACCAAGGTCGCATAATAAATCTGCAGATGCTATGGCTACTATTGGGTCTCTCTTGTGCATAGCGCCTGAAGAAAGAAAAATGCCTTTCTTCGTGGAACATCTACAGGTACCTACATATGATATGCCGGAGTCATGTTTGTCATGTGAAGTTGTTGGTCCTTTATCCCCTTAGTATGACCCTATCTTCCAATACCTACAAGCTAGCACCTTTCCCCCCGACATCACCCATTCCGAAAAGAAAGCACTTATTCACGGCATAGCCCATTATACCCTCCTGGGAGGCACCCTTTATCGTCGTGGCTATGATGGGAATTTTCTTTTTTGTTTGGATGTCACTGATTCTATCCATGTAATTAAGGAAGTACATAGTGGTATTTGTGGAGCACATACTAGTGGCATAGTATGAGCTAATAAACTATTGAGAGTAGGTTATTATTGGCCTACCATGGAATCCAATTGTTGCAACTTTGTAAAAAAGTGTGAACTATGCCAGAAGTATGGGAATTTAATACATGCATCGGCGTAAGCCTTACAACATATTGCGACGCCTTAGACATTCTCTAAATGGGGCCTGGATCTCATAGGGAAGCCCCATCCTTCTTCATCAGACGGTCATACTCATATCATCACTGCCACTAAGTACTTTACCAAATGGGTAGAGGTTGTCCCTCTTACCTATGTCACTGGTGCGTAGATTTCAAAATTCATCATGAATCATCTCATATGTCGTTACGGGATCTCCTCAGCCATTGTCACTGATAATGGTAAATATTTCAAAAATAAAATAGTTAAAACATTGTGTCAATGCTTCCATATCCAACTTAAGTTGTCTACCCCTTATTACCCTCAAGGTAATGGACAGACAGAATCCACCAATAAAACCCTTGTGTGTATTATGGAGAAAATGGTCAGTAAAATTGGCCGTAATTGGCATCTGCAAATACATCCCGCCCTCTGGGCCTATCATACTTCCATCCACACTCCTACTGGTGTGACCCCTTATTCACTTGTCTATAGCACTGAAGTCATCATACCTGTGGAAGTGGAGCTTCCCTCCTTGAGAATATCTCTCAGAGACTATCTTGATAAAGATGAAGACTACAGAGTTGCTCACCTAGCAGAGTTAGAACTATTAGATGAAAGGTGTATCATAGTGTTCAATCACCTAAAATTTTATCAGAACAGAGTGTCCAGAGGATATAATAAATGCATCATTCATCGGGAATTTGATGTAGGGGATCTAGTTCTCAAATAAAATCAGAAGAACATTGTTAAATACAGAGAAAAGAAAGGAAAGTTCGAGGCTAACTGGTTAGGTCCTTATGTTGTAATTGCGAAATATGGATGAAGGGCCTACAAAATTGCATATTTAGATGGTGAAGATCTTCTAGAACCCATGAACGCCATGCACTTAAAGTGGATTCTACACTTAGGCATGACGGGAATATCAAATAAGAACTAAAAATTAGAAAACAAAGAAAAAACAAGCAAAAAATGGAAATGGGAATGAGAAAATAATAAAGAAAAAGTAGGTCATCCTCGTGTGAAAACAACACAATTGTGGCACAGGGGGCAGTTCTTTGAGTGAAAACCATTTTTTGGCACTCAAGGAGTATTCTCCGGACAGAAGTTACTCTTACAGAAGGGCGGGTAAATCGTTACCCACTTCTTTAGATACGGTTTCTCTGCTAGGGTCTAGGAACCCTACTAGGATCACCTTTTCCTTACCATGATTTGGTTTTTCTGCTCTTATATCTACATGAAGGACATTACCTTTGTATATGCCTATCTAACACTGAGCATGAAAATATCATTGCCATCTTCCTACACATATGCGTGTCAGGGTTCATTTTAAGAGACCTCTTGGAAATCGGAGGTGGAAAATACCTAGCAAATATCCCCAGAACTGGTTTCGTAGGAAGGTGAATTTTTTGGGGGTTGTATGAATTTTTTTTTCCTGATTTTCAAGTGGTGTGACAGAAGGCTGCATACGTACGATAAGATATTTACTGTTGTGCATCAAAAAAAACTCATTGACACGCGTCAACAGACCTCATTGACGCGCATCAACAACCTTGTTGACGTGTGTCAATGAGGTTTATTGATGCACGTCAATGAGGGTGTTGTCCTTGATGCATCAACAACCTTGTTGACACGCGTCAATGAGGTTTATTGATGCACGTCAATGAGGGTGTTGTCCTTGACGCGTGTCAATGAGGTCTATTAACGAGTGTTAATGATTTTTTTTGACGCATGACAACAAATCTCCTGTCGCACGTCTACAGCCTCTGCCCTCTGCTTGCGTATCAAAAAAAAATTTGTGTCACGCATCAACAAACTCATTTTTCAAATTGATTACTTACTATGCGTCAATATCTACAGTACCTCCTTGTCGCGCGTCAACTATACGTCAATGTCACATGTCAACAAATAACCCCATTGTTGCACATCTACAGACCCTCCTTGGCACGTGTCAACAACTTACCCCCTTGTCATGCGTCTACAGTACCTCCTTGTCGTGCATCAACTATATCCTTGTCATGCATCAGCAACTGACCCCTTTGTCATGCATCGACACATATCATCAATCTCAGGTGCTTAGAGTATGTGAGTTCATGGTATTTGTAAGGTACTGGTGGTAGTACCATAGTATACTACCTAGAAAATCACCTAGGTTTTTATAGGATATATTTTCAAATGTAGGTGAAGCCGACCCCCAAAGGGCGGAAATATACTATAAATTTTAGGTGAACAGAACACCGACCTGCTCCAAAAAAATCACCTTCACAAATTTCCCAAAAATGAAAATTTCACAATATTA
Source organism: Taxus chinensis (assembly GCA_019776745.2). Classification (NCBI taxonomy): domain Eukaryota; kingdom Viridiplantae; phylum Streptophyta; class Pinopsida; order Cupressales; family Taxaceae; genus Taxus; species Taxus chinensis. The sequence goes on along the minus strand of CM034153.1, from coordinate 682,478,299 downwards.
CGAATATTCACCACTAAAATTATCCCTGACGTGCGTGGCATTCTACCCTTTGTATATTCTCACATCACTCTGGGGGCATCCACACTTCATCATTCTTGTACATTGCTTTCAAAACAAGACCTTGGAAAATATTTAAAAAAAATTAGAAAACAATACACAAAAAATCTAAACATTTGGAAAAATCCCCTTTCTAGGGATAAAGCTACATTCGTCTCACAATGCTATCTTTGGGAAATCTAGACAAAATAGTGACAAACGTAGCCGTGAAAACTTATCTCCTTAGATAAACCCAAAAACATTAGAAAATATGTCAATGCTGTCCCACAAAAACAAAGTAGTGCTTTAATTACTTTTAGTTGTTGGTTTGTATAGTTTTGGTGTACTTAGTTCGTTAATTGTTATTTATTTAAAATGGATCATTTGCTTATCAAAAGTTGAATCTTGTTTGATTTAAATTGAGCATTGCATTACATACATTTAAAGGCTATCATGCTTGTAAATAGTTGTTGTAGGTTTCTTTGTTTGTTAGTGTGCTTCCTTATAGGGTTCATTTTTGCTTACTTAGATTAGATCTCATTTTATCTCTTGTTAGAGGTTTATGCATGTGTTTGTTTAAGTAGTAGTATGTGTATATTTTTTTAGTTTTGTTAACTTTTTCTTGTGTGTTCTTGCACAGTTGTTTGTTATCACATCTAACATCTATCATCTCATCACATTTATAACATCATTCACTACATCATATATCAAGAAACAACTAGGTATACATCATATATGAATGCTAAGCTAATCATCACGCACCGTATCATCAAATGGGGTCAAGAGGGATCGCAAATATCAAAATCTATCCCCCTGCACCCTTATCATCATATCATCCCATCCATATACATCTACAGTAACACATGAGAAATGCATATGATATCATCTAACATCCACAACACATGTATACATCAAACATCAAGATAACATACATGCAAATACAAAATCAGACAACATCATAACACATCCATAAGTGCTGAATCAAAACAAGAAACATGTAATAAGATTATACATAGAGTAATTTCTGATATAGGGTATTCTACATCATAGAATTATGCCCACTCATGTCACATGCATCAGGAAACAAAAAAATAAAGTACATCATCTCATAAACACGTATATCTGAGCCCAAAAAGTAATCCTCTATATACATGTGTGTCATATACATCTATATCAACAAAAATGGATATACATCGGTACTCTATATCAAAAATGCCTTCAGCTAAGGTGTACAAAGATGATACATCAAAAATTTCCATATATCTATACAAGTATAAAATTTCCAGATTGGTACTCAAAATGATACATCATCGATACAATATGCCATCTAAAAGGGGGCATGTATCAAGAAGAATCAGGCCTTCATCACGCGGCATCATCAAAATGAATAAATATACAAAGCTATACAACAAAATCAGCCTTCATACGAGGCATGAATAAAGAATATCTGTTCAAAAAGAAAGTGGAGCTCAACCATAGCTCTCACCCTCATCGGGGCTCCCAGGTCTGTCACCTGGTCAACAGAACAATGGTGGATGGGGAGGACTTGCACTAGATGGACCATCAGGCTGACTAGATGGTCCCTGTCTAGCCAACTGCTCTGGCATGGGCTGCCTAACTGATCTCAATGAGTGGCCTGATCTCTATGACCTGGACCCTGTCATGTTCGTCCCCTGACTGTCAAGGGAGTACCACTTGCTACTCTGGGGGAACTACCCTGAAGTGGCAGTCTTGTACAATAATGCCTCGCCACCAAGCCTCGTGGCATTATGAATCAAGTTAAAATATCCTAAAGAAAGGGCTATCTAAAGGGCAACATCTCACTCACCTGTCACTCTACCCAAATTAGCCTCAACCTATCTCAAAGAGGTAGCCTCTCGATCCCGCTCTGCAGTAACAGTCTGCACCTATACTCGGGCCTCATCCCTCTGTGCTAGGAGACCCTGTGACTGTATATATACATGGTCCCTCTAGGCCACAACCATCCATACTTGAGTCTGGGACTGGTGTAGGAGCCTTAATATCTGATCACCCTGTGTAGCCATCTCTCACACCTGAATCTTCCATAAAACACTATCGCTGCCCTGAGTGGCCTGTGTTCGGGCATAATCTCTCTCTGCTGTCAAAATTTGTATTTGTTGCTAAGCCTGGTCTCACTCTAATGTGAGGGCATGTACCTGGGTCCTCGTTGTTTCTCTCTCGCCAGCCACATGTAACTGAATAGTGATGACTACCTATAATTGTTACTGAAGAGCATCTCACTATCCACCTTTGCTGCTACTCTCTGGTGTATCAAAAGGCGCCCCCTGTCCTGGGAGTACATGCTAAAGAGGGGCATAAATCCCCATCAGAATGCCTACTAGGGGAAACTCTATGTCCATGGTAATGTATATATGTCTCGGCCTGGCCCTAGGGCCATGTCCCTGTGGTTGTTGTGGAAGGGAACCCTATCCCCCCTACCTCTAACATATTGGGGCTACGTTGGGCCAACCATCATCATCATCATCATCACTTTCATCTCCGCCCTCGCCACCTCTAGGAGGCCCCACTGGAGGAGGCCTCAAGCCGGCGTCATATGCCACTCTGGGAATGCTCAAACGGACGTGGGAGCATGCCATGGTACCATGGCCCATACTCCAGCATGGTATCCGAATCTCTGATCTATCTAAGTGGCACCCAAATAATAGGTGCCACCTATCGAAGCTAGCCAATGCTCTGTCATGGGTAATCTGTGGACCCATATAAAAATTCTCTCTGGCTTTGCGAGTGTACCATCTATCTGGCCCAGGAACATCTTGGGTAAGGCCAAACTGCCATTGACATTGATCCACTCTGTATAACTCCCACATATAGTTGCAGCTGCCCAAAATAAAATACTCTACTGTGGTGGTGTTGAGCTCTAGACAGTCCTTTGGCCACTGAAAATTCCTATAAGGCCTCCAGGCAATAGAAGCCTGGAGAAGCTCATCTAGCTCACGCATGTAATGGTATGTAACCCCCATGAAGGGTCACACATCGTCCCCTGTCGAGACCCAACCCATAGTACAAGGCTCATCGGGAGCCCGACCTCTCAGCACACCTAGGGGGCGACCAATGGCAATGTGGTCCCATGCCAAAATATGTAATAAACGATCAGGTCCTACTATCTTCTAATGGTAGTAGGTGATCAAATGGAGATCCCAATATAAATTTGCTAATATGCACTAACCCTAGCAATACGTTTATCCCTCCACCAAGCCCAGAATCACTCCTATGAGTCCCAGCAAAAATGAAGCACCAGTCTTGTCAGGGAGTAGAACTCCACTAACAAGAGCCATCATGTAGACCACTATGCGGTCTAACTCTAGATCATCTATGCATCGGGATATTATGATAGACATCTCGTGTCATGGTATGGAAGGAACACCGAACAAATGTTTGATGTGACGCTAAATGTCACTCCAGTAGTTCGTCGTCTTGATAAGTTGTCCCTAGATCTGGACCCGCATGATGTGCCATACATCCTCTAATGTAATGGTCATCCCCGGTCGAGAGGTGAAATCACTGGCTCTCGCTGTGCCACCGCTCTTCTATGGCCATCAGGAGGCTGTGCTCTAAAGTAATTTGGGGGATCTCGGCCACATAAGATAGTTCCGTCACGTGCAAAAGGCTCTCCAGGGTCACTCTATCCTCATCATCGAACTACACCTCTATCACAGCCAAGAGGCTATGGCGCTCACGAGTTTGAAGAATAAGTAACATATGCTGCAAAATCAATGCAAGTGTTAGCGTCTAACATTTCTATAATATTTTTCTAAGGAAAAATAAATCTTTTAACACATTTAATTTACTAACTATTCTTTTCTTCTAAGATAATCTCACCTTTTTCTTCTATAACTTGGTTATTTTCTAGCCAGTTGTCTCTTTCTCGCATGCTTCTAGAGCATACGTACCTCCTTTGGCACCTACGCACCCTAACCAACGTGTACACGCCCCTAGGGATGTATACATGCACTAACTTTCTCCTCTCTTTTGGCGCAGACCGATGCAGGACGTATACGTGCCCTTCTATGATGCCTACGCACCCATTTCGATGGATACACGTGCACATGTCTTTCCAAACCGTAGCTGATGCTTGTGTGCCCCCTTTTGTATTTTCTATGAGTACCTATGCGTGCACCTGTCCTTTCCAATGGATACGCATGCGTGTACCCACTTCTGCTGAGAAGGTACGCGTACTGTGTCCCTGTCCCCCTCGAACAGATGCGCATGCGTGTCTATGTCAAGTTTTGACACATGTGCGTGCGCGTACCCATCAATCTGACACATACACCTATGCGCATGCGTCAAAATTCCTCCTACCTACCCTAAAAAAACCCTAAAAAGTGTAATTAATGCGTAATTAATGGGGGGTTAGGGCACTCACGAATGGTCCATCCACTAGGTCCCACATGTACTCCTGGATATGATCCGCGTGCCTCGTCCTCCTTGGTATCCTCGCCATCTAACTCCAGGGCTCTCATTTTTGCTCGCGGTAAAAATTTACAAAGGCATTAGTCGAAATGAGTTGGTCGTGATTGTTTTACCGATGTCGGGTGAGTATATTAACCCATCGTGATGCCCATGGAGCATATTTTTCCCCGCCGTGATCATTCTAACGTTCTTCTATCCGTCGTGATATTTATTTTTGTATTAAAATAATTATTTTTACTAATTTTCACACGCTGGGGCACTTCGTGATGTCCAATGGTCCCTTCTTCGTCGCACTGAGATAAATTATGAACCTTTCAAGCACCTTTTCCCACCTTTTTCCTCTATTTTTCATCTATTTTTCCCCATTGTGATGATTATTTACTAGTTTATTTTAAATAAATTATTCTCGACCCATCTTTCTCCTTGTTGGTGCATATTCTGAGCTTTTTGACAGCTTGGCCTTCCCACTACCGCCTAGGCTTGTGTTTTTCGAAGATCTTTGATCTTTTAAAAAATCTTCTAACCGATCAAAAACCTAGAAAATGAAAAAAATCAAAAAAATATATTAAAAAACCACAAAAATATTGGAAAATAGAAAAATGGCTTAAAATTGATTAAACCAATCATCTACGGCTGAAATATGTGTCTATTGCATAGCACTCATCCCAGATCTTGCTGACATTCTCAAAATTGTTTGAAACAATGACTCGCGCATCACCAAAATCTTCAATCACCTAAACAAGCTATGTTGCTTACTTCGTTTGTACTCTGGGGCACTAATCAATCACCTAGTATTGTTTTCAATGTGCACATTACTTTTTCATAGGATGGAAGTGTCCTCCATCTTCCCCCTTGCATAATACACCTTGTTTGGGGCATCATTCTTCACCCTATTCATTTATAAAAACATTTGGGACTTCATATTGATAACAAAATATTTGTGCAACTATCTTGAATGTTGTTGGTTTAAGTGTGTGTGATTGTACTTATTTCCTTGTCAGGTGATTCGGTTTATTTCTCATATTGCATTGCATTCATGTATGTTGCATGGAGTTGGTTGTTTTGGCAGAGGGTGATTGTTTTTATCTTGGATTTTAATTTCATTTTACGCTTCCGTCGTATGCTCACATTTTAACAAGGACCCATGAGGAGGATTCTAAGCATTATGATGATTAAAATATTGTTAGCAATTGATTTGTGGATAGCTCAATATCCCTTTTCTTCTAGTTTCTCATCTTCTCTGAACACTTTTCTCTCTACTTGTTTCTTTTTTGATCGTCAATTGAGTTTCTTCATCACCCCATCGACACTCGAGGGAGCATTCGTCATCCTTCACCCTATTAATTTTTCTTCTACCCCTTCAAAAAAATTTCTACTTGCTTGTGTTTTTCTACTTTCTTTGAAGTGACGTCGCTTGCGTGACCTCAAAGAGGGGAAAATGTAGACACTTGTAGTTTTCTCAATACACTATTATTTCTAATGGTGCACTAATGCTTCTTCCTTTTGAAAATTGATGGCACAGTGCCAGTTAGGCCTATCTAACTCCCTTCATACAACACCCTTTTGGTCATTTTTTTCCTCTTATAAACCATTTAAACAGGCAATTATAGCCTCATTCTAACTACATTAGCTTCTTATTCCCTTCTAGCTCACTTCTATTAGCTCCCTGGAAGATCAATCCACTTCGTTGGATTGAGGAAGCCCTTCAGAACCCTTCCAGAACCCTAATAACTCTCTAAGAGAGATTAATTAGTCTAACCTAGGTTAATTACCCTCTAACATAGTCAAATCACACTTTGACTTGCTAAAGTGTTTTTTAGACTTTAGCCTTTGTCCCACATGCACCCAAATATCCCTTGTCTTCCAAACCAAAAACTATAAATAGGGCTATACCCCCTCCCTCATTTCCTAAGAATTCTCTCTTCTTTCTAGCACAAATTATAGCAATTTGATTAGGCTTTAGTTTGTATTTCACCTTCTTTCATTTGAGCTAAAAGCATTTAATCTTGTATTTCATAGCATTAACATAGAGTAAAAGGGAAGATCCATTGGCCTTGAAGCCATTAATGGCAAGATCTCTTTCTCTTAACACATAAACTGAATGCTTAGATCCTCTTAGAGTTCATTATTTCAAGCTTTCAAAGAATAGAGATTAACTTCATTTGCTTAGTTTGCATGTTTATTTCAAATTAATGTATGCAAGGAAGGAAATCTTGCTCATTTCTTATCACATGGTCCATTGATCAGATTGTTAAAAGCCTTTGGGGTTTCTTTAGAGATTCTTACCCCAAATCCATGGCTTTTACAACTTTTCATTGAACACGCACTAACCTATTAGAGACACCAATCCCCAAATTGTGATGAATCAACCTCAAAAAAACATAGGTCCACCTTCTATAGTCACTTATTCAACCTGATGATGGAAATTTCACTTCCCTTTAGACACACAGATCAAATTAATGAAATCAGATCACCTTATATTTTTGTTCTTTTATGTTGTTCATACTTTCATTATCCCCCTTCTTCTCTACTTTTTCGTGCACTTCTCAGCTATCTACTCTTATTAATATTTTCTTTTCTCTTTTTCTACAGCTTTACCCTTTCAACACAAATGTCAACATTCACTTCCAGCATACACATGTTGTTCTCACTCTACATTCTTCTTACTGGGTATGCATCTGAATGACATATATATTTTATATATTTACTCTCCTCTATTTTGTTGTCTTTTCAACATCATTTTACTTTAGATCTTCTCATGACTCTTCATATTCATGGGCATTTTGATTTGGAATAGTCAAAATTTGAATATAGAATGCCAAAGTAAAAGAACTATCAACACTCCTTAATGGCTATAAAATATCATTGCTTAGTGGCCTTTGGCCTTCCATGGTTAGATAGAAAATTACCAATTAGATACCTTTGGCTTTTCATCGCCACTTTACACACGTGTAACACATGACTTGCTTATTTGTTGTATTCTTGTTGCATATTTACTACATTCTTGATGCGTACTGGTTGCATATATGTTGCACATCTACAGTTCTCACATCATTTACTCAGCAATTCATTGTTTCTTCTCTCTGATGCATCCTCTCACACAAATATACACTTCCTTTCACATTTCCTCCTTCTTCATAGAAGCTTGTTGTCTCTTATCACCTGCACATTTTATCACACCATGCTCACTTATATTTCTCACCTCCACATACTTCTTCAGTTTTCTCTTTATCTTCTTCAGTAAGTTGCCATTTCTCCATACTCAGAGATCAATTTGAGATTCAAACAATTTTCTTCATTAATTTCTCTGATCTTCTCCTTTTCAGTTCACACTTTCCTCTCTACTTATCCATTTTCTCCATGTAGGCATACTCTCTTTACATATTGCATTATTTTCTCCACAACTTCAACATTATAATTTGTTGCTTTCTCCTCTCAAGCACTCTTCAAATAATAATTCTACATGTACTTTTATACATGTGCACATTCTCATCATTGGCATCATACAATATGAAAGTTGGCCATAGTTACAAAAAATATCAATGCCAAGATACATGAGTGAACCCAAAAAAATGGGTGTTCCAGAAAATTTAATATATGAAAAAATTAGAGTTAAAACAGAGATAGTCTGCCAATATCTATAAGATCATAAACTTGTTCTCAAAACCTTGGAAGGTTGGCCAAACATGATCATAAAAACTGATTCAACAATCTCATAAATGCATTACAACAATTGGCCCAAACTATTGGTTCTAAACCAAAATATCCCACATACTTCAGAAAATTTTTGAAGCATTATGTTCATACTCTAAAGCAAATAGAATAAACTTCAGACATAATCCAAAGCAATAGAAAAGACTTCAGACAAAACTTTGAAGTAATTAGAACAGACTTCGGATAGACTTTGAAGCACTCTGGTTAGACAACAAAACAATAGAAAGAGACCCTGAAGAGAAAGAATAAGACTCTAAAGTGAAAAACAACACTCTTTCAACACTTTTCTTTGTTAGTTAAATCCTGTAACAACCTTTGACATCGATGGATCCAACCAATTTGTTGTATCCTTCAACTTCCTTTGACATCAATGACAATTATTCCAACATGTATACATTTGGAATTGTAATAAAAAAAATTAATATTTTTCATTACAAGTTAATTATTATAACAATGCAAGCACCATTGTTAGTGTGTTGTCTACTAGTTTGCACCTCAAGTGGATAATTTTATATTGTGAAAGATCCTTCAATAACAAGTCATGTGTCTTCAAATTCAAGATGAGTTTTTATTTTAGTTTTCCATGTAGCGTAGTTGTCTCCTCTCCGGAGCTAGGAATATGGCATAAAAATTTTAGGATCATTTGTAGCCATAATGGAGATTGTGTGTGACAGAAGAGGTTCTTATTTCTTCTTGATAATTTTTAGGGATAATGCCACATATTTCGTTGTTGTAGTTGTATTAATCATTTGATGTAGTAGTCCACATAACTAAATTACCCGTAAGATTTTCCCATAGGCACCATATATCCCATATGATGTGAATGAGTTTTGAAAACTTTTGATTGTGCAAAATGCACATATACATATACATATACATACATACATGCAAGTATACATACATACATACATGTGTGTGTGTGTGTGTGTGTGTGTGTGGGGCGAAGATTTCTAATTTACTTGTTTATGCTTAGAAAACTTCAAAAACATTTAAAAATAATTTTATGATGGTTCAAAGAACTAAAAATTTTAATATAATTTCAAAAAATGTGGCAATAGTTTAGCTTATGGGCATGCACACTTTGCAAGAAATCAATTAATCGTGGTTTCAAGGCTTTATAAGGAAAAAATTAATTTTGTTAACCATAGTTTTGTATCTCAAAATATTTAGGGGATGTAAAAACTTCCTAAAAAGGGTTTTTCAATGTTATTTTTAGGAAGGCTCACAAAGTTTCAAGACCTAACTCCTTCTAATATGTCTAGTATGAAATTAACCGTAACTTTAAGCATAACAGATGACAACATTAAAAACATGAGTTCTAGGATAAACTTTTTTTAAAATATTTTATCGTGTGAAAATAAATGAATAAAGAAACAATGTGACCAAGTTTTAGCTTCTACCTCCTCATGTTTGTGAGATATGAATTATTAATCTATTCAAATAGACTATAGAAAAAATCAAATTTTCTAAAGTTTATTTTTAATACACTATTTAAAAAATCGTTCAACCCTAATTTATATGCACATTAATAAAACTTTAGTTTAGGAGTTACTTTTTAAAATAGGCCAATGAAGAAGCACATGTGCGTGTAGATTTTGTTGGGATTTATAATATTAAGTGAGAAAATTCTTATTATAAAACTGTCAAATGACCTGGGCCGTCTTTTAAAGAGTGGATCATGACCAACCACCTTGTATATAACAAGGTGATCCTTTAGAGATTGGTTACATAGATTGTAACATTGTATGTGAGCTATATGTGCAAGTAGTTTTGTAAGTCTCATGAGAAAATGTGTGAAGCCGTTATAAATTCCTTAGAGAAAGTGTAACTGCATGTGAAGTAGTGGGAGTGCTGGGTAAAAGTATATTCTCAATAAAGATAAGTGATTTCTCGGTGGCTTTTTTACCTTTCATGGTTTTCCCACTTAAATCTGGTGTTCTTGTGTCATTTACTTTATTTTTATTTTCTTTCAGATCTTGTTATTACATTCTGTAATCTAAAATATATAAACATCTAAATCTATGATTAATTACACATCATAATCTATAATCTTCGGCAATTTATTTTATGCATCTATAATTCGTTAATTATATCTTCCCTTAAAAATCCTAATCTATAATCTTCGGCAATTTATTATGTGGATCTATAATTAGTTATTTATGCATTTCTGTAATTTCCTAACATGGTATTAGATCTGGTGATTATACGTGTGCAGGATTGATCTGGAAGCTTTTAATTTGTTAGAGTGAATAATCTTGAAGTTTATTTATAGATCTACGAACCCCTAATTTTTTCACAAGTCACCTTCAAGCTAATCAGGTTTAAAATTCTAATTATCACCCAAATATATTATTGAAAATATTGGTTAAATGGATGTTTAGATCATTTTTGGGAAATTATGTTCTTAGATCATGTGTTTTTGCATCCTAATTCAGTCGTTTATGGTTAAATCGGTTGTTTGTTATGTTTTTTTAAGCATTATCAAGTTGTAGTTATTTATAGTTGTGGATAGATATTTTTAGATCCAGTTGTGGATCTTCAAAGGTGTTCTTTACATGCAATTTTTTCATTTATGTCTTCTAAAGTCCAATTCCAACACGTTGTGTCAATATCATTTATTTTTTTCTGTAAGATTTGTTTTTAAGAAGCTTGTGCTAATCATTAAGTTCCAAGTAGATTCGTTATGTTATTCTTATAATAGATATTTTCATTTTTGCAATGAAGCTCGAGCCCATCATAAATTGCTCCAAGTAGCTTTTTTGTAGATATTTTTGGTTTCGTGAAAAGCCTCATCCAATAATTTTTCTCCATATATCTTCACATTGTTAGTGCCATTTAAATAGACCTTATCATTTTTGTGAAGCCCAATCCAATCAAAAAGCTTCATGTTGCTTCATATTGTCATTTGTTTTGTAGTTCTTCATTTATCAAATCAAAAAATGAGAGAAAATAAGGGTCTTTCCATAATCTTATCATTGATCAGATATTGGTTTTTTGCACTTTGTTCTGATGGTTACAAAATCTGATCCAAATAGATTGTTGTAAGTATTTCACATTGTCATTCTTATATTATCTTTGTCTATAATGACATGCAAAATTGGAGCCAATAGATATTTCTCCAAGTAGCTCTATATTTTGTTCTAGTCAATATTGTATTGTATTGTCTCTCTCAGATGTGAAGTTTGAGCCAATATATTTTCTCGAAGTTTCTTATTGTCATTTCAAAAATTTTGGTGTTTTAATTATTGCAGTGGACTATCCAATAAGTATTAGCCAAATTTTCACATTTGTCAATCTTTTTTAGATTAACGAAAAGAAAGCCATTAAGAAGGCTCCAAGTGTGTTCATTTTTTCTTGAGTAATCTTTGTAGCAATGTGAAGTGGTGAAATAATAGCAAAACAATACCATTTTTTTTTTGTGTTGCAAGAATTTGTATTTCTTTCGCAATGTTATACAATGGTTAAATGTGTCAGTGGTTAACCAATAAGGTTTAACCACCTTTTCTCAATGTTGCTTTAAAATACTTTGTCACTCTTTTTCAGCTGCGAACCATTAGAAGGTGTATACGTTTTCTGCATTTTGTTTGTCCTATGTTATATTGTCACAAGTCTGACCTCTGTTCGATACAAGTGATCCAATAAATTAACGACATGTTATTATGGTTTATCCATTTCTTTTTTCTATTATTGGTCTTCTGTCTTGTTATGTTGCACTGCGAAGTGTGATCTAATAGCAAATATTGACGTGTATTTTCCTTTTCATAGTTTAGTTTTTTGTATCTTTTACCATGTGTCTCTTTGTTTTTTCATTTATTTTTTAACCCTATTTGACAGACCCTATAATCTATTCATATTTGTTTAAATTCTAGGGACTTCACATCTGTCCCGAAGGATCTACTTTAGAATTTATCATAAAGACAGAAATGTGTACCTCTTAATATTGTTTATTTGTGCCACTTGTCACCTCCTTCTTTGAATGTTATTTAATTTTTTAATTTGTAAAGTTAAGTAGCTCAGTTAGCTCACTTGTGGTGATCACCCCCATGGAGTTGTAGAATAGCTCATCGATCTAATTTTTCCTTCTTTCTTTTTTGACCCTCTGTTCGGATCTGAAAGTTTATTAAATTTGGTTTATTTCACTTATTTTAATTCCACGAGGGAAATCTCCCAAAATTGGAATAATGTCGAAATTGTAACGCATATCTCTCTTTACTTCATTGGATTCCTGCCGACATGGTTTTTTCCTTATTGTTTTAAACTCATTTTAGTTAAAGCAATATGTTTTTGTATTTGTTTCATTATTAAGAAGGATTATAGCTTCACTAAGTTGAAGCTTAGTTAGCTCATTTTTAAACATGATCATAACGAATTATTGTTATTTTTTCCTAGGTTGTTTGCATTCGTATAATAAATAAGAAATTTTCTAGTTTGTTTTATTTCTCTAAATTTATCTCTCCTATATAGAGTTGAATCATTTTTTATCTAAATTGATTCTACATAGTTTTTTGGAGAATTTAAAATGTCCGTTAACCCTAGAAATTATAATCAGAAGACTAAAACCAGATTAAATATTTAAATCCAATTGTAATTTTTCATTGTTAACTTACAAAATTTCAAAATCTTAAAGTCAAATTTAATGCCTCATGTAATAAGTGTCCCAAATTTCATAATAAAAAGTCTGATTAGTAGTCTATGTGAAAACTAATAAATTTTCATTAAGAATAGTAGAAATAGTAATGTCTAATAATCAGAAGAAAAATCATGCAAATAATGCTAAGCATTCTATTGCACTGTATACTTCTTTCTCAACCTCAAATGATAATGAATAGATCCTACATAGTAATGTCTTTGTTAAGGATCGTGGCTTGTATTTATGATTATCCTCTCAGATATTGTAAAATGTGAGGAAAACATATATCTTTGAGATAATTCCATCATTAGATCTGAAATTTGTGGAGATGATAAACTGGTAAATGGGTTAATTAGGAATTTCTTGTATGTTCCTCAATTCAAAAAGATGATATTTTTTCTTTCTTTTAGTTAACTTAAAAAACTATAAAATATTATTTGCTGCAAGATAAATGGTTTTTGTAAAATATGTACTTAGTAATGTTATTTCTTCTAGTATTTAGAAAAATGGCTTATATATTTTGTATTTGTGTCTTAATCTTGATTTTCTTCCTTCTTATAGGAATGATATTCAACTTTGGCATGAAATGTTAGGACATAAAAAGGTCTCACCAATATCTACAACTATTTTGAATTTTTTTTAGAAATTGTTCCTTCTATTATAATGAATGTAGACATTGAGGGGGATATCTCTCAAAGATTGACTCAGACAAGAATTCGTGAATGGTCAATAGGTCTGGTTTCAAACTTTCATCCTAAAAGCTTAGAAGAACCTAAATTTTTTTTGTTTGCGTGTAAACTTAAGAAATCTTTGTATGGTCTTAAGAAAGCTCCTAAGAGCTTGGTATGCTAAGATAAATTGGTTGTCTAATAAGTATGGTTTTTACAATTGTTTTGTTGATAATGATTTCATTTGTCAAATATGAATAGAGTCATGATATATTTATTGTCTTATATGATTGATGAACTCTTGATCATACTAGTAGTAACAAGAATCCAAGTCTTAGAATAAAAGAGTAGTTAAGAAAATGTTTTGAAATAACTGATTTAGGAATTTTAAATAATTTTCTAGGCATGGTTATTTGTGAAAATCACAAATCTATTGATGCATCACAAGCTCAATATGTTACTAATATTCTCAAAAGTGTTACTATGATTGATTGTAAGCATGTCTCTACTCCCATGGTAGTTTGATTTATTTAACTATCACTAGGCCTAATATATCCTATACAGATGAAATTATTTCTAGATACATGTAGGATCCATATGTGTACAATTGATTATGTTTTGTATTATTATTATTTTGAGCATGCACAATTATTTGGTTATTATGATTCTAGCCATGCTGATGTTATGTTGCATATACATATGGATTTATGTCCAAGTGTTTTTGGTGCAGATGTCATCACTTGGAGTAGCAAGAAGAAACCATAAGTTTCTATCTCTTCTACTGAAGCAGAGTATAGAAGTGCTATGAAATTAGTAAAGGAAACTATGTGGCTAAAAGGATTGTTTAGTGAACTCCATATGGGCATCAAAGGAAGCATAAATACTCTTCTATGTGACATCCAGACTTGCAATGTTCTCTTGCTAAATAATATAGTTCATCATCATAGGACAAAGAATATCAAAGTTCATATGCACTTTATTCAATAAAATGTCCTGAACGGTGATATTGAGTCTTAAGGTTTTGTTTTAATGAATATCAAGCTATAAATATTATTTCAAAAATTTGATGTGTGATGTAAATTTTTCCAAGGTTTGTGCTATGATGGAAATTTCGTATATTATTTCTTTTAATCATGTGGATTACATTGATCTCCACCTCTAAATCAACAGCGTATATGTTGCTTAGCCTTTCAGAGCTTCCCTTAAAGGGGGGAAATAATAAATTAGCATGTTGCATTTTTTTTCTTATGGAATTCCATCTCTTAACGGCCTGAATGTGTCAAGGTAGACAATTCCAAGATTATTGTCTATGTTGTTTTAAGTAAATTTTCATGTGTATGAAGTTTACTTGTAATTCCCAATGAAGCATTAGCTATGGGTATTCCTTTTTTTATAAATGATTCCATAAGTTGATGTAAATATTCATCCTAAATCACTTTATCTTCAGAATTTGTATAGGTTCCTTTATATTTCAGTTTTTATGGAATCCTTGTAGAACTATTTTGAACCGTTAAAAAATAGTGCCTCATGGCTTCTATAAAACCCGGAATGTGTTTTTCGTGGTTTGTATAAGTCAGTAGGACACTACGGTAGTATATTGGAGATTTGAAAACCCTGCGGAAATTTGGTGTAGTGTACTATGGAACTAAACTTGTGGAAAAAGTGTTTTTGGATGCTATCCTAAATCACGTGTTTATTTATGGATTGCAAATCCTTTTGTACTAAATGGTGACTTGGAATAAGGAACAAATATTAACATGTATTTTGCATGTTTCCCCACTTAAAATTAAGGGGAAGTTTTGGGGGTTATAATATTAAGTGGGAAACTAACTATTATGAAACCACCAAATGACCTGGGTAAGATTTTAAAGAGTGGATCATGTACCACCCGCCTTGTATATAACAAGGTGATCCTTTAGGGATTGGTTACACATCGTTGTAACATTGTATGTGAGCTATATGTGTGAGCAGATTTGTAAGTCTCATGAGTAAATGTGTGAAGTAGTTCATAAATCCTTAGTGAAGGTGTAATGACATGTGAAATAGTGGGAGTGCTGGGTAAAAGTATATTCTCAATAAATATAAGTGATTTCTCAGTGGGTTTTTTAATCTTTCATGGTTTTCCCACTTAAATCCGGTGTTCCTGTGTCATTTACTTTATTGTTATTTTCTTTCAACTCTTGTTATGACATTTTGCAATCTGCAATATGTAAACATCTAAATCTATGGTTAACTGCATGTCATAATCTATAATCTTCGGTAATTTATTATGTGGATCTATAATTCGTTAATTATATCTTCCCTTGTAAATCCTAACAGATTTTGGATATTTTCTTTCTTTCCTCTCAGGAATAATATTGTTTTTTATTTTCAACAACAATTGAATGTATTCTCTAATTCTAATGCAATAGGTAGTGCATGGGTGACTCCTCCTTGACATATTTGTAATTTATCCACCTTTTGAATAGTTCTACAGATATTTTTTCCACTACCAATATTGTGCAGTAACCTGTGGGTGTAGAAAAAAAAGGTTAGGATTGTGAAGAGGTGAGTTCAAATAAGGCTCTCTCTCTTTTTCAAACATCACATTATCCTCACAAACTCTCTTAATTTATTCCTAAACCTCCCTAATAGGTTCAAAGTCTCCCTATTTTGATACTAAGTGTAAAACTAGTATAGACACTAGTTTTTTCGGCACCTTGTATGACCTATCCACACCCCTCACATTTACATTTCAAACACCAAGTTTATCCCATTATTATATGAACCATATCTCACCCCCAAAAAATCATACATTACCCCCCCCCCCATAAATACCTATTTACCTCACCCTAAATATCTTAAACCACCTAAAATAGTTTTTACCCCATTTTAGCCTAACCTCTCAACCTTCTAACCTCCCTAACACTTGTCTACTCACTTCCAAATCTAAAATAACTCATTTGGAAGTGATTTAAACCAATTCCAAGCGGGTTTCCCCACTTTTCCAAATCACCAACGATTCTAACTAATCATTGGTGATTCTATATAATCCCATCAACTTTACTAAATCCATATCCCAAGATATTGTAGCGAAGCCCTGACACTTTGGACATTAATATGACATCATCTACAACATCCAATAACTTTATCAATTCTTGTCAAACCTTTAGAGAGTTGATATTATCACGAGGTTATTTTGCATTGTTATCATCTTTGTTTTACTCCCCAAACAAGGTATATATTGTCTCTTTGTATTGTCTTTCCATCTATGCACCTGGTATCAAAACAATTCAATCATTGAATCTCGTTTTATGATGTTGATTTGATCTGGACTCGTGTTGTGGATACGTGGTTTCATGGTGTTCTAAATAGTTATATTCTGGAATATTCAATTTCGACGTATTTTTGTCTAGAGGTAGCTGAATTCTAGTTTTTGCAGTATCCAAGAGGAGTATATCAACAAGGTATTCCATTGGCGATCAAGATCTTGATGGTAGCTTTTAATCTGGAGAGTAAACCAATGGCTAACTAAACTTCACCACATGTGAGGGTAGGAACAGGTTTGGTGAAAGATGGAAAACCTAGTGGTAGAGAGGCAGAGAGTGGAGAGGTGGCTTAAGTATAATGAGGTGCATGAGAGGGAGATAAAGAAGTAGTTTTCCGTTCTAGAAAGTATGGCGTTGAGGAGAGAGATGGATCGTGAAGGATTTACAACTCACGTAGAAGATGTGGAGCTAGAGCATCAGGAACTCCCCCATCTTGGAAAACATGACAGAGATCCCCCCTTTGCCTCACACAGAAGTACACCAGAAGAGACTACCTAGGCCGCGAGCATGTATCTTAATCTACTTGGTGACCTAGCCCTTGCACTTGGTTTTTCAGTATCTAGTACGAAAAATAACCAGCAAGCTAACTTGGGAAGTAGGAGATCAGGAGTAAGTCAAGGAACAAGTACATCAATGGCAGGACATATAGCTTCAATGATATTTAGAGGAACATTCTTAGGTGAATCATCCACATAGAATGTGAGTGCGTAAAATGTTGGGTTCACCTCTAGAAGTGAAACTACCTCACAGACTATAAGGCTTTAGTATAGTATTACTATCGGAGCATAGGGGAGTACATCTACAAGTCTTATTCCAGCTACAGGTGGAGGATCAGGAGGTATATGTGGTTCTAGTTCTGGTGGATCTGGTGGTTCTAGAGGTAGAGGGAACACAGGAGGTTCTAGATCAAGTGGTCAAGGCCCGCAGCAACCACAGAACATTTATATGGAAATGTCTCTTCATATTTCGGAGTATAGAGGCATAGAGGATGTTGTTGAGCATGTGCACATGTTTGAAATGTTATGGCATGTGAAAGGGATCATGGCTGCTAATCATAAGGCAAGTCAATTTGCTACTAAATTATAGGGATGTGAACACAGCTAATATAGGAAGTTTGACCCTGATCAAACTTGCGTGGATTATGTAGAATTGAAGAATGCTTTCTTAAAATATTTCCATATCCCTGAGTTTGAGAAGAAGAGTATAAGTGCACTCGAGGATATCAAACAAGGCACTACTTAGAGTGTACGTGAGTATGTTTCCCATTTTAAGACACTTCTATCTAAGTTATCTTATGATATTCATGTAACCCAGCATGCACAATGGTTTGTTGGAGGATTTGATTACACCATTTAGAAGGGTGTTGTCACATAAGACATACATTGATCTACATGAAGCACTAGAAGCAGCTTTGCGTGTTGAGGCAGTTGGGAGCATTGACACTGGCATTAGTCCATTCTTAGAGGCACAGATTGCAGCTATGGAAAAGTAGTTAGAGAAGCTATCAATAAATTCAACCCATGAAACGAGCTCAGGAATTTGGTGTACATATTATGAAGTGGAAGGTCACACCAAGCATAGTTATCCTTGTAGATATGTACACTCATTACTGTTGGATTGTGAGATCTTTCATTTGAACCATGATGTTAGTCATTGTCCTTTGTTACCGAGCATGATAAGGAAGAATGTATCCAAATTTTGAAAAATTTGTAAGTCCACGACCCATGATACTGAGGATTGTCAATTGATTGGTCAGATCTAGGATGCTATAGACATTGGGGTACGACAGACAAGTATAACAGATAACTCTAAGGGTAAGAATGATCACCAGGATCAGGATCATAATCAAATGCGCTATGACAGGAATGAGGGGAATTTTAAAGGAGTTTGTGGAAGGGGACGTGGATATCATGGTGGATATGGAGGACGAGCCCGCGATGGAGGAAGAGGTGAGTTCCCTCATAGAACATGTTATACATGCGGATATCCTGACCACTATAGGCGTGAATTTCCTCATAATATTACATGTTCTTTCTGCAGAAAGAACCATAGCTATGAAGAATTCCCAGACTTATATGAGAATATGAGTAAGCAACATAAGCAAGAAAACAAAGGTGTCGGGATGGTTAGAATCTAACACACGGTAGAAGATCAATGGATGCCCAAGATAGCACCAGGACCTGAGGCATTGATAGTGAAGACTACTACAAGATCTGAAGTGGCACATGCAAGAGAGGCATTACACTAGAAGCCTACAATCACAAGGGAGAAGGTTTTGCATACAAGGTACCCAGATCCTACTCATCAGAAGGAAGTTTACCAGGATATCATGGAAGTGATAAGGAATCTTTAGGGTGAGATACAGTACTTAAAGGAGCAGAAGAAAGCATCAGAGATCATCTAAACTGATATCGATGATCTAAGAGAAGTGTGCAAAATGTTGCACCAGGAGAACATCATTCCACTATTAGGAAGTTGGTTAAAAGGGAACACTCTGTGCACAAGTATTTAGACCGGATGACAGATTCTACATGTAAATCTTCCCCCTGATAGCATTGACTATGATAAGGAAATTAATCTGAATATTGTTGTGGATGGATGGTTATTGAGCAACATATTAATTGATACAAGTGCGGAAGTAAATGTGCTTACATTAGATGCATGGCTAAAAATGGGGAGTCCTCCGTTGTAGCCATCATCTAATGTATTGTTTATGGAAACCTTGACTAAGGCCGCTCTCATAAGAGTTTTGAAGTATGCATCTATAACCATATAAGGGGCCAAGTTCACTGGAGATTTTGAGGTATTAGCACTTGCAGAAGTAGACAATTTTCCAGCCTTGCTTGGACACCCTTGGTGCTATGTGAATAACGCTGACATGAGATTCAATAAGGGGTATATCAGCTTTGAGAACAAGGAGGAAAAAGTTGTGATACCTCTAAAAGATGGGAAGTCTATACCATATATTGAGCCTCTAAGTGAGGAGGACTTAAACAGAATTTATGTACGCGCTATTCAGGACCCGGAGGTCAATGAGTCATCAAAAGAAGGCATCCTACAGTGGGAGGATTCTCATTCTATTAGTGATACTACGAGTATTGCTTGTGAAAATCGGGCTCATGGTACATATGAACTGGTAGGGCGCGAGGTGAAAAGCACGGTTACGCACAAGAATGGACTCCATTCGGTTCAACGGATAGGTAGCACAGTAGCTTGGTATACATGGGCAGAAGATCTTCCTATATTTTTTAAAGCCATGGAAACATGATGGACAGCTCAAATTAAAAGAAGAGATATGTTAGTATATACCTTGCATGGGACAGCAATGCGCTGATGGAAAGTCCACAGAGATAATCTCATAGAATGTGAAGAGATTGGGATCACCCTATCTATTAGGTTTGTAAGGAACAATGGACCTACACAGATCTACACTTATCATGGTGATCAACCTATTCAGCATCACATTCAGCAGTGTGAGAGACTTTGGACAGCAAGACAGGAAGCATTACCACCTTCACTCTGGGTGCATAGATTGTATTCTACACTACAAGGATGCACACGTGCATGGTATGTATACATAGAACTACATCGAGAGACTGGAAACTGGAAAAAAATGACTACAAGAATTATCTAGACCTTTGACTACTTTTATTCCCAACCTCCAATAGAAGAGGCATTAAACTTTGTCAAGCACTTAATTATGGGAGATAGTGCAAAAGAAGAAGAGCATATTCAGGAATTATTTGGTGAGACAGAGTCTAGATCACAGTTTGAAAAGGACTCCCTAGTACTTGAACGTGCTTACCTTGAGAAGGAGAAAGGAAAGATGGTTTACATCGTGGATGATGAGGAATTTGAGAACCTAGATATTGAACATTCACAAGTGGTGCGCGAGGTCTTGGAAAGTGTAAACAAGGATATGCGCACCTATCACAAACCTATGAAGATAAAGAAGGTGAATATAGGTTCGGAGGTTGAGCCTAAGGAGGCCATCATTGGAGACTACTGGTAAGACTTGGAGGTAGCAAAGAGTATTGAGCTACTCAAGGATTATCAGGACTTATTCCCTTGAGGGTATCATGAACTTAAAGGCGTACATGAATCACTTGGGAAAATGAAGATAAACCTTAAGGAAGGTGCATGCCCCATGAGAAAGATACCTTACAGAATGAATCCTAATTTGCACAAAAAGGTAAAAGAAGAAATTGATAAAATGTTGAAATCAAGAATTAACAAACCCCTTGATGAGTCAGAATGGGTTATTCCAATGGTGATCAGTATCAAGAAGGATGGATGAATTAGAATATGTGTGGACTACAGGGAGATAAATTTTATCTATGTAACATACCCATTCCCTACGCCATTTACGGATGAAATACTAGAAGGTGTTGCAGGGCACGAAGTATACTCTTTCACAGATAGGTTTTCCGGGTATCATCAAGTTAGGATTGCTCAGGAGGATCATGAAAAGACTACATTTACTACTGAATGGGGCAGATTTTCCTATATTGTAGTGCCTTTTGGATTGAAAAATGTGACTGTTGTATTCTCACGTATAGTTTTTCATGCATTCAAGGACTTTATTCACAACTTTTTGCAGGTTTATCTAGACGATTGGACAGTATATGGGCTTGTGAAAAATCATTGTGAAAATTTGGGCTTGATGTTTGAACAGTGCAGACAATTTAATCTCTTAAAACATCAAGAAGTGCATATCTACTACACCATTTCAAATACTGTTAGGACATATAATCTGTAAGGAAGGTATTTAGGTTGATCCAACTAAGGTTGCAGTCATTCTAGGCGTGGAGGTGCCTACCAGTCAAAGTGAGGTGCGCAGATTTTTAGGTCATACAGGATATTATAGAAAATTCATCAAAGGGTATGCTAAACTTGCTACACCCTTGGAAGAGTTACTGAAGGGGAAAGGTATATGTTATTGGGGAGAACCGCAACAACGTGCATTTGAGATATTAAAGGAGAAACTTACTACTTCACCCATTCTGCATTTTCCCTCAAGGGATAAACCATTTCATGTGCATGTGGACACCTCTGACATGGCCATTGGCATTGTGTTAGCTCAACCTAGCAAAGCTATTATAGATTATCCAAAAAAAATTGCTAGTAGGAAGATGACTCCTATTGAACAAAATTATACAACTACAGAGCACAAAGCTTTGTCAATGATCTATGCATTGCACAAGTTTTGACAGTACTTGTTAGCAACACCATTTGTGTTTTATATAGATCACATGGCATTGAAGTAGTTAGTAAACAATCCTGTCTTACAAGGGTGCATATGCAGATGGGTACTTCTATTTCAAGACTTTGACTTCACAGTTGTGGTGAAGCCAAGGAAAAGCAATTCTACACAAGACCATTTATCTAGAATCAACTCAGGAGAGGAAGCACAGATAATTAAAGAAACCATGCTAGATGCACAATTATATAGGTTATAACGTACACCCATGAAATTAGAAGACTTTGTTGTCTTTCTACGAACTGGTATGACACCAGAAGGAATGAAGGCATTAGAAAAGAAACAACTTTCTATAGGCATGGCACCATTTATGTTAATCAGTGGTGACCTCTACAAGTTAGGCAAAGATGAAGTATTACGACGTTGTGTATTAGAGCATGAGCGCAAGGATATTATGGAAGAGGCCCATGGTGGTATTGCAGGAGGCCATTATACAGGTAATGTGACTGCCCAGAAGATACTACTTGTTGGATTATGGTGGGAGACACTTTATAAATATTGTAAGGTGTATTGTAAGGCGTGTGACCATTATCAACGCCTAGGTAAACCAAGGCAAAGGGATGAGATGCCTTTGAGACCAATTAATAGTGCTGAACCATTTAAGAAATGGTCCATTGACTTTACAGGACCTATTTCACCAGCCGCGCACATGACTGGATCATGCTATATCATTACTTCCACAGATTATCTCACACAGTGGGCAGAAGCAGCACCTACAAAGGATTGTACAGCAACTAGATTTCTA
This sequence comes from Taxus chinensis, assembly GCA_019776745.2. Classification (NCBI taxonomy): domain Eukaryota; kingdom Viridiplantae; phylum Streptophyta; class Pinopsida; order Cupressales; family Taxaceae; genus Taxus; species Taxus chinensis. Next base: position 682,455,486 of record CM034153.1, on the reverse strand, counting down.
TGGGAGAATTTTCTTACAAGATATGGATGTCCTTTAAGCTTGACAAGTGATAGGGGTACACACTTTTTGAATGAGACAATCTTGCACACCATAAAACCACACCCTACCATCGTCAGGAAAATGGAACTGTTGAGGCTTTCAACAAGATTTTGAGCCAGACTTTGAAAAAAAATTGTGATGTTGGAAGACAGGATTGGGATGACAAAGTGTCAACTATTCTTTGGGCATATAGAACAACTTACAAGAGATTGAACAAAGCACACCGTTTCAGTTGGTGTTTTCTGCAAAATCCATACTCCCCATAGAATTTATGTTACCTTCTTTGCGCATTGTGCTCGTTGGAGATCTAGCTAATGCGCAGGCTTTAGAAGAGCGTATCGAGAAGATGATTCAACTGGATTAGCGACAAGCCATAGCACGATGGAGTCAGAAGCAGGAAAAATCCAAGTAGAAGGCATAGCATGATAGAAACATAAGGGATAAGAAGTTTGAGATTGGACAAATGGTACTTCTTTATGACTCTAAGTTCTTGCGCCATCTAGGCAAACTCAAAGTACATTGGTTGGGGTTGTATGTCATCACTTATATACTTGAATCAGGTGCTTGCCAGTTAGAAGCACTTGATGGAACACGGCTACCTGGTTACTTTAACAGGAGTAGGCTAAAGCCCTACTATAAATAAGTCTTCTTGGTGTTTGTAATAAGGTGGTATTGCCATTTAGAATAGGTTTGTATTTTGTATTTCCTTAATTTATTTCCTTCATTGTCGCTATGCTTTGTCAATTTAGTTGTTTACATGTAATAAGCCCACTTGCATGCATGAAGCTCATTACTATATGATGCATGTTTATGTGCATAGGACTACACATATTGTTAGTGTGGGGTGGTTGTAGTTATCCAAGTACAAGCCTGTGGGAAGTGAAAGGTGAAAGGAGTAAGCTGCTATGGATGTGCTTTAAGTCAAAAGAAGATTGCTTCTCAAAAGTGACCAAGGATGAAGATGAATGAAATGATAGTATAACACAAGGTAAGTGGAGGCCATGATAACTACTAGGAGAAGGTACAATGATGAGGTACTCAGGTGCAAGGGCACTCACTAAAGAGAAGTCTGTGACAAGAGGGTAGGGAGGCACTCTAGAAGGTTATAGCTGGGGCGCGAAGATGTCCCACGTCGAATGAATGAATTTGGTCAATGAATGAGGGGATATTTAGTAGGTGAAGGAGCAATAAATAATAAAAATTTGATAAAAATATATAAGGATGGGATGTGGATTCATTTGTACCATTGCTACTAAGATAATTTGAGGAAAGATCTAAGTGTGCAAGAGTCGAGTGATCGGGTTAAGGTGTGAAGGGTGTGAAACCAAGCATGATAAACAAATCTATGTGAAAAGAAGCTTATGTCCCCAATGGTGAAGGGTTTGAGCGAAGTAGGGAGATAGAGAGGAGTTAGGGCATGAAGTTTCCACATTAGGGCATGATTGAATCAAGCTAGGGTTTGATTCATAAGTTGTAGAGTTAAAGAGGAGACGTTTGCAAGGTAAAAATGGCACCTAAGAAGGCAATTGCAGCAGTTAGAAAAAGGAATGAAAAATGAGAGATTGCAAGGGATGAGTTGGATTCCATTGTTGTGGACATTCCAGAAAAATCAGAACAAGCACTCGCTGAATGGAAAGCCTTGGAGGCCTAAATAAAGGAGTATCTAGAGTTGATTCTTCAAACTGATATAGAGGAGGCTGCCTCATAGCCTCATAAAAACTTCTTTATTTATCTACATTCTTTCATTCTTATTCTTTCCATTCTTCTACTCTTTACTTCAATTTTTGGAGATAACCGTTGTTGGGATGACAATGAGATTAGTGTGGCATGATGTTGATCAGAGAATACTTGTTAGAGATCACACAAAAAGTCCACCCAGGAGAGAAGGCCAGGATCAAGGGCGTGAATGGACAGGAAGAACACATGTGGGGAGGCCAAGTTCAGCATTCAAGACTTAGCCGATTTTGAGCATGAAGACCTATTTTTATAAGATGGCATGTGGAACACACCAACGATGTAGATACATGTACGCCACGCATTTTCTATCTCTAGAGGATCGGATCAAGTGTTTTTCATGGAGACGAGCTTAAGAATAGGATTGTCACTTCAGTTAACTGCAAGAGGTCTATAAATAGCACACTTGCAACGTTTGGTTATGCCTATAAATGGTGCGTGGCTATTAATAGCATTGTGGCCTATTTCTATAATAGATAAGCAGTGAAGGGCAAGTCCCCACCCTATATATATGATATGAAGTAAATAGTAAAATATACATATACACACAGAGAGAGATGGATGTATGAAGGTATAGAGGTATGCACATATGATTGGATTACTATATCAGATCCATGTGTACATTGGTATAAATTGACATTATTGTAAGGAGATTTTGTTTTTATTAATAGATGGAATATATTGGCTGAATCTAAGTGTCATTCCTGTGTGTAATTGAGTAGTGCATGTTATGGATTCAATCATGATTATTGTGTAAGATTATTCTTTCATAGATTTAAATGTAGCATGTATGGTAGAATGGTGGATTAGTTATGGACATATATGTTTCTTCCTTCATCACTGTAACATCCTACTACAGCAAACCCTAAAGAGGGACCCGGTACCTTTGCACGCTTCAGGTGAGCACTCAGTCTAGGGTGAGTGATGTGCCAGCGTGACCAGGGTGTTATCTGGTAAATTCTAGGCTACATCACAAACTACTTAAACTATCTAAATGTTATGGGGTGGCCTATACGCCAGTGATCATATAGGAACACTCCACTGAACCTGCGGCAAAGTGCTTGTATGCAGTACAAGCGAGGAAATTGTAGCAAAAAGAGGTAAAGATGAGTTATGGAAATTAGGAGCGAGAGGGTTACATTTTTCAGTAGGCACTAGCAGAGTTCACACACAATAACCAGAATAAGTCCACATTCAATTAGAAAAACACAACAATTCAAACCGTGATAATAATAACAAACCATAGAAAGAGACTTCCATTGATTCATTCATCAAAGGCACAAACATATTTCTTGGTTTTAGAATATTATCATATATGAAAAATTGGAAAGAGAGATAGTAGAGGAACAGGAAACAAGAAATAAAAGAATTGCAGTTGTTATTGCTTGATGTAGAATTAGAACTCTCAACAACATACATTCAATCAACAATTTTCAAACCGTTTGGAATGGAGAAGCCATTCCAATTTATAACATTACAATATGTCCTTTCATCTATTGGCATGGTGTCCTAATAGGTGTTGTCATTGATAAAAATCAACATTAATGACAAAGTGATTGTTTTAGGATGATTTCATGATGTTTTTTATGGTGCTAACATATTGGTTTAGATGTTTATCAGGTACTACAGTGGGATTCAGTGATGCATGCTTGCTCTAGCAAGCACATACAGGTGCCTAGGAGGTTGTTTCTTGGTAGTGTGAACTTATTGGTTACTTTGGAAGTATTTTGGCATGATTTCTAGAGTTATTTGAGGGTGTTTGAGCACTCATAGCAGTGGTATAGTGTAGGTACAGGTGATTCTCCATGTTACAGGTGCTCATTGGGAGTAAGTATGGTTACTTGGAGGTGTGACAAAGTGTATTGAATCCATTTGAGATCAAGTATATCGCGTCATATGAGGTATTTTTGGGCAATTTTTTATAGGTTTATTGTTCAGTTTTTTGCATTGTTTCAGTTGGTCGTAGTTGTTACAATGAGAATCTAGCATGAAAGCATACGTAAGTCTTAATAACCAGAGATATTGGGCCATGGAATTCACATTATGATAATTAGATATGTTATAGGGATGAGCAATAATTCTCTCAGAAAACATTTACGTGCCCATGATGTGAATTTTGAAAGATATCACTGTTTTGTTGAGACATGGTAAAAAACAATGTAAAATCCAGCTGGAAGTGTAAGTTCATATGCTCGTTGTGAACGGTGTGATTTACATGGGACCTTGTGGATTTCAAATATTCTTGTAAGTTAATTTTATAATCTTTCACAATAATAATGAGTTCATTTGATCGTCTCATTTTTATGAACGAATGTTAAGAAGGTAAAGAGGTCAAAAACCCTAGTAAAACCTAGCTAAGAGAAGTTTGCAAAAGGTGAAGTATATTAACCTAGTTTTTATTGGTTCATAAAAATATATGATTTTATTTTGTAGAGGAATCCTCGATGTTTCCAAAAATGTATGGTTGAGGTCATGGTCATGAATGGGACCCACATAAAAAATAGTAGTTTCTCAAGAAGAAGGTTTTAGGACAATATGGTCCAAAGGAGTAGCATGCAAAATTGATGGTGCATGATGATTGGGAGTTTTTATTGATGTCCATGAATTTTTTAGGAAATTTTTATACAGGTTCATGATGTTTGAGGTCTAAACATGTTGACTAGTCAAAGGGCAGTTTTGGGGTCTCAAATAGCAGGGTCCAATGTTTTGGCAATAACTTAAGCTACATGTGGAATTTTTAGGTGATTCAAGTTTTTTTGGAAATTATATTAAATGAGATTTAAATTTATATATGGATTTTCTCATGTTGAGGTTATGACATAGGGTTTCCAGGGCATTGTGTGAGAAATAAGGTTTTTGGTAGTTCAGGACAGGATCTGTTTTTTTGTGAAAGTTTGATATTATTTGAAGCATGAGATGGATTGAGAGATGCTTCCTATCACCTAGAATGTGAAGAGGGATGAATTTAGCATCCATTGAATCCATTTTTAATTCTTGAATGTATGTATAAATTATATTATGAGCTAACCATTGGAAACATATTTTTCAAAAGGTTGTTTTAGTGAAGGAAAACGTTGATGTGGTTTGAAGTAAAATATGTTTTATGACTTTGAACATGCTTATAAGTGTTCTACCGGTTCTTCCATTTCTTTTTAGTTATCATGTGGAGTTTTTTAGTTTATTAGAAGTAATTTGGTGATCAGATGAAGTTACTGGGGTGTTGAACTGTGCAGGAAATAACTGTTTTGAGAATTATGCAGTGGGTGCTTCACTAAATTAGGGGTTGGTGATCCTTGTAGAGTTGGTGTTATACTAAACTAGGGGTTGGTGCTCCTTGTAGGGTTGGTGCCTCACTAAATTTGAAGCATGAAAATATAATGTTTATGTTTCTGTGGTTTTTATTCCCCGTGAGGGTTTCCCACTTATATATGGTGTTCTTGTGTTGAGTACTTTGTGTTCTTGCTTTTGTGGATGTATTTGCATATATTAATAAGTTTACATGATCGTGTATGTTGTATAATCAATATAATAGATGCATTTATGGTTGGTAGATGAAATTAAATTTATTATAGGACTGATTTGCGCCCTCCCCCTCTTATTTCCTTTTTCTTCTAACAATTAGTATCAGAGTGAATCCTTTTTGCAAAAGTTTGACAACTTAAGGGAGATCCTCTGAAGCACAAGAAATGGGTAAGTCTGTAGATATTGTGGCCATATTAATAAAAAGTAATAAATTAGATCAATAATGTATTGAGGGATATCAAATTTAATTCAAGGATATAGAATCCAAGCATATTCAAGTCATTCTTTCTTTAGAATCTCAATTTGAAAGTTTGACCAAAGCCCTAATGGAGAAATAAGACTCTTGTTCTAAGTATGAATAAAAATTGAAGGCTCTTGAATCATACTTATATGATGCTTCTAAGAGATTGAGGATGTATGAGAAGCTTGAGTAGAGCTCCAAAGCTCTTGATGGTGTGCTAAACGGTCAAAATGCCATAGATGATAAATCAAGCCTATGGTTTCAAAGCAAACATGATCATGAAATTGATCAAAGTTTAAAATCAGATGTGAAGGTGACTAAGAGGACTGATTTAAGAAGGTATAACTTAGTTAGACAGCCTAATGCTATGAGGTATGGATTTATATTTAATGGATATTGATTTTTTTTCATTGTTATGGTCGTAAAGTTAGAGATTGCAAGAAAAGGTCTTTTGAGAATGGCATAGGTGTCTTTAAGGTTAAATGTTATTCATGTTGTGAGTATGGGCATAGATCCAAAGAATGTATATGGAATCTAAGAGTGTTTGAACCTAGAAGGAAAAATAATGGTGTGGTATGTTATAAGTGTCAAAAACAAGGGCATGTTGCAAGATACTGTCACCAATTGGGATCATCAAGATACTCTAGCACATTTTAAGCTCCAAATGGAAGTGTTTTTAAGAAGAAAACACTCATGAATGACTCCAAGGATGTTTTGATAGAACTTAAGGATAAGAAGGTGGTTCTTCAAGCAAGAAAAGATAAGGAATTAGTCTCTCAATCAGATTTTTAGCCTAATACAGTGAAGTTTGCTAAAGAGGGTACGTGTAGCATCAAGAAAGGATCCAACACATATCAAAGGGGCATGTTTGAACTTTTTGAAGAAGAACATATGTACTTAAATGGATTTCAAATTCCTATGCAAGAAAAGTTGAATAAGTTAGGTCTCTGGGACACTACAAAAGTGATAATTTATGGAAAGTGACTCCTCCCTTATTTTCATAAGTTCTTGTTCTTGCTAGGTGTCTGATTTTATCCTCCATTATAAGTTTGTGTATGTTTTTTGTGTTCCCTTATCGTTTCTACATACTCATCAATCCTCGTGAGTGTATGTTGAGTGTTCTTATGTATCTGAGTCCTTAATTGTGATATGAAGTCATCATGAGTTAGTGTTATAGATGCCATGGTTTTCTATAAGTCCATATGAGTTCAAAGAAGTTCATGGTCTATCAAAATATGTTATTAATCTTTTAATGACAAAGAATGTGTTATTTTTAATCTTTAAACAAGCATCATGAAGATCTGAGTCTCTGATATTTGTTTTGAGTCTTTGAGAAAAATGTGTCTATGTTCTGAGTTCTATCAAGATGTTTATAATGTCAAGGATCATTGTGTAAGCTATGTCTCTGTCAAATGAGATCAAAAATCCCTGAAAAATTTGTTGTGTTATGATCTGTGTCTTAAAGGAGGACTGTCAAAATATGTGTGTCTCTGCAAGTCTATTAGTTCATTCCACACAATATTAGTCTCAACAAAAGGTTAAGTAAAGCATCTCATGTGTGTTTGTAAACTCTTCAAATCCTCAAATTTGTGGTCTCTTAAAATCTGATTTGTCTGAAATTGAAAGGTCTATGTTGTCAAGTTGTCAATATTGATTGTATCTCTTGTAATCATATGTGGTCTGACTTGGTGTTAAAATTTTGTGGTTTGTGGTGCTCGGTCTCCTTAAGAGTTGAAATCAAGATACTTACGGTATTGTAAGTGTTTTTATGTCTTATGTGTCAAGTCTCCAGAGTCCTAAGTGTCTGTGAAGGATGTCTAAGGTCTACAGAGTGATCTTTTCTCAGGAGGTTGAGATTTGTCTTAGTTTTAAAAAGTGGTATCCTACTCAAATTAAGCACTTTAAGTCCATAAACATGAAACTCTGAGATCAGTAAGCTATTGTCAGTGATATCAAGTTTATGATGTCATGAAAATGTCAAGATAAGGAGTGCAAGTTTGAGCTCCATTGGATACAGAGTATAAGGTCTTTTTGCTAAGCTACAGGGGTCTGTATCAGAATTGTTTGAGCTTATGACTAGGTTTCCACTTCTAGCTTCACTATGAATAGATTTTGACTAAGAATGGTTGTTGAGCTACAAGTTTTATAGGTCCTGATCATGCATCTATAGTGACTGAAGGTTGTATCCATCATATATAGGGTATAAACACATAAACCCTAAGGTTTCCTATTGTAAAACTTCTAAGGTATAAAAGAGCTTTGATGAGTAGATATCAAGCTATGAAAGGGAATCAAATGAACTTTACTAGTAATCAAAACAAGTACAGGATGATGTTGATGTCAATATGAAGATTAGCTATAGTATGTCAGTACTCAGAATGACTGTGGGAGTGCAAGTTCCTAAGTGATGGAATAAACATTGTATTTTATGTTACTGTGAAACTCATGAAGATGTTTTTCTTGAAGCATGTGGTGAATACATCTAGTCTCCTAAGAAGCACGAGACCATGTTTATAAGACTATGAGATAGCTACCATAAGGTTGCAAACTCATGTATATGGACTGCAAGCTATGTATTAGGATTGTAAGAAGCTAGAGAAGTTTGTTTCTTCATGATCAGGTACAATATTGTCATAGTACAAAGGATTGTGGCTTAGAAGATCATGAAAATATTCATACTACAGGAATATACTGACTTCGGAAGCTAAGTTTGATTTAAATTTTGTTTTCTAGCCTTCAAGAAGGTTAAATTGGTTATGCATAGAGAAGAATAAGAGGGTTGAGTATGCAAAGGTGTTTGATTCACAAGTTGCTAAAGGAAACAAGTAAGAATGATAAAAGATCAAGATAGAATATGGTGACATTGTTACTCAATATGTGTTAGCAAGCTTGCTACAATGTAAATGTTGCTCCTACAAATCTAAACATGAATTCTACAATAAAAAGGAGACAGAGTAGTAGCTTTTTCAAGGCATGTAAGTCATGTCTTTTGAATAATATCAGTAGCATAAAATTCATAAGATGGTTTCTCAGTATTTTTTCATGAGCTTTCTTTGATGAATGTATATGGAATGGTTTATTCATTAGTAAATGGAGCTATTTTGGGCCATCTAGATGATTCTTAACCTCTTAATGAGGACTGAGACAGTGCTTCAGTACCCTATGACAGTGGTCTCAATGCTAAAAGGTTGTATCTTTACTTTCAAGGATAGTGGGATTATGGTTTGATCTTCAAGGAAGAAGTTGTAGGTGTTTGTGTGACTCAAGACATGTTTTCCCACTCAAAAGAGCTTGTGATAGAACTAAGGTGTTGACTATTTCCTAACAATGGTAAAGTCTTGTATTTGCAAGAAGTAATAGTCCTCAAGGTGTGTATGGTACCTACAAATACATGGGGATTGTATTTTTTCCAAATTATAAGTTGAGTGAGGATGTGGTGACCCTTAAAAATGGTTGAAAATGCACTGAAAGGACTGTTTAGAGTTGTTAGTAGCATGTTTGGTATGAAGATTATGTTTAGGCCTTAGTATGCATGGACTAAGTCTATAATTGATGGCTCATGATCAAAATTAATGGAGAAATTATAAGGTAAGGTGTTACATGACATTGTTGGCATGCTATAGATGATGTCATCTTTGTTCCATGACTGCTACGGTACTCAAGATGCTCAAAACAGGGTTATAAGTGAAAATTTGCTTATATGCATGCCTAGAAGGTTGGAAATGGTATTTTTGATCCTAAAAAGGTAATTTCATGTTTCTTTCATAGTCTACTAATGTTTTTAAAATGTTGAAAGTGTTATTTCCAGGGGGGGCATGTTGCTTACATGCTTGAAATGAGGCCAAAAATCAGTTTTTGGGATAAAATCAAGGAAATGGAGTTATTTGAGATTTTTGGTTGATGTTTCCAACCAAACCATGGAGGTATGATGCTGAAGAAGGTGAATGAGGTGAGTAATATGTAAGAATTTTTCATTAATGTAAAAAGGGGGAGAAGTTTAGGGTGTTTTCCATCAATGACAAAGGGGGAGATTGTTGGCATGGTTTCCTAATAGGTGTTTACATTGATGTAAAACCACATTAATGAAAAATTTATTATTGTAGGATGATGTCATGATATTTTTTATGATGCTAACATATTGGTTCATATGTTTATTAGCTACTACAGTGGGATTTAGTGATCAATGCTTGCTCTAGGAATTTCATACAGGTTCCTAGGAGGTGTTGCTTGGTAGTGTGAGCTTCTTGGTTGCTTGGGAATCATGTTGGAATGATTTATAGCATGATTTGAGGGTGTTTGAGCACTCACGGCAGTGGTATAATGTAGGTACAGGTGATTCTCCATGTTACAAGTGCTCATTGGGAGCAGGTGTGGTTGTTTGGAGGTGTGAAAAACTGTATTAAATCCATTAAATCTCATGGATGCATGTTATTAGGTATATAATTTGATATTAGGTAATTTTGGGCCATTTTCATAGGTTTATTGTTCAGTTCATGCATTGTTTCATTTGGTCCTAGTTGTTACATTGAGAATCTAGCATGCAAGCATAAATACCTCTTATTGGCTTGAGATATTGGGACATGGAATTAACATTATGATAATTGGATATGTTATAGGGATGAATAATTATTCTCTCAGAAAAAATTCAAGTGCTCGTGACGTGAATTTTGCAAGATATGACTATTTTGGTGAGACAGGGTGAAAACAATGCAAAATCCAGCTTGAAGTGCAACTTCATATGCTCATTGTGAATGGTGTGATTTGCATGGAAAATTGTGGATTTCAGGGATGATTCTAAGGTGATTTTAGAATCTTTAACAAAAATAATTAGGTAATTTTATCCTCATCTTTTTATGAATGAATGTTAAGAAGGTAAAGAGGTCAAAAACCCTAGTTAAACCCTAACTAGAAGCAGTTTGCAAAAGGTGAAGTATAATAACCCAATTTTGATTGTTTAATAAAAATTTATGATTATGTGTTGTAGGGGAATCCTCATTATTTCCATAAATTTATTGTTGAGTTCATGGTTATGAGTGGGCCCCACCTAAAAATAGTATTTTCTCAAGAAGACGGTTTTAGGACAAGATGGTCCAAAGGAGTAGCATGAAAAATTGATGGTGCATGATGACTGGGAGTTTTCATTAATTTCCATGAAGGTTTCAGGAAATATTCATACAGGTTCATGATTTTTGAGGTCCAAACAGGTTGACTATTCAAAGGGTAGTTTTGGGATCACAAATAGCAGGGTCTGATGTTTTGGCCATAACTTGAGCTACAGGTGGAATTTTTAGATGATTCAAGTTGTGTTGGAAATTATATTCAGTGATATTTAATTTTATATATGTATTTACTCATGATGAGGTTATATTTCAAGGTTTACAGGGCATTCTTTGATCAAGAATGTTTTTGGCAATTCAAGATAAGATCTATTGTTGTGAAAGTTTGATATTGTTTGAAGCATGATATGGATTGGGTGATGATTAATATCACTTGAAATGTGAAGTGGGATTAATTTAACATCCAATGAATCCATTTTTAATTCTTGAATATATGTATAAATGATGTTATGAGGTAACATTTGGAAACATAATTTTTGAAAGGTTCTTTTGGTGAAGGCAAACGTTGATGTGGTTTGAAGTAAAATATGTTTCATGAATTATAACATAATTATAATTGTTATACCAGTTACTAAAAAAAATAGTTGTAACATGGCATGTTTTTTTTTTGTATAGTTAAATTGGTGATTAGATGAAGTTTCCAGGGCTTTGAAGGGTGTAGGAAACAATTGTTTTGAGAATTGTAAAGAGAACTAAGCCCAGTAAATGAAATAATTTGATTGGTTTATATTAATTAAGACCATGTATGAATTTTTTATGATATTTTAATCATATTTAAATGTGTATGGGTCATATCTTAGTATGGATTTGATGTAAGGGCATGATTTAAGAATGTGCCTATGGGGTTTTTAGCCATCTTTGGCTCATGTAATGAGGTTTTTGACTAGGCCAACCTAATTGGATCATATGAAGCTGTTGTAATTAAAAAAAATTAATATTATAGAGATTTATGGGTCACAATTATCATGAGTGACCGACCTCATTTGGTTTGGAAGGAAGAAAAGCATATTTAAGTGCTTGTTTGGTTCATTTTTGAGCTAGTGCTCTTGGAGGGAAGGTGTGCAACCTAGAGAGATATATTTTACAGGTATGTGAGAATTTTTTGAATGTTTAGGAAGATCATATATCATGAGAGCAATAAGATAGAGAAAATAAAAGTGAAAAAAGAGCAAGTTTGATGCTCTAGTGTATGAGCTAGGGTTTGTGAGTTGATTTAGTGATCTCCATTAGTTGTGGAAGAAGAATTTTCAGAGATCAAACATCTTCAGGTGTCTGAGTTGGTGCTTGGTCATCTTTAGGGGTTTTTTTTCCTCATTGTGGAATGGGTGCTTTACTAATTTAGGGGTTGGTGCTCCTTATAGAGTTGGTGTTCCTTGTGGGGTTGGTGCCTCACTAAATTTGAAGCATGAAAATATAATGTTTATGTTTCAGTGGGTTTTCTTCCCCATGAGGTTTTCCCACTTATATATGGTGTTCTTTTTCTGAGTACTTTTCTTTCTTTCTCTTGTGGATGTATTTGCATAACTTAATAAATTCACATCATCATGGATGTTGTATAATCAATCTAATGGATGCACATATGGTTGGTAAATGAAAGGAAATTTTTTATAGGACTGATTCACCCCCCTCTCAATCCTGTGTAATTCTAACATCATCTACCCCCCACATGACTCTTCACCTATACTCATTACTTGTGACCATTCATATTCCTAGGAAGTGATTTTTTTCCTCATTATTGGAAAACGGACTCTTACAATGTTTAGCTAATGGTCATTTAAGTGAATATGAAGAAATAGCAAAAATTACATTCTCAATATAAAATTAGAATATGGAGAGAGGGAGAGATAAGAGACAAATGGAAGGAATTGAGTGATCTTTTTTTGATGGAGAACTTGTTGATCATGATCCTTAAGGGATACTTTCGAGAATGATCTCTTGTCCTTTGAATTCTTTATTGAACTGAGCCTTCACAAGTGCCACCTTATCCACTTCTGGAATGTAAACACATCTCAAAAATTTGATCCATGCCCAAGGAACATCATCAATCTTCTTACATTGACTAAGCCATATTTTGTGATCTTTTGCAATTTTAGAAATTGAGTCTCTAATGTTAGTTAGGGACTCTAAAGTATCTTCATTAAAGTAAATAGAATCACCAGCCTCTTTCTTGACCAATTCTTGGAAGGAGACAATGAGTTCTTCTGATGATGAATTCTCATTGAGTGAAGGAAATCCCGATATTTGAAAATAGTTGTAAACTTCACTCAAAATCTCACAAGCCTCTTGTTCACCAAATTCAATTTCGGTGATTGTGTCACTTATCATACAATATCTCTTATCCATGATGCAGAGCCAAACCAGAGACATGTTCTCATCAGCTAATGTAAACAAATTCTTTTTCATGAGGGTGTGATAGTCAAGGGAGCTCATCTCAGACACAAGTAGGATCACCTCATCCTAGTGAATATTCTCTTTTAAAATCTACTCCCTTAATTTCTTTACTTCTGATAGAGTGGCAAGAATATACTTGATGAGAGAGAGAACCTCTGGAAACAATGTCTTTCCTTTCTCGATGATCCTCTAGATCCATTTCTTGAAAACCTTTCCTTGCATCATGTAACTTTGTGCTTTCTTGATCACCTCCGAGTTAAATCTATTGATTAGAGGAATGTCTTCCACAAGAAGATAAGGTGTTGAATTGAGCTCCAAGAAAGGTTGAATGTAAGCACTAAGAATTTTCACTTGTTTCTCCAATTTCTCAATTTTTTCATTTATACTCTTCATTTCAAGTGAGAATGTGGGAAGAGGATTCCTTGAAAAAATGAGAGTTACCCTCATGAGAAGATTTACCCAATGATATGCAGATCAATTTTTACTCCGATGGATTCATCTCATCAACATGCTTTAAATTCTTAGGTCGAGCAACTTCTACATGTTGGTTTCCTGAGACACCACTAAACAAGTGGGAAGTTGTCTAGGCCTTCTTCCTCCACATAGATTTCAAGGTTTTTGTGATAGCTCTAAGTTTGGGAATTTTAGTTTGTTGTGTTGTCCTCGATTCATTTTTGAGAAATTCTTGAATCCATGGGAATTATTCTTCAGGAGTTGACATGATGTTGGTCATCGGAACACTTTCAGGAGTTTGATGCGGGATTAGTTCTTGTTCATTATGGGAAAATTATTAAATTGGAGATGACATAATTAGATGATTATAAAGAGAAGGATGAACTCTTTAAGATAAGAAGGCTGTGATGGATTACATTTTCTTGACGTACGATGCTCGATTGATTTTCTTTTCAGAGAAAAGATAGTGGATTTGAGACACAATGTCTCCAACTTGCTCGCTGAGTCATAATGACCTCCTTTGATGGATTGATTATGCTATCAGGTGTTTGATTGAATGTTAAAGAACACTATGACATAAAATTAAATTTAGATGATTCCTCATTCTTTCATTCATGATGCCACACATGAAGATCAATTTTTTAACCTTTGTTGCTTTAGAGTACATGAATGAGCTCAAACCTAAGATGCTTGCATAATGTCGTGCTCAGATGCTTCCGATGAGTTCTTCATTTACTTATGAATATGATGACATCCTCTAATGAATTTGGATTTCAATGAATCTCTTGACACTTTTTGAATCCTTTAAGGTTGCACAATGTCCTTGACTTTCACCTGTTGTGCCCTAATATGCTCCGTCTCTCTCCCTGACAAAATTGTGATCAGAATGATGCTTCAAGATCCTTATGAAGGGTGAATTATATTTTTTGAGCTATGAGGAAACCTTAAAACCATGTGAGGATGGAAAAAAGTAGCGAGATGAGTGAAAACTGACCCAATTGTAGCTTTCTGCATTGAAAACTGGAACTTTCTATTTTTGGCATATGGGACTAGGACCTACTATTTTGGGATATATTTCCTTTTTACTTCAACTTTATCTTCTCAATACCATGGAATACTCAATATAACTTCATTTATTATTCTTTTCCATTTTTAGCAAGTTTCTATTTTTATTAAGTTACTTTTTCAGAACCTGTTATTTTGGGAAAACTGTATGTTTTACCTTGCTTGCTATTTTACACTATTTCCGGATATGCTAAGTGATTAGAACTTGCAATTTTCAAAGGGTTACTATTTTTAGAAATTTCCAAAACAAAAAAATCTATTTTTATAATGTTCACTTACCAGTGTTTCTTTGTAATGAAAACATCATCATTGGATTCAGATCTGCACAACGATCCCGTGGTCCAATTTTCATCGTGTTCCGCCTGTCAGAATTCTTGAAAATCAAAAAATAAAATTTCTAGGGAAAGGGTTTCAAGCCTGCTGGTATTATGGAACCTTTAATGGAGGCTTGAATCTTCAGTGATCGTAGGGAGCTTGAGAGGAGAAAAATCAATTGAAAACTTTATGCAATCAGCTTTCTCGATGAAGAGTCATGGAAAAAGCTTTGTTTTAGCAGTCAGGGTTAGCCTGGAATGATTTTTTACAGTGTGGTTGTTTTGTTTTTATTTTTTATAGGTTTCATGGCTTTGATAATGGATTCAAGGTCGAACTGGGAGGATAAATGAGCTTGGGAGTTAGTTTTTTCAGGTTTTTTAGCTATCCAGTAATTAATTTTCTTCACAGATGAGGTAGTAGCACATAGCTTAAAACTAGGGTTTGTAAGCATGGGGATGGGGTGAATTTTTGTTTCCCCTCTATCCCTTTGGAATGGTGGCAAGGGGGATGGAAAAAATTTCTAGCACAAGTGTCACTGCAAGATGAGAGAATGGAGGGAGATGGGGAAAACGTGCCCTAGCACCTAGGAGCTATTATCAGGTCATATGAAGAATCTGAAGAGGGGATAGAGTAGGGTGAATTTTTTTGTCCCCTATTTCCCCTTTGGAATGGATAAAATGGAGACAAGAAAATTTTCCCTCACCATATGGTGCCAACTGTCACTTTGTGGTGCTCTAAGAGGGAGATGGAGGAAGGCATGTTTTTACACTCGGGAGCTGGAAGTTAGATGTACATAGAGAACCATAGGGAAAGGACTGGATGTGGGGTGTTATTTGCATCCCCTTTTTCTTATTAGGAAATTCATAAGAGAGATAAAAAAGTGTGCTCTCATCAGAAGGTGACATGTGTCACTCAAAAAAATTGCCCAAATATGAGCAATCACACCTGCACAAGAGAGAACTTGGCGACAGGCGATTCCTAAAGCTCTAGAGTGGTCATTTCAAGATGAAGTTTTATATGATTCTTAAATCCCAAGACCATTTAAAGAAAAATGGGATGGGTTTCAGAACTTGAATTCTTCTTTTCATATTCAAACAATTGGCCCCTTTTTATTTGGGACAACCAGGGTGGGTCTGCACAAGACTGAGCTGCCATGAGAAACCAACATGTCTTGTGAAAAATGTGAAGCTTCCACCATATAGATAATTCATCTAGATTTCCAATGCCTATTTGATTTATTCCTAAATCCTTATGGAGCTCCCATAATCATCTGGTGAAATTCAGGTACCAATTTTGACTACATACTCCATACGCCTGAAAACCCCGATGTTGCACAATTTGTCCCTAAACCTTAAAATATTTCCTAAATATTCCTAAATCACCTCCAAAATATTCTAGAATCTCCAATATCATGTCTGGAATATTATGATACTTTTAAACCCTCCCGGAGAATGCACACCTGCCTTAAATTTACCAAAATTGGCCTTTCTGAGCCTGTCAGAGAGTTAGTCTTTTGTGATATTTTACTGAATGGAATGTTTGACCTTTAAACATCACTTTGAACATTTGAAGATTATTATCCAATAAATTTGGATTATCTATAAGGTTTATAGGATCATGACACCAAAGAAAAACTGACCGGAAAGGGGATTTGGGAAGACTATAGAGAATAAATTTCACTATGGGCTTGGTTGGCATGCTTGAAATTTTGAATTTTTTAGGCTTGCAAAAATGCATGACAATGGGGAGATATGGTCATTATTTCATTTTTGGAACTAAAACTGGAGGACAATCAGGTATAGGGACATATGGATCAGAATCAAGGCATACTATGGTTTGGTCCTCTTATGTACAGTTTTAGACGAATGAGTGTCAAGGTTCTACAAATGTTGGTACACACCTATGACCTGGAAATACACTTTGTTGTTTGGTTCTAAGACTTGTAAGTGTGCAAAAGTGTCTAGAATGACCTATAATGGATAAATATATTGTAAATCTACATCAAAACCTCATGCACACATTCTAAAACAAAAGGAGAAATCCATGTGTGTTTCACCTCAAAGTAATGTGATAAAATAGATAAGGGTAATGTGCATAGGAGGAATACCTATGAATAGTCTGGGAGAAGGTTGCATGCGTTGTTGAATTTGATTAGACCGAATGTGAGAGCTTCCTTTTGGCTAGGGGGAACTACTTGTAAAAGCACAAAATGACCACAAAAGAGAGTTAAACAATATATGGCAGTGGACTGCCTAACAAATGCTAGTTCTGGAAGTATGATACTTCCTAGATGGTTTTCAATCCAATGTTTTATCAAATTAATGAAAATAAATGCGAGAAGTAAAGGTCCTATTATTAACACTTTGATTTAGGTGTCTCAAAACGTTATCAATACACTAGATTAAGCAAAGTACTAAGAATACAAACTAATCTAGTATTAGGCAAGGTGTTGTTCTAGTTAGGAAAGGTCACTGAGGTGTTAGGCAAGGTCTGGGCAGGGTTTTGGGTGATTCTGGGTTGTTTGGTGAAAGTTATGAGTTCGTTGTTCTAGGTAAAATTGACTGTCATAGAGACCGACATTGGTTAGGTGACCAATACCGGTATTGGAAAATGACCGATGTCGGCTAGGTGACTGGTGCCAATAGGGGCAATATAGTGGAAATATTAAAAATGGGTGTTTTGGGTCTCTCTGTGATTGCAAAAAGAATTAAGGGGGTTTGGGGAGAATGATATGATTTTTGTTAAGGCTCGGCAAGGGTGGTAGAGTTGCTAGGATGGGTGAAATGGTTCAGGTTGATGGAATAGGTGGTAAAATAGGTGAAAGGTGGTATTCAGGACAGAGAAGGATCGACTGGAAGACGTAAATGAAAGACTTAAGATCAAAACAAAAGCTTAAAAAATATGAATGAATTACTTATTTAGTAACTTGTAAATTTGAAGGTGGTTAATGATTGACGAGCATTCATGGGAGATATGAGAATGTGTTTAGTCTCACGACAACGGAGTCCTATGTGCTCTATTGTGATGATCCAAAGCTTGTGGATGAGATGACTAGATTCTGGTGAAGACCTGATGGGCTCTGGTTCATCGTCGAGTAGCTTAAGTGCTCGAGAGTTAGAATGCCAAAGCTTGAGTGAATGAATGAATTGGAGAACCCGTGCAAAGAGTTAAAAACTCTTATTTAAGGGTAACCGATGGTGGTTAGGGAACCGACATCGACCAAGGGATAACCAGCGTCTGGTTGAGGAGAATTGGTCTAACTTGCCAAAAATAGGGTTTCTCTCCCAAATTTGGTGTGGTCTTTGGCTTAGTCCAGGTTTGGAGTGTTGAATGGCATAAATTAAAGTGTGGAATTAGTTAGAGGATTAATAGTTCATGAATAGTTAGGGTTGGAAAGAGTCCTAGTTAGTTAGGATAAGTGGGGACTTGGTTTAAGGTAATTGATAGGTTTAGAATGGGTCTAGGATGAGGTGGAAAAGGTGAGGTGTATAAGTGAGGTGGCTAGGTGAGTTAGATAATTAATTGAATTGTGATAATTAAATTAATTAAAATGTGTGCAAGTGGGCATGGTGGGGGAAAAATATTAAATTAATTAGTCGAAGGTGATTTAGAGGATTGCAACCCAATTTTGGGTGTTTACATTTATCTTGCATGCAATCAAGGCAGGGCGCGAAAAATTGAGCAAGGTTATTGGAGATTAGAATTAGGTGTAGGCGATCATTAAAATATTTATGAGCTACATATTTTTCATCATGAAGGTTGGTAACATTTTGTACATTTATTAGGACCATTAACGATGGTTTCAACACTTGTTACGAGTGTCAATGACATTTTGGACATCTTTTTTTGATCTACATCATTTTCCTAAAGGTTTTCATCATCACTTCTAAGTCCATGGTTATAGTATCAGATCATGACTATCAACATATATTGTGATAATAAATCTAAGTCTAAAAATCCTATATGACTACTTATTTTGGAATAAGATTAATGAATTAGGCTATATTTTTGTATGTGGTCTACCTATTAAAAGTATATCGAGTATGTGTGTAGAAACACAATTAGTTGCAAATCCATTATCTATATTACAAGTAGGTGTGTAAGATCACTAAATAATGTAAAATTATCGATGAACTTCATGATACATATGAGCTCACCCTTGGAAATTTTTGGTTAAAAAGACAACAACACAAGTAGTTTCTATCGCAAATTATAACAAGTATGCAAAGTTTTCTAAGTGTTCAAACCTTAGGAAGACTTAGAATAATTACTAGTAGATAAATTAAAAGATGCAGGTGATGATGAGCATATGAGCTAAAACTTGGAAAATTTTTATTAAAAAGACAAATGGTATACGTGTTTATGTGTGACTAGTTGGTACAATTATTTTTGCCATATAAGTTTTTTAGGGGAAGAATCAACAATCCTAATCTATACTTGAGAGTGAATTACTAGTACAGATAAATTTCTAACACCTTATGTGATGCAGGAGCATCTAAGGAGAATTAATTGAATTTCGTGCAACAATCAAACCAAGCATGGTAGTGTTACAATTATTGAAGGACTAGTAATGGATAGATTATGGCTCAAAGTTTTGAACATGGTCATAAAGGACTTTCATTAACTGGGAATTTTATTACATATTTCATATTCCCCTTGAGAGTGCAATTAAGTACATCATAGAACATCTCAGTTTCTGAACATTTATTGGGTTCCAAGAGAATTATTGAATTTCCTCAACAATTGGAAAACTTTGTAGATGTGAGTTATCAATTATTGCAGGGCTAAAATGGTGGTTTCACAAGCTTATGGTTCAGTTAGATAACCAAACATTATAAAGGACTTGCATTGAACTGAATTAGGTTTACATACTTCCAATATATTCCCCTTGAAAGTTAATCAGCTTTCAAAAATGGTAGCTCTCATTTGTGATGAATTGTACGTAAAACTTACGACCTCAATGGCAGTTGGACAACTGTAGAGTGATGAGACCATCAATTAGCTTTGAGTGGTTTCACAAGGCTTAAGTAGGTAGATGGAATAGACCACTCTATATATTTCAAGGGATTGGATTATGGGGTATTTCAAACAATAGTTAGGATATTAGTCAGATGTAGGCATGGTGGAGCTTTCATAATGGTATTGTCACTGGATTGGCGTCATGAAAAAATTAGATAATGGGATTCCTATAAATGTTTGTTTTTGATATTTCGAGTTATGTTATGAGGCTCTTGAATGTAATAGGTTAGGGATATTATGGAAAATTTAATTTAATGATTTTTAGGATATGAATGTGTTTGAGATTATGGTTTCAAATTTAACTTCCAAGTTGGATTTGCTTTCCATTTGGAAATTAACTATTCCTTGAGTTTTGTATTGATAGGGAAAATTTGCGGGGGTGAAAGAGTGGTCCGAGGGTAACCTCAAAGGGTCTCCATGCCCTAAGAGTATCTTCCTACATATCCCTTGCAAAAGGTTTGCCTCATGGCCAATGTAGTTCTCTAAGTATGATAGGGAAATAATAATCATGAGGTTAGTTAGTAGGTTGATGAGTTTTAGTATATGGAGAAGATAGGAAAGGTAAGTTAGGCATGGTTGTGTTTAGGTTTATTATGTCAATTGGTTGTGATCGAGATTGTTTAAGGAATGGTTATGTCTCTAGGTTGATTTGGATGCATGGTTGTGTCTACATAATGTTCAGGCAATTGTTATGCTCTAGGTTTATGAAAGAGAAGATATAGAATGGTGTAAGATGAGATTGATTGAAGTAAACGTTATGAATGCTAATTGTAGGTGAAAGGAGAATAAATCCTAGAAATAAGTGTCGAAGATTTTCTTGAGTCTTGTTAAAAGAAATCAAAGTGCATATTAGAAGTGTCATGCAATGCTACATAATGTGGCAAGAATCATTAAAGAGCATACCAAAAAGAGGAAGAATATGGAACTTAAGATCCTAAAGGTATTGCATTGAAGAAAAGTTTCTTAGGGTGAAAGAAGTTGCATGATCACTAAGTGTCATACCATGTTCGTACATCCCTTGAATAAGTTTTCCAAAGAGAAGAAAAGAGAAATTAAGGTAGGAATATAGGAGTTGGTTGTATTTAGCGTAACCTTGTTGTGGAAGACATGATGCCCCTTTTAAGATATCCAAAACCGGGATAGAAGTGGTATGTTCAAAAGTTGTCAAGTCTTCAAGACTTTTTCTTATTGGAAGCATAGGTTTCCTTTAGAGTTGTAATTTTATTGGAAAGTTTTTGCATGTCATAGACTGACCGATATCAAGGAAAGTAATATGAATGGAGATAAGATAGTTGGGAAATATATCCTTAAGGTCTTCGTGAAGTCATGATCGATGCACCCTAAGCTTCAAGAGGGAGGATTTTATGTTGAGAGAACACTTCAGTCTCTATTTTTGGCATAGACTAATAAATGGAAGTTATCTTTAGAGGTATAGAGAGGGACCTTTGAGGGAGATGTCTATTTGATAAATACAAGAGAAAGAGAGGTAGATTTGTTTTTGAGGGATTCAAGAGATTTATGATAATTTTCCTCAAGGATTTAGAAATTTCATTGGAGGATCCCATGTAGAATTATTTTTTTGCTTTTTATTTTTGCAACTTGAAGTCAAGGACAAGACTATAAAGGAAGTATATGCCTCTTTCCATGAAGGAAATGACCAGGTGAAGACGAAAAGGTTCATGCATATGCAAAGAGGGGTTCATTAGCTCGACCCGAGGATGACCATGGGATTCCATTCCATAAAAAGAATGAAAATTATCCATGAGAATCATTCCATGAAGTAGCCCAAGCCAGTGGTACTTATATTGCAAGATAAGGTTGAGATGGTGATGAATAACCACATGAAAGATGCATGTTTGAAGTGAAGGTCCTTAAAATAGGGAGATAGAAGGAGAAGGTCATGTTCAAGGGATGAGCATGTAAGTGACATAAATCTGATGTGAGTACTTTGTAATCCATATATGTGAAGCATAATAGAACAAAGTGAAGATGCAAGAGCATTAAGGGGCCCAATTTTGGGTTTATCTTCAAGAAGAAGATAAATGATAATGTGGAGATCCAACCCAGGTAAGGGTGAATAATGTAGGTTCAATCAAGCCAATTACGAGAAACTTGCCTCATTTAACAAGGTGGAGTTCTCACTTTGAGTTGAATGTTGATTTTCGTTTTAATGACAAGATCGAAATTGTCAACTTATGAAAGCTTTTTCATGTACCAATTTTTCATAGGAATGTTTGACAAATGCAATTTCCAATAGTAGATATGAAAGATGGTCGAGAGATTTTAAATGAGTGTTCAATCTAATAACTCAAGTTGTGCCAAATGATCTTGGAACTAAAGTGATCGTCATCATTGAGCATATCATGAAGTGAGATAACATGAAGAGAAGATGGAATTTATCACTTTGATGAGGTAAGAAACCTTTTGATCCATAGACAAAGAGATAAGGTGTGGCAGTGGTTGAGGTAGAGATGCAAGTGCGAGAAGCCCATAAGGTGAAAGGACTATGTGCGTATGCCAATCCTTACTGAGTATCATTGACAACTTTCATGAGAATTTTACATGAAGATGATTTTGTTAGTTGATTCAATGTTGACCATTGGATTTGAGGATAATATTGGTGAATAGAAATTGAGTTGAATAGTCGAAAGTTATCACGGAAGTAGAATACGAGGTTTATTTTTTAATTGTTTACCATTGTTACATGATGAAGTGATAAGAGACACCAAAGTGAAAAATGATGCATGATGGTTAATGATATTTTCATATTTTCTTGGAGGTTGGCATAGAAATGAGAGGGATGGACTTCCAACAAAAGGTATTATAGTATTTGGTTGATGTGATGATCGATTGATGACGTTGAGAAGAATGAGGGTTAATATCTGGTGACTAAGATCTAAATCATGCATTATGAGAAAGTCCAACAGTCTCTAGATAGTTGTAGGGTGTGATTTATAGTAGTGGTAGGTGAAATGTTAGTGTGTTATGGAAATTCATGACAACATTTTACATAGTTGCAAGAGCTAATCTTGGTTAAGGTGTTAGCCAGTAATAGCCAAGGAAAAAATAATTGAGCTAATTTCATTGCATGTGAGCGATGCTTGGAATAAAAAGAGACTCATTTTGAAATGTCCACCTTTCCCAGGCATTTGATTTCATGTTATATGGTTGTAGGCATGATCAAAAAGTGTACCATATGGATACCATCAAATCCAAATTTTTACATGAAACTCGTACGATGAAGAAGTAAAGAGAGAGTTGGTTTGGAGAAATTCTCACTAGAATGTGAGTGAGATCATGGATTTAGTATTGAAGGGAGAGGTAGTCAACGAATTACTTATACCAAATCTATCATGTGGGTTGGTTTCAATTCTTCCCATACAAAGTTTACGTCACAGAAGGAGATAAGAACGTTTCTGTAACCATTTTACTATGACAATATATTTTATGAGTCTGACGGTGAGGCAGTGTATTTATGAGGCCAGGCAAGGCCATGGTATCCACAAATTTTGTAGTGGATCGTGGAATAGTTTAAATGTCGTAATTATCAAAGGTATTCAAAAGCGTGTCGACATGATGTTTATACTTTTGATAGTATTTCATTACAACACTGGTATAAACCATTGACTTTGTTGAAAACCAGTTGAGAATCATTAAAGATATTAATGGTCTTAACATATAGGGTAATGGTATTTTGGAGACCCTAACATGAGTGCTTCATATTCAGCCACATTATTAGTACAATCAAAGTCAAGTTTGAATGATAAAGGCATAAGATCACCATTAAGAGGAATGATAATAACCCCTTGCGCTACCCCCACATTGACATTTAGAACCATCGAAGAATATGGGTCATTTTATAAATGGTGTCATCTAGGGATATAGTGTAGATAGATTCATCAAGTAAAATCGAAGTTAGAAGATTGAATTCTGGAAATAGGTGTGTCTACAAGCCTCATCTACAATGGTTTGTCCCTTAATATAATTTTGATGAATGAATTATAAGTTCTAAGTATGTAAGGAGCATGATTCAATGTGAAGCACGTTGGTATTGATAAGGCTTATCATACATGTAATGTAGGGGGTGGGACGTTGGTGACAACAAAATTTTTTTGGTTGAGTAGGTAGTGGCGAAGTTTAGTGGTGACAAAAACTAGGGCTAAGCAATTTTTTTTCAACATAAGTATATCAAATATCATAATCTAAAATCAGTACAGGATCATGTAATAAATCACTTTTTCCCTATGTTTCTCATCATGATGAGTGAGCATGGCACCCAAGGAATGGTCAGTAGTAAAAATATAGAGGTAAAATGGTTTGTTGTCCTTAGGTGGTATGAGCACATGTAACTAAAGAAGGTACTACTTCAATGCTTTAAAGGCTTGTATGGAACTCGTCATTCCAATTGAAGGATATGTCCTTTTTAAGAAGATGAAAAAAAGAGTGACATCAATCAAAAATTTGGGAAATAAAACGTCAAATGGATTACAATTTTCCTTGATGTCGAAGGGTAGTAAGTGGAGGCATCTCTAGATTAGCCTTTATTTTAGCAAGCTCGAATTCGATTCCCGCAAAGAAATAATGAAACCAAAGATTTTTCCAAAGAGAACTGCAAAGACGCACTTCTTTGGTTAACGGTAAGCGCATTATTTGACGACATGCTCAAAAATGATTTTGAGAATAGGGGAAATGTTTGGCACGACTTTTGGAATTACCGAGAATTTCATCGATGTATTCTTCCAGTATGTCATGCATGATGTCGTGGAAGATATAGGTCATCGTGCGTTGATAAGTGGCACCAGCATTTTTCAAGCCAAAGGGCATAACATGATAATAGAAGGTCCCTCAAGGAGTGATGAAGGAAATTTTCTATTGATTCTCTAGTGCAAGTAATATTTGGTTATAACCTGAGAATCCGTCCATGAGATATGGCATCTCATAGCCGATTGTAAGATCAACAAGTTGGTTGATGCTAGGTAAAGGAAATTAATCCTTAGTGTTGTTGAGTTATGGAGCTCAATTACTTCATTTTAGCATGTAATTGGAACTTGCTGGAAAACACAATAACCGGCATCCGTTAAGGTCAAACCGGCATCGATCAAGGGCAATTAGGAAACCGATGATGGTTAGGCAGAACCTGCGTAGGTTACCTATGCAATGAAGTTTTAATTAACTCTCAGGAATTATATCTATTTTTAGCATTAAAATAGATTTATTGACTGTAATTACATGGCTAAGTGCCCTAAGTCTATAAACGATTATATAAGCACAAAATCTAGGGTTTAGAAGATAATGAAAAACAAGAATTAGAAAGAACTTGAAAAAAAGTTGGTGAGAGAGAATTCTTGGTTGTAGAGCAAAAGCTTGAAGGAAGAAAGTAATGAGCATATAAGAGGTGTGGAAGATTGTAAATCTTCATTGTATATCTTGTCAAAGCTTTAGACAATAGATTGGCTTGTTTCTTGGTGGGACGTAGCCCACACTGGGTGAACCATGTTAAATCTAGTGTTGATTTATGTCTCTTGCTTTATATATTTCTTCTAGTAGAATATCCACTTTTATTTGCATGTATGCTTAGATCTGATTTATTGTCTGTACAACTAGTGTGCTAACCACAACAACTGTTTGTTGATAGATTTACTCATAGAGGGTTTTTCTAATTGAGTGGGAGCTACAACAATGATAGAAGATAATAAATAAAAGGTAGAGAAATTTGACAGCCGAAATTATCAATTATGGAAGATGTAGATTGAGGATTATTTGTATCAAAGAGATTTATACTTACCGTTGGATGAGAATTCTAGACCTACGAAGATGACTGATGAAGAATGGAAGATTCTTGATAGAAAGGCTTTGGGATCTATAATATTAAGCCTAGCAGCATCAGTGGCTTCCAATATTATAGAACTGACTTCTACGGTAGACTTAATGAAATCTCTTGCTAATTTATATGAAAAACCTAGTGCTTCAAATAAATTTTATTTGATGAAGAAACTATTTAGTTCTAAGATGCATGAAGGTGAACCTTGCCTCTAGTTATTTGAATGATTTCTGATATATTGTAAATCAATTAAAATCGTTTGTTATACCATTTATGATGAAGTAAAAGCACTTTTATTATTATGTTCGTTGTCTGATAGTTGGGACAAACTTGGTAATGGCTATTAGTAATACAACATCTGCTAATAATATTTTGAAGTTTGATGATGTGGTTAGTATAATCTTGAATGAAGAAATTCGTAGGAAGAGGACAGAGGAAACATCATCTGAAAATGCTTTGTATGTAGAAAGTAGGGGCAGGCAAAAGGAGAGATCTAAGAGTAAGAGCCATGGGAAATCAAAGTCAAGGGAAAGCAGATCCAAATCTAGAAGTAAGGGAAATTAATTGTTGGAAATGTGGAAAGAAAGGACATGCAAAGAAAGATTGTTGGTCAAAGGATAAAGAGAATCAACAACTAGACAAAGGTAAAGAGGTGAATCTTGCTTCATCAGAGGTAATGCAAGATGCTCTTATTCTTTCTTTGGATAGTAGAGTTGAATCATGGGTTTTAGATGTAGGAGTTTCTTTCCATGCAACCCCTAATAAGGGTTATTTAAGAAATTATGTTTAGGGAAACTTTTGGCATGTTTATTTGGGTGATGATGAACCTTACAGTATTACTGATAAAAGGGAAGTTCATCTAAAATTGCAGAATGGAAATACATGGATATTGAAAGATGTGAGGCATGTGTTGTCATCACCAATCCGGCACTATGATAATTCTTCACCGGGAACTCCTCGTGCTATGATTATATTACTAATGCACAACCTTTAGTTTGGTGGATGTAATCTGGAAACACAACAACAAACATAACACAAGAATACCATAGACTATGATAAAAAGGAATGATGATAAATCTGAAATATCAGAGTAAATTATAATATTAGCATGAAATTGTTACAATCTCACCCATGAGGTACTTCAAGTGTTATTGACTTCACTTACATTCCACCAATACTATGGCGAGAAACTTCACAATACACCTCTTAATGGCTTCTTCAACACACCTTTAAACTGATGGCTTCCTTTACACACTTACTCATACAATATTTCTCACTACTTCCTTCTATGCTAAATGAGGGGGGTGGCCTCTTTATTTATAGACTTCTAGGCTTATCCATCTTATCTCTAAGATAGGATAAGAAATCCACTCTGACGAATCATATTCTATACCTTAACTCTTATCTGTACATGTAAGCTTATCTTTTAAGATAAGATAAACCTTATCATTTCACATGGGTTCCACATTTTTAGACTTTTTACAAATAAAATATACAAAATATTTATGACCTCACTCCTTGTCCTTATTACCAATATAATATTTCTAATTCCTAATCATGTAGACCCTACTTCTCTACTTACCCCAACTTTGACATTTTAACATTACTGGACCACTTACGACAACTATTTACTTTTTACCACAACATTCCTATTGTACTTTTGACTATTGCCGTACTATACATTATTGGCGACGTTGTACTGGTAGCGCTGTTATCTTCTATCGGACGCTACTACTAATTATACTTAACAACATCCTATTCCTAATACATACATTAATGAAATAGAAATTACGGAGGAAAATTTTAGTGTCAACAGTGCCAAGCCTCAAGAGGAATCTTATTTCTTCAAGGCAACTAGGTGAATCTGGTTGTATGGTTAATTTTATAGGATACTCTTGGAAATTTATCAAGGGTGCTTTTGTCGTGGCAAGAGGTAAGAAGGTAGGAACATTATATTTATCTACTTGTATTACTGATTCATTTTCTACATTATCTACTTTAGATTTAGATGCATGCATGTGGCATAATCGGTTGGGTCATATGAGCCAAAAAGGAATGCAGATCTATAAGGCTAAGCGTAATTTATCAGATTTGAAAGATTTAAATCTTGATTTCTGTGAGCATTGTATCTTTGGAAAAAAAAACAGTGAGATTTCTCAAAGTTGGGGCAACTAAGAAGGAGAAGAAATTGGAACTTGTACTCTCAGATGTGTGGGGACCAACTCAGGTAGCTTCTCATGGAGGATCCCAGTATTATGTTACTTTCATTAATAATGCTACAAGAAAGGTATGGGTTTATTGTATTAAACGTAAATCTTATGTTTTTGAGACTTTTAAAAGATGGAAAGCCCTTATTGAGAATGAATCAAATTATAAGTTAAAGTGCCTTAGATCTGACAATGTTGGTGAATACTGTAGCAAGGATTTCAATGATTATTGTTCAATGAATGGGATACGTAGAGAAAGAATGGTTCCAAGAACACCACAAGAAAATGGTGTTGCAGAAATAATGAACAAAACAATCATGGAACGTGCTAGAACTATGAGGATACATTCTAGATTGCCCTTGCAGTTTTGGGTAGAAGTAGTTGATACAATGGTTTATTTGATTAACCGTGGCCCTTCAATTTCACTAGATGGAGGAATACCAGAGGAAGCTTTGACTGGAAATTGAGGTAGATCTTTTTTTTCTTAAATTTTTTAGTTCTGAAGCTTTTGTGCATGTTGATAAGGAAAATAGAAAAAAATTGGATGCAAAATCCAAGATATGCACTTTCATTGGTTATGGATCTGGTGATTTTAGATTTCATTTTTGGGATTTAGAGAATTCTAAAATTATTAGGAGTCGTGATGTTGAATGGAATGAAAAGAGAAAGTACAGGGATCAAATTTTGGTACCCAAGAATGAGAAAATTGAGAAGTTTATTGATGAAAATGAAATCTCAGGTTTTAAAGAAACACCTACAGAAATACACAGTAACCAGGGTTGGTTAGTCCCTGACTGGCATCGGTCAGATGAACCGTCGATGGTTATAGAGGATCATAACTGGTATCAGTTAGCGGAACCGATGTCGGTTAGAGGTGATCGGCATTGGTCACTGTCAAAAGTTGACACTAATGTCCAGGAGGCCCAGATTGAGCCTCTGGTGCCCCAAACTCCTATGAGAAGGTCACAAAGGGTAAGTAAACTTCTAGAAAGATTTACACCTTTATTTTATTTATTGTTGACTGATAGTGGTGAACCAGAGATCTTTAAAGAATCAATGCAGGATAAGACCCATGTTCAGTGGGAGCATGGCATGGATGAAGAGATGGACTCCTTAGAACAGAACCAAACTTGGGGTTTGGTTAAGTTGTCAACAGGTAAGAGAACATTACAGAATAAGTGAGTTTACGTGATTAACGAAGAAGAGGGTAGATAGAAAAGGTACAAGGCAAGGCTTGTAGTAAAGGGATTTGCACAGAAAGAAGGTATTGACTTTGGTGAAATATTTTTTCCTTTTGTTAAGATGACTTCTATTCGTACTGTATTGAGTTTAGTTGCAATAGAAGATTTACATTTAGAGCAACTAGATGTGAATACGACTTTCCTTCATGGTGATTTTGATGAAGAAATTTATATGCATCAGCCGCTTGGGTATGAAGTCAAGGGTAAGGAGAAACTAGTGTGCAGGTTGAAAAAGAGCCTATATGGGCTTAAGTAAACTCCAAGGAAATGGTACATGAGGTTTGATATTTTTATGCATGAGCATGGTTACTTGAGATGTGAATATGACCATTGTGTTTATTTCAAGAAGCTTGAAAATGGGAGCTATATTATTTTTTTATTGTATGTGGATGATATGCTTATTGCAATGTTAGGAAATAAGGGATAAAATATGTGGAATAATCCCTCACAGAATTGCAATAGTAGAAACTAATATGAAAAAAATTATTACAGTCCTCAAATAAAAGGGCAGAATAAAATAAAACAATACAAAGAGACAGTATTTAACGTGGTTCACCCAATTTGGGCTACGTCCACAAAGAATCACTTGCTCATATTTTATTACAAGCCATCACTCTCTCAATGCAATACCCAGATTTGTTTGGAGCTATGCTCAACAAACTCTACAGAATTCACACCCGAATTCAAAGCACATCTACAATGTTTTTCATCCTTCTATCATATGCATAAAACCATATAAATAGACAACTGCTTAAGCAGTTTTAAAAAACTGTGGATATAAAAACCATGGGTAAAAACCATCCCATAAACCTATGGGTCAAAATCTTGCCCATATGAGAAAATCACGTTTCCCGATATATAGAGCACGTTTTAAGGCCCAAAAAAAATTCCGGGGGCTACACCCCCGAACCCTGGCAAGGATACATAAAAAGTGTACAGTACTCTTAGTGTACATTCTTCAACACTTTCACACATGAAAATAGGCTCCACAACCTAACAATATCCCACTTGGAGACTAGTTTTCCTCTAAGCAAGCTTCTCAACCCTTAACTAGTTTATGTGAAGACCAACCAAAGCTGAACACAGCTTTAGTTTTTCCCTTGTGACCACCTTGGTCATCATGCCTGCAGGATTCTGACTAGTATGAATCTTCTCCAGCTTCAACTTCTCTTCCTCCAAAGTTGTCCTGATGAAATGGTACCTAAACTATATATGCTTCGTCCTAGAGTGGAAATCAAAGTTCTTAGCTAGGTGTATAGCACTCTGACTATCACTATGCAACTTTCCTTCTTCCTGCTTATGCCCCAACTCCTCAAATAATTGTTGTAACCAAATCATTTCCTTTCTTGCCTTTGTGGTAGCAACATACTCAGCCTCTATGGTTTACAAAGCCACCAACTTCTGTAGTCGTGAAATCCAACTTTTGTATTCGTGATTTGTTTGGCTGCCCACAAATCCTACATAGCAAAGGATTCACTTAGTTGCTTCTTAAGTACTTTTATTTCCTGCATGTTTTCACCTATAACCAACATGTCATCCACATACAGATAAAGGATAATATAACTGCCATCCTCAAATTTCTTTGTATACACGCAATAGTCAGAATGACATCTAATATAACCTTGATCCATCATGAAGCTATCAAATTTCTTATACCATTGACGTGGATCTTGTTTCAAGCCATAAAAATTCTTCTTCAGTTTGCACACCATTTCCTCTTTACCTGTTACCTCATAGCCCTCTGGTTGTTGCATATATAGTTCCTCCTCCAAATCACCATGGAGAAATGCAGTCTTTACATCAAGCTATTCTAAGTGCAAGTCTTCTGCTGTAACTATTCCTAGAACAGTTCTAATATAAGTCATTTTTATTAGAGGAGAAAAAATCTCATCACAATCTATACCTTTTTTCTGTGTAAACCCCTTGACCACCAACCGGGCCTTGTATCTTTTCTTGCCTCCTTCTTCCTCTTTCACTCTGAACACCCATTTATTCTGTAATGATCTTTTTTCTTCGGGTAGCTTTACCAATCCCATGTCTAGTTCTCCATGAGAGCCTGATGCTCCTCATCCATGGCTTGCTCCCACTTCTTCCTAGCATCTAGCTGCATTGCTTCATCAAAGTGCTCTGGCTCTCCACTATTGGTGAGTAATAAATAATAAAGAGAAGGAGAAAAACATTCAAGTTCTCTTCTTACCCTAGAAGACCCCCTCAATATAGGAGTTTGGGGTTCCTATTGAGGGGGTTCCTGAACTGATTCATGTGTCACTTTTCCATCCAGAAAATCCTCTACCGCTGCATATTCTTTCTTGGATTCTTCCCTTTTTTCCTGCAACTACTACTTATACATGACTTTCTCATTAAAGACCACATCCCTAGATCGAATGATTTTCTTATCCTTAATACTCCAACATTTATATCTAAATTCACCACCACCATAACCAATGAAAGTACATTTTTTTGATTTAGCCTCTAGCTTGGTCCTATCATCCTTGTTTATATGAACAAACACCCCACATCCAAAGACTCTAAGAAATGACTAATCAACTTTCTTACCATACCAAGCCTCCTCATGTATGCCTCCATCCAAGGTACTTGAGGGTCCTCTGTTTATCAAGTACATAGCTGTGCTCACCGCTTCTGCTTTAAAAGAAAGAGACAGTCCTGCATGTAACCTCATGCTCCTAACACGTTCCATTATTGTTTTTTTCATCCTTTATGACACCCCATTCTACTGCAGAGTTCCTGGAACTGTCTTTTGCCTGTGGATTCCATTCTTAGAATAGTAATCATCAAATTCATTGCTGCAATACTCCCCTCCATTATCTGACCTGAGACATTTTAGCATAAGACATGTTTCATTCTCTACCAAGGATTTCCATCAAAAAAAAGTATCAAATACATCAGATTTGTTTCTAATATCATAAACCTAAACTTTTCTTGTTGCATCATCAATAAAAGTAACATAATAAATTGAACCCCCAAGAGATGATACCTAATCCGGCCCCCACACATCAGAATGCACTAGCTCTAACTTACTCTCTTTCTTTGTAGGTCCGACCTTGAGAAACCTTACTCGCTTTTGTTTCCCATATATGCAGTCCTCACATAACTCCAAACCTATTTTTGTATATCTAGGCAAATCCTTCTTCGTGATCTCCATGCCCTTATGACTCATATGATCGAGCCTATAGTGCCACAATGTTGTATCTACTTCTGAATCCACAAGATTACAAAAATTAGTGCTATAAGTGGTTAAATACAAGGTTCCAACCTTCTTACCTCTTGCCACCATAAGAGCACCCTTGGTAACCTTCCAAGAGTCCACTGTAAATATCACAGTACAACCATCACTTCCCAACTTCCCTGTCGATATCAAATTTTGTCTTAATGTAGGAACATGTCTGACATCCTTCAATAGCCAAGTATTCTCGTTCTGCATCTTAACTTGAACAGAACCTTTTCCAACTATGCTATAAGGCTCATCGTCACCATGAAAAACATGCCCAAAATATCCTTGAACATAATCAACAAAATAATGCCTATGTGGAGAAGCATGGAAAGAAGCCCCCGAATCTAAAACCCAAGATTCAGTAATATTGTGCAAAGAAAGAATCAAAGCATCCTAACATACATTACCCGTTACCACATTTACCTCCTTGTTTTCTTCTTGTTATTTCTTCTTGTCCCAAAGCTCCCAACAGTCCTTCTTTGCATGCCCAGACTTTCTACAGTGCCAGCATCTATTTTACTTTTGGATTTTGACCTTGCTCGATCCTTTGATTTTCCACAACTTCCTCTATTCTTTTGTCTCCCTCTAGTTTCCACTGTCAAAGCATTCCTTGAAGTAGAAGATTCACCAGAGCTTTTCTTCACATTTCCTCGCTTAGAATCACCCCTACAACATCCTCAAACTTCAACTTTGAGTTAGTTGGAACCGAGTTGTTTACCGCCATTACCAAGCTATTCCAACTCTCAGGTAAAGAGCACAGAGCTAATAAAGCCCTAACTTCTTCATCAAATTCTATTATAACCGAAGCTAGCATATTTACAACTGTATTAAAATCATTTAGATGATCTGCTACTGAACCATTCTCAGACATCTTCATAGTAAACAAATTTTTTATTAAAAATATCTTATTAGAGGCAGAGGGTTTTTCATACAACTTCCCTAATGCATCCATCAGTTCTTTTGTAGTCTTTTCCTTTGAAACATTAAATAATACCGTAGATGCAAGACACAACCTAATTTTCCCAAGTGCCTTCCTATCCAGCAAATCTCATTCCACATCTGTCATGCTCAAGGGTTTGTTCACCTTCTCAGACAGCGGAGTATAAATATCCTTTTGATAAAGATAATCTTCCATCTACATCTTCCAAAGACTAAAATTTTACCCGTTGAATTTATCAACCCTAGATCTTCGATCATTTGCCATAGCTCCCACTCAAGATAAAACTTTCCCTGTGAGTCAACACTTTAGAAAACCAAAACCAATGTCTGATACCAATTGTTAGGAAATAAGGGATAAATATGCGGAATAATCCCTCACAGAATCACAACAGTAGAAACTAATATGCAGAAAATTATTACAGACCTCAAATAAAAGTGCAAAATAAAATAACACAACACAAAGAGACAATATTTAACGTGGTTCACCCAATTTGGGCTATGTCCACAAAGAATCACTTGCTCATATTTTATTGCAAGCCATCACTCTCTCAATACAATACCCAGATCTGTTTGGAGCTATGCTCAACAAACTCTACAGAATTCACACCTAAATTCAAAGCACATCTGTAATGTTTTTCATCCTTCTATCATATGCATAAAACCGTATAAATAGACAACTACTTGATTAGTTTTACAAAACCATGGGTATCAAAACCATGGGCAAAAAATCGTCCCATAAACCTATGGGTCAAAATCCTGCCCATATGAGAGAATCACGTTTCCTGATATATCGAGCACGATTTAAGGCCCAAAAAAAATGCAAAACCTATTAGCACACCTATGGATGGACACTTCTAATTGAGTAAAGATCAATTTCCTTCATCACATGAGGAGGTCAAATACATGACATGAGTACCATATGCTTCAGTAATTGGAAGTCTCATGTATGATATGGTTTGTACCAAACCAGACATTACACAGGCAGTGGGAGTTGTGAGTAGATATATGCCTAATCCAGGTAAAGAGCATTGGAAAGTAGTCCAATGGATACTCAGGTATTTGAAAGGGACATCTAGCATGTAGTTATGATATGGAGGTTTGGATATTTCATTACGTGGCTATGTTGATTTGAATATGGCTAGAGATTTGGATGGTAGGAGGAGCACTACTGGATATATTTTAACAGTAGGTGGAACGGCAGTTAGCTGGATTTCGAGATTGTAGAAGGTTGTGGATTTATCTACTACAGAGGTAGAGTATGTTGCAGCTACAGAAGCTAGTAAGGAGATGATATGGATGAGTAGGTTCATGGAAGAGTTGGGAAAGGAGCAAAGTGAATGTAAATTGTTTAGTGATAGTCAAAGTGCAATTCATTTGGAAAAGAACTCAGCATTTCATTTGAGAATGAAACACATTCAGTTGAGGTATCACTTCATATGGCAAGTATTAGAGGATGGACAGTTGAATTTGGAAAAGATTCATACAAGAAATAACCATGCGGATATGCTAATGAAGCCATTAGCAAAGGAGAAGTTGGAGCTACACTCCACTTTTGTTGGTCTTTGAATTTGAGACTTGAAGAGGAAGAAACAAAGCCAAGGAAGGATCCAAGAATGACGTTGTATAGCTATGGTGCAGTAATTAAACTCCAAGTGGGAGATTATTGAGTTGTGGAGCTCAATTACTTCATTTTAGCATGCAATTGGAACTTGTTGGAAAACACGGTAACTGGCATCGATTAAAGTCATATCGGCATTGGTCAGGGAAGACCGACATCGGTCAAGGGCAAGTAGGAATCGATAATGGCTAGGCAGAACCGGCGTCGGTTACCTGTGCAACGAAGTTTTTAATTAACTCTCAGGAATTATATCTATTTTTAGCATTAAAACAGATTTATTGATTGTAATTGCATGGTTAAGTGCCATAAGTCTATAAACGACTATATAAGCACAAAAGCTAGGGTTTATAAGATAATGAAAAATAATAATTAGACAGAACTTGAAAAAGGTTGGTGAGAGAGAATTCTCGGTAGTAGAGAAAAAGCTTGAAGGAAGAAAGTACTAAACATTTGAGAGGTGTGGAAGATTGTAAATCTTCATTGTATATCTTCTCAAAGCTTTGGATAATAGATTGGCTTGTTTCTTGGTGGATGTAGCAAACACTGGGTGAACCATGTTAAATCTGGTGTTGATTTATGTCTCTTGTTTTGTATATTTCTTTTGGTAAAATATATGCTTTTATTTGCATGTATGCTTAGATCTGATATATTATCTATACAATCGGTGTGCTAACCACAACAAGTGCAGGTGAGGTTAAGGTCACAAAATTCTTTGTAGATGTGGAGTCCCGTTTATGCTTTAGTGATAAGAACAATGTTTTAAATCCATTACGGATTGTCAATAGGTAAAATGAAAGAAACAAAAAGAAGGCGTTGGATTTCTTCTTTGACAAGAAGGGCAATGCCATGCATTTTTTGCAGCTTTTATTTCACATGTTTGGCATCAGGAATAGTAACAATAATGTGTACCATGATATTTGGGTCAATACGGCTGGGGTATATTGGCGTAAGACCAAGAAAAAGTTTTGTTATGATGCCGGAAGAAAGAGGTAAAGGCTTCATGTTCAGCAGAATCTAAATATTGGCCTATCTTCATAATTCAAGGGTCATCCTAAGTGTGAATATTGATCTCGATGGTTGATTCATTTAGCATGGTTTGTGTCTCAGAATTTCATGACCGGTGAATGTAAGAATCCTCCGTACCCATATAGTTGAGAATGCAATCATTGTCTTGACATTGAACAACATTTATAGAAGGTGTATCATCATTAATCATGTGAGGATAAAGGAAAGGAAGGGAAGAGGAAGCCTCGCCATCGTGATGATAGGTCAAAGGTCCCAAGGAAATGGTGTTCATGAAAAAAAAAAGTTATGAGGAATGGATTATGGATCCATGGACTTCATGGTTGAAGGTGGTGTGGGAGGTGAATAACGTGACAAGGGTACAAAAGGTGGTTCTTCCTCTATGAGGTCGACTTTAGCCTTCTTAGAATTAGGTGGTTCAGCGAATCCAATACCACGACAGTCTTTATGTTTTTGGGTAGTGCAAGGAATAACTATGTGATGATATTTTTCATAAAGACCAAATATGAAACCCTTCCAAGCACAATGATGAAGAAAGGTTTGGGTGAAGCGGTGGTTGGTGAGGTAACGGAAGTCAGAGGAAAAGGATTGTGTCTAAGTAGGTGGTTTGGGTGAATAGGAAGAAGTATCAAGTCCACCAAATTTCAAGTTGGTGCGAAGTTAGGGAGGACCGTATGGAAAGGTTTCTCTTATTTGGTGATCATAATGTGGCTGTTGATGAAGGTTTTCGTACTCTTGAGGAGTTTGGAAAGTGTCAATGTTGTATATACGATACTACCCCAATACAAGTTTTTGAAAAACACCCTCCAAAGGGTCGAAAGTTGATACTTATGAGGAAGGAATAGATGATCTATTTGGAGTTTGAGAAAAATAATTGGTAGGTGGGCTAACTTTTGAATTTTTGGTGGTAGTGGGGAGAGATGAGCTGGGCGAGGAAGATGTAGTAGCAGAAGTGGTAGATGAATCAGCAGAGGAAGATGAGGTTGCAGTGGTTGAAGATGAAGCGATAATGGTAGTAGATCAAGTTGCA
The DNA here is from genome assembly GCA_019776745.2 of Taxus chinensis. NCBI lineage: Eukaryota > Viridiplantae > Streptophyta > Pinopsida > Cupressales > Taxaceae > Taxus > Taxus chinensis. The sequence continues at coordinate 682,418,479 of CM034153.1, read as the reverse complement.
TCAGTAGTAGATGAGGTAGCTATGGTAGTAGATGCCTTAATTGGGATAAGGACATCACTGGGTCGATACAACATTTTACAGGTTTTGAAGGGTGAAGGATCTACCAAAATAGTGCAAGGATGTCCTTCATATTCCAACTTGATGAAGTGGTGAAGAGTCGAAGGTACACACCCCATGGCATGGATTTTGGGTCAGTCAAGTAACATGTTATATTATAATTCCCCTTCCAGAACATAGAACAATTCAGAAATGGTGCGGGGACCCACGCAAATGTGGAGGTTGATGGTGTTGAGAGTAGAATTCAAAGCATCGTTGAAAGAACATAACATAACTAGGTTATTATACATGTAATTGGAAGGTATGTGCATTTGTTCATACACACGGGAAGAAATAATATTAATATTCATACTTTCATCAATCATAACGCGTCAAATGCGAGTATACTCAATGTGGATGGAGATGAAGAGGGAGGGATCATGATTGTCTGCATAGTGAGGAGAAATCTTTGAGTCAGATAAATTGACGTCACAAATTTGGTGAGTGGTTGCGGCAATAGCGGTTTTAGGTGAAGTAGTGAGGGAGGCCATATGATGAGGTGTGAATATGGCGGCAACAGGTGTATGATCATTTGGTAGAACCTCAATATTTTGCAGGATCTTGAGGAGGGCCTGACGATGAGACTCAGAGGTTTGGATGAGGTCATATAAGGACATTTTTAGAGGAGATTTGTGAATTTTTTTGATCATGGTACGATGTGCGACTCTGTCATAAATTAGATGGTTACCTTGGGGGTAGGTGTAGATGGAATGGTAGGTGCAGGTGCATTGGATTGGTCGCCAATCTTCTCTTTTCCTTTGTCTTTCTATGCTCGAGTGGAAACATGAACCATATTAATTTGAGAAAAATAGGAGGTTGTGTCTTAAAAGGTATAACGAAAAGAGGGACAAAAACCTAGCGTGGAATAAGATCCCTATGAAATGAGTATGGAGCATTGGAATTTTGGAGGGGGTTGGGATAGCTCTCTGATCCAGACCATATTGATCTCAAAGGTTAGAGGAGAAAATGAGGGCTATGGAGGTGGAGGTGAAGGTCGCTAAATAGATATAGGGTGAGGTTGTGTGGTGACAAGAGGAGATGGAATGGGCTCTTCATCCAAAAGGACATCTTCGTCACAAAGAGATTTGGGAGAACACATTTGAAGAAGAATATTTTTAAGGGCCTTACAATTTTCAACATTATGCCCTAGCACACAATGATAAGCACAAATCATGGTATCGTCAAACCCTTCTGGTCTAGGTTTGATTGGGTTATAAGGCCTGAGAGGTGGTAATGTAATGGTAGAGATTTCTAGCAGCCGAGCGAGAATGTTAGTGTAAGATCCTACCAAGGGATCACAATGAGAGGTGAGAGTGGGTTTGGATGGAAGTTTGGGTGACTTCAATGGAAGAGGTTCTACTAGAGGGGGAGTTGGAGGTTGAGTAGGTGTGACTACCTTTTTGTTAGGTAGTTTGGTTTTAGGCTTTGGTTGTACCTTATTGGGTAAAGGTGTTGGGGTAGTGTGTGAAGTAGAATGTAGTGTGGAAGATGGAAGTGGATGGGTCAGCCATGGTGAGAATGGAGGTGCGGTAAATATAGTGGTAGGAGGAACTACAGAGAATGTAGGTGGAAGAGAAGGTAATGGACTAGGTAGTGGAGTAGACAGGGGCAATGTAGAAGGCTTAGGTAGAATGGGAGGTTGTGGTAAGGATGTAGGTTGCTTCATTTTAGTTTTACCTTGGGTAGGAGGTTGTTTGACCAAGGTTAATGGATGGGGAACTAAGATGGATAAAAGTGGTGAAGTTGAAAAGGAGGAGTGGGAGAAATTAGGGTATGAATCTAAATAGGTTGGGTCTTCCTCTTAGGTGGGGGAATAGATCTGGTGATAGTTTTGGAAGAGGTGGCTAAATCAATCTTGACGGGAGGATGGATTAGACTCAGTGTCAGTGTAACCCCCAATGTAGTGATAGGTTTGGGCATATGTGAAGGTATAGGTATAGGTAGAGGTTTGGGTGCAGGTGGTTGTTTGGGTAATGGTAAAGGTTTAGGCATAGGTGAGGCCGATGTAGAAAAAGCTACTATGACTAGCTCATGTGTGATGAATTTAGTTGTCTTGAACGCTTTAGGATAAATCGTTGAAGTGTCTGCAGACAAAATTTGCATTTGAGTTGATACAAGAAGAAGATTTAGATCTTGATTTCTGTGAGCATTATATCTTTGGAAAGAAAAAGAGAGTGCGATTTCTCAAAATTGGGGCAACTAAGAAGAAGAATAAATTAGAACTTGTACTCGCAGATGTGTGGGGACCAGCTCAGGTAGCTTCTCATGGAGGATCCTAGTATTATGTTACTTTCATTGATGATGCTACAAAAAAGGTATGGGTTTATTGTATTAAATGTAAATCTTATGTTTTTGAGACTTTTAAAAGATGGAAAGCCCTTGCTGAGAATGAATCAAATTCTAAGTTAAAGTGCCTTAGATCTGACAATGGTGGTGAATATTGTAGCAAGAATTTCAATTATTATTTTTCAGTGAATGGGAGACGTAGGGAAAGAACAGTTCCAAGAACACCACAAGAGAATGGTGTTGCAGAAATAATGAACAAGATAATCATGGAACGTGCTAGAAGTATGAGGATACATTTTAGATTGCCCTTGCAGTTTTGGGCAGAAGTAGTTGATACAACGGTTTATTTGATTAACTGTGGCCCTTCAAGTTCACTAGATGGAGGAATACCAGAGGAAGCTTGGACTGGAAATTAAGATAGATCTTTCTTTTCTTAAAGTTTTTGGTTCAGAAGCTTTTCTGCATGTTGATAAAGAAAATAGGAAAAAATTGGATGCAAAATCCAAGATATGCACTTTCATTGGTTATGGATCTGGTGATTTTGGATTTCGTTTTTTTGGATTTAGAGAATTCTAAAATTATTAGGAGTCATGATATTGAATGGAATGAAAAGATATTATACAAGGATCAAATTTTGGTACCCAAAGACGAACCAGTTGAGCAGTTTTTGAATGAAAATAAACTCTCGGATTTAAAAGTAATACCGATAGGGTTACACAGTAACCGGTGTCAATTGACCCCTTACCAACATCGGTCAGTAGAACCGATATCAGTTACAGAAGAGCCAAACTAAGATCTGTTAACAGAACCGACGTCAGTTATAGGTGACCAACATCAATCACTGATAAATTTGGAGATAAATATCCAGGAGGTCTAGAATGAGCCTCCGGTACCCCAAACTCCTATGAGAAGGTCACAAAGGGTAAGTAAACCTCCTGAATTATTTACACCTTCTCTATTTTATTTATTATTGACTGGTAATGGTGAACCAAAGAGTTTTGAAGAAGCAATGTAGGATAAGACCCACGTCCAGTGGGAGCATGACATGGATGAGGAGATGGACTCCTTGGAACATAACCAAACTTGGGATTTGGTTAAGTTGACACCATGTAAGAGGAAACTGCAGAACAAGTGGGTTTACAGGATCACAGAAGAAGAGGGTAGACAAAAAAGGTACAAGGCAAGGCTTGTAGTAAAGGGATTTGCACAGAAAGTAAGTATTGACTTTGGTGAAATATTTTCTCATGTTGTAAAGATGACTTCTATTTGGACTATATTGATTTTAGTGGTAGTACATGATATGCATTTAGAGCAATTAGATGTGAAGACGAATTTTCTTCATGGTGATTTTAATGAAGATATTTATATGCAATATCCTCTTGGGTATGAATTCAAGGGTAAAGAGAAATTAGTGTGGATGTTGAAAAAGAGCATATATGGGCTCAAACAAGCTCCAAGGAAATGGTACATGAGGTTTGATAGTTTTATGCATGACCACGGTTACTTGCAATGTGAATTTGACCATTTTGTTTATTTTAAGAAGATTGAACATGAGAGCTATATTATTTTGTTACTGTATGTGGATTGTATACTTATTGCAGGATCTAGTATGTAGGACATTGGTGAGCTTAAGGAAAAGCTAGCTCACACATTTGCTATGAAGGATTTATGAGCTACAAAAAGAATCCTTGGCATGTAAATACACAAAGATAGGAAGAACACAAACTTGTATTTGTCTCAGGAGGATTATATCTACAGGGTGTTAGAAAGGTTCAAGATGCAGCATGCAAAACCTGTTAGTAGACCTATGGCTGGACACTTTAAATTGAGAAAAATTTAGTGTCATTCATCACATGAGGAGGTAAAATACATGACACGTGTGCTATATGCTTTAGTAGTTAGGAGTCTCACATATGTTATGGTTTATACCAGATCAGACATTGCACATGTAATGGGAGTTATGAGTAGATATATGGCCAATCCAGGTAAAGAACATTGGAAAGTAGTCTAATGGATACTTAGGTATTTGAAAGGGACATCTAGCATGCAGTTATGCTATGGAGGTTTGGATATTTCATTATGTGGCTATATTGATTTGGATATGGTTGGAGATCTAGATGGTAGAAGGATCACTACTAGATATATTTTCACAACAAGTGGGGCGATAGTTAGCTGTATTTCAAGATTGCATAAGGTTGTGGATTTTTTTACTATAGAGGCAGAGTATGTTGCATCTATAGACACTAGCAAGGATGATATGGATGAGCAGGTTCATGAAAGAGTTGGGAGAGGAGAAAGATGATTGTAAATTGTTCAATGACGGTCAGAGTGTAATTTATTTAGAAAATAACTCGACATTTTAATCAAGAACGAAACACATTCAGTTGAGGTATCACTTCATATGACATGTATTGGAGGATGGGCAGTTGAATCTGGAAAAGATTCATATGAGTGAGAACCATGCAGATATGCTAACGAAGCCATTAGCAAAGGAGAAGTTAGAGATACACTCCACTTCTGTTGGTCTTCAAGTTTGAGACTTGAAGAGGAAGAAAAAAAGCTAAGGAAGCATCCAAGAATGATGATGTACAGGTATGGTGCAGTAATTAATATCCAAGTGGGAGATTGTTGAGTTGTGGAACTCAATTACTTCGGATTAGCATGTAATATGAAACTTACTAGAAAACACAGTAACCAACATCGGTTATGGAGGGACCAACATCAGTAACCTATGACCGACATCGATCAGGCAAGGAGGAATTGGCATCGGTTAGGGATAACTGGCGTTGGTTACCTATGCGAGAATGTTTCATTTAACTCTCTGGAATTAGATCTATTTTTAGTATTAAAGAAGATCTATTGATTGTAATTGCATGGTTAAGTGATCTAAGTTTGTAAATGCCTATATAAGCATGAAATCTAAGGTTTAAAAGTAAGACTTAAGAAGAACTTGCAAAAGTTGATGATTATTGTGAGAATAATTGTGAGAGAGAATATTATTGGAGAAGAAGCAAAATCTTGTGAGAAAGAAAGTACTGTACATCTAAGAGGTGTGGAAGATTGTAAATCTTCAATGTAATATCTTGTGAAAGCTTTGGATAAAATATTGGCTTGTTTCTTGGTGGATGTATCCCACACTGGTCTAACCATGTTAAATCTGGTGTTGATTTATATCTCTTGTTTTGTATAGTTGTTCTGGTAGAATATCCACTTTCATTACATGTATCCTTAGATTTGATATATTATTTGTACAACCGGTATGCTAACCCCAACATTACACACATTTTAATTAATTTGATTATCACAATTAAGTTAATTATCTAACTCACCTAGCCGCCTCACTTATCCACCTCACCTAGCTACCTCACCCTAGAACTATTCCAACCTCATTAATGGCTAAGACCAAGTCCATACACTTCCTAACCAACTAGGACTCATTCTAAACTTAACCATTATGACCTATTATCTCTCCAACTTCTCTCCTACTATATTTAGCATTAGCTCCCACTTCTGACCTAGGACTGAAACTTGACTCATGCCAAATATGGGAGTAATCAAGCCATTTTTAGCAAATTTGACCATTTCTCCCTAACCGACGCTATTTTTCCCTTAACTAGTGTCGGTTCCCTAACCACCATCAGTTACCCTTAAATAAGAGATTATAAGTCTTTGCACAGGTTCTCTAATTGATTCATTCACGTAAGCTTTGGTATTTAAACTCTCAAGCACTCAGGTCTTCATGAGCCTCCAATCACCTCATCCACAACTTCATATCATCACAATAGAGCACATAGGTTCGGTTTCCATGACACTAGACACATTCCCACATCACCGAAAAATGCTCATAACCCAATAACCATCTTCGGATCCGCGGATTACAAAATAAGTAATTCACTCTTATTTGTTAAGCTCTTGTTTTGATCTTAAGTATTTCATTTACTTATTTCATTGAACCCCTCTTTGTCCCAAACACCATCTTTCACCTGTTTACCACCTATTCCATCAGCCTAACCCATTACACCTGCCCTAACACCTATACCTCCCTTGCCAAGCCTTAACAAAAATCATATAATCCCTCCCAAACCCCCTCAACTCTCTGTACAATCACAAAGATACCCAAAACACTCATTTTTGATATTCTTACCATATTTTCCCTACTGGAACCGGTTTCCTAACCGACGTTGGTCATTTTCCAGTATCGACATCAGTCTCCTAATTGATACCGGTCTCTGTGACTGGTAATTTTTCCCATAACAATGAGCTTATACTTTCACCAAATAGTCCAGAATCACCCAAAACCTTGGCATGACTTTTCCTAATACCTCAGTGACCTTCCCCAACTAGAACCACACCTTTCCCAATACTAAATTAGTTTGAATTTCAGTATTTTATTTAATCTAGTGTATTGATAACATTTTGAGACACCTAAATCAAAGTGTTAGCAATAGGACCTTCACTTCTCACATTTATTTTCATGGATTTGATAAAACAATGGATTGATAGTCGTCTAAGAAGTATCACACTTCTTGAAACTAGCATTTACTAGGTAGTCCACTGCATATACTATTTAACTCTCTTTTGTGGTCTTGTTGTGATTTACAGGTAGTTTCGTCTAGCCAAAAGGAATATCTCACATTCTGTCTAATCAATGTCTACAACATGCACAACCTTCTTCCAACTATTCTCCAGTATTCCTCCTACACCCATTACCCTTATATGTTTTATCACATTACTTTGACGTGAAACACTTTGGTACCCCCGGTAGGACCCCTTTTATGGGTTCTTTATATTTTCTTCATATAGGGAATTGTGTGTTTCTTTCTTTTTCAAAAAATTCACATTAAAGCTCTCTCTGGTCAATATTATCTTCTTCTACTCGTCAAAAGGAAATTTGTGATTTGTTGTTTAAAAATAATTCTTCTCACTTTCTTTTGCACTTGCATTTAGTGAAAGATCATCCTCTTGACATAGTTTGTATTTGCTACATCCAATTTCACTTTTGATTTGGGCTTAAAAATCTTTGCATTTCATCCTTTGTATGTTGCATTTAGATCACCTAAATTTATTTTTAATAGACATACTAGAGGTCATGACCAGTTGATGATTGGCGGGAATTAAGTATAGTTCTCACTTTGTGCATAAACACCCCTGTCCAAATCACTTGAACAATTTATATACTTCTAAAACATCTTCCTTCCCGGTAATTTCCGTCAACGATTAATAATCGGATTGGCAGTGGATCCAGCTGGTGTTCTGTCCAGTCATCATATCAGATTTGTACCACACGTACCAAAAGGGAGATTGGGTCCCTTTATCCAAAACTCACCTAAAACCAGCCATATACTACTTATAGGGTACCCTCGTTGACCAAAATCTCTATTCTACTCATAGTCAGTTTTAAATGGCATAAGCCACATAACATTAAAATCTGAAGCATAGGATTTTATGTGTTTGTTAGTTTTTACCTGAATTGTGTTTTGAGGTGTGAGGTTGTTTCTTCTTACTTTTCTTATCCTTCATGCCCCGCCATCATAGCTAGTGTATTCTAGTTCATTCTAGGTGTGTTATGACTCATCACTGTCATTCTTAGTTTCTGGGTTAGTGTTTTCATTTGACTTAATCACCTAAAATTCAAATTTTCATCATCTTATTAAATTTCACAGTAACTGACATTGGTCCATCAACCGACATCAGTTACCTCTTCATACTGGCATCAGTTGACTAACCGACATCAGTTCCCTACTATTTTGGTTATTTTTCCCAAAATAGTATTCAATTCACATCCAACTATTTTATGTGACTTGTTTCTGTCATTAATCACATTTTTTAGTCTTTGTTACCATTAGCAGAGTTCAATTCCACCGAATTTACATTCTTCATCTCTAGACTTATAAATCCGCCATTCATTCACAATAACTGACTTCGGTTACCCTACCGACGTTGATCTCTGTGTTTTGATTCTTCTACCAAAACAACAACTAATTTCTATTTAGCAAGTCCCTTCTACCTTCTATTTTTATGTTTTTGTACCATCTATAATTCTCATATTACCTGTTCTACTGCCATTCACATGGTTTTGACTCGCAAACAAGCCAATACCCTTGTGTTTTAAGCTATCCATCAACCACTGCCTCCTAGTCCTTCACCGCCCTCTATCTCTTCACCCATGGACCCCACCTCTCTTATCTCTATCCATGTAAGTGACAACAAATTCACAAAAATCCTTGATCACAATCCCACTACCTTGTAGTATTACCTCGCCCATTCATCCACCTGTGACTCACTAGGACAACTCATATATAAGATGACTATCTCCATTCCTCCAACTATCGCCCCCACTTTTGTATCAGCTACAACTAGTGTAGTGTTACCTACTTCCACATCACAACCTATTATTTCTTAGATTGATCCCATATCTTTGGTATCAATTGTACCCTTGACATCTATTTTACCTATGATGTTTGTCATTCCATCATCTATAGCTCCTAGTGTTGGGATTCTAACATCATCAGTCATCATTACCTCGTAACCTCCAGTTGCATCAACCCCTTTTCAGATTCTGGTCATGTCTATAGCTACTACTCTACCACCAATTGCTATGAGGGTCTCTACATAGGTCCCTCCTACCTATACCTTCTCTTAGCCACCACCCATCGCTCATACCTCCCATTTAGGGTATATGCCATCATCATCTTCCGCTACTTATATTCCCCCCTCTTATTTTTTTTACACGGCACCTCCATATACTGGTCTGCCTTCTACATCATATCAATGTCCTTATACCATGGTAGGTGCATCTCAATCTAATCAGACCATGGATCTAATCAAAATGATGATGGACAAGATGCAAACCCCAGAAGCATCCATCTCTGGCTCACGCAATACATTAAATTACACTAAAATTTATAATGATCCTATTCATCCTTCCATACCTATTCACCATTATCCCCCACATTGAGAGATGCCTAAATTCAACTGATTTAATAGCATGGAAGATCCGTAACAACATTTGTGATCATTCAAACATGTATGTTATCTAATTGCCCATGATGATGCCTTGCTTCTTCAAACTTTCCCAATGTCCTTGGTAATACCTGCCTTAGACTAGTATAGTGCTTTACCCAGGCACTCTATCTTTTTATTCAATCAACTAGCCTAGGCCTTCCTTGACCATTTCTCGATCACTAAGAAGGTCACTATGACTGATTTATATTCGATGTGTCAATACAAAGATGAATCTATCACATACTTTGTCACATGTTGGTGAAGTCTTACCAATTAGCGCACCTTTCAACTTCCATAAATTGAGTTGATAGAGTTGTTCACTAGGGATTTTGCCAAGCACATCTCTCTAACTCTTCAGGTCCAAATATTTTGGACATTCGATGAGGCATTCACTATGGCTTGGAAGCTAGAAATTTGTGCTATCGAAGAGAAGAAGTTATAATTGCACATCAAGAGTACTCCATTTAAATCACATGAATCTTATTCTTCTCCTAAACCATAAAACAATCATGGTAAAGAAAAGGGTTCTACCAACATGGTGGTCTTGAAAGCTAGCCAATCTCATCCATCAAACCAATCAAAACCTCCTTCTAATCTTTCCCATGTTCAGAACTTCCAATACAAGTAGGAACAACGAAGATATACCCCCATAGGAGAATCTTATTTGTCTGTGTTGGAAAAATTTCTAAAATCAGGATTCATCACTCCTCCACCAATCAAACCACATACTAGCTTTGACCCTTCCCATCCTATACCTGTTTGGTATAAGGAGAATGATTATTGCAACTATCAATGTGTTAGAGGACATAGTAATGCAAATTGTAAAACATTCAAAAACATCGTTCATGAAATGTTAGATAATGGAAATCTCATCTTGGATAACCCTAATGTACCAAAAAATCAGAATCTACAGGTCTTTAGGAAACCTTTTCCAAACCATACCCATTCATCAAATCAAACTGGTGAGACTTCTAGCGATAACACCCATGTCCATGAGGTCCATGCCATTTTTGACACAATACCAGTTCCTTCCGCACACTTTCCTTCCATCCCTTCTATTGAAGAGATTATTATGCGAGATCCTCTACCCACGGAGGAGCCTATTTTACCTACTCCTCTACCCATGGAGGAACTTACCTCACCTACCTTTTTATCTTTAGAGGTGCTTACCACACTTATCTAGTCACCTAGCGAGGAGTATATATTACAAACAATTTTACCCAAAGAAGAGTCTATTTTATCCTCTTATTCACCTAAGGAAGAGTATACATCACCTAATTTTCCCCCTCCTCGACCCATACAGGAGCCAGTTTTATATTCTCTCCAAGTCAGTGATGCGTCTCCTAGGGTCTTCCAGGACCCTATTAATCATCTTGCATCACTTCTTCCTATAGATTCAGAATCTAAAAACTTCCCTATTTCACAGAACTTAGAACTTTTTGCAGGGATCACCACCAAGTTTTTTTCATCATCCTCTACTTCTAGGTCATTCTCCCATTTGGCTGATCACTTGGAGTATCTTGACTACTTCATGCTTTGGGGATCCTTTTGACTTCTTGTATCAACTCAAATGCAAATTTTGTCTGCAGACACTTCAATGATTTATCATAAAGTGTTCAAGACAACTAAATTCATCACACATGAGCTAGTCATAGTAGCTTTTTCTACATCAGCCTCACCTATTCCTAAACCTTTACCATTACCCAAACAACCATCTACACACAAACCTCTACCTATACCTATACCTTCACCTACGCCCAAACCTATCACTACATGAGGTTCTACCAAATGATCATACACCTGTTGCCGCAATATTCACACCTCATCATGTGGCCTTCCTCACTACTTCACCTAAAACTGCTAATGCCGCAACCACTCACCAAATTTGTGACGTTAGTTTATCTGACTCAGAGATTTCTCCATGCTATGTAGACGATCATGATCCCTCCCACTTCATCTCCATCCACATTGAGTATACTCGCGTTTGATGCGTTATGATTGATGAAAGTATAAGTATTAATATTATCTATTCCCGTGTGTATGAACAAATGCACATACCTTCCAATTGCATGTATAATAACCTAGTTATGTTGTGTTCTTTCAACGATGCTTTGAATTCTACTCTCGACACCATCATCCTCCACATTTGTGTGGGTCCCCGCACCATTTCTGAATTGTTCTATGTTCTCAAAGGGGAATTATAATATAACATGTTACGTGACTGACCCAAAATCCATGCCATGGGGTGTGTACCTTCGACTCTTCACCACTTCATCAAGTTGGAATATGAAGGACATCCTTGCACTATTCTAGCAGATCCTTCACCCTTCAAAACCTATAAAATGTTGTATCGACCCAGTGATGTCCTTATCCCAATTAAGGCATCTACTACCGCAACTGCCTCATCTACTACCAATGCAACCTCATCTACTACCATTATCACTTCATCTTCAACCACTGCAACCTCATCTTCCTCTACTGATTCATCTACTACTTCTGCTACTACATCTTCCTCGCCCAGCTCATCTCTCCCCACTGCCACCAGAACTTCCAAAGTTATCCCACCTACCAATTATTCTTCTCAAACTCCAAATAGATCATCTATTCCTTCCTCACAAGTACCAACTTCCAACCCTTTGGAGGGTGTTTTTCAAAAACTTACGTTGGGGTAGTATCACCTATACAACATTGACACTTTCCAAACTCCTCAAGAGTACGAAAACCTTCATCAACACCCACATTATGATCATCAAATAAGAGAAACCTTTCCATACGGTCCTCCCTACCTTCCCACCAACTTGAAATTTGGTGGGCTTGATACTTCTTCCTATTCACCCGAACCACCTACTTAGACACAACCCTTTTCCTCTGAATTTCGTTTCCTCACCAACCACCACTTCACCCAAACCTTTCTTCATCATTATGTTTAGAAGGGTTTCATATTTGGTCTTTATGAACAAGATCATCACATAGTATTTCCTTGCACTACCCAAAAACATAAAGACTGTCGTGGTATATGATTCACTGAACCACCTAATTCTAAGAAGGCTAGAGTCGACCTCATAGAGGAAGAACCACCTTTTGCACCCTCGTCACCTTCTTCACATCCCACACCACCTTCACCCATGAAGTCCATGGATCCATAATCCATTCCTCATAACTTTTTTTTTCATGAACATCATTTCCTTAGGACCTTTGACCTATCATCATGATCGTGAGGCTTCCTCTTCCCTTCCTTTCCTTTATCCTCACATGATTGATGATGATACACCTTCTATAAACGTTGTTCAATGTCAAGACAATGATTGCATTCTCACCTATATGGGTACAAAGGATTCTTACATTCACCGGTCATGAAATTCTGAGACACAAACCATGCTAAATGAATCAACCATCGAGATCAATATTCACACTTAGGATGACCCTTGAATTATGAAGATAGGCCAATATTTAGATTCTGTTGAACATGAAGCCTTTACCTCTTTCTTCCGGCATCATAACAAAACTTTTTCTTGGTCTTATGTCGATATACCCCACCTGTATTGACCCAAATATCATGGTACACATTATTTTTATTATTCCTGATGCCAAACATGTGAAATAGAAGCTCCAAAAAATGCATACACGCATTGCCCTTCTTGTCAAAGAAGAAATCCAATGCCTTCTTTTTCTTTCTTTCATTTTACCTATCGACAATCCGTGATGGATTTAAAACATTGTTCTTATCACTAAAGCATCAAGGGGACTCCACATCTACAAATAATTTTGTGACCTTAACCTCACCTGCACTTGTTGTGGTTAGCACACCGATTGTATAGATAATATATCAGATCTAAGCATACATGTAAATAAAATCATATATTCTACCAGAAGAAATATACAAAACAAGAGACATAAATCAACACAAAATTTAATGTGGTTCACCCAGTGTGGGCTACGTCCACCAAGAAACAATACAATCTATTATCCAAAGCTTTGAGAAGATATACAATGAATATTTATAATCTTCCACACCTCTCAAATGTTCAATACTTTCTTCCTTCAAGATTTTTCTCTACAACCAAGAATTCTCTCTCACCAACCTTTTTCAAGTTCTTTCTAATTATTATTTTTCATTATCTTCTAAACCCTAGCTTTTGTGCTTATATAGTCGTTTATAGACTTATGGCACTTAGCCATGCAATTACAATCAATAAATCTGTTTTAATGCTAAAAATAGATATAATTCATGAGAGTTAATTAAAACTTCATCACACAGGTAACCGTCACCGGTTCTGCCTAACCATTGCTGGTTCCTACTTGCCCTTTATTGATGTCGGTCTACCATGACCGATGCCGGTATGACCTTAACCGATGTCAGTTACTGTGTTTTCCAACAAGTTCCAATTGCATGCTAAAATGAAGTGATTAAGCTCCACAACTCAATAATCTCCCACTTGGAGTTTAATTACTGCACCATACCTGTACAACGTCATTCTTGGATCCTTCCCTGGCTTTTTTTCTTCCTCTTCAAGTCTCAAACTTGAAGACCAACAAAAGTGGAGTGTAGCTCCAACTTCTCCTTTGCTAATGGCTTCATTAGCATATCCGCAGGGTTATTTCTTGTATGAATCTTTTCCAAATTCAACTGTCCATCCTCCAATACTTTCCATATGAAGTGATACCTCAATTGAATGTGTTTCGTTCTTGAATAAAATGTTGAGTTCTTTGCCAAATGAATTGCACTCTAACTATCACTAAACAATTTACAATCACTTTGCTCCTTTCCCAACTCTTCCATGAACCTACTCATACATATCATCTCCTTGCTAGATTTTGTAGTTGCAACATAATCTACCTTTGTAGTAGATAAAGCCACAACCTTATGCAATCTCAAAATCCAGCAGATTTTGACCCATAGGTTTATGGGACGGTTTTTACCCATGGTTGTGTAAAACTACTTAAGCAGTTGTCTATTTATACGGTTTTATGCATATGATAGAAGGATGAAAAACATTACAGATGTGCTTTGAATTCAAATGTGAATTCTGTAGAGTTTTTTTAGCATAGCTCTAAACAGATCTGGGTATTGTATTGAGAGAGTGATGGCTTGTAATAAAATTTGAGCAAGTGATTCTTTGTGGACGTAGCCCAAATTGGTGAACCATGTTAAATATTGTCTCTTTGTGTCGTGTTATTTTATTTTGCACTTTTATTTGAGGTCTGTAATAATTTTCTGCATATTAGTTTCTACTGTTTTGATTCTGTGAGGGATTATTCCGCATATTTTATCCCTTATTTCCTAACAATTGGTATCAAAACCTGGTTTGGTTTTCTAAAGTGTTGACTCACAGGGAAAGTTTTATCTTGAGTGGGAGCTATGGAAGATGATGGAAGATCTAGGGTTGATAAATTCAATGAGAAGAATTTCAATCTTTGGAAGATGCAGATGCAAGATTATATTTATCAGAAGGATATTTATACTTTGTTATCTGAGAAGGTGAACAAACCCTCGAGCATGATAGATGCGGAATGGGATTTGTTGGATAGGAAGGCACTTGGGAAAATCAAGTTGTGTCTTGCATCTTTGGTATTATTTAATTTTTCAAAGGAAAAGACTACAAAGGAACTGATGGATGCATTAGGGAAGTTGTATGAAAAACCCTCTGCCTCTAATAAGATATTTTTAATAAAAAAATTGTTTACTATGAAGATGTCTGAGAATGGTTCATTAGTAGATCATCTAAATGATTTTAATACAGTTATAAATATGCTAGCTTCGGTTATAATAGAATTTGATGAAGAATTTAGGGCTTTATTAGCTTTGTGCTCTTTACCTAAGAGTTGGAATAGCTTGGTAATGGTGGTAAGCAACTCGGTTCCAACTAACTCAAAGTTGAAGTTTGAGGATGTTGTAGGGGTGATTCTAAGCGAGGAAATGTGAAGAAAATCTCTGGTGAATCTTCTACTTCAAGGAATGCTTTGACAGTGGAAACTAGAGGGAGACAGAAGAATAGAGGAAGCCGTGGAAAATCAAAGGATCGAGCAAGGTCAAAATCCAAAAGTAAAATAGATGCTGGCACTGTAGAAAGTCTAGGCATGCAAAGGACTGTTGGGAGCTTTGGGACAAGAAGAAATAACAGGAAGAAAACAAGGAGGCAAATGTGGCAATGAGTAATGTATGTTAGGATGCTTTGATTCTTTCTTTACACAATATTACTGAATCTTGGGTTTTAGATTCGGGGGCTTCTTTCCATGCTTCTCCACATAGGCATTATTTTGTTGATTATGTTCAAGGATATTTTGGGCATGTTTTTCTTGGTGATGATGAGCCTTGCAGCATAGTTAGAAAATGTTCTGTTTAAGTTAAGATGCAGAATGGGAATACTTGGCTATTGAAGGATGTTAGACATGTTCCTACATTAAGATGAAATTTGATATCGGCAGGGTAGTTGGGAAGTGATGGTTGTACTGTGATATTTACAGTAGACTCTTGGAAGGTTACGAAGGGTGCTCTTGTGGTGGCAAGAGGTAAGAAGGTTGGAACCTTGTATTTAACCACTTATAGCACTAATGTTTGTAATCTTGTGGCTTCAGAAGTAGATACAACATTGTGGCACTATAGGCTCGGTCATATGAGCAATAAGGGCATGGAGATCATAAAGAAGGATTTACCTAGATATACAGAAATAGGTTTGGAGTTCTTTGAGGACTGTGTATATGGGAAATAAAAGTGAGTAAGGTTTCTCAAGGTTGGACCTACAAAGAAAGAGAGTAAGTTAGAGCTGGTGCATTTTGATGTGTGGGGGCCGACTCAGGTTTCATCTCTTGGGGGTTCAATTTATTATGTTACTTTTATTGATGAGGCAACAAGGAAAGTTTAGGTTTATGATATTAGAAACAAATCTGATGTATTTGACAGTTTTGTTAAATGGAAAGCCTTAGTAGAGAATGAAACATATTTTATGCTAAAATGTATCAAGTCAGATAATGGAAGGGAGTATTGCAGCAATGAATTTGATGATTATTGTTCTAAGAATGGAATCCACATGCAAAAGATGGTTCCAGGAGCTCCACAGTAGAATGGGGTGTCAAAACGGATGAACAAAATAATAATGGAACGTGTTAGGAGAATCAAGTTACATGCTGTACTGTCTCTTTCTTTTTCGGTAGAAGCGGTGAGCACAGCTATGTACTTGATAAACAGAGGACCCTCAAGTGCCTTGGATGGAGGCATACATGAGGAGGCTTGGTATGGTAAGAAAGTTGATTATTCATTTCTTAGAGTCTTTGGATGTGAGGTGTTTGTTCATATAAACAAGGATGATAGGACCAAGCTAGAGGCTAAATCAAAAAAATGTACCTTCATTGGTTATGGTGGTGATGAATTTAGATATAAATGTTGGAGTATTAAGGACAAGAAAATCATTCAATCTAGGGATGTGGTCTTTAATGAGAAAGTCATGTATAAGTAGCAGTTGCAGGAAAAAAGGGAAGAATCCAAGAAAGAATATGCAGTGGTAGAGGATCTTCCGGATGGGAAAGTGACACATAAATCAGTTCAGGGGTCTTCTAGGGTAAGAAGAGAACCTGAATGTTTTTCTCCTTCTCTTTATTATTTATTACTCACTGATAGTGGAGATCCAGAGAGCTTTGATGAAGCAATGCAGGTAGATGCTATGAAGAAGTGGGAGTAAGCCATGGATGAGGAGCATCAGGCCCTAATGGAGAACCAGACATGGGATTTGGTAAAGCTACCTGAAGGAAAAATAGCATTATAGAATAAATGGATGTTCAGAGTGAAAGAGGAAGAAGGAGGCAAGAAAAGATACAAGGCCGGGTTGGTGGTCAAGGGGTTTACACAGAAAAAAGGTATAGATTTTGATGATATTTTTTCTCCTGTAGTAAAAATGACTTATATTAGCACTGTTCTAGGAATAGTTGCAGCAGAAGACTTACACTTAGAACAACTTGATGTAAAGACTACATTTTCTCCATGGTGATTTGGAGGAGGAACTATATATGCAGCAGCCAAAGGGCTATAAGGTAAAAGGTAAAGAGGAGATGGTGTACAAACTGAAGAAGAGTTTGTATGGCTTGAAACAAGATCCATGTCAATGGTATAAGAAATTTGATAGCTTCATGATGGAGCAAGGTTATATTAGATGTCATTCTGACCATTGCGTGTATACAAAGAAATTTGAGGATGGCAGTTATATTATCCTTTGTTTGTATGTGGATGACATAATGGTTACAGGTAAAAATATGCAGGAAATAAAAGCACTCAAGAAGTAACTAAGTGAATCCTTTGCTATGTAGGATTTGGGGGCAACCAAACAAATCCTTGGTATGAGGATATCTCGGGATAGGAAGGAACGGAAGCTGACTTTATCTCAGGAAGAGTACATTAAGAAGGTCTTTGAGAGGTTTAATATGCAGGATGTTAAACCGGTTAGGACTCCTTTGGCAGGCCATTTCAAGTTATCAAAGGAACAATGTCCTAAGATAGAGTAGGAGAGAAACCAGATGTCCAAGGTACCTTACTCATCAGCGGTTGGCAGTTTGATGTATGCCATGGTGTGCACTAGGCCTGATATTACCAATGTAGTGGGAGTGGTGATTAGATTTATGAGTGATCCAGGTAGAGATCACTGGTAGGCAATAAAGTGGATCCTTGGTATTTGAGAGGGACCATGGGGATAGTTTTGTGCTACAGTGGATCAAACACCACTTTGAGTGGTTATTTAGATTCATATATGGCTGGAGATGCAGACAGCAAGAGGAGCACAACAAGTTACGTTTACATTGTAGGTGGAACAACAATAAGTTGAATTTCACGACTACAGAAGTTAATGGCTTTATCAACCATGGAGGCTGAGTATGTTACTGCCACAGATGAAAGTAAGGAAATTATTTAGTTACAACAATTACTTGAGGAGTTAGGGCATAAGCAAGAGGAAGAAAAGTTGCATAGTGATAGTCAGAGTGTTATACACCTAGCTAAGAACTCTACTTTCCACTCTAGGACGAAGCATATACAGTTAAGGTACCATTTCATCAGGACAACTTTTGAGGAAGAGAAGTTAAAGCTGGAGAAGATTCATACTAGTCAGAATCCTACAGACATGATGACCAAGGTGGTCACAAGGGAAAAACTGAAGCTGTGTTAACCTTTGGGTGGTCTTCACAGAAACTAGTTAAGGGTTTGAGAAGCTTGCTTAGAGGAAAACTAGTCTCTAAGTGGGAGATTGTTAGGTTGTGGAGCCTATTTTCATGTGTGAAAGTGTTGAAGAATGTACACTAAGATTACTATACACTTTTTATGTATCCTCACCAGGGTTCGGGGGGTGTAGCCCCCGGAATTTTTTTTGGGGCCTTAAAACGTGCTCGATATATCGGGAAACATGATTTTCTCATATGGGTTGGATTTTGACCCATAGGTTTATGGGATGGTTTTTACCCATGGTTTTTATACCCACGGTTTTTTAAAATTGCTTAAGCAGTTGTCTATTTATATGGTTTTATGCATATGATAGAATGATGAAAAACATTGTAGATGTGCTTTGAATTTGGGTGTGAATTTTGTAGAGTTTGTTGAGCATAGCTCCAAACAAATCTAGGTATTGTATTGAGAGAGTGATGGCTTGTAATAAAATCTGAGCAAGTGATTCTTTGTGGATGTAGCCCAAATTGGGTGAACCACATTAAATATTGTCTCTTTGTGTTGTTTTATTTTATTTTGCACTTTTGTTTGAGGACTGTAATAATTTTTTACATATTAGTTTCTACTATTGCAATTCTGTGAGGGATTATTCCACATATTTTATCCCTTATTTCCTAACATTGCAATAAGCATATCATCCACATATAGTAAAAAGATAATATAGCTCCCATTTTCAAGCTTCTTGAAATAAACACAATGGTCATATCACATCTCAAGTAACCATGCTCATGCATAAAACTATCAAACCTCATGTACCATTGCCTTGGAGTTTACTTAAGCCCATATAGGCTCTTTTTCAACCTGCACACTAGTTTCTCCTTACCCTTGACTTCATACCCAAGTGGCTGATGCATATAAATTTCTTCATCAAAATCACCATGAAGGAAAGCCGTATTCACATCTAGTTTCTCTAAATGCAAATATTCTATTGCAACTAAACTCAATACAATACGAATAGAAGTCATCCTAACAAAAGGAAAAAATATTTCACCAAAGTCAATGCCTGCTTTCTATGTAAATCCCTTTACTACAAGTCTTACCTTGTACCTTTTTTATCCACCCTCTTCTTCCTTAATCCCGTAAACCCACTTATTCTGTAATGTCCTCTTACCTGCTGACAACTTAACCAAACCTCAAGTTTGGTTTTGTTCCAAGGAGTCCATCTCCTCATCCATGCCATGCTCCCACTGAACGTGGGTCTTATCTTGCATTGATTCTTTAAAGATCTCTAGTTCACCACTATCAGTTAACAATAAATAAAATAAAGAAGGTGTAAATCTTTCTGGAAGTTTACTTACCATTTGTGACCTTCTCACAGGAGTTTGGGGCATCGGAGGCTCAATCTGGGCCTCTTGGACATTAGTGTCAACTTTTGACAGTGACCAATGCCGGTCACCTCTAACCGACATTGGTTCCACTAACTGATACCGGTTCTGGATCCTCTATAACCATCGGTGGTTCATCTGACCAATGTCGGTCAGGGACTAACCGACCCTGGTTACTGTGTATTTCTGTAGGTGTTTTCTTTAAAACCTGAGATTTCATTTTCATCAATAAACTTCTCAATTTTCTCATCCTTAGGTACCAAAATTTGATCCCTGTACTTTCTCTTTTCATTCCATTCAACATCACGACTCCTAATAATTTTAGAATTCTCTAAATCCCAAAAATGGAAACCAAAATCACCAGATCCATAACTAATGAAAGTGCACCTCTTGGATTTTACATCCAATTTTTTTCTATTTTCCTTATCAACATGCACAAAAGCTTTAGAACCAAAAAATTTAAGAAAAAAATATCTACCTCAATTTCTAGTCCAAGCTTCCTCTGGTATTCCTCCATCTAGTGAACTTGAAGGGCCACGGTTAATCAAATAAACTATTGTATCAACTACTTCTACCCAAAACTGCAAGGGCAATCCAGAATGTATCATCATACTTCTAGCACGTTCCATGATTGTCCTGTTCATTATTTCTGCAACACCATTCTCTTATGGCGTTCTTGGAACCGTTCTTTCTCTATGTATCCTATTCACTGAACAATAATCATTGAAAGCCTTACTATAGTATTCACCACCATTGTTAGATCTAAGGCACTTTAACTTAGAATTTGATTCATTCTCAACAAGGGCTTTCCATCTTTTAAAAGTCTTAAAAACATAAGATTTGCATTTAATACAATAAACCCATACCTTTCTTGTAGCATCATCAATGAAAGTAACATAATACTAGGATCCTCCATGAGAAGCTACCTGAGCTGGTCCCCACACATCTGAGAGTACAAGTTCCAATTTCTGCTCCTTTTTAGTTTCCCCAACTTTGAGAAATCTCACTCTCTTTTTCTGTCCAAAGATACAATGCTCACAGAAATCAAGATCTAAATCTTTCAAATATGATAACTTACCCTTAGCCTTTAAGATCTGCATTCCTTTTTGGCTCATATGACCCAGCCGATTATGCCACATGCATGCATCTAAATCTAAAGTAAATAATGGAGAAAATGAATCGGTAATACAAGTAGATAAATATAATGTTCCTACCTTCTTACCTCTTGCCACAACAAAAGCACCCTTGATGACTTTCCAAGAGTCTCTTGTTAAAAGTAACCATACAACCAGATTCACCTAGTTGCCCTGAAGAAATAAGATTCCTATTGAGGCTTGGCACATGCCTCACATCTTTCAATATCCATGTATTTCCATTCTGTAATTTTAGATGAACTTCCCTTTTACCAGTAATACTGTAAGGTTCATCATCACCCAAATAAACATGCCCAAAATTGCCCTAGACATAATTTCTTAAATAACCCTTATTAGGAGTTACATGGAAAGAAGCTCCTAAATCTAAAACCCATGATTCAACTCTATTATCCAAAGAAATAATAAGAGCATCTTGCATTACGTCTGATGAAGCAAGATTCACCTCTTTACCTTTGTCTAGTTGTTTGATTATCTTTATCCTTTGACCAACAATCTTTATTTACATGTCCTTTCTTTCAACATTTCCAACAAGTAATTCCCTTACTTCTGGATTTGGATCTGCTTTCCCTTGACTTTGATTTCCCATGGCTCTTACTTTTAGATCTCTCCTTCTTCATGCCCCTTCTTTCTACATTTAAAGCATTTCTAGATGATGTTTCCTCTGTCCTCTTCCTGCGAATTTCTTCATTCAAGATTATACTAACCACATCATCAAACTTCAAAATATTATTAGCAAATATTGTATTACTAACAGCCATTACCAAGTTGTCCTAGCTATTAGACAAATAACATAAGAATAAAAGTGCATTTACTTCATCATCAAATGATATTTCAACCGATTTTAATTGATTTACAATAGATTTGAAATCATTCAAATGACTAGATTCAGATTCACCTTCATGCATCTTAGAAATAAATAGTTTCTTCATCAAATAAACTTTATTTGAAGCACAAGGTTTTTTCATATAAATTAGAAAGATATTTCATTAACCCTACCATAGAAGTCGCTTCTATAATATTAGATGCCATGGATGTTGTCAAGCTCAATATTATAGATCCCAACTCCTTTCTATCAAGAATCTTCAATCCTTCATCAGTCATCTTCGTAGATCTATACTTGTCATCTAATGGTAAATATAAATCTCTTTGATACAGATAATCCTCAATCTACATCTTCCATAATTGATAATTTCGGTCGTCAAACTTCTCTACCTTGTATTTGTTTTCTTCTATCATTCTTGTAGCTCCCACTCAATCAGAAAACCCTCTGTAAGTAAATCTGTCTACACACAAAACCCTCAAACAAATCTCTGATACCAGTTGTACAGATAATATATAAAATCTAAGCATACATGCAATGAAAGTGGATATTTTTGCTAGAAGAATTATGTAAAACAAGAGATATAATTCAACACCATATTTAACGCGGTTCACCCAGTGTGGGCTACGTCTACCAAGAAACAATCCAATATTTTATCCAAATCTTTCACAATATATATAATGAATATTTACAATCTTCCACACCTCTCAGATGTACAGTACTTTCTTTCTCACAAGTTTTTTTCCTTCTCCAAGAATTCTCTCTCTCATAATAATCATCAACTTTTGCAAGTTCTTCTTAATTCTTACTTCTAAACCCTAGCTTTCATGCTTATATAGGTGTATACAAACTTAGGGCACTTAGTCATGCAATTACAATCAATAGATTTTCTTTAATACTAAAAATAGATCTAATTCCCCCAGAGTTAAAAAAAACACTCCCACACAGGTAACCGACGTCGGTTCCTCCTTTCCTGACCGATGTCAGTCATAGGTGACTGATTTTGGTTACTGTGTTTTATGTTTTCCAGCAAGATTCATATTGCATGTTAATCTAAAGTAATTGAGCTCCACAACTCAATAATGCAAGTGGGGGAATAATACTAAATTTAATTACTTGAAGGTGGTTTAGATGGTTGCAACCCGATTTTGGGTGTTTATAGTGTGGCCAAGTTGGACTGACCTTGGTATTCAACCCTTGCTAAATCAATATAAGTAGTATGCTACACCCCCTTTAGTGGGATAAAACCTCTTGTAGTTCTCCTGGTGCAAGTGTAAGTGTGAATGAAAAATTGAGACAACCCTCTAATATAGCATGGATTATCTTGATCCCATGATAACATGTGTAACTATAGATAAACTTAAATATACCCTTCACAATTGAGTGTATATAGACCTATAATGAATTCCCTTAACCTTTTACATATTTGACAATGTATGATCATGGCTTGACCTTAACTATGGCTTGGCTTATGGATGGAGAAGCTATACTCTTTGACTTGGTTGAGTCCTTTTAGATGTTATTCAGGGGTTACTTCTAAGTATGTGTTTTTTTCATATATGGGGAGAGTGCTTTAAAATACTATATGCAAGAGTGCTCTTTAAAGTTCCATGTGAGTTCAAATGGTGAATTATAGTTGCTTATATAGGTGTAAATGTAGATTATTCAATTAAAGGTGGTAGAGGGGTGAGGAAATGACCCATAAAAGACATCAAATTAAGAAAAAATCATTGCAGGAGAAAAGGTAGGACTGTACGAGTTGACCCAAATCATAGTATAGCATGGTCCAGTCCTATACAATTTTGAAAAGTAGTTTCCTGCAATGAATCTATAATTTCAGGCAAGATGTTTAGGAGTACTAGATTACTCTGGATGATTACAATTGAGTATGTGAATGACTGGTCAGAGTGGGAAATAAAGAAAAACATCTGATGGAAATAGGAATATGACACCTAGGATTAATGATGTGTGCAAAATCCATTATGTAGGGATGAAGTCAAATTTTTCATTTCCAAATTTATGTTTATGCATTCCCCCACTTTAAGTGTTAAATGCAATTACATGCTTAAATAAAAAGATACATGAGTGTGGAATCGCATCATGTATTCACTTGATGTTTTGTTGGTTCTTATGTTAAAGTTGACACACTTCATGATGAAACTTGAAACAGAGAGTGTAGCTAATGTCCTATAAATCAAATTTAACTTAATTTGAAAAGTTTGTTTTTTGAAAATTTGAAAAATTGCAACACGTAGTAAGAAAGATGGGAAAATATGGAAGGAATGCACCTATTAGTTTTGTGAAGGAATTTAAAGGAGAAGCTCTCGTATATGTGTGCCTAAATATTTTTAACTCATTAGTCAGTGCTTAAGGATTGGGGATGATCAATCCCTAATGGTGTTAAAGAGATGTTATATTTGCATGAAGGATTCAAGTGTCCCTAAAAACCCAACCCTTGAAGAAGGTTTCAAGGACTTAGTCTTAAGAATCCAAAAGATTTAAAAGTATTGTAGACATTTCTAATCATCCTTCTTTACTCCAACAACAGAAGGAGATTGAAGGTTGTTGTAAGGTGTTTTTTTCACCTTCATGATGCATCGAATCCCATTCCCATAGATCATACCACTACAAATAGATCTAGGCCCAAAATAAATTAAGACCAAATCAAAATGGAATGCATATCCCTTGACCCCACTAGGTGATGCCCTTATACAAGAATCAGATTTACATACTTACATGTGTGTTAGAGGAGAAAACAAAGGTCTTTGCCCCTATACCATGTAAGTGTAGAAGTGTAAAAATGCATAGTTCTGAAGAGGAAGTGAAGTCTCTCATAGCCCATATGAAATGCAATACTTCTATTGTGGATTGTGCCTAAGAATTTTGAACCTATACCTAAAATCCCCATAGCTGATTTGGATGTAGTTGAGAGTCTGTCTTTGCTATTTTTTTTCCCCTAGGATAAAACCATCCCTTTTTCGAACATATCATACCATGGTTGCATCCCCGTAAGACAATTTTGTCCCTATGGATACCCCATCCGTATTTTTATTATAATTTTATTTCATTCTCTCTATGCTTTGTTATGATCCATTTTTTATTTTGGGATATAGTTCATATTGTAGACACTTGTAGTTTGGTCAAAGCACTATTATTCCTAATATTGCACTAATTATTCTCCTTCTTACAAATTGATGATACCTCGTCAACTTGACTCCTCTAACTCATCGTTTATGACATTCTTTTGGTTGTATTTCTCCTATAAACCAAGTAATGGGGTTAATATAGTCCCCTTATTAGCTAAACCATCTTCTCATCCTTTTATATACCACTTTTACTAATTTCCTAGACTATCGATCCATTTCATTGGATTGATTAAGTTTCTCACAACTCTCTCAAAACCCTAATTCCTCTCTAAACAAGATTAATAACTAGGCCTAACCTAGTTTCACTATTCCTAACCATGATTAACCTCTTCTAAACCTAGTCAAAACTTACTTTGACTCACTAATCAACTTGTTGACTCCTTTTAGTCCCCACATGGACCAAAATTCCCCCACTTTCCCAAATGGAAAACTATAAATAGGACTAGACCCCCTCTCATTTCTAAGAACTCTCCTTCTTCCTAACATAAACTATAGCATTTTGCTTAGGGTTTAGAGCTTATTTCATTTCTTTTATTAAGATATTTATTTTTCCATTGCATTACACACCAAGCATTGAGTAAATAGGAAGAACCATTGGCCTTGAATCCATTAATGGTGAGCTCCCATTCCCATAATCACAAATTGATTGCTTAGAATCCTTACTAGGTTCATTTGTTAAAACTTTCAAGAATAGAGGATTGCTAAATATGTTAGATTGTTTATTTCTTTCAAGTTTAATATATGCAAAGTGATGAACCCTTGTTTATTTCTTATCTGATGGTCCACTGACTAGTTTATTAAAATCCTTTGGGGTTTCTTTAGAGATTTTTACCCCATGTCCATGGCTTTTGCAACTTTTCATTGAACACACATATATGTGTAAAACCACATTGAATTCCCCTTCTTTAGAGGAGTGTGAGATATGAAAGTAGAATGCTCAACTCAAAATAAGTGATGTGTACCGATGTTAGATTTATGTTGATAATTTCCGTTGGAAACCATGGAGAATGGTGGCCACCATGGGGATCTATAGACACAAAATATATGCACCTGGGTACATTTCTAGGTCCTAGAGCATACTAATATATACATGATTCCTAAGCAATATAACTAGTAATTGACAATGTATTTTGGTCATTTTTCTGTCTCTTATACTTTTATTGACCTTATACACCCTACAGCCCTATCGATACTTGATTCATTTATTTTTTATGGCCTCAGAAACTAGCGCCCATTTAGGACAGAAGCACACAAGTGCTCATGTTCGTTTGGGGTGCTCCTGACCTTCTTTGCTTCCTTCTTAATCTTTTGGGTCTCTTTTATAACTTTGGGTCGGCCTTTTAGTTTTCAATTACAAAATTCAAACAACGGAATCATATATATGTGCGGTTACAGCTCTCAAATAAGGTATCAAGCACTAAGCATTACATATTATCACCTAAGCTTACATCCAAAGGCACAAGAGCATTACATACCATCCATCTAGCATATCGATATAAGGGACAAGGGTTACATCACTCTAAATACACAACATATGAGGGGAAGTCTATTTTAATCCACCTCACACATTCTATACATTTGTTATATTTTATATCAAGCCCACTATCATTGTGCATCTTACGTAAGGGGATATTAGGGCATCATTACACACACATTCACACAAAACTACATAGAGTTTGAGATGTAGTGCAATGCTCATCCTAAGATCGCTCTTCGGGTGACCATAGGGATCAATCCAACTCCCCATTATGCATCTTTTTTATTAGGTTTGATGTGGTTTATGGGAATTTACAGCTAGCTATCTATTTTTTAGGTTACAGGTATGACCGGTGACATTGGAACAAATCTAAAATGATAAACAAATATCAACAACGAAGCTCCTCTTGCACAGAAAGGATCATAACCTGAGCATATGATTAGAAACTAGTGCCTAGATTAGACACTAGCTCTTGGGTACTCTTGTCCTCTCATGGGCATTTTTTCCTACACATTTCTGGATCTCATAACCTCTAATGAACCTTGAAAACACTACCTGAAGTCTATAACAACAATTCTCCTTCTCATATTCATCTCCATATTACACAAAATCATCTAATTCACCTCCTATCTCTCTTACTTTGGGTTTCATATTATTGAATGCTTGTTGTTTGTCCATTTACTATATTTTATCAATTGTATATCATTCATTATTATAGTTACTCTGAAATATAGGTTTAATTCAATTTATATTCAATCACTTGGTGAACCCACTCATTTGAACCCTACCTTCCTTCAAGGTATTTTGTTTTATGCCCGTCATCTGTAGTGGTCATTTTGGTACCTTTGAGCACATTGAGCTTCCTCCAACTGTCCATAAATCCTATCAAGCAATGGTTAAATCTTCTAATCCCTTACTTAACTTAAACAACGTCCCTCTTGAAAACATTTAAACTTCTGATAGTGAACAATCATATGATGAGGGCACTAACGTTGATCAAGAATAGCTAAACAAGCTCACCAAGTTCCTTTAAGAGGTACGCACCAACCCTCTACATGTTCTACATGTTATAAATGTTTTACTCACTACTAAACATTCTCAAGATCTTTCTTCTCTCCCTCTCATAGGTTCCTCCTCGGATGTCATGGCCTCCTTCCCACCCTCCACCATTACTATCCCTATTACTACAACTACTGCTCCCCTCATTACTCCCAAACCTCCCATACACAACCTAATTCCTCTTTAGGTACTCATGACCTAGATTCTTTATACCATGATCTACAAATCCAAATCTACAAATCCAAATCCACCAATTACAACAGGTTACTTCCCATTCCTCTCCATCTCTAGATTCCTCACTTATCGGTTATAGCCCTTTCACGCCCATCATATACTCTCATCCATTGCCTCCTAACTTCATTACATAAAAGCTTCCCACCTTCAATGTCCATGGCGACGCCCAAGAGAACCTTTTATCCTTTCATGTGGCATGTCTTGACTATGTGGATGATCTCACATTATTGGCTAAGTTATTTCCTAAAAGCTTACAAGATTATGTTATGCAATGGTTTTACAATCTAACTGTTCATTCAGTAACTTCTTTGAAATACCTTTATGATTATTTCCTCACATTTTCTATCAATATTGGCTCCAAGATATCTTATGCACAACTTTCTCAACTTAAACAAGGATCCAATGAACATCGATTTGACTATGTTCTATGCTATAAGAATTATCTTGCTAAGATGACCAATGTACTAACTGATTCAGTAATACAAGATATCTTTATTCAAAGTCTCTTACCTCTACTTCAGGAGAGTTTCATATTTGAGACTTGTCCCTCCTTTGATCAATTATTCCATACGCTCAAACTACGTGAACGATAACTTCTATCTATGGGAAAATTGACATACTATGATACTTCTTCATCCTC
The DNA here is from genome assembly GCA_019776745.2 of Taxus chinensis. NCBI lineage: Eukaryota > Viridiplantae > Streptophyta > Pinopsida > Cupressales > Taxaceae > Taxus > Taxus chinensis. The sequence continues at coordinate 682,390,035 of CM034153.1, read as the reverse complement.
ATCCTCTAACAGGGTTCAAGGTAAATCTACCTTCAATATGATTAAGAAAATATTGGAATAAATATATGCCTAATACTAATTATGTAACAACGTCAAATATATGCAATGAAGTAAAGAAATTGACACAAGAAAAAATAAGATAGAAATTATGAAACCCTAGTTACAAATGAAGGGATAGAATACTTAGTTGATTCACAATTTATCATGGACTATGCCGAAGTGATGAACAGTTGCAAAAAGAGGGATAAGTGTCACACTGAGCCTCAAAAATTGTGCGACTGTAAAATGTACCATGATTGGGGTGCACAGACTGGGTCAAGTGCACCTACGAGCACTATAGACCTTCTTTGGATGCTTGTGACTGCTCAGAACCTCAGAAAAACCTCCTTCAGAAGGTTGTGAGGTATCTGTTGTCCTTCGTTGCATGTCGCTAGTATGTCACACCAAGTTTTCTGATGTCACTTGTAACCTGCAAATGAAGAAACGACCTACAAAATCCTCAAAAATGTATCAAATCCTAAAAATAAAATAATAGAAATGAGGGGGTTAAAATTTCCTCAGCTGTTAAATAAGTGAACTTACAACTGAGCACTGCACTACATCTCAGACCCAATGTAGTTTTGTGTGTGTGTGTGAAGAATCGTTCCCTAGGTGGCTCTTGTGCATATAACACTTGATAGTGAGAAAATAGCTAGATGTAGAAAATGTAGATAGATGTGTGCATGGAAAAATAGCTTCCCCTCCTATGAAATGTATGTAGAATAATGTAGCCCCTTTCTGTTGTGTGGATGATAGATAGATGCTTGAATCATCATGATAATGCCTTTAGATGCAATCTTAGGTGGTGATAGTAAGTGCTTAGTTCTTGGTCCTTTATTATGGTCAAATAAATTTATATATTATATGGTTCCCTTGCTTGATTTTCATAATTAACCTTGAAAATTCCAACTACCAAAAAGATAAGGATGCCCAAACGAATAGATTGGAACCAAAATATGTGAGCATCCTGGTTAGGCAGAAAATTTTTCAGAGGTGAGAAATGTCGAAGTGTGAAAAATAAATTGGGCTAGAAGGAATGTAAGATCAATGGAGGGTAACATAAAAGCAAGCAAATATGGCCAAATATATGGGTCAATTAGTACTTTTCTTACTTAGGAAATCATATGAATAGTAGTATGTGATCAGCACTAGATAGATACCCAAAGTGTGTGATTTAGTGTCTACTAATTTCCCTCACTTTATATTATTGAGAGAATGCTCGATAACATAAAGTAGATAAGAGATGTGTACCTGATAACCATGTAGATCGATGGTGAAAAGTGTGTCGAGAAACAAGGAAAAGTGTGGAGTGATAAAAAAAGTGCAGCGTAGAAACTAGAGAAGATGAAGTGAAAAATAAGTGATGATAATGACCCTAAGGCGAAAGTGTATATGTAGATGTTGAAGGAAATGGATCAATGAGTTATAGGGAATGATATTCAATATGCTCCAATATTCATACATCCAGAAAATACATATATATATGTAGCTACACTCCTATAAACAAGGAGGTAGCGACAACAATAATGTCCAAGGATATCACACGAAATAACAATATAAAAACCATATATGTGAAGTTGTTTAAAACAACTTCACTTACATAACAACATAATATTACCCATGAAAACACTAATATTCCTAAAATTCCCCCCCCTAGTGTGAACATGGGGAAAACCTATCTTTGTACTTGCACCTGCTTTCATGATTAGGTGATTTTCACAGGACAATCACAAACCCCGACAGATGGTTTTACAACGGTTGACCACAAACCGATACTGGTGGTTTTCAAGTGGTTTACCACAAACCACATCATGATGTGCCAAGTACTATTTTTATCCCTCATAAATATCTCACTGTATGGAATAACATAGGAAACACAACTCACAAAACTGAACAATAGAACACATACGGGGAAAAATTTCACATTTCATCCTATAAGAATTGCAATGTTCTTAAGTGTAGCCATTGTCATCGATCATTATCACTCGATCTCGAACATCAAAGGAAACTTCCACTACCACTAGAAGTTTCCCTTGACTTTAGTCATGTTAGGCTTAGAATGGAAATGGGAACGTTGGTGTCATGTTCCCCCCACAATGTGAAATTTCCACATGCGAACACTGAGAAACAAACTGTATCAAAGTACATACTACTGAATGGATCTTGCCTAGTTAGGTCTTCTTACACATGGTCACCATTGCAAGTGAGCATATTCACAAGTGAACAATCTTCCAATAAAGTACGGAAGTCAGAGGATCACGTCAATTAAAGGATCGCTGACAGTCATTTGTGCTCCAACACAACTCTTTTTAAGTATCCACCAAAACACCACACAAAGCAACAAGAATATAGCAAACTGAAGTACACTGAAAAAATAGAAAACCACATTGAAAATAATATAATCACGCTATATATATATATATATATATATATATATATATATATATATATATATATATATATATATATATATATATATATATATATATGTCAATACATCTACTATGTGTCTTCGTCATTGGTGACTAACAAGAGCATGTTGTTTTTCCTCCATCCTCTTATGCTTCCATCCTCCAATGTCATATTGCTAGCTTAGCTTGATTTGATCATGGTGCTCAATTACAACTCAGACGTTGGATTCCATTGATAATACGTCCGGCTAAAAGTGAGGTAATTTTTAATATTTTTACAACTTTTACAATGTTCTACTCCACAAAATAACTATACATGAACAACATGACAATACAACTTGAACTATTGAAAACTTGATACTTTGATGGACACAAAATTTAAACACAAGGACATAACTAACATAAAATAACAACTTCAAATTTTGACTCTTGGACAAGGAGATAATGAATTTAATTTAACAAGATGACACATTAAGTATTGAAAAAAAAATGAAAAAATAGACACTAGTTTCACAACTTATTAATTAAATTTAAAAAAGGTGAACTATTATAAAAGAACTTGATTTATAAACACATGAGAAGCTTAATAAAAAAAACTATCAACTATGAGTGTAAGATGAAATATGTGGTGTTTCAAATCCTATCTCTAAAAGAATATTGAATTCAATAATAAAAAAAAACCATTGACCCTTCATAAAATATATGACAGTGAAGAGGACAAAACATGGAAGAGGACAAAATAGAACCACATCACGTATGACATATGTATTGCCTAATTTATTCTACCAGGATCAAACATGCATGGCATATGGCATACAGAAACATGAAGGCTATCAAACGCATGCTACTCATGATTGCAAGACCTAGAGATATCATAGTTTATCAAACATATAGATAATACAATTGCTTGTAGGAGAATGGAAGAACCGTATATGGAGCTAGTTTGGATGCATGATCCTATTCCACGTGGGGTGAGCTTATGCAATGCCAATGTAAATCTTGCATCTATGAGCCAGTCATCAAATTTTGGTAGGTACACGACTAGTATATAAAACATTGTGGGAAAAGTATGGAAAATTGGATAAAGACACGTCTTCTTGAAACCAAGGCTCTAAGGACTACACATAGATGAATATATCTAGTTTGCAACCAAGCCGAAAATAAAATGAAGAACAATATTGAATGATTAAATATCCATGATGGGTTATGATTAATAAGATTAAATATACCAGATGTGAGAAGTGGAAATAGTCAATCAATGGATTTTATGCAAGATTTTTTTCAAATTTAGTGTATAATACTTCCTTTTATGGATCTCAAGTGCTACACCAACCAACAAGTTAGATCCACGGTATCCACATGAGCATGACTAGGAGAAAGAGCATAATTACAAAAACAACCTTACTCATGCAGGACCCTCACATTGATCCATGTGACACACGAATCCTCTGATAAAAAAGTATTGTCGGCAACTGCAGATGGGAAGAAAGTAATAAATTGGAGACAGAGAGTTGCAGATGCATCACAATACTCTCAAATATTCAATGTCTCCAACAATCTAGAGCTACGAGATGAAATTCAACACCACAAGTGAGGTGACTAGCTCTGATGTCAGATGAAGGAAATGGATCAATGAGTTGCACGGAAATATTCATAGATCCAAAAATTACATATACAAAGGTAGCAACACTCCTATAAACAAGGAGGTAGCTACAACAATAATGTCCAAGGATATCTCGTGAAATAACAATATAAAAACCATATACGTGAAGTTGTTAAAATAACTTCACTTTACATAATAACATAATATTACCCATGGAAACACTAATATTCCTAACAGATGTCATGATTATACATGTTGTTGATGTCGATTGTTGTTGATGTGGTGTGATTGATGTGACTACCACTTCCCATAAGGATAAACCTGTAAAAGAGAAGAATGAACAAGTTTTCAAATACATATACTATATGATCAAAATGTTTAAAAAGTGTGTAAAATTATGTAAAGAAATGAAAAAAAAAGGAACATGTGCACCTGATCTGTGATGAGTAAAAAGTGTAGAAAGGATCATGAAGATGATGTAGAAGAATGAGTTTTTTCAGATGATCTCATGTCAGTTGCGCTGACTGTGAGTTGTTTGGGTGATATCACACCAAGAATGTCAAGTATGGAAGAAGTGTAGGGAGAAAAATTTTGGTGTCATCCTCTAACCTTTTAACTACTTTTTGAAGGTTGAAACACCATTGCAGATGGTGTGTAAAAATCCAATATGTTTCAAAACAATTTCAATCCAACGCGAAAGTAGAAAATAAGGTGTAGTGCATGCATGTTGAGTGTTGAAGGATTGTCTTTCCTATAAAATCCATTGTGTGAAATTCTAAGAATTATTCTGAACTGAGAAAATATATGTAACTGCCCCATGTTCACAATCCTCCAGGAAGGGTTAGGGGCATCTAGGCACTATTATCTAGATTTGGGCACTCTAATGACTGTGTTGTGTTGAGGACCTAGGTCAAGATTTGGGGCCATTGTTGAGAGTAAAGATTGTGCTGACTGTGTGTTGAAGTTTACTAAACTATGACTGTAGACTGTTTTTATGGGGGTGACTGATTCATCCAATGATGCCCCCCTCATTTGGGTGCATGTTATGTCATTGAGGAGTATCCGGCCAAAAGGAGGACTGACCGTTGAACATAAAATGAAGCCCTACAAGGGGAGGGGACTATGTTTGGTAGAAACCAAGGCACATGCAAACAAAGTGGCTAGAAATAAGTGTTAGTGCAAACAAGATAAACACACAAGTAGAAGAAAAAAAAGCTAAGCATGCAAGAAGGACAATGCAGGTAAGTAATAATACAGACAAAGTAGACAGAAAAAATCAGGTAGCAGTCATGGGACATCACTCATAATGTCACAAGACATGTAAGGCCGATATAGCCAAAAACAGACAGCATGTACACAAGACAAAGGGAATATCCCACAAAAAATGGCATAGCATAACAAGTAACATAGTAACAGACAATCGTGGAAGCAAATAGGCTTATAAGACAAATGTTGCACATGAAGCACCTATTAGCATGTTAGAAAGATAAAAAGTGTGTCAAAGTGTGTATAATCTGATATAGTAATGTGCTATGAAGAATGAAACAATAGCACATGTAGTGTGTATGAAAGTGGATGCCCCCAGGAGCTGTTGTGGGATTGGTATGAAGTACTGCACCAAGAATCCATGTTGCGTGTATCGATTTATGTAGATTATGTGATCACAAATACAAAGGAAAGTGAGCATGCGTGTGTATATAGAAATATAATGACTATACAATGTATATGTCTAAAATGTGTAGTAGAGTGTACATGTAACGAGTAAATGTAAGCAAGACTAAATGCGACCCAGATATGTAATATGTTGTGGATGAGAGGGAATAGAATGTAGAGTAAATGATATGAGCATTGTGCCCCCCCGAGTGAATACAGATGAGTATACATGTGATGAGGTTCATTTATAAATGCCCTCTCAACAATCTATAATGAAGCATAGAACAAGAGTTCGTCATCAAAAAAATGGTGAGAATGTGTGCGCTAGAAAGATATGACCGTCAAATCATAAAGCGTAGAGAATGCGTGAGTGAGTTAGTGAGTATGGTGAGGTTCATTGTATATGTAGACTCTCAAAACTTGAGTATGAACCTTGGAACTAGAGTGCATCATAGGATAATGAGCGCAACGTGTAAAAGTATATGCCAAGAAAGATATGTTGTGAATGTGCTAAGTGTGAAATGTGTACTATTTATGATGTGTAATAGAGGTTGCGAGAAAGAGATGTGATGAACATGCAATGTGTGAAGTGTGTAGTGTGTGAGGTTAATACGTATAGTATGCCCTCAACAGTCAAGTGTGAACCAAAGCACGAGAGTATGTCATCGGGTAATGACGATAACATGTGTATGTTGTGTGTGAGAGACTAAACGCAAAGTGTAGTGTATGTAACATGCCTGAGACTATTAGAAGTGGGGGAGATTGAACATGGTTCCCTCAAGTGTATGATAATATATATGACCAAGTAATACCATCAAAGAGGTCATCATTTTCATGGTCAAAACCAAATGGAGATGCGTCAGATACTTAATAAGAAATAGTGTGTGGTTGCTCAAGTAAAGATCCATTACGACGCAGATTATACATGCTCATTGTGTATTCCCTGTTAGTAAAGGGTGGTAATGGACATCCATGTGTGTACCAAGGAGTAAGGTTTTGTGAATAGAAAAGAAATGAATCATTGCAAATCAAAACATGGCCAAAAAGGTATGGGGGAATGAAATGTTGATATGATCAGGATCTAAATTACCCCCAATATAATCAAGCCAAGACTGACCAAGAGTAATTGGTGTACTACACGGGGTGCGTGTGACAAAGACTGGGAGAGGAAATACTTGGATACCATAAGAATAAATGATGTAAGCATGTCCATGATATAGATGTGGTGAATGAGGTGGTGACAAGATATCATTGAGCATAAGACCAACTGAGCCAAATCATCTAGCGTGTAAACAGTGTCAGAGGTAGTAGGCTTGAATGGGATGTGCGACCAAAAAACATTGTTTATGAAGAGAGTGTATGTGAAAGGAGGTAGCGCAGATGTATTTTTCTCATGAGGAGATAATGAAGGTGGCATGATGTACGAAGTATGGATAAGTCCCTGATAAAGTACCATGGCATTAGTAATAGGCGGGGGTGAGACTGAAGTAGATGGAGTAGCATCCATTGCATAAACAGTTCCCTCGAGTGGAGGTAAATTGTCTAGAAAATGGTCAGGTTGTGGGACAATAGCAGGATGCATAGTAGAAAAAATTGGAATAGGTAATGCGGTGTTAGGATCGATGTTGCAATATTGGAATGGTGTACAATCAACAGGAACCTCATATTTAAAGTCCTCATATAAGAATCTAACACATCAATGAACTATGGAAGACACTGCTTGCATACTATGAAGCCATGTCCTACCAAGTAAGAAATTATATAGAATAAATATTGGAATAAATAGATGTCTAATACTAATTATATAACAGCACCAAATATATGTAATAAAGTACATAAATTTACCCAAGCAAACTAAGATAGAAATTATGAAACCCTAATTGCAAATGAAGGGATAGAATACTTATTTGATTCACAATTTATCCTAGATTGTGCCAAAGTGACAACCTGGTGGACAAAGAGGGAGAAGTGTCACACTGAGCCTTAGAAAATTGTGCAACCGCATGATCTACCTAGACTAGGGCACCTAGACTGGGTCAGGGGCACTTGTAAGAACTGCAGACCTGCTCCCTGCACCTCTGACTACTCAGAACCTTAGAAAAACCTTCTTTAGAGGGTCATGAGGTATTTGATGTCCTTTGCTTCCTATCGCTAGTATGTTGCACCAAGTACACTGATGTCACATGTAGTGTGCAAATGAAGAAATGACCTGTAAAAACCCTCAAAAGTGCATCAAATCCCAAAAAGAAAATAATATAAATGAGGGGTCAGACTGTCCTCAGCTATCAAACAAGTGAACTTACGACCGAGGGTTGCACTACATCTCAGACCCAATTTAGTTCTATGTGTGTGTGAAGAATCATGCACTAGGTGGCTCTTGTGCACATTACACTTGATAGCGAGCAAGTAGCTAGATGTAGATATATGTGTGCATGGAAAAATGAACTTCCCCTCCTATGAGGTGTATACATAATAATGCAATCCCTTACCCTTGTGCGGATGCTAGATGGATGCTTGAATGCTCATGATAATGTGTTTGGATGCAACCTTAGGTGGTAATAGCTAATGTTGAGCGCTCGGTCCTTTATTATGGCCACATAACTTTATATTTATATGATTCCCTTGCTTGAATTTTGTAATTAACCCTGAAAAGGTTGACTACCAAAAAGATAAAATGCTCAAATGAATAAAAAGGACCCAAAAGATATGATCAAAGTATAACAAGGTTAGGGCACCCAGAGGAGGTGGGGGCACCTGGCACTGGAATCCAGAGTGAGAAATGTTGAAGTGTGAAAAGATAGAGTAGGCTAGAAGGAGTGTAAGGTCAACACAGGAAATAGAAAAGAAAGTAAAGATGGTTAAAGACATGGGTCAATTAGCACTTTTCTTACTTAGGAATCATATGAATAGTGTGATCATGACTAGCTAGATACACAAAGTGTGTGATTTAGTGTCTACACAATCCATCTCTTAAGCCCACTGAAGCTAATGCCACTGTTAATGTCATCTCTACACCTGATAAGCTTCAATTACAACCCATAAGGCATACTTTTATTAAACTACCTTACACACATCAGTTTCTATTACTGCAGCTTATCGAAAGTAATCATATTACTCTTCCACCACTACTCAACCTCGATCCTTCTTGCCCACATGGTTATAACTATGATGAAATTACACGTTGTGACTACCACCCATGCATTGGCCATTTGAATAATTTTTGCTTTAAACTTAAACATCTTATTTAGGATCTTATTGACAAATATACAATCAAGCTCCATGAGCCATCTATTTCCAAACCAGTCAATGATAATCAAAATCTCAAAAATTTTAATGACCCATTACCCAAGCATGACAAACAACCTAATGAATCTTCTGCAAACCATACATATCATGATGTTCCTCCTCCTTCCTTGGGGCCTCTTGACTTTCTTGTTTTTATTGCTGCAATACCACCACCATTCATCACATTATCAAATCATGATTATCATTCTACATTTTATTTTGATTCATTACATATCAATGTTTGTATTGGTACTTATATCATCAATAATACTATGGTCTATCCATCAGCACTTACCAACGCATGCTCCATGGCACTTCTTTTAGCTATCAAATGTCCCACCTCTCTAATCACATTTCAATTTCCTAATTCTTATGATCGTGTCATTCTTCCCATTACAGTTGGGTCTCTTACTATTTTTACACCATTCTTGGTTACCTCTGAAATCATAGGTTGTGACATGCTCTTAGGTATTCCTTGGCTCCACACTACTCAGGCCATCCATTCCATGCATCATTTATGTCTCAAATTCATCCATAAAAAAAAAATTGTCACCATCAAAGGTATTCCACCACGTACACCATTTCCTCGACCCACTCTTAATGATATATTTTCACCAATCATGGCCTCTAGGTCTCCCACGTCTCTCCATTCTAAAGCCACTTCTACACCTAAATATCCTCTCCACACACGGCCACCATCATGACCTTGTCATCAGTCCATTAGTCCACCTCGTCATCCTAAGTCCCCTATTCAGGAAACCCATTCTCATAAGTGTTATCCACCTCCTTCTCCACATCGGTCTCATTCACGTGCACATATTTACTTCCCTACATCACCCATCTTAGATCATGATCACATGCCTTTGTTTCCTCAGATATTGGGTTGGGGGCCCTTGCCCTTCACTATCGTTGGATAGTTTTCTATCCATCACACACTTAAGGTGCATCACACTTTCTCCCCCCCTTCCATCACTAGCATTTTTCTCTGGTACTACACTTCACACTACGTGCTTCATGTCTAATATTTCTCAGCACTCCTACACCTTTGGTACACACATTGTACTTTCATTACCTGATGATACACTCTAGTGCTACAGTTCCCACTTGTCTATTTAGGGAACACTTCATCAATGAGCCACACATCATCTACTCTTGCTACACTTCAAGCTCAATATTGCATGATATATCTTTCATAACATATATTACTCTCTCTTGCGCTGCGCTTCATGACTATCTCTCTGCACATCACCACACTGTTGGCTCACATGTTATATCATCATTACCCAATGATGCACTCTAGTTCCATGGTTTATACTCGAATTTCAAGGGTCAAATTCTTAAATGAACCTCACATCATCTACACTTCACACTTTGTGCTTCACAATACATTTTTTCTAGAATCTGCTCTCACGCAGCACATTCATTTCCCGATGATGCACTCTTTTTCTATGGTTCATACTTGACTATTGAGGGAGAATTCCTAAATGAACCTCATCTCACACACATTATGTTGGGGGGGGGGAATTATTCTCCTATCATCCTCACATCTTGCAATCTTGCATCCTACAACACACCATCACACTTGCACAACATTTTCATATCTTGGTTGCATTTACTCTTGTTAGCTTATTCTACTTACATGTTACACTTTGTTTCCTATGTTAGAAGGATTCTTATTATGTCATTATCTTTTTCTATACACGCCTTAGTATCTTGAGGTGAATATAGGGGCTTTCACGTATTCATACTTGATGCATGATGCTCAACACATCTCTTTCCCACTTCCACTGAGGCTCTTGGGAACATCTATCTTTTGTTACTATCACACTCTACATCATAGGTTCTATTATTTCAGCACTTACCATTTCTAGTCATTCTCACTATACTTTTTCATTGATCTATACATGCTTTGACACACTACTTATCTTTCTAACATACTAATGAGTGCTTCATGTGTAGCATTTTTCTTGAAGTATCCAATACAACCATGGCTATCTATCACTTCTTGTTTCCTACTATTTACTATTGTTTGCAGGCTATTCTCTATGTCTTGCTTGATCATTGCATGTTTTTTTCCGCTTTAGTCCTAATTTTCTTGTGACATTATGAGAGATATCTCATGTATGAAACCCACTTTCCATGGTCCAACTTTTCTTACCGGTTTCTTATTACACTGTCTTCTATTATATGTTATCTTGTATACTAACACTTGCTTCTAGCCTATATTGTTTGCATGTGTCTTGGTTTCTACCATGCACATCCCTTATCCCCAACAGGTATCCACTTAAAATATGCATATCAGTATCATCTCCTCTCCTTTGGACTGCATTCTCTTACAGTCATTGCATGTACGCAAAATGAGGGGGAATCTATTGGGTGAACAAATCACCCCTATAGCAGCTCAGATCTCCAGTACAACACAGTGCAACAAAGAAATAACACATGAACATAGTTACAGATGGGCCCTGAATCAAACTTGGGTCCAAAATACATAGCAAACATTAGCACCTATACTTGGACAGTAGTAGTGGGCACTTGTGTCTTGGGGGAAAAAACAATCAATTTCTTGCTCCAGCACAGTTTACAGTAGTTTTCAGATTAGTTCTCTAGTAGCAGGCACTTGCCTCCAGTTACATAATTCAGTCTATTTATTACAATCAAAACAATCAGATTAAAAGGAAGAATAAGAAAAAATCAAGGACGTACCATATGTAGTGGTGTTTATTCAGGAAGTGTCATGAAAGGAGAGAATCTAGACCTCTCTCCTCAACACTCTTCTCTTGTCGTGAGATCACCCAAAAAACTCACTCTTGGCATGAGATCACCCAAAAAACTCGCTCTTGGCGTGAGATATCCCAAAAATCTCACCATCGGCATTCAAATCTAGTAACTCTAAGCAAATGGAAAAAAAATTATATCTCATATTATCTTACATATCAGGTGCACACTTTCCGTTTACGCACTTTTACACTCTTTACTTACTTATACATACATTACTCTAATTTTTCATATACGGAACTTTGACTACTTTCTTGCTCTTCTTTTGTAGGTCGGTCCTTATACACAATAATAAGAAACTATAGCAGCTCAGATCTCTAGTACAACATAGTACAATAAAGAAATAACACATGAACTTAGTTACATATGGGCCCTAAATCAAACTTGGGTCCAAAATACATAGCAAACATTAGCACCTATACTTGGACAATAGTAGTGGGCACTTGTGTCTTGGGGGAAAAAACAATCATTTTCTTTCTCTAACACAGTTTACAGTAGTTTTCAGATTAGTTCTCTAGTAGCAGGCACTTGCTTCCAGTTACATAATTCAATCTATTTATTACAATCAGAACAATCGAATTAAAAGGAAGAACAAGAAAAAATCAAGGACGTACCATATGTAGTGGTGTTTATTCAGGAAGTTTCATGAAAGGAGAGAATCTAGACCTCTCTCCTCAACACCCTTCTCTTGTCGTGAGATCACCCAAAAAACTCACTCTTGGCATGAGATCACCCAAAAAACTCGCTCTTGGCGTGAGATATCCCAAAAACCTCACCATCGACATTCAAATCTAGAAACTCTAAGCAAATGGAAAAAAAATTATATCTCATATTATCTTACATATCAGGTGCACACTTTCCTTTTACGCACTTTTACACTCTTTACTTACTTATACATACATTACTCTAATTTTCATATACGGAATTTTGACTACTTTCTTGCTCTTCTTTTGTAGGTCGGTCCTTATACACAACAATAAGAAACTCATATCAGAAAATCACAAGATCCAACAGCGTGCTACTATGCGTACACTTCACCCCTATGGTCTACCTCCATTTCCTAGTCATCACACTTCACATTGCAATCACTTCACGCTTCACTTGTACACTCAGCATGCTACTAGCTACACTCTTCTCTATAGGATCACAAGGTACACATCTTCTATCTAATTTACACTACTGAGTATTTACTCAACACCATAAGGTGGGGGGAAAATGTAGACACAAAATCTATGCACTTGAGTACATTTATAGGTCCTAGAACATTCTAATTTATACATGATTCCTAAGCGAGAAAACTAGTAATTGAAAATGTCTTTTGGGAATTTTGTTTTGTCTCTTATACTTTTATTGACCTTACACACCCTACATCCATGTCCATATTTGTAATGAACCGTTACACCAAAACCTCGAGGCATTAGTGAAATCCACACATGAGGATCATAACATCCCACTACGCTTCCGTAGAGCCCGACTCGGGATGGGTTTGCGCCCGCACTCCCATATATACGAGCCCCGCTTCACCGACATTTAGGTGCCTCACGAGCCTCAGCTACACGATGTAATCAACCGAGTGGGATTCGAACACGAGTGGTCACTCTGATACCAAATGTAATGAACTGTTACACCAAAACCTCGAGGCATTAGTGAAATCCACACATGAGGATCATAACAATATTTGACTTATTTATCTTTTATGGCCTCAGACAGCCCATTTAGGAAAAAAACACCCCAGGCACTCTTGTCCCTTCTGGGTAATTTTGACCTTCTTTGCTTCCTTCTTATTCTTTTGGGTCTCTTTTACTTTTGGGTCATCTTTTACAACTTTGGGATGGCCTTTTAGTTGTCAATTACGAAATTTAAAAAATGGAATCATACATATGCACATTTATAGCTCTCAAATAAGGGGTCAAGCACTAAGCATTACATATTATCACCTAAGCTTGCATCCAAAGGCACGAGAGCATTAAAAAGCATCAATCTAGCATATCCATACAAGGGATAAGGGTTGCATCATCCTGCATATGCAACATAGGAGGGGAAGTCTATTCTATTCCATCTCACACATTCTATACATTTGATATATTAGATATCTAGCATGTTATCATTGTGCAACTTGCACAAGGGAATCCTTGGGCATCATTACACACACACATTCACACAGAACTACATGAAGTTTGAGATGTAGTGCAACGCTCGGTCGTAAGATCAATCTTTGGTTAACCTATGGGGTCAGTATGACTCCCCATTATGCATATTCTTTATTAAGTTTGATATGGTTTGTGGGCATGTGTAGCTAGCTATTTATTTAACAAGTTACATGTATAACTAATGACATTGGAACAAATCTAGAGTGATAAATAGAGATCAACAGTGAAGCTCCTCCTACATAGAAAGGATCAAAATTTGAGCATCTGACTAGACACTAGCACCCAGATCGGTTACTTACAATCACGCACTTTTTTCCTCATGTGGGCACTTCTTTCTTGCACATTTCTGGGTCTCATAATCTCTAGTGAGCCTTGATGACACTGCCTACAGTCTATATCAACATTTATCCTGCCCAAATTCATCTCCAAATTACACGAAATCAACTAAGTCACCTCCTCTCTATCTCTTACATAGGGTTTCATATCATTGCATGTTTTCTTCTTATCTATTTTGTAGACACAAAATCATGCACTTTGAGTAATTATCTAGTCTCGATCATGTACTACTATTCATATGGTTCCTAAGTAAGAAAATTACTGATTAACCCATGTCTTTGGCCATCTTTCATTGTTTTCTGTTGCTACTTTTGGTCTTGCACCTTTATCAGCCCAATTCTATCTTTTCATACTTTGGTTTTACCCTTTCTGTACTAGGGCACCCATCCAGGATGCCAGCATCAGGTGCCCCTCATCCCCTCTGGGTATCCCTGTCCTCTTTACACTTTACTCTCACTTTTTGGGTCATTTCTAGCCGTTTGAGCATCTTATATTTTTGGTAGTCAGAATTTTCCAGGGTTAATTACGAAATTCAAGCAGAAGGAATCATATAAACATAAAATTATGTGACCATAATAAGGGACCAAGAACTAAGCACTAGCTATCACCACCTAAGGTTGCATCCATTAAGGAATCTATAGCTCTATTTGCATCCATCTAGCTCCATCACAAGGGACAAATGTTGGTTCATCTGCATCACACTTCATAGGAGGGGAGTTTACTTCTATTACATGCACACACTGTTTACATTCTACATCTAGCTACTTTCTCACTACTTCAAGTGTGACATGCACAAGAGCAACCAAGGGCACAATTTTGCACATACACACATAAAACTACATTGGTTGTGAGATGTAGTGCAGCGCTTAATTGTAAGATCCACCATTATGACAGTTTAGGACAGTCCAACCCCTTCATTTGCATCTTTCTTTTTAGGTTTTGATGCTTTGTTTGGGGTTTTACAGGTGATTTCTTTCATTACATGTTTACAACGACGTCAGCGATCTAAGTGTGACATACACATGACAAGTAGCAAAGGCTTTGCACCATCAGATGACTTTGTGAAATTGGCTTATGGACCTTCTATGTAGACTAGGGTGCCCCAGGCACCCCAATCCCTTTTCCAACGTGCCCCGGTCCAATCAAATCACCTAGATCTATATTTTCGTAGGCTCATGTGTGACAATTTTCCATTCTTATTTAGTCTGGTATCCACTGTAACACAGTCCTGCGACCTCTTCAAATCAACTAAGGCTCTTCTAACCCTCTTTGCACATTAGGGTTTCTACATTTCATTACTTAGCTTTCTTAGGTTTCTTGGGTATTAATTCAGTTATTTCATTAATTCATTTATTTACTACAAACTTGCATTAGATTAGGCTAGGATTATTTACATTTTAGCATAATCATTTTGGTGAACCCCACCTTCGACTCCACCTTTCATTTAGGGCTATTACCTTCTCTTACCATGGCTCACTCTTATGGTGAACTTTACTGAAGAACATCTTAAATCCCTTAATGATCATATCGTTGAGCATCCCCAAGATCTAAACTTTCTCTTACATGTTGCTCATGAGGAAGCTACAAATTTGGCTGAGCTTACTGCTTCTGCGGCCATCTCCCACTTCTGTTGCTACTCAACCACCTACTTCTACTCTTCCACCTATTTCTACCATCCCCGTTTCTATTACTACTCCCACCAATAACTATCACACCACCTCTTGTTTCTCATACACAGACAGGTTTCCTCCGTTGGCACTCAGGACTTAGCCTCCCTCTATCAAGAACTTCAAGCACAAATTCATCAATTACAACAGGCTACTTCTCGTGCATCTCCATATTTGGACTCCACTTTATTGCTACATACTCCATTCTCACCCTCTCTATCTCCATGTATCCACTTCCTCCTAATTTTGTCACCCCTAAGCTTCCCATTTTTCAATGGGCATGGTGACCCACAAGAGCATCTCCGCATCATTCCATGTGGCTTGTCTAGATTTTGTGGATGATCATATCCTTTTGGATAACATTTTCCCTCATAGTCTCCATGATTATGTGATGAGTTGTTTTATGACCTACTTGTCCATTCGGTAACCTTTTTTACGCATATAGATGATGCTTTTCTCACTCACTTTTCTATCAACATCGTCTCTAAGATCTCTTATGCTCAACTAGCACAACTTAAACAAGGACCTAACGAACATTTAGCGAAAATTATGTTTTGCAGATACAAAAACAAATTAGCCAAGATGTCAAATGTTCTTGCGGACTCTAAGCTTAAAGATTTATTCATCCAGAGTCTACTACTACCTCTCCAGGAAAGTGAACTCTTTTAGACCTCTCCTTCATTCGACTCAACTATGTCATACTCTTAAGCTTTTTGAAACCAATCTCTTATCTATCGGCAAGCTTAAGTATAACATGAGACAAGAAACATCATCTACACGTTTTCAAAGTAAAGTCAACCATTTAAACCACTCACCACTAAATCCTACTAATGCCAAAATTATTGTCAATGTGGCATATCTACTACAAATATAGCTTCAGTCACAACCACCTCAGCGTACATTCACCAAACTCCCTACTGCCTCATATCTCATATTACAACAGACTTCTTGAGAGCAAATCTGTATCACGCTTCCTCCACCACTTGGAATTAGACCCATCACGACCAAAAGGAAGAAACTACAATGAGAAATTTAGATGCAACTATCACTGATGTGTGGGACACTCTACAAATAGGTGTCTCAAGCTCTGCACCATCATCCAAGATCTTATCGATAACAACAAGCTTGAGTTTCCAGAGCCTACAAACTCTGCACCAGTTAATGAAAATCATAAGCTCAAATTATTTAATAACCCGCTTCCACAACATGACAAGAAAACTCGGTTGAATCTTCAGACTAATCATACATATCATGCAGTGCCTCCTCCTGCATCAAGGGCTCTTGAATTTCTAGTTACACATAATGACACTCCCCCGCCAATCATTTCTTTCTCTGATCATGATTATCATGTGATTTTCACTTCTAATCACTTACATATTAGTGCCTCTATCGATCTATCTCTATCAATAATACCAAGGTTGACCTCATATTATATGCCTCTATTAGATTTATTCCTATGCTCAATAATACCAAGGTTGACTATCTCCCATCAATGCATGCTTTATTCCACTTCTCATTGCTATTGGCTATCTGCTATCATAAAATTTCATATCCCAATGAACAATTCATATGGCATTTCAAAATTCACGTTACAGTAGGCCCTCTCACTTATGCTTGTACCCTTTCCTTATCAAGACAAGCAATTCAACAGATGTGACATGCTTCTAGGCCTCAATTGGATTCGTAGGTCTAAATCTATCATCTCCATGAATCATTTATGCAATTAAAATTTATTCACAACAGCCAAGTCATTTCTATTGATGGCATGCCTCCTTATACTCCATGGTCACACCCTCCTCTTAGCAATGAATAATGTATCACCTATGCTTCATCTAATATGCCACTGACCCATAGATACATCAAAGGTCAATCTATACTCCTAGCTCACCTACTCACACACACCTTACATACGGCCTCATCACTCTATTGGTCCAACACACCAGTATAGGGCCCATTCCTAGGACAGTTACTGCATCTCAGACGTAAATCACCGCCTCATTTTATTTCACGTAGCTTTCCATCACTGCAAAAAATTTGCTTCACATATATCTCCATCACCTACAAATTTTGTTATGCTAACGTTCACCTATCATACACTCATCCATCATATGCATATAAAATTCACTCACATGCGTATACGTCTATCTCACTATACCACCACTACTTAGAGTATGGTCACACGCTTTTGTCACCACAATCATCAAGTAGAATGACCTTCATCCTTTACTTTTATCGAGATAATTCATTCACCATTACACACAATTACGCATCGTCATATCCACCTACAATTCATTAACATGTGCATCTTATACTAACACACTTGCTAGACATCGACACTTCCCAATGATGACACACTCTTGTGCTTCGGTTCACACTTAGACTGTTGATGGCATCACTATACACATGAAGCTCACACACTGGCCATATTAGACACTACACATTGACATCACATTGACATGGGGCATTCACATCACTACATCTACTACATATACTTACAGACTACAGAATAAGGGACTTATATGCAAGATTGCACTCACTACCCAATGACGCATGCTAGCCCCTCACGTTCCATACTAGACTGTTGAGGGTATACATCACAATTGAAGACCATATCACACTCACATACTTCAACCATTCAATCCTCTTTCATCATGTGTCATTCCTATTTTAGTGTTATACTGCCTATAGGCCACATCATCACTTCTACTTTACCTTTTTGGAGAAGAAACAAGCCACATCCTTCATCATCTTAGTAGTGATATACGTCATAGAAACATCATCACTTACTATGGCATCATTGTCATTTATTCATTTTCAAAAATTTAGTGATCATACCACATTTGAAACATCTTCAGTTCATAATCCTTTAGTGATAGGACGCTGAGGCTACTTCATCATGCACACTCTAATCTTTGTATCACATATCATCACTACCATTCATCACATCGCATTACACACAACACATAGTTTGACCATTTCCTAATGACTGCACTCTCGTTTATAGGTTCATTCTCAGACTATGAATTACAGGGCATCATAAAATAAATGAACCTCATTTCATACATTTAGAACTTCCATTCACTTTAGGGGCACAGGTAGACTGCTATCATTCACACTACATTCCATTCCATCCATCCACAACATATTTCATATCTTGGTTACATTTCGGACTTCAAGTTACTTACATTTACTTGTACATGTTCACCTTATTACACATGTATAAGATATCTTGAAGTATGTCATTATTACTTTGGGTATCATACACACATGCATTTTTGGGACTTGGGTTTCTAGTTGTGATCACAGATTCTACAAGACCATTACATGCATTTCATGGATGTTTGGCTTAGTACCTGGTACCATTCCCACAACAGCTCCTGGGGGCATCCACTTTCATACACTACAAGTATTATTCGGGACTTTCATTTTGTTTCATAACACACCACTTTATCAGATTATACATACTTTTCACATAGCTTTTTATCTTTCTAACATGCTAATGTGTGCTTCATGTGCACCATTTGAATTTTATAGGACTATTTGCACACCATGGTTGTATGTTACATTGTTTGTACTTGCTTTGTCATTGTATGCCTTTGTCTGCGAAGCTTTTCTTTTTAGAATCTTGTGTTGACACCTAAAACTCCTCTATGCTTTTGGCTTCATCAACTCTTAATTGTCTTGTTTAACACCGCGAGTTTGAGTGTCCCATGTTTGCAACCCACTTTTCATACAGAGTCTACATTGTCTTCTTGTGTGTTTTAGCTTACACATTATTTGTTTAACTTACACTTTGTCTTATACATGCATGTTTTTCTTTTCTTATACTAACACTTGTTTCCTAGCCACTTGTTTGTCATGTGTCTTGGTTTCTACCAAGCACATCCCATTCCCCTGCAGAGTCATAGTTTCAAGTTTCAGCGGTTGGTCCTCTTTTGGGTTGCATCCTCCTACAATGACATCACATGCGCCCCCAAAGAGGGGGGCATCATTTGGGTGAATCAGTCACCCCATACAAATTATACACAACACAGTACACATAGTACCAGGTACAAGCACAGATTCAGGGGCTCAGAATCAGACTTGGGTCCTTAGTACAGTGATGACCTTTCCTGGAGTGCCTATAACCATGGGGTAGTTACAGAGTGATAATGGTTCAACACAGTCTATAGAACTCATACACATCATATTTTACAAGGTAGATTACACATGTGTTAATAGACATGTCATCTATAGTGGTTTTTTATTCCGGGGAGTAGATTAAAAGTTACTAGGATAACACAAAAGACATTCCTCTCTATACTACTTCCTTCATGACATCAGATCGCCCAAAAGACTAGACAGTACAGAGATCTATACATAGTTTCAGAGAAGTAGTTAAAGGTTGGAGGATAACACCACACAATTTCCTCCCTATACTTCTTCCAGACATTGGCATGAGATCGCCCAAAAAACTCGTGGGCACACTTCATCTACAAGATCCTTTCTACACTCCTCTTTCCTCATCATGGATCAGGTGCACATGTTCCTTTTTCACATTTTCAGCATTTTCTTTTTACATACTTCCTTACATTACTTTTTATACATATACATGTGTATTTGACTACTTGATAATCTTCTCTTTTGCAAGGTCCATCTGTATGGGAAGCAAGTCAGTCAACATCACTCAACAACAATCACACACATCGATACTAACAATAGGTACATCACACATATCAGCATACTACACATGCACTTTTCCCCTAGGTTCACATTCATCACCTTTTTGCACTTTTATATCTTTAGTCTCCACGCTCCATATTTTTATCACTCCATGCTTTGTCTAGTCCCTTGACACATGCTTTCTACATCTAATCTACATGGATATCAGGTACGCATCTCTATCTAATTTATGTTACTGAGCTTTCTGTTCACCAACATAAAGTGGGGAAAATGTAGACACAAAATCACGTACTTTGGGTAATTATCTAGTCTCGATCACATACTACTATTTACATGATTCCTAAGTAAGAAAAGTACTGGATTAACCCATGTCTTTGGCCATCTTTCGTTACTTGTTTTGCTACTTACAGTCTTGCATTGTGTACCTTTACTGACCCAGTCCTAGTCCTTTTCACTTTAGTTTTAATCTTTCTGGATTCTGAAGTGCCAGCACAGCCAGGATGCCAGTGACAAGCACCCTCATCCCCTCTGGGTGCCCCAATCCTCTTTATACTTTAATCACACTTTTTGGGTCATTTCTATCCATTTGAGCATCTTATATTTTTAAGTAGTCAGCCTTTTCAGGGTTAATTACGAAATTCAAGTGAAGGAATCATACAAATATAAAGTTATGATGATCATAATAAGGGACCAAGCACTAAGCACTACTATCACCACCTAAGGTTGCATCCATCAAGGCATCTATAGCTCCATTTACATCCATCTAGCTCCATCACAAGGGAAAAAAGGTTATGTTCATCTACATCACACTTCATAAGAGGGGAGTTTATTCTATTCCATGCACACATTATTTACATTCTACATCTAGCTACTTGCTCGCCACTTCAAGTGTGACACTACATAAGAGAAACCTAAGGACACAATTTCTGCACGCGCACACACAGCATAACTATATTGGGTATGAGATGTAGTGCAACGCTCTGTTATAAGTCCATTGCATTTTAGCAACTAAGGACAGCTCTGACCCCTTCATTTGCATCTTTATTTTTAAGGGTTTGATGCTTTGTTTGGTGTTTTGTAGGTGATTTCTTCATTGCAGTATTTACAACGACATCAATGACCTAAGTGTGACATACATGCAACAATCAAACGAACAAGCTGGGACAGCATCTAGCGACCATATCTGTGAACCATTAGTTTCCAGACCATTTTACGTAGACTAGGGCACCCAAAATTTCAGACCAGAGCAACCTAGGCACCCCCATTCCCTTCTCCAAGCTCCCTAGTCCAAATAAATCACTCAGATCTACATTTTCTTCAGGCTCTTGTGTGATGGTATCTAATTCCTATGTTCAGTCTGGTCTTCACTGTGACACAGTCTCATGCAACCTCTTCAAATTAGTTAAGGCTCTTCTAACCCTCATTACACATTAAGGTTTTCATACATTTCATTGCTTAGCTTTCTTGGCTATTATTTTAATATTTTATTGTTCATTTATTTACTACAAACTTGCATTAGATTAGGATATTATTTAAATTTTAGCATAATCATGTATATTGTACTTTATCACTTGTATATCATTCATTATAGTAATTACTCTAAAATATAGGTTTAATTCAATTTTAAATTAAATTAGGATCCTATTTTTACAAAAATAAAGGATATGTGCATGATAGAAACCATGGTGTAGTAATAAGTGAAACATGTGAGAAGAAATACTAGAAAACAAATAAACCAATATATAATAAATCATTCAAGTAAGTTTACAAGTTATACAACATACAAGTACACAAGCAAGGGCATGTGTGTTAGTCATGCAAAGGCTTAAAATTTTATAAATAAGGGACATTAATGTGCCATACACACAAGAATAAGAAATAAACTATGAAAGTTTCAAACAAGGGACACAAATATGTTGTCCACACATAACAAGGGAACTTAGGCATACATACAACATACAAACAAACAAACAAGTTAATCAAAAAATTATGCTAACCAATAACAAGTGAGAAAAGACGTGATAAACAAGTGAACATAGATCTAGATAAACAAGCATTGTACAAGGCACATGGATTAGCCACATTAGTCTAAAAAATATAACATGTACACAATATAAGCAATGAGAAATAATGGGGAAAGGAAAAGTAGTTATAAATAAAACAATGTCACTTGAATGGTGGAAGACATGCCCCAATAGAGAAAGGTCAACTAGGAAGGGTCTTAGTCAAAGCCATCATCATGAATCGAGCTACAGATTTCTTACATCATCTCAATATACCTTGTAAACACGTGTGTGTAAATATTATATAAAATAATGCTATCAATCAAATTAATGTGACAAATAACATGTATAATTTAGAATGGTAGCATATTTAGTCTTATATTAGGTCCTGATTTTCTGTTCTTACCAATATTTGGATGTTTTAGTATTTTATAATATACACTATATGTAAAAACAAAAAACAATGCAAGATCCAACCAATGCCACTCATAATGGGTTGATTAGAAGACAACATAGAATTATCAGGCCCGAGACTCGAAGAAGTAGCATGCTCACCAGGGGTGGAAGGGACATGAGGAGGTGGAAGATATAATATGGGCCTAAGAGTTGGATGATGTGCAAAAAATGATGTAGGTGACAAGGGGTGTAGGATAGATCCTCTAGGAGGTGAAGGCAGGTGAGGGATTGATCCTCTAAAACACACCAATGGTGGGTGAAGTTGTAGGAGGGATATATCCTCTACACATACCAATTTTGGGTGAAGATATACAATGGATAGATCCTTTAACCATACCAATCGTAGGTGAAGACATGCAAGGAATAAATCCTCTAGGAATAGCAGTATTGAATTAAGATGTATGAGGGATAGATCCTCTAGAAGATATAATTAAGGATGTGATGGGATGCCAAGGAGAAGGCTCCTAAGGGATAGATCCTCTAGAAGAGTGAATAGGTAGTGCAATAGAATGTTTTTTGTAATTTCATGTATCAAGGGTAAATAGATTGTGTGAAGGAGGCTCAATTAAGATAATAATTGTAATTGTTAACACATGAAGTCGTACCCTATTGAAACATGGTTCAACACCTCAATGAAACCATGGGATGATCTCTCAATGTGGTACTTGACTGTGTGAGATCACCCTCTGGAGAAGTTTTTCTTCCTCTACCTATTTGACCTAGAGCTAAAAAATTACTCCTAAGCTAAGTTGACAACTAACTAGACCTAATCTAAGCGTCCAAGGGACCAGGGTTAGAGAGAATGCAAGAAATGAAACCTAAGCTAAAGAAGGAGGTGACAGCACAAGAAATAAGGGGATCACTCTCCATGAGGGGAATAACAAAAGGAAACACAGAGAGGAGAGGACAGACACGTGTCACAGACTAACCCTACATCAACCCTTCCATTCCATGCATTAACAACACACAGAAATGAAGAATCCAATGGTAGAATCCATACGTAACATAAAACACATGAAAGGAGAGGAAATAATACAACAATGCATGGATAAGGGCAACAATAAGCCAATATTTGCATTAAATCATTATCATGAATATGCACAAATCATTACAAATGTTGAGAAAGTATTGGACACACCACATACGCTCAAATATGAGGTTTGAAACTCATGGGAAGTCAACCACCATTTTGACATGATTTTATTACAATCAAAATAGGGATCCCTTTCCAAATGAATGAATTGCAATTTTATAGAACAAAGGAGAGAGAAGAAGAGGGGAGGAGAGAATAAGTTCTCGACATTACCCCAATTACATGCCATTAGATCACCGGTGCAGGAGGACAACACCCACACTTCATTAAATTTTGGTCATTGAGGTGGTTGGGCATCTAGTTCAAAACAAGTGTGGATTTTTCATGCCTCACAGATTTTAGATGATTCTACTTTGATTTTTAATCTTCTTTTTCTTCCTCCACGACTATTCCTTTATACACAAATATTGAAAACTTTTACAACTAGCCATTTAACGCTCCCGCTATGGCATGAAGTCTTCCTCCTTATTATGTGAGATTCACTTTCCTCACATGCTTAATCCTATTTTAAAACTTGTGCGACCTTTACTCCACACTTTACATTCCTTGTTCAACTGCTAGTGTTCCATTTCTTCACCTCGTGGCTTTCAACTGTAGCGGATTATAACCTTTTCTCTGCATAATTGACCGACTCTGAAAATTTTCATATTTTCCATGTTCATGTAACAATGGATTTTCCAAGTCGTGAAGCACTAAGATTTCCCAATATTTACTCTACGGATCATTTCCTTAGCTGATTTTACAACTTCTCACGGGCATGTAAAATACACAGTGCTCTGACCTTGCCCTCAACCTGGGAAAGATTGTTTTTTATGTTCATGGAAGATTGACTTCCTCAATGTCACAAAGGTCTAACATCTAACCTCATCCTCTGTAAAAAACTAACTCCATAAAAAATAATCCTAAGTCATGAGCTCCAATTCCTTTGTTATGTGGGTTAGGAGAACCCTTCACACATTCCATGGAAGACTAACTTAGTATTCCATAGCTTTCCTGAGAAAAAAGTGCCTAGGTCCCAACTTGGATGAGTTGCTCAAAATTATATGGGGGTTCAATTTTGGGGAAAAAAAAATTGGCGACCTTTAGGGGTATCTGCCTGCTAGATGATGAAGAATAGTGGCCTTGAAGCATCCATTAGGCATGAAGTCAAGTCTGAAACTTGAATTTGACCCTTAAAAATTTATAATTTCCCCTAAATCCACATGAACTTAGCACTGATTCGAATCTTCCCTTTGAAAATAATTCTTTGGAGCCTTTAGTAAAGTTTGAAAATGATCCAAAATCTTCTAATTTTCCACCATAAAGCACTGAATTTTACCGTGCACAACTACAAAAGGCCCATAAAAATTATGTATAGAGTATGAAAATCATACATGTTCCAAGTGGAAACATGTAGCATGTTCTCAAGTACTTGTTTTGTAATAAGAAAACATAAACTACTCCTACTCTAATCAAAAGGAAAGGAAGCTAAACAAAACCTGATACAACCCGGGAGAACTAGCTTCCCTTTCTTACAAAATGTGGCCATGTGATCACTTTTACAACTAAATCACATGATGGAAGTGAAAGCATAGTCCACACTTATTTTTTGCTTAAAGTATCAGTTAAGAAAGGAATGTATGGCTCATTTAGTTTCTCTTCATTTGAATTTGGGAGGTATTGGAGTTGACCTTTGATGTTTTGAATCCCTTCCTCAAGCTTTGAAGTGAACATGACTATTGACAACTCTATTTTTTTCTCTAGACTATCTAGATACCTAATAGGGCATACAATCTTATAATTTGATGGACTTATCCTTTGAATTTTCCCATCTTCTTTGCATTCAAATCCATAAATGGAGTTACTAGAGATATTATCCTCTTCATGGTGGATGTTTTCAAGTTGATTTGAACTATGTTTTTCTTCTTCTTTTTCAAAC
This sequence comes from Taxus chinensis, assembly GCA_019776745.2. Classification (NCBI taxonomy): domain Eukaryota; kingdom Viridiplantae; phylum Streptophyta; class Pinopsida; order Cupressales; family Taxaceae; genus Taxus; species Taxus chinensis. The sequence goes on along the minus strand of CM034153.1, from coordinate 682,363,981 downwards.
AACTCTTTTTACACTCTTGGATTCTCATTTTATTCTCCTTCATTTCCATGAAACTCCATTTGACCATCTACAACAATTAAAGATGAACTTGGTGTATTACTGCAATCCTCCAAAAGTGTAGCAAGCTATAAACATGTAGAGAAATGAGGGTCATTGCATTCAATTGTAACACCTCATTCACTTTGGAAACCTTTTTCCTCAGACATGCAGATGCTAAATTAGTGTTGAAAGATACTCTCTCTTCATCCCCAAATCCCAAAATATTTTCCTCTGGACTTGCCTGATTTTTTTTCATGTTAGATGCCTCCTTTTGAATATTTTCCACATTTTCATCCTCCCAATTAGAGTCACACCAATCCTCAACAGTTCTGATATTTTCATACTTGGTGAAACTGGTTTGAGATGAGACATAAGAAAGGGGTTGTTGATTAATTACATTCTCAAACAAAGATGATCTAGGCTCTAGAATTCTAACTGGCCCATTTTAAACACCCAATTGATCTACAAAAACATGTTTTTATCCCTACAATTCCTCTTCTTCATGAAAGTAGAAAAAATATTGCTCTACCAACATTGTAGGATAACTATGTTTATTGAACATTGGATAGAGGCATGGGATAGGATGTGAAATACCACGGTTCCTCATAGCTTGATGACATTACTTTGGAGGGTTGTGTAATGTCTTGAGCGGAGGTGGGAAGGAATTATCTAGAGCACAAGAAATGTTTTGGGCATGATGATCTCCTTGAGAAACAAATGTCAGATTAAGAAATAGAGACGTTTCCTTTATATGAATTGGAGCCTTAGGATTTTATTTAGTTGCATGAGGGTTTTAGAGAAATTGATAAGGTGAGGGAAGAATTAGCAAAATGGGGAAGGGTTTCCTCTATCCAACCTAAATGAGACACTTCTCATCTTGCATAGCAATGCCAAAATTCTAAGGAAGTGATTTGCCTCCCCTTTTGTAGATCAATACAGCTAAATCATAATTAAAGGCCCTCAAATAGTACAATAATACCATACATGGTTAAGGTCTAAATTCTTGAGGAATTATATGTGAAGTCTTTGTGAATATAATGTTGAAGTTTGAAATATACTTCATTGAAGCTCGTTGTATTGTGTTGAGATGTTCCTTAAGAGATATGATGTTTTCATCCTCCTTAAATCAATTATTCAATTGTTATCCTAGCTAATCCCATGTCGAAATGGATTATGGAGCCAAACTTAGGTACCAGTCTCATGCTTTGCCTTTTAATGAAGAAGTATGAATTTTGAGGCAAACATTGTCTTCTCTAATGTTATGGATAGTACAATGGTTGGCTACATCTTGGATATGGTCAATAGGGTTGAGATCTTCATTTCCATGAAACAAAGTTAAATTTTTTAGGGATATCCTTGGGTATATCATCACACCGCTACAAATGGAGAGGACTAGAATTGAAATGAGGTATAGGGTAAGCTCCTTATAGATCCATGAGAGAACAAAAACATCAAAATGACTGAAAGGGTGGAGGAAATGGTCTAAAAACTAATAAAATGGGTTTGTTAAATCAATGGAGTCATCGGATGTGTTGATTTAAAGCCTCCAAAGGAAGTTATATCACCAAACACACATCAAACCCTATGAAATTATGTAAAGGTCATACAAATTTTTCCCACCAGGCATGCCAAAATTGTTGACACCTAAATTTGCACCCTATTGAAACATGGTTCAGCACCTCAATGAAACATGGGATGATCTCTCAATGTGAGACTTGATTGTATGAGATCACCCTCTAGAGAAGGCAGAATTCCTCTACCTATATGACCTAGAGCTAACACTACTCTTAAGCTAAGGTGGCAACTAACTAAACCCAATCTAAACGTCTAAGGAACTAGGGTTAGTGAGAATGCAAGAAATGAAACATAAGATAAAGAAGGAGGTTCTAGCACTATAAAGAAGGGGATTTCTCTCACGAGGGGAAGAGAAAAAAACATAGAGGAGAGGGTAGAAACACACCACAAACTAACCCTACATTGACCCTTCCATTCCATGCATTAATAACACACATAAATGAAGAATCCCTAGGTAGAATTCATACAGAACATAAAACACGTGAAAGGAAAGGAAATAAGACAACAATGGAAGGAGAAGGGAAAGACCAATCCCTGATATTCATTAAATAATTTATATGAAAATACACATACCATTACAAATGCTCAGAAGGTGTTGTACGCACCTAAGACACTCAAATCCAATATCTGAAACCCATGGGAATTCAACCACCATTTTGACATGGTTTCATTGCAATCAAAAGAGGGATCCCTTTCTAAATGAATGAGTTTCCTTTTAGTATAACATAGGAGAGATAGAAAAATAGGGGATGATACAAGAAGTGCCTGACATTTTCCCAATTACACACCATCAGATCATCAGTGCAGGAGGACAACACCCATACTTCATTAAATGTTGGTCATTGAGGTTGTTGAGTATTTGGTTCAAAACATATGCGACTTTTTCATGCCTTACAGATTTTAGATAATTATATTTTGATTTGTGGTCTTATTTTTTTCTCTACAACTATTCCTTATTGTGCATTGTTTGAAAACTCCTACACCTAGCCATTTAACACTCCCACTATGTCACAAAGCCTTCCTCCTTATTATGTGGCATTCACAGTGCTCTACGGGCTCAATTCAGTTTTTAAAACTTGCACGACCTTTACCCTACACTTTATGTTCCTTTTCCACACACTACAGTGTTCCATTTCTTTACCTCGCGCCTTTTAAATTTAGTGGATTGTAACCTTTACTTCATAAAATTTTGTATTTTCCATGTCCCCGTTAGATTTTCTTTTCCAAGCCACAAAGCACTAACCTTTCCTACTCTTTACTTCGCAGATCCTATCCTTAGCCGATGTTCTAACTTTTTGTGGGCATGTAAACTTTGTGGTGTCATGACCTTGCCTTTTAACTCGTAAAATACTAACTTCATGGAAGATTGACTTCCTTAATGCCATGAAGTTCTAACATCTAACTTCATCCTTCACGAAGCACTAACTCCATAAGAAAATTTCCTAATTCGTGAGCTCCAACTCTTTTGTTCTGTGGGTTAGGAGAACCCACGTAACACTTCATTCACACATTCCAAGGAATACTAACTTAGTGTTCCACGACTTTCTTGAAAAAAAATGTGCCTGAGTCCTAACTTGGATGAGTTGTTCAAAATTGCATGGGGGTGCAATTTTGGGACAACATTAATAATTTGTTTATCACGGATGTACTTGACACATTGGTACAAGATATAAGAGACAACATCAATCCTACGAAGCCAAGGGAACCATAAGTGCATGTTGCATGAACAAATATAATGTGAAACCATGAAACAAATAATCACAGTGATAGGACCTATAATTATAAATAAATAAATGTGGTTTAATGAGGTCTCAACATCATAAACAATGGGGGACTTATAGAAGCCAAGGGAAATAAGTAATGTAAAAGTGCACCAATTATACTTAAAACTATTATTAACCAGAACATTATGTACATGGATCCAACCATGATCTGAATTTTAGATTAGTAATGTTATCATCATGAACTAAAAAAATCACCATTATGATTATGTAACTTTTTTATCACTTAACACTACTTTTATGGCTCTTGTTGGATGCAACCACAAAACAAGGTTCAAGATGAAGTTGTGAAACCGTGAGACCTCAAAGAAGATAGGTTTCGGTGAAAATGATTAAATACTATGAATATTTCATAAAAATAAAAAATTTACTACATATTTTTGTTCCTCTTGAAAAAATATGCAATTTTAAAAAAAAAGGCACCCGATTTCAAGTTCATATGCAAAAGTTATGGCCTTTAGAAGGTAGTGGACTTTGTTTAGTGACGGAACTGTCCCTAAAGCCAGAGTGGTGGTTGTGCAACTGACGTGACAGTTATGTAACATTCAGTGGTGATTTCGTAACCACCACAATAGTTTCGCAACTGCCACATTGGTTACGTAATCGCTGGTCTGCGGCAAGTGGCGGTTCTATCACACGGGAAAGTCTAGGAAGAGTAAATGGCTACATATAGTTCCTCTTCAACTTTTGAGTCTTTTGGGATTCTAATTTGAGATCTCCTTGGTGTTAAACTTATGTATATATGTGGGTAATGTATTTTTATGGGGAGTAGGAAGATATTCTAAGCAAATTTTATTTTTTATCGTATGTGGTTTTCTGAATTGGAGTGTGAAAGGAAGGTGTGGTTGAGTGAGTTATAAATATTGTACGAGTGTTTAAACATCAAAGTGTTCATGGAGGCCTTGAGAAGGTAGTAAGCTTGTACACAAAGGCATGATAGTGAGATGAGGAAGCATTGCTTCACTCTTGTTGGATTTTTCTCAATTTGAGTTTCTCCAAGGTTATCTTGTGTCTCTCTCATTGTGTTTGCTCTCTTTCATTGCTTAGTATTTCTTTGATTATGCAACACTCTTAGTTCATTTTGAAAGCACATTTAATGGTTATACATGTAAATTAAAAACAAGTAGTTTTATTGATGAAAGTTGGGAATTGTGAGGAATGCATAGGGTCTGTGTTGGTGAAACTTACTGTGTAATAACCACCTAGTTTATGGATCAGATTGGTATCATATTTGGTTCATGTTCCATAGTTTTTGGTTTTTTTAGTGATCATTTTGTAGATATATGCCCATTACAAGAGCAATAAGTGCTAGTGAAAAATGTGGTTTTGTCTCTTTGTGACAAGACATCTCCAAAAGGAAGTGGAAGAGATAAGTGAGAAATATGGCCAATGAAGTTGAGAGAAGATCTGATGATGGTGAAGAAAGATCCTACAGATTGGAGGAAGATGTTGCCCACATATCTCACTCCATGGATGAGCTTGGGAATATTATGAAGGTTGTCATGGAAAAGCTAGGATTTTCTATGGATACTTCTGAAGAAATTAAGGAGCATGATTCTTCCCACCATGAGAAATAACAACCACATTCCAACTAAGCTCCACCTCCCTTCAAAGCAGAGGAAAAAATTGATATTCAACCGTATGAAGGTGAGGTGAATATGGATAAGTTTGATCATTGATTAGCTCAATTACAGGTATACTTTCATTTGCATAAAGTTAGTGAAGAGAAAAATATGTATTTTGAAAGGTTAAAGCTAGAAATTCGTGCTCTAACTTGGTTTGAGAGTAAAATTAATTCTTTGGTTGTTAAAAGGTTACCCCCAATTACTAAATGGGGTGAATTTAAAACTTTGATTAAGAGGCAATTTTATCTTATTTTTTATGAAGAGGAAAGGTCTATTGATTGGCAATATTTGAGGAAAAAATAAGGTCAAAGTGTGTGGGTCTATATAAGTGAGTTTCGGAAAAAGGTGGTCCAAATGGGAAAATATACATTTGACCATGAAATCCTCATGAAGTATGTCAGAGGATTTCATATTCACGTAAGGAGGCCCATTCTACTTACAAATCCAAAGGACATAAATGAGATTTGTCCTCAAGCCCATTATCTTGAGATGGATGAGAAAAATGGTCCATCTCCCTCTTTAAATTTTTCTAATGCTCCGAAGAAGAAAGGTGGGGTTAATGTCACTTCTATGATTTCCAAGAAAGATTCAACCAAGCATTGTGGACATTTTGATGTTGATGGTAACACCGATGAGACTTTTTGGAAGTTCAATCCAGAATTGCATCTGTTTAAGAAAAAGAAAAAGAAAAATAATTCCATGCCATCACTTCAAGGAGAACCAATTTATGTTGAGAGAAGTGGAGAGGTGGATGAGTATTTGTGTTGTATCGGCTGTCAAAAAAAGGTATGTTTGGGTAATGATGATGATAAAAAAAAAGGTGAACCTTATAATATTTTTCATATCAAGGTAAAAATTAAGATGGTAAAATTTGATTCTTTTTTATTCTTTCTCATAAGTAAATTTGATTGGAAAATATGTGGTTGATAGACTTGGGTTGGAAATGTATGATCATACTAATCTGCATGCTCTAGGATGGGTTAAAAAATGAGTAAATATAAGGTTTTCTAAACAATGCAAAGTCAAATTTGCAATAAATGAACATTTCGCTGATGAATTTTTTGTGGATGTTGCACCTATTGAAAATTTTGGTTTAGTTGTTGGAAGCCCCTATATGTATGTTAGAGATGTTACTTTCAAGAGGATATTTAATCAATACCAGTTGGTTAAAGATGGGAAAACCTACACCATAAAATCCTATGAAGGAAAATATAAGCTATCTTTGGCAAGTTCCACTCGAGGTAACCAATTTTTTAATGTTATTGGGAAGGTTTATTTTCTAATTTTGAAAGATAATCAAGAATGTAAGGATCTCCATAGTTGTTCTTTTAATAGGAAGCATGAGATACAATTTCCACCAAGTTACCTCCACACATGGAAGGAGGGGAAGGACCCACCTCAAGGGAATGAAAATTTGGACACGAAAGTTTGCATGACAGAGAATATATTTCAGTGTATGCACCTCCAAGTAGAAGAGAGGTTCAAGAAGTGGGGGAAGAAAATTCCTCACCATATGAGTTCCTAAGCTTTTGGGGACCAAAAGCCTCTAATTGGGGAGGTGTGATTCAAATTTTGAATTAGTAATGTTACCATCATGAGTTAAAAAAATCACCATTGTGATTATGTAACTTTTTTATCACTTGACATTATTTATATGGCTCTTGTTAGATGTAACTGCAGAACAGGGTTCAAGATGAAGTTGTGAAACCATGATACCAAAAATAGTATAGGTTTCAGTGCAAATTCTTAAACACTTTGAATATGTCATCAAAATAAAAAAATTATTGCATATTTTTTTATCTCTCTAAAAATTATGCAAGTTCAAAAAAATGGCATATGATTTCGAACTCATATGTAAAAGTTATGGCCTCCAAAAGGTAGAGGACTTTGTATGGTAACGGAACTACCCCTAAAGAGATGTATGAGTATCTCTCTAAAGAAGGATTTTTCATTTATAATGAAATATTTTGGTTTGCATGTGTCTTTAGGTGTTCTTAGGGTCATTATAGAGTCACTAGGACTCATTCTAGGATGGTAAGGGTCAATTAATCAAAATTTTGAATTTAGTTTTTCCCTCTATTTTTGACAATTTGAATTGTAAAAGACATTTTGGATTGTTCACATGGTGTAGGTAGACTTGGATGGCTCATGAAGTTCATTAGAAGTTTCAAGGTCTAAGTTATGTCTGAATAAACACTTCACAATGATTTGTAGTTATGTAGTTCTTGGAAGTCTCATCTTAGCTCCTAGTCTTAAGGGAAATACCGCCACATGACCTCTTAATGAGGTAATCATACATGTAAACCATGATTGTATAGAACTAGAAGGCCCAAAAAAATTAGCAAGGAGGTATAAGGATCAAGTTGTAATTGTTTTTCAATTATTTTTCGAATACAAGAAGATTTTTAGAGCTCCAAGAAAGTTGTTAAAAGGGAATTTTTGTTTGCAAGAAGTGGTAGTAGTTTTCCAAGTTGTGCATGAACATTTATGGTTGTTTAATCTCATATGTTCAAGTCAGGGAGAAGATACACATTTGGTGAGGTTTTTTTTTCTTTTTATTTGATGATCTTAAGATATATTTAATTGTCCTTGTGAATATTTCTTTGTTAAAGAAGGATCTAATGTAGCAGATTGCATCACAGTCTAGACACTGCAGGTTTGATGCAAGAAGGGTTGTTTGGTCAAGAGAAAGATATGAGTTTAAGAGGTGAACCTAAGGTATGCCCCCATATATCTCAAAATCCTTGAAGAAGGAAAAGATCATCATTAGTTCATTTGAAACCCCTAACAGAGAGTAATACCCTGTTATGAGAGACAGAGTTCGAAGGTTTAAGACAAAACACACAATTGGTAATTGTTAATTAAGTTTGTTGTTAGATCCAAAAATCTCACTTAGGGTGCCTTAGACACATGACTGGAAGATTCAAGCTTTGGATACAAGTATATTTGATTGTATATCTAATCCTCTTTGTCGGGTTCATTGTGAAACCCTAGCAGTGGAAATAAAATGAATTGGAGGTCCTAAACCTAATTTCCAAGGCCTAGAATTTAAATTAATCTTATTCATAGCACTCTTAATCATATTCAAGAATAAATTTTCATGACTAAACTCTCATAAGTTAGAAATCTTTGACAATCCTCCACACAGTCTTGTAACACTACATTAGAGGCCTAATTATTAATGGAAAAGTGAGATTTTAGGAAACTTTTCTTAAGAAAGTGCCATTGAAACTTTGTAGACTGAACCTAGGCCAAAATGGTTATTAAAATGAATATTTTTTTGAGGAATGAGTCTCCCTAGCAAAATTTTAAACCAAAAAATTGACATTAAGAAGGGCTAGTATGAAGGTTTAAGCCTAAAAAGAGGATAGAGAAGAAAAAGGTATTTTCCTAGAGAATTGAGCCAAATAATTTAAACTACGCCTAGAGGAGCATAATGGGTACTCAAAACTAGCTTGAGTTGGTTATGGGTTTTTGTGGATTGCTCTAACAATGAACTCACCATGAGCTTGATGCTTGAGAAGCTTAAGGGGCAATTTTTGCAAAAAGAAATCAAATTGTCAATTCCTTGTGATTTTAACAAACTTGATGGTGAATTTGGCACAATAAGAGGTAGATTAACATGTTCCAAGCTTTACATCATCCATTGTGAGCATTTAGGGCAAATTTTACAGGTTTAGAGGTTTTCTAAACTTGAGATAAGTGTTAAATTGCAAGCCTAAAGTGACTAATTGAAGTAGATTAATCAAACTAACTTGTTTAAGTGTTTATATGATAAGATCTGCATCATTTGGTATCAGAGCAAAGGATAAAGAGGAAAATTGACAAGAAAGAGAAGAAAAATAAGAGAAACAAGTTGTGAGAAGAGAAGAGAACTGAAGATTCTAAAAATGCCACCTACAAGAGTGGTCAACGGAGGACATAGAGAGAAACCTAGGGACAATGAGTTGGGATCCATGTTGAGAAACATACATGATTGATTGGGAGCATTAGAAGTTACTCAGAGAAGAGGTAAGGATTTAGATGAAGACAATGACAAGGAAGAAGAGAAAGAGAGAGAGAGAGAGAGGTAGTAGCAGAAAGAGAGCCAGAGGAAGAAGGACTAGAAGTAAGGATCCTAAAAGCAATCATGGGAGTAGGTACTAAGCCAAGGATGAAAGTATCAAAGTATGGTGGAAGCATGCATCTATAAGAATTGATAGACTGAATTGTAAAAATGGATAAATACTTTGATTTTGAGAACATATCAGAGGATAAGAAAGTTAAGTTTTCTTGTACTAAACTTACAGGGCATGTTGTTATTTGGTGGGATTATGTGTAAGAGGAAAGAGTGAATAGAGGAAAGGACAAGATCAGATTATGGGACAAAATTGTTGCAAAACTAAAAGGTAAGTTTATCCCTTTAGATTATCAAACTAGCTTATTTAAGAAATTGCAAAGTTTAAGACAAAAGGAAATGAATGTAGTCGATTACACTGATGAATTTTATAGATTGGCAATGAGATATGGTCAGATAGAAGATGATGTTGAAGAGGTAACCAGTATGTAAATGGTTTGAGACTTAATATACAAAATGAGATCAGATTTTTTGACTTGAGAACAGTGGAGGAAGCATACCAAGCAACCTTGAAGGCAGAAGAGAAATTGTCTAGAAAATAGACAATATTTCATTGGTAGAAGAAGAGGAATGAGAGGTAGAGGAAAATAGTAAAATAGAGTACAACAAAAAAAACAAACTCATGAGGAAGAGGTAAGTAATTCATAGACATAGAGTACTACAAGAGGTGGATATGCTATAGGTATTATTCATACAAAGGTAAAGGTGGATTTGTAAGAGGAAGAGGTGAGTTCACAGGTAGATATTTCAAATGCAATAAGTTTTTTGGTCATAGATATTTTGAGTGTCTAGAATATCCACAATCCAGCAATAGTAGGGAGAATGAAGCAAGAAATTAGATTGCACATGTTGATGAGGAAGAAAGCATGGCATCACCATCACCAGTGGAAAATCCAGAAACATGTGAAACATTGATGGTGAGTAGAGTCTTAATGAATGCAAGAAAGAATAGTGAATAACCAGCTCAAAGAAGGACTTTATTTAAGACTGTGTACAAAGCAAGAGGTAAATGTTGCAAACTTATCATTGATAATGGTAGCAAAGATGATTTGGTTTCTTCTAAGATGGTTGAAAAGCTAAATATGAGAAGAATGAAGCATCCTAAGCCTTATAAGATCTATTGGGTTCAAAGAGATCATCAAGTGACAATTAGTCAACAATGTTTAGTCAATTTTCAGATTGGTAGATATCATGATCAAGTTCTATGTGATGTGTTGTCAATGGATGCATGTCATCTTTTTCTATGTAGGGCCATGGTAATTTAATAGGAAAGCTATACATGCTGGATGGGCTAACACATACACTTTTGTGAAAAATGGATTTAGGCACACCTTGAATCCACTGAAGGATAAGCATGTATGGACTGAAAACCATCCTAGAGTGATGTTAGTGGGTTTGAAAACATTATTTCAGTAGAGAGAGGAGGAGGATGCGATGGACAACATAGTTGGTACAGTCAAGAAGATGTGGGAGTGGTTGAATGGAGAGGAAGAGTATTAGAGTAACATGTTAAGGAAAATGAGTAAGGAAGATAAGGGAAGTATATCTGTAGATCACACTAAGAGAATAGATAATAATGAGCTCTTAAGAGCACGAGAGGCAAACAAGGAAGGACAAGACTCAAACCATGGGGAAAGCATGAAGCAATCAAATCTTGAAAAGGATGAAAATAGTCATGAAAAGTGTGTCAAAGTAGTTCAAGGATACAAAACCAAGGAGAGAGAGCAAGCATGAGGAAGAAATGGAGGTCAATAATGAAGAAGAAACTCATATTTTTCAATATAATCTTTTTTTAGATGTTGTGTATACAGGTCTAAGAGTTGAAATAGTGAAAGAGTAGTCAAGTAAGGGTGATTACTTCAAGAAAAAACCACTCTTTTCCAATTTTGAAGATGTAATAAACCATGAAGGGAAAAAATAATATGCAAAGGCTAGTTTAATATTCAAATATCGTGAAGAATCATCACATATGAGCATGGACCAAGTGTATAATCACAGCCAAGAGGTAGAAAGGACAACATACAGTCCTAGTACATTCATTTTTCTCGAGAACACAATTGATTCAAGGATGAAAATTCTTGTAAGAATCAAGGTACAAATAATGAAGACAAATGAAGCAAGGAACTCAGTCAAGGATCACTTTCAGATGCCCATGTTTAATTGGAAGCAAAGAAAGAAGAAGAAGGATCAACTTGCAAGCAAAGACATCATGGGAAGAATTCTCATTCCCCTAGAAGTATGATGCTAGGAACATCTCTCTCAAGAAGGATTTTTGGTTTACAATGAAAAATTTTGGTTTGAATGTGTCTTTAGGTGGTCTTAGGGTCATTAGAGAGTCATTAGGACTCATTATAGGATGTTAAGTAGAGGTCAACTAGTCAAACTTTTAAATGTAGTTTTTCCCTCCATTTTTGACAATTTGAATTGTAAAATCCATTTTGGCTTGTTCACATGGTGTAGGTAGTCTGTTATGATCCTCATGTGTAGATTTCATTAACACCTCGAGCTTTTGGTGTAACAGTTCGTTACATTTGGTATCAGAGTGACCACCCGTGTTCGAATCCCACTCGGTTGGTTACGTCGTGTAGTCGGGGCCCGTGGGGCACCTAAACGTTGGTGAAGTGGGGCTCATACATATGGGAGTACGGGCGCAAACCTAGCCCGAGTCGGGCTCTACGGAAGCGTGGCAGGATGTTATCATCCTCATGTGCGGATTTCACTAACGCCTCGAGGTTTTGGTGTGACGGTTCATTACATAGTCTTAGAGGGCTCACTGAAGGTTATTAGAATTTTCAAGGTCTAGGTGATGTCTAAATAAACACTTCATAATGATTTGTAGTGATGTAGTTCTAGGAAGTCTCGTCTTAGCTCCTAGTTTTAAGGGCAATACCTCCATATGAGCTCTTAATGAGGTACTCATGCATGTAAACCATGGTTGTATGTAACTACGAGGCTAAAAACTTGAGTAAAGAGGTATAAGGATCAAGTTGTAACTATTTTTTCAATTATTATTCGAATACAAAAATATTTCTGGAGCTCCAAGAAAGTTGTTGAAAGGGAAATTTTTTTGCAAACAATGGTAATAGTTTTCCGAGATGTGCATGAGCATTGATGGTTGTTTAATCTCATATGTTTAAGTGAGGGAGGAGATAGACATTTGGTGAGGTTTTTTTTCTCTGTATTTGATGATCTTAAGGTGTATTCAATTGTCATTGTTGTGAATATTGCTTTGTTAAGGAAGGATCTACCATAGCAAACTGTATCACAGTCTAGACACTACATTCATGCAAGAAGGGTTGTTTGATCAAGAGAAAGATATGAGCTTAATAGGTGAACCTAAGGTATGCCCCTAAATATATTAGAATCCTTGAATAAGGTAAAGATCATCACTATTTTCTTTGAAACCCCTAATAGAGAGTAATAACCTATTCTGAGAGACACGGTTCAAAGGTTTAAGACAAAAAAAACAATTGGTAATTGTTAATTAAATTTGATGTTAGAGCCAAAAATCTCACTCAGGATTCCTTAGACACATGACAAGAAGATTCAATCTTTGGAGACAAGAATATTTAATTGTATAGCCAAATCCTCTATGTTGGGTTCACTGTGAAACCCTAGCAGGGTTTGCGGAAATAAAATGAATTGGAGGTCCTAAACCTAATTTCTAAGGAAAAGAATTTCAAGTAATATTCTTCATAGCAATCTTAATCATATTCAAGATTTGATTTACATGAATGAACTCTCAAAATTTAGGAAACTCTGACAGTCCTCCACACAATCTTGTAGCACTACATTAAAGGCCAAAATTACTAATAGAAAAGTGAGATTTTAGGAAGATTTTCTTAAGAAAGTGCCATTAAAAATTTGTACACTTGACCTAGGCCCAAATGGGTATTTAAAATGAAAAATTGTTTATGGAATGAGTCTCCCTAGAAAAATTTACACTAAAAATTGACATTAAGAAGGGCTAGTAGGAAGGTTCAAGCCTAGAAAGAGGATAGAGAAGAAAAAGGTATTTTCCTAAAGAGTTGAGACAAAAAATTTAGCCCACACCTGTAGGAGCATAATGGGTGCTCAAAAATAGATTGACTTGGTTCTAGGTGTTTGTGGATTTTTCTAACCATGAACTCACCGTGAGCTTGATTTTTAAGGAGAAATTTTTGTAAAAGGAAGTTAAATTGTCAATTTCTTGCAATTTTAACAACCTTCATGGTGGATTTGGCACAATATGAGGTAGATTAACATGTTCCAAGCTTTACATCATCCATTGTGAGCATTTAGGGCAAAAATTGTAGGTTTGGAGGTTTTATAAACTTGATATAAGTGTCAAATTGCAAGCTTAAAGTGACTAATTGAATTTATATGATCAAACTAACTTGTTTGAGTAAGTGTTTATGTGATAAGCTCTATATCATAAATCAAGAGTGGTGGTTGCATAATTGCCCCAGAAATTTTGTAACATTTATTGGTGGTTTTGCAATTGCCACAGTGGTTACGCAACCGTCAGTGGCGGTTACATAACCATCGGTCTGTGGCAAGCGACAGTTCTGTCGTGCAAGAAAGTTTGGGAAGAGTAAATGGCTACAGATAGTTCCTCTGCAACTTTTGAGTCTTTTAGGATTTTAATTCAAGCTCTCCTTGGTGTCAAACTTGTGTGTGTGTGTGCGCGCGCGCGTGTGTGTGTGTGTGTGTTTTGTATACAGAAGAGGAAAATATTACAATAAATTTTTATTCTTGATCATATGTGATTACCTGAATTGGAGTGTGAAAGGAAGTTGTGAGTGAGTGAGTTGCAGAGATTATATGAGTGTTTAAACATCAAAGTGTTCATGGAGGCCTTGAGAAGGCAGTAAGCTTGTACATAAAGACATGATAATGAGATGAGGAAGAATTGCTTCACTCTTGTTGGAGTTTATCAATTTGAGTTTCTCTAATCTAATTTTATATCTCTCTCATTGTGTTTTCTCTCTTTCATTGCTCATTATGTCTTTGATTATGCAACACTCTTAGTGCATTTCTAAAGCACATTTAATAGCTATTTATGTAAATTAAAAGCAAGTAGTTTTATTGATGAAAGATGGGAATAATGAGGAATGAATAGGATCCGTGTTGGTGAAACTTAGTGTGTAATAGCCACCTAGTTTACGGATCAAACCAACAAGTGCACAAATATAAAGATAACCAAAAAATAAAGTCACTAGTGGAATTTAAATCATCAAAAGTGATAATAGGCCAAGGGGGCAGAACATGACTGATAATATCACTCATTGATTCCAAAGTGTGCTCAGAGGAAATGGGGGGATTATGGACTTTATAGGTGTGGTTATATTTGACATTATTATGCGTAGGAAGTGGGTCATTAAAAATATTAAGCATAACATTGTCATTGGTGGGCTTAAATTACTCAATATAAGAGTCAACTTTGATAGCCTCTTCATCGATAAGATGTTGAATTACATGGCACAACTTATAACAATTATTTGTAGAATGGAAAATGCATCGATGATAGTCATAATAGTTATTAACATCAAAATATTTACGGTGAGGCTTTCTTATATCAACCTTGACAACTAGAGGAAAAGATACATAGTTGCACTCAAACAAATTTTAAAAAATGACTTGAGGAGAGGAAGGAAATGTTGGAATTGGCACTGAGGAAGAGCTTGTAATTGAATCTTAGCAGGTTTAAATATAACAATAATAATATGTTTAACATCAACTTTATGATTATTGGGGTTTCCTTGCAATTTGGATGGAGGGGTATTAGGAACATTTGAAGTATACTTAATCTTGTGCATAGTTAGGAGCTTAGCCTCCCATTCTTTGAGTGTATGTCATATCTCATTGAAGGAATGGAATTTGTCAAAGATAATAGAATCTTGCAAAAGAGAGAGTAGAATATGAGTGAATAGATTTTGTAATTCATTTTCAAATAGGATATTGTTCATCTTGGCGAGCATAGTCTTGTAATGCACAACATAATCACTAATGGGCTCATTAGAACTTTGTTGCATCTCATACATTTGAGCATATGATATTGTGTACATAGTGTTAATATAAAATTTTCAATGATTGATTAACCAATGGGTTGAAAGAACACACAAAATGTATAGGAAGGTCATATAACCATTGTAATGCATAATTCTCAAGACTGCAATGAAAAAGCAAGTCATAATAAACATAATCAACATAATCTAAAGAAGCTATGTGGAATGCACAAAGGTGTTATTTGGGATCGGAAATTCCATTGATATTACGTGGTATAAAACCGCTAAGCAAAGGATAAGATACTATAGCTAGTGCAAGTGGATTATAGAGCAATTGGGTGGAATTCATAACATTAAAAGGGCGAGAGGTTTTATTTTCCGATTATGTAGCCTTAGATTATAGACCTAGAATAATTTGCTTAAGATCATGGGAAGGGGAAGGAATAATATGAGTCGCATTGGTATCTACATGATATGCAGCTATATTAGAGCTTGTAGGTATATGAATAGTAACATTTTGAAGGGGACATAACTTTCCCCCAAAGATACAAGCACAATAGATGTGTTGACATAAGATGATATGGGATTATTTACTTAAAAAACAATTTCCTCATTACACTATTTATCACAAGAAATTTTTAAAGTAAGGAGACCATCAATGACATGATCAATGTTAGGTAGGTGATTTTAAAGCTCTCGGTGAATGTTATATATAAGCTTGACTTGTTTAAGATCAACATTACGAGTATTGTGATAATGAAAGGTCTTATTAATATTTTATTGGTCATTACAAGTACCTCAAGATGCATTATATTCATCATTATAATAATTATAAGGATAAATATGCACGGGTAGAGGAGAAGAAGCCATAATAACCCTATTCTTGCGTGTAGGAGGAGAAAGTTGAATATGCTCACTTGGTGTATGACTAAGTTTATTGCTACGCCTAAAGGGCATAAAACAAGGCATGAAACCTTATAGGTATGTGAAAAAAAACCAAAGATGAATGAAAGCAACACAATTATGAGATACTACGGATTCAAACAAGGGTCGGGCTCCCCATGTGATTTAAATCGAAAGTCAATTAAGTGTAGTTTAATTGCTTTAACTTAACTTATATTGGAAAAGGGTTTGAAACATACTGTGTATTCAAGTTTATTAATTATTCATCAACATCCAAATCAAAATATAACTCCAAGAAATAATTTATGAAAACAACAAGACACGATCACTTAAATATGAAGTGGGAATTTACTTAGCTGATAGAGTGGTATGAAAAGTGGTATGGGTGTGCAGACTGATAGAGACCTAATGGTGCTTCATTTCTAGAACTAGAATTAGAACCAGAGGACGATAAGGGATAGGGATACATGGATTAGAATTGGGATGTAATATTGTGTGTTCCTCTTATGTACATTTTTTAGACCACTAATTACTAGGGTTTTATACATTATGGTGCTCACCATGACTTCGAGATGTGTTTCGTTGTTTGGTGTTAAGGCTTGAAAATGTGCAACATGATCTAGAATAAGCTTCAAAGGAATATAAAAATGTGATATACATGCAATAAAATTCATGCACCCATTAGATACCATAAGGAGAAATATTTTTTGGTGAGGTTAGACTGACCCTAATGGTCAACCCCTGTTAAACTGATATGGGCAGTGCACTACATCCCCTCTAGTAGGAGAAAAACTCATGTAGATATCCTAGAGTAGGTAAAAGTGTGAATGCAAATCTAAGCCACCCCCTAATGGGCCCTTGAATATCTTGACCCAAATATAGTGGGCTAACTATAGATAAAATGAAATATGCCCTTTGTAATTATGCATATAGTTCTAGTATATGTAGACCTATAATGAATGCCCTTGTGATTTAATTAAATCTTATTGCAGAGTAATTATTAAAATAAATAATGTATAAATGCTAAAATATAGTATGACACAAGCAAAATAGCATGTAAAGTATGTAACCCTAAGCAAGAAGGAGAGATAAAAGGACTTAGTTTATTTCGGAATGGATGGGAAGTGATTTGGGTAGGTACGACTGATGAGAAGACTACAAACAAGGTTGTCACTGGTCACTAAAAAATCTAGAGTGCATGGACAGAGTTGGACATGGGTGCTCGTAGAAAGACAGGGGCGCCTAGGAGCTGGTGACCAAATATGGGTGTTGGTGACTGAGCAAGAGCTCATGTTCTAGTTTTTGTTGTGTCACAAGGGTTTCACAATTGCTCTTTGTTAATCACTTGATGTTCGCACTATGATCGTCGATGTTTCTTGTAACCTGTAAAGGAGAAGTTCACATGCACAAACCCATAAACCACATCAAATCCAAAAAGGAAAATACATAATGGGGAGTCAAATTGACCACGAAGGTCACCCCGAGAGTGAACTTACTACCAATCATTGCACTACATCTCAAACTTCATGTAGTTCTTGTGTATGTGTGTAGAAATGATGCCCTAGGATGCTCTTTATGTAAATTACACAAATGATAGTAGGCTAGATCTAAAATATAGAAATGTATAGCATGTGTGGATCGAATAGAATAGACTTCCCTTTCGTATGTTGTGTATGCAGAAGTATGTAACCCTTGTCCCTTCAATGAGTTTTAGATGGATGCCTTTGGATTTCTTTAGTGCCTTTGGAATGCAAGCTAAGGTGATGATAGTAATGCTTAGTACTTGGTCCTTGATTTTGAACACGTAATTATGTATTTATATGATTCCCTTGTTTGAATTTTGTACTTGACTATTAGAAGGCCGACCCATAAATGAAAAAGATTCCCAAAAGATAAAAGAGACCCAAAAAGAGCAAGTAAGGTGAGAAGGGGTCAGGGGCACCCATGAGGGATAGGAGTGTCAGGGCGTTGTTGTCAAGGTTGGGAGATGGTTTTTGAATCCATGAAAGATAAACAAGTAAAGTTTTGACTATGTTGTAGGGTGTGTAAGACCAAATAGAAAACAAGAGATAAAGAAAAAAGGCCAAAGATAGTTATCAAACACTAGTTTTCTTGTTTAGGAATCATATAAATGCTAGTATGCTTGAATGACCTAAAAATGTACCCAAGTGTGTGATTTTGTGTCTACACCTTGACCCTTTAGATGTTTGGAAATGTGTAACCTTGGCTTGGCTCATGGATGGGGAAGCTATAATATTTTACCTAGTTGAGTGTTTTAGATGTGATGTAGGGGTTGCTCTTAAAGGAACATTGTTTTTGTAGATGGAGAGATGAGAGCTTTAAAATAATATTTACAAGAGTGCTTTTCAAATTGTCAGATGAGTTTAAATGGTGAATTAGACTTGCTTATATAGGTTTTTATAGGTGAATTGTCAAATTAAGGCCAACCTAGGGGAGAGGAACCGATTCATAAAATATATCAAATTAAGGAAAGAGCCATTGGAGGAGAAAAGACAAGACCATATGGGTCAACCCATACTGTTGTTTGGTTTGGTCTAGTCCTACATATTTTTGGACATACATTTCATATAATTAATTTGGAATTCTGAGTGAGATGCCGAGGAGTAATACAATGCCATTGACGAATGCAACTAAGTGTGTGAAGTGTTGAGTTGTGGAGCTTAATTACTTCACATTAGCATGTTTTATTAACTTGCTAGAATACACAGTAACTGGCATCGGACACTTGGGGACCAGCATCGGTCAAGGCAATGAGGAACCGACATCGGTTAGGGTAACTGCCATCAGTTACTTGTGCATGATTGTTTTATTTAACTCACATGAATTAGATCTAATCTATGATATAAAGTTGATCTAATAGTTGTAATAGCATAACTAAGTTTCCCTAATTTTTTATATGGTTATATAAGCTAGAAAACTAGGGTTAGATGTGAAGAAGGGAGAGTTGTAAGAAGGAATTCTCAGATAGAGAAAAAGAGAAGCTTGTGAGAAAGAAATTATTGTACATCCAAGATTTGTGGAAGATTGTATATCTTCATTGCATATTCTCTACAAATATTTGAATAATAAGATTGGTTGTTTCTTAGTGGATGTAGCCCACACTGGGTGAACCACGTTATATCTTGTGTCTTGTTCTTCCAGTTTATTTTTGTTTTTATTGTTTATATGCTTAGATATGAATAATATATTTGTACAACTAGTGTGATTAACCCCAACATCTGGTATCAGAGATTTTTTGTTTAAGGGTTTTGTGTGTTGACAAATTTACTCACAGAGGGATTTTTGATTGAGTGGGAGCTATAGCAATGGTAGAAGATGAAAAATAAAGAGTTGAGAAATTTGACGGCTGTAATTATCAGCTATGGAAGATGCAGAGGGAAGATTATTTGTATCAAAAAGATTTATACTTGTCGTTGAATGAGAAGGCAAGACCTACAAAAATGACTGATGAAGAATGGAATATTCTTGACAGAAAGGCTCTAGGATCTATAAGATTGAGCCTGGCAGCATTTGTGACTTCAAATATTACCGAAGCAACAACCACGGTAGAGTTGATGAAATCTTTAGGTAATTTATATGAAAAACCTAGTGCTTAAAATAAATTTTATTTGATGAAGAAACTATTTAATTCTAAGATGAAAGAAGGTGAATCTACATCAAATCATTTGAATGATTTTCGGTCTATAGTAAATCAATTAAAACTGGTTAATATTTTGTTTGATGATGAAGTGAAAGAACTTTTCTTCTTATGTTATTTTCCATATAGTTGGGATAATTTGGTAATGGGTGTTAGTAATACATTGTCTACTACTAATATTTTATTTTTTTATGATGTGGTTAGTATAATCCTGAATGAAGAAATACGCAAGAAAAGTATAGGAGAATTATCATTAATGCTTTGAATGTAGAAAGCAGGGAAAGTAAGAAGGAGAGATCCAAGAGCAAGAGCAATTGGAAATCAAAGTCTAAGAATGGCATATCTAAATCCAGAGGTAAAGGAATAACCTACTAGAATTATGGAAAGAAAGGGCATGGAAAGAAGGATTGTTGGTTGAAGGAAAACAAAGAGAATTTACCAGAAAAAGGTAAAGAGGAAAATGTTTCATCTTCTGAGGTAATGTAAGATGCCATTTTTTTCTCCTTGGATAGTAAAATTAAATCATGGGTTTTATATTCAGGAGCTTCTTTCCATGTTACCCCTATTAAGGGTTATTACAGAAATTATGTCCAGGGTAATAATTTTGGGTAATGTTTATTTAGGAGATGATGAACCATGCAATATTATTGGTGAAGGAGAAGTTCATCTAAATTTACAGAATGGAAATACATAGATATTGAAATATGTGAGGCATGTGCCAAGCCTCATGAGAAATCTAATTTTTGCAAGACAACTAGGTGAATCTGGTTGCATGGTTACATTCACAACCGACTCTTGGAAGGTTACCAAGGGATCTCTTGTTATAGCAAGAGGCAAGAAGGTGGGAACATTGGATTTGTCTACTTGTATTATTGATTCCTTTTATGTGTTATCTACTTCAGATTCAGATGCAAGCATGTGGCATAATCGATTAGGACATATGAGTCAAAAAGGAATGCAGATCTTAAAGGCAAAGGGTAAGTTATCAAATTTAAAAGATGTAGATCTTGATTTAAGTGAGCATTTTATCTTTAGAAAGAAAAAGAGAGTGAGATTTCTCAAATTTGGGGCAACAAAGAAGGAGAAAAAACTAGAGCTTGTGCACTCGGATGTGTGAGGACCAGCCTAGGTAGCTTCTCATGGAGGATCCCAATATTGTGTAACTTTCATTGATGATGCCACAAGAAAGGTATGGGTTTATTGTATTAAATGTAAATTTGATGTTTTTGAGAGTTTTAAAAGATGGAAAGCCCTTGTGGAAAATGAATCAAATTCAAATTTAAAATTCCTTAGATCTAATAATGGTGGTGAGTACTGCAACAAGGATTTCAATTATTATTGTTCAATGAATGGAATACGCAGAGAAAGAACGGTTCCTAGAACACCGCAGGAGAATGGTGTTGCAAAATAAATGAACAGGAAAATCATGGAACATGCAAGAAGCATGAGGATGCATACTAGATTACTCTTGCAGTTCTGGGCAGAAGCAGTAGACACGACGATTTATTTAATTAACTGTGGGCCTTCAAGTGCATTGGATGGTGGAATACTAGAAGAATCTTGGACTAGAAAAGAGGTAGATCTTTCTTTTCTTAGAGTATTTGGTTCTAAATCTTTTGTGCATGTTGATAAATAAAATAGAAAGAAGTTAGATGTTAAATCCAAGAGATGTACATTTATTGGTTAGGGCTCTAGTCAGTTAGGATTTTGTAGGAGTCATGACATTGAATGGAATGAAAAGAGAATGTGCAGGGATCAAGTTTGGTACCCAAAATCAAACCGGTTGGAAATTTTGTGGAATAAAACTCATTCTCAGATTTAGAAAAAGCATCTATAGGTATCGTTGTCAATTTTCCTGAACTGGTATCAATAGGACATAACCGACATCGGTTAGCCGAATCGGTGTCAGCTACATAACAGCAAGACCAGCGTCGGTTAGTTGAACCGGCGTTGGTAGGAGGTGACCGACGTCAATCAGTATCTGAAATTGATACAAATTTGTAGAATGAGTAGATTGAGCCTTCGTCACCCCAGATCTCAGTGAGAAGGTCACAAAGGGTAAGTAAACCTCTAAAAATATTTACACCTTCCTTATCTTATTTATTATTGACTGATAGTGATGAACCAGAGAGTTTTGAATAAGCAATGCAGAATGAGACCCATGTTAAGTGGGAGCATGACATGGATGAGGAGATAGAATCCTTGAAACAAAATCAGACATGGGATTTGATTAAGTTTCCAGTAGGTAAAATGACATTGCAGAACAAATGGGTTTACAGGAATAAGGAAGAAGAGGGTGGATAGAAAAGATACAAGGCAAGGCTTGTTGTAAAAGTATTTACACATAAATCAGGCATTGATTTTGGTGAGATATTTTCTCATGTAGTTAAAATGACTTCTATTCGTATTTTTTTAAGTTTAGTTGTAGCAGAAGATTTGCATTTAGAATAGCTTGATGTTAAGACGTCTTTCCTTCACGATCATTTGGAGGAAGAGATTTATATGCATCAGTCACTTGGGTATGAAGTCAAAGGTAAGGAGAAACTTGTGTGAAGGTTGAAAAAGAGCTTGTATGGGCTCAAGCAAGCTCCAAGGCAATGGTATTTGAGGTTTGATAGCTTTATGCATGAGCATGGTTATATGAGATGTGAATTTGACCATTGTGTTTATTTCAAAAAGCTTGAAAATGGGAGCTATATTATTTTGCTATTGTATGTGGATGACATACTTATTGCAGGATCTAGTATGCAGGACATTAGTGAGCTTAAAGAAAATTTAGTTCATACATTTGCAATGAAGGATTTTGGAGCTACAAAGAAAATCCTTGGCATGCAAATTCACAGAGACAGGAAGAACAAAAAATTGTATTTGTCTCAGGAAGATTATATCAATAAGGTGTTGGAAAGGTTTAATATGTAGAATTCAAAACTTATAAGTATGCCTATGGCTGGACACTTCAAATTATGTAAAGATCGGTGTTCTACATCACATGAGGAGGTTGAGTACATGACACGAGTTCAATATGCTTCAACAGTTAGAAGTCTTATGTATGTTATGGTTTATACTAGACCATACATTGCATAGGTAGTGGGAGTTGTGAGCAGATTTATGGCCAATCTAGGTAAAGAGCATTGGAAACTAGTCCAATGGATTCTCAGGTACTTGAGAGGGACATCCGGCATGTAGTTATGCTATAGAGGGTCAAATATTTCTTTATGGGGCTATGTTGATTCAGATATTTCTGGTGATTTGGATGGTAGGAGAAGCACCACTAGATATGTTTTCATAGTAGGTGGGACGATAGTTAGCTAGATTTCAATATTACATAAGGTTTTGGCCTTGTCTACTATAGAGGCTGAGTATGTTGCAGCTACAAAGGCTAGAAAAGAGATGATATGGATAAGCAAGTTCATGGAAGAGTTGGGAAAGGAGCAAGAGGATTGCAGATTGTACAGGGATAGTCAAAGTGTGATTTATGGCAAAGAATTTAGCATTTCATTTAAGAATGAAACACATTCAGTTGAGATATCGCTTCATATGGCAAGTGTTGGAGGATGGGCAGCTGAAACTAGAGAAAATTCATACAAATAAGAACCCTATGGATATGCTAATGAAGTCGTTGGGAAAGGAGAAGTTAGAGCTACACTCCACTTCTATTGGTCTTCGAGTTTGAGACTTGAAGAGGAAGAAATAGGCCAAGGAAAGGATCCAAGAATGGAGTTGTACGATACAATGCAGCAATTTATCTCCAAGTGGGAGATTGTTGAGTTGTGGAGCTTAGTTGTTTCACATTAGCATGCTTTATTAACTTGCTGGAATATATAGTAACTAGTGTCAGTCGGCTGACCGGTGACAGTCACCTGGGGACCGGTATCGGTCAAGGCAATGAGGAACTGACATCGGTTACCTATGCGTGATTTTTTATTTAACTCACAAGAATTAGATCTAATCTTTTATATAAAGTTGATCTAATGGTTATAATAGCATAGCTAAGTTTCCCTAAGTTTGTATATGGTTATATAAGCTAGAAAACTAGGGTTAGATGTGAAGAAGGGAGAATTGTAAGAAGGAATTATTGGAAGAGAAAAAGAGAAGCTTGTGAGAAAGAAAGTATTGTACATTGAGGAGGTGTGGAAGATTGCATATCTTTATTGTATATTCTCTACAAAGCTTTAAATAATAAGATTTGTTGTTTCTTGGTGGACATAGTCCACACTGGGTGAACCACGTTATATCTTGTGTATTGTTCTTCTGGTTTATTTCCGCTTTTATTGTTTATATGCTTAGATCTTAATAATATATCTGTGCAACTGGTGTGATTAACCCCAACACGAATGACTTGGACAAAGTGTGCAATAGAGAAAGTTATACAATGGAGACGAGAATGCAACACCTCGGATTAGGATGTGTGTGATAGTCATAGTGTAAATTACCAAATTTATAATAAATTACCAACTTTATGTGTCTACACATTCATCCCCTCTTTCATAGGAACTGAATTTTATTCTACATATATCCATAAAAAAGATAAATGAGCCCTTGTCTTCACAACAATATTTACAAACCAGCCATAAGCTTGATTTGGGTCTCTTTGGGTCTCTCTCTTATCATTTTACAATGCAAGATGACATTAAATTAAATCAAAATTCATTTTAAAAATAGAAGAAATGAAATGTATTGTAAATTCATATGCTAATGTGGACTTCACATTTCGTTTGAGACATGGTTTGATGTAATTAATCAATTGAAAATATTTTCTTCTTATTCTTTAGGGAACCAAACAAAAAAATGTTGGAGAAGACAAGATTTCAATTTCTTTAAATCACGAATGTTGGAACCTAAGGAAAAACTACACTAAGAAAAATTTCTCATGAAAATCAACTCTTTAAAAATACATATAAGTTTAATTTTTTATTTTTAAGTCAAGAATATCAACGATATTGTAATTATTATTAATATTTATTTTTAAAAATTATGTATTGTTGATATTTTGTTTTTTTACTTAATATATTTATGTCAATATGTGTTCCTTAAATGTGATGAAGGTTATTGTCAATGAAAACCAATGGCTTTAACTTATTCATGTGTGTTGATGTCTGATGAAAGGGTATCCATTGATCTACTTAGTGGTTACTAACATGTCAGGTTCTCTACACTATTCAGTCTTAATATTATTTACTCTTTCATGAAATATTTATTGTAAAAGGCACATTGTGACTATGCGAGCTCCCCTTATTTCACATATAGGCCACTCAGGTAGTCAACTTGATAGCTCATGTTTAGGAGGGCCATCGACTTTGCTTAGACCAACAAAAACTATTTGACGATGCTTTACAAGATATTTGTGGCACATGTCTTCACCCTATACAAAATCACCACACATGAGCCTAACCAACAAGAGACTCACTTTTCATTCTCAACAATATCCAAAATGAATTCAACTATGGCAATGTTGTGAGGCTTTGTTGACATGTGCAAGTAGCGGCATTGAACAACATCATGGACATCGTCTTTGATAGGAGGTTTGACATGAGTTGTGGGTATAAGGAAGTGATGAGGCTTCTAGAGATGGTCTCTATTCTTTGGGCACAACACAACATTATTTGTATGTTTCTCTCTATTTTTTTACTTTCATTGTTCTTAGTTAGGACATTCATGGTTGTTGTCACTTTTAATGGTATGTAGGAAATGATATTTTGAGGAACCAACATGATGGTGCTATTGACAAAGTGGGCCATTCCGGTGATGGTTATGAACCCTTAACTTAGAGGAAGGTGTAAGACGAGATGGAGGTTAGAAGCATGAGGGATTCAGACATATGCAAGATTCATTATCTATAGGTGGTGATGAAGGAGGATCTGTAAATGCATTCACCTAGTCCCCTCTTATTGTGGGTATGCCTCCCTACCTAGGACACAAATGTGGTTGATAGAATGTTTTTTGTTTCAGTGGGCATCAACACAATGGTCAACATGTATTCGATTAGGAACAACCTATAGATTTGGATTTGTTTGAGTAGTTTCAAGCAGAGAGGTTCCTTAGCTCTAAGGGTGAGGAAAACATGAATGTCAAGGTGAAAAAATTGAGGCTTGGACCATTTGGTGTGGTTTGTTGGGTTTTCCTCGGGAAGAGTCTCATCCTCTCTAATGTTCACCTTTGGGTGGCCAAACAGTTACATTAACAACTATCTCTTTTGCTCATGATTGAGAAATACATTGATGTCTCTTTGAAATTGGGAAAAATAGGCATTTACAAAACTGGTGGGTGCCTCCTCTGAGATGAATATTATACCTCCATTCTAACATTTATTTTTATTATCTTCTACCTCTAAGGGTACTTGATCACACATCATATATTCAATCAACATATAGTTGTGACATAAAGTAATGCAGATATTAATACATGCGAGAGGCCATGGGAGGAATGAATGAAATGAAGACTTCTATTTGAAAATAGTTGGGTATAAAAGTATCTAGATAGCCTTGTCACCAAATTACACGATCTTTGTAAAGGTGGAATGAATGATACAAAATGGAAAAGGGAATTGAAATCATTAGAAGGAAGATTGATGTTAAAAAACTCATTCTACCAAGGTTTCTCTGAGGGATATATGTTTCCAATGACGATTTTAAAATAATTGTAAAATAAGTGCTTCCACCCTATGGAACAATCACGTCCTTTTACATTCTATCTTTGACATTACTCTTTGTGCAGTTTTTTCACTCACTAGTTGTCATTTTTAGCCTACGAAACCCATGTTCTCTAGCGAGTCTCACCTCAACATCATGGGTGGGCCTCTTTATAGGACTAATACAATATTTGACCCGGCATGGAAATCCAATGTGGAGCTCTGGAAAGCGCTAGATGTGGATGGTTTTACCACATTTATGTAAAGGATTAAAGGTTTTGATAAGAACATTTATGTCATGTTTGCCAAGCACTGGAAAAATTAGGTCCTCAGTTACAAAGGCAAAGATTTCCAAATCACAGATAGTTTGATATCTTTTGTTACTGGATTAGGCTTAGATGACATTAAGTTCTATAGGAATAAGTTTGATAAGGATATGGAAGAAAAGAAATTTCTTCAGGGATTTGAAACGTTGTAGATTGGCAAAGTGGACATTACTTTCTCGCCCATACCAGCCCCCTATGATGATGCAACACAAATGGTGGTAAGGTATGCTACCCTTGAAGTTATATTTACTACTTTGCCTCTTCACCATTTAGTCCTCTTGAATCATTTTAGAAGGTCTTCTAGAGTTAGCCTCTCTTATTACATTTTACAATCTCTTGAGATATCTATTCTGGAGGTTCACTCTCATTAGAGAGTTCTTCCCCTCTACCAAGGTGTTATCCTACTCCTCCACCACTACTATCAAGAAATGGTTGCAAATAACCCTTCCAACTCCAATCTTCCCCCTCCCATGCAACCCAAAAAAACCAAAAAACTCAGGCCCCCTTCACCCCCTTTGGCCAAAAGGATTCTCAGAAGTGCCTGTAAAGGTAAAGATTTGGATGTGGTTGAGAGTCTACTGACCATAAGTCATACTATCTTGAATCCCTCGGCCGCCAAAGACATGCAAACCCATATTTAAGAACAAGTTGAGAGTTTGAAGGCTATGGGGGAGGAAGTGACTATTCTTTTTAATGATGGTGCAAAAGTAAAACAGGTCCCTGCAATGGATATTGAGAAAAATCTCAAAGATTTGAGTCAAAAGCAAAAGGCCATGGAAGATACACTAGAGAAGATTGTCACCAAACAAGTCAATCATCTCATCATGCAAAAGGCTATTCTCAAATTTCTACATATTCAGGTTAAGCAAATTGTGAAGTAAGTGGCATCCCAGAGGATCTCTGGAAAGGAGGTAAAGCAATAAAGAAGACTTTCTCCTCCAGTAGCAAGGACCCTACAAAGCAAACTACTTTTAATCTCTTTAAAGCACCGAAGGACGTGAAAAAATGTTTTAGAAATCTCTTTAGTAAATGTGTTTGGCTCCTTTTGGTTTTTGTGTCTTTTTGTTGTTTCTTGTCGGTTGTGTAGTTGTGGTAGGGCTACAGTTTAGCCATTCTTGAGCTCCATGTTGGCAGTTTGTACTCTGACTGTGTTCCACTTTGTTATATCTGGCATCTAGGCCTTTTTTTTGGGTGTGGTCCCCACCTATCAAAAAACCACGTCATGTTCATCTGGGCTTTAGTCCTTTTTGTAATTCAGGGTATGGTCCCTCCCAAAACCATATTCCACTAATAAAGAAATGAATAATTGCATCTCAATATTAATGAACATGCATTAATTATTCTTTTCTAGTATGTCGTAAGTTCTTTCTAGTTATGTTATTGAAGATATAATTATAGATTGTCATATTCTCTTTCTGGTTATGTTATTGAAGATATACTTATAGATTGTCGTATGCTCTTTTTGGTTATGTTATTGAAGATATACTTATAGATTGCTTTATTAATTTCTTTTGAATATTTATTTGTTATTTTGGAGATTCTATAATATTGTGACAATGTTTTGTTATTGACAGCTATTAATCTTGTTTAAAAAGAAATATAACCTACCTCTCAAAATTTTAAACCCTAAAAGTTGCCTCGAAATTACGTATCCTTTTATACCCATTTTTTTGGGTGAGTTATAGCCAAGAAGGGGTTGTTCAAGAGATGTAAATGGAATTACTATAAATATCCTCCACAACAACCACTTTAATCTTCTCTCCCGTTAATAAAACCGTATGAAGCACATTTCGTAACAACACAAAAGGTGTTCATTGGTTGACGAACATACTTAAGAGATCAAAATAGAAAAATAATTCAAAATAACATCCCTTGAAGTGGGTAGTCTAAAGTCACAAGATTCAAACAAAAGCAAAATGCTTGTTGTGAATAACAACTCCTCCCATGTGTTATACCTGCCATGTAATTAACATAATGTAAATAATACATAATCTAAAAACCCACCTTTCAAGGAAGTCTTGCATGTACAACATATTATGGGATTGCCTTCTTGCATTATATGATCTATCAATGGAGGATTTTCCACAACCTCCCATGCATGCCCTTTAATGGGACCAAATATAGGACTTGAATCATTATAAAGATGTTACACATTACAACAACCCTAATAACTTTATGAATAAACTGAACTTCTTAATTTTTCGTTAGTTTTAATATTTACTACAATCATTCGGAGTTCACAACAATCTTCTTTAAAAAAAATCTCACTGCATTCGATACAATTTTAAAAATAATACAACTAGAATCAAATTATTAACATGAGACCTTATGACGTGGTATTATTATATCTAGGTACCTTCTGAAACCCTATTATTTTGATCAATTTTACATTTTATACTTATCTCGTTGTGAGAAATATTACTCTAGATACAAGTATGAAAAGAGCATTTTTCTAGATACACATGAAAATAACATGTTTTTTAAATTGCAAATGTCTCCAATAAAAATAGTGGGAATTTGTGATCTCTTATTTAATTACTTATAATGTTTTCATATTATAGATGTATAATGTCCCAATTGTGAAGGGAAACTCAAGTTTGACTCAAACACTCATTTGTGTATTACTACTCCTAGTAAAATAATAGTCTTTCTTTCCCTTTTCAAAGCATTATTATATTTGATAAGACACTTTAACTACCATAGACTATTTTTTCGTGCAAGAAGTCAATCTATTATACATTTGGAGAGCAATCATATAATTCAATGTTTGAACTAGAGGCCAAATTAATTTTGAAAATAAGGTTGCAAATTGTTATATGTAAATGATATGGAACACCTTCAAATTTGTAATTTTTTTACAACAATTCTGTTTTCTTATTTAAAAATAATTCAAATAACAAGGCTTTGAAAACATACAATAATTTTGTTTACTTACTTTTAAAGTTTTTAGGAATCTTGTGAAGCATAGAACAATTTATTTGTCAATTTTAAAAATTAATCTATCCATTTTGAATTTTTTCCCGCGGAATTGGGTTTGGTATTAAAAAAATCTAATAAAATTTTGCTATGCTAACATTATATCTTATTTTTCATTGATTTTATTTTCAAATCAAAACAATATTTTTCATTGATTCCGCCGAAGGCATTCAATAGTCATATTTACGCCAGAGACATTATTAGTTGAGACGAGCCTTGCCCTCTCTGACACTTTTTTTTTACGTGTACGATGAAAATCAATATACGTTGAAATGTAATGACGAAAAATTTCTAGGTACCTAACCACGGGCAACAGAAATGTGGAAAAGTTACGTGGTGCCACGTTTAAATGGTGACAGGGCCCATTTTCCTCATAAACCTACCTGAGTGAAGTACAAAATTAACATTTGGTAACACCCTCCATGGTGCGGGAATGCGTGGCTCTCTGGTTTTCAAAGTTAAAGAGAATATCTGTCACAGTCTACAGATGAAGGAAAAAATTATTGATGGGAGACTCCCACTACCATTTTTGTGGGTTAGGGAATTTTTCACATGCCCTTCGGTTAGTGTTGGTTGTGTTCAAAGTTGGTTGTTTAGCTATGTCTGAGACGGGAAGATTCAAGTGTGTCCGTGAAGAGGGTGAGGACTAGTGTGCATGTCTTTTCTTATTGCTACGATCTGTTTGCAGGCTTGCATTCTATGAGCGTTTTTAACTTCATTTTCCTACTCTTTATCTTTTATTTTGAGTAGTTTTTGTATTGATTAAGACATTGAAAGTGCTTGTTCCCGCTATTCCACTTATGTCTCTAGAAGATTTGTCTCATCACTCTTCCTCTGCGTGAAACCCTCAGTTTTTCCATGGTATCTACTATATTCGAGTTCACATCCCCTGAATTTGAAGCCTGGTCCTAGAGAAGCACATGAATCAGAAAATTTAAGGAATGTGTCCTTCAAAACATGCATTGAGACGTTGTTTTAACAGATAATGTCATTCTTCCATATCCTTCTTAGAGCCTAAAATTTGTTGCGTCGCAGACCAAATGAAACTTAAACCATGGGTTTCAAATACATTGAATGCCTCCCTCAATTCATTCACTGACACACCTGCTGCATATTCCAAATTTCTGGAAAACACTTCAGCACACCATTTCCTGTAAATCCACCAATAGAAAGACACTAGAAAAATAAGAATAAGAAATAACTCCCATAAATAGCCTTAGGAGGCAGGGGAAGAGTGCTACTATTCAACATTGCTCAACACGGGGAGGGAGCCACCTTTCACACGAGCCGAAGAGTGATTCTTGTGCATGGGAGCTTGGGTGATGGCAACTTTCCAAGTGAGGGACAAATAGGATCGAATGAATTCTCTTTGATGTGACAACCCAAAGATACAATAGGGAGATATGGAGTTATATGTCTCACCTAACACATTGAAAAAGGAACCCTCCCCAATTGATGGTTTATACTCTTGGCCCTCTTTTACGTCCAAGCTATCTACCCATGTTTTCCTAGACAGTCTGTTACTTTATTCCCTATGTGATAGTTGGGCTTCACACAGCCTTTTGATTCACTAACGATAGTATTCAAACCCAAATATGAGAAACCAAAATATGAGAAACCACCGTCGACCATAGCTTTTGTAGTGACCTGCAAATTACCCTCATCTATCATTGTTTGGAGGCCCAAAGATTTGGCAAGTTTTACACCTTGCACAATTTTTGATGCCCTATTGTTTAAAAGTTCAAATCCATACCTAAAGAAAGCTCCTAGACAAGAACCCGGATTGCATAAAATAATGTCATAGCTCCTGCAGGACCTGGATTGCGTCAGAAAGCCCCATCAAAATTCACTTTTCAAAGCCCCAGATTGCCACTTAAAAAGAGATCACTCAACACCATTATAATGAGCCCCTTTATTGGAGACAATTGTACACATTTTTTGCAACTACCAAATAAAACACTGCATAAATATATGAAAATCAATCTTTCAGGTCACATTAAGTGACCCATCAGTAAGATGAATCACTATTGGATTGTAAAATACAAATAACAACTCTTTACAACTACATATTTCTTTTTGTGAAATATTTTAGTTCTTTTTGAACTCTATGCTCTGTTCCAGGTACAAGAGTTGTTGATTTCATCGATTGATAATATTTTTTTTTCAAGAAGTGCCCCATTTTAGTTCCTCTTAAGATATTTTTAGTTTCTTTTGGATATTTTTTTCCATTTTTTCTTAAAAACAAGTTTATTTTCTTGCTTTCTTGTTTAGAATGATTTGAATCACGGTGTTTTTTCTTTCTTAATAGATTGGCAACACTCGCCTTGCCATATTTTAGTGCACAGGGGATGTGTCATGAAGCTTAGACTCTAGAGAACCATTCAACTTAGGAGGGGTTTCCATTCAGGTCATTTTAATGAAAAATACTCTGCCTTGCCACTAGACCATGTCCCATCTAACTGAACTTTCTTTTTGGCTAAGAAAATAACCTACTTCATATTTACCAAAGGAAAATAGGACTATGTTGCTACACAAAAGGATGATACAATCAGGAAGCTTCCAGCAGAGGCCACAAGGAAAACATGGATCATCGAACAAGTTTCCAATTACTCAGGAGGCATGTATGTGCATCAATTACTTCTTTTGCATGTGCTTGCAAAACAAAAAAACTTTGCCTCGCTTCCTTTCCTCGAGCTTTGATAGAGTTGTTTAATTCAGCTTGATGGAAAGTGGTAATGAAAAGCCTTGAAGAGGAAATTGGCGTTGGCGTCAATATGGAACTTTACTCTTTTGAGAAGTAAATCATCAATGTTGTTGAATTTTGAAACTTAATTTCAAGTTATCCGAAATGGCGATGAACCTCGTGAAAAATGTATTGGAGATTTGGAAGTACTTAAACTAGCAATTACAAATGAGTTGCAAGTTACGCCGGAGAGGGCTTGAATTTTATGTGTATAATTTTACTCAAAGAACAATTCCAGTGTAAAGATAAAGAAGGGAAAGGTGTAGAGAGTCGGTTCTTCTATCGGCCAGCTATGGCTGCCAGTAAAGTAAAATAAAAAACAGAACCATGAGTTAACACCTCAGTCACTCGTGACGTTCTCAGGCCGGCCACTTCCAAAAGCAAGGGCACCAAAGAATGGTTATAGCCAAGTCTAAAATGTCATTTAAAGGATGTGGAGTCAAAGAATAGTAAATATCTAGGACTTACAAAAATATCTAAAATCCGGCACCCTGTAAAGTTAAGCCACCAGAATTTGACACTTTCCAGCAATGCCTTCTTAAAAGTAAACGCCTCCAGCGAATTATAAATTATAGTAAAAATGTAAAGATCAGTAAGTGTTTAGATATATATTACGTCTAATTTTGGAACCGCTGAAATGACATGCTTCGTTGGATAAGGTGGTCTAATGGTAAAAAGGAAGGGCTAAAATGGAAAAAGTATTTACTAATAACTACAATTTGATATGAATGGTGTTGTAGCTTATGGAGCCTACTGAAAGCAGCCTAAACTTTCCAAAGCAAATTGCATGACTAAACAAGGAAGGCTAACACCATTGTCATCCATATAATTAAGGCTCTAAGTCTAGGAATGTAACAGTAAGATAGAAGCTTAAAATAATGCTTAACTAGTATGAAAACAATACAAAATCTAACTAAACATGCCTACTAATATTCTTGAATTACCTAATATGGGCCTAAATAGACCTGAGAGGGCAATCAAATGGTTATGGTTGCTACTCCAAACAATGGTGAAATGACCTCTCCAAATGACTTGTTAATTCACTTTAGATTATTCATCTATTAACCTTGATGAAGGCTTTTGGCAAGGATTGAATTTGGCTATATATCATATTTCTTATATGAGATACGAATCAAAGCATGGTGTAAAGTATAAAGGAATGAGGTGCACTTTTTTTATAGTTTTCCTTTTGAGAGAAACTTGTATTTTGGTGCATGTGGGATTAAAATCCTAAAATTAGATTAAAATTGCTAATCATGATTAGGCCTTGCTAATCACAATTAGTGAATTACCAAGTGATTAAGATGTGTTGAACCTTAATTGACTGCTTAGGGTCAACTAGGAGGCTATGATAAGCTTTTGAAGCTTGCTGAGACATTGTGGAGGTGAATGGGGTGATTTTGAGTGGCTGAAAGAGGAGTTTGAGTCAATATTAGGGCATATTGACCAATTCAAGCGCGAAATAGGCTTAATTAGCCTATAATCGCTAATTGTTTGTTTTAAAGAGGATTTTGGCTAACAATTCATCGTAAAGTGGCATCCTGAATGCAAAAGGGATTACACAATCAACAGTGTGGTGTTAATTGGCTAATTTGGTAAGGAACATTAGTTAATTAGTGAAAACCACTAATTATAATGGATTAGGAAAGAATGAGAATGATTTGTGTGCGTTTTGGCAATATAGATTGCAAAAGAGGAATTTAGGTGTTTACATTTGCCCCTGTTTGAGGTGAAGTTAGCGGCTTCACTTCAAATATAGTAGACAAGTATAAACGGGTAAATTATTGAAGAAAAATTAGTGGAATGAAGGATGCCCCCTCGAGTATCAAGTGGCTGATAGAAGAATTCAATCAACGATCAAAAATAGGACTGAAATGGATAGAATAAAATGGGTCAGATCGAGCGCGAAACTGTTAGGTATTGAGAATGAATAAGGATAGGGATAAATGTGGTTGTTTATTGCCCCAGGTGAATTTTTAGTAGAAAAATTAGTAATGGTAATAAATGATAATGGAGAAGAAATAATTAATGGAGAAATATAGGACAAGCCCAATCTTTGCATCCAACCTTTCCTAAGTAACTTTTTTATATCATTTTGCCCATAGGTCTACATCATCGGCCTTTATTTAAAATAAACAAAAGTGTAAGATAACATGAAAAGCTAAATTACTAACAATTGTTTACTACTAAAAGTATGTAACTCTATGCAACATACATTATGCAATGCAATATGAGAAAGTAAACCAACTA
The DNA here is from genome assembly GCA_019776745.2 of Taxus chinensis. Classification (NCBI taxonomy): domain Eukaryota; kingdom Viridiplantae; phylum Streptophyta; class Pinopsida; order Cupressales; family Taxaceae; genus Taxus; species Taxus chinensis. The sequence goes on along the minus strand of CM034153.1, from coordinate 682,329,373 downwards.
ACCTAATAGAGAAACCAGTACAATCACACACGCTCAAACAAACTATGTTTAAGACAGTTGCACCAATGTTTTTGTTATCAAGTTGCAGTTCCCAAATGTTTTTGTTGTAACAACAAAGGTTAAAAATGATGCCCCAAGCAATAACACATGCGAGGGAAAATCAGAGGACACAAGTAGTCCCATGGAAAAGATTTCATGCACTACGACAACAGTCTCTGACAACTCACTGTTGCATGGGAGTACCGACGTAGCATGCAACCAAGATTTTGTTAATGAAGGTAAATCACGATGATCCACAAGTTGTTTGAGACCAGAACAAGCAAGACCATTAGAAAGATGGTTTTGTAGTACCAATTTTGATGTTTCGAGGATGATGTAATTAACACGGGCTTTAGTTGTATGCACGATGTTTACCAATTTTTGAAAAAAAAATTTGCAATTTTTTGGATTTTAAATGATTTTATTAAAAAAATTTTTTTTGAAAAGTTTTTATTTTTTTTATTTTTACAGAAGAAAATATTATAGAAGAAATAATGAAGTCGTGAGACAATGTTAAAAGTGACCACGAGGCCAAAAATATGCCCCGGGTAGTAGAAAAGGCTGTCGGGATGCAAAAACATGGTCCAGGTCAATCAAACGGGTGTTAAAATAATTATTTATTAAAAATAATCATCACTGACCAATATTAGAAGAAATTAGAAGAACCACGATGGTTTCAAGGTGCCTCGGGGGTGAGAAATGCATCGCGGGAGGTAAAAACGGGTATATAAGCCATCGCGGCCAACTCATTTACCACATTCACTTATCATTTACCGTTGATCGGAGCTCTGACCTATGGGAGAAAATGGTGAGGGTGTGGAGCTGAAAACACTGTGCGGATCGTGAGAGAGTACATGAGGCTCCCAACAGATGGACCCCAGGTACACGAAGCTCTCCTTTACCCTTGTGATTTATTAGCATTTAATTTGGATTATTTTTCACACATTTTTAGAGTAGATTTAGGGTAGTTTGGCATTGAAAATGCATAGGCGTGGCCCTAAGGGGCACACCTGCACTAAAATGCTGCACTTTGCATGGGCGCGCATGCACCTATGCATAACATGCATGCGCCTACACAAAAAATGATACCTTTAAACAGGGGCATGCATGTGCCTACACAAAAAAGAGTGCGTCAGTGCACAAGGGGGTGCGCTGCATTGGTGTTTTCAGGGTGCGCCAGTGCACAAAAGTCACTTTTAGGTGCCTTTTTGGAAGAAAACCAAGGTTTTAGCAAACCCTAGTTGAGGAAAAGATGATACTTGTATAAAAATAGAAGAATAACGTGGTAAACTAGAAAAATTAAATGATAGAGTAGAAGAATAAATGATAGATTAGAATAGAAGAATAAGATCATAATAAAATGACCTGATTGGTTTTGCAGGAGGACCTAGGAAGGCTAGAGATGCAGGAGTGACATGTGTGGCTCCAAGCCTACAAGGAGACCTTTAGCTAACACAACCAAATTTTTCTGGAGATCACTTTAGAGGTGACTGGGCTAGCACACATAGCTCACATGCCCTAAATTACCATAGACCACAACCTGCTCACAACCTTAGCTAAGAGATGGCAGAGTGAGAGCCAGAAATTTTGGCTGCCTACTGGAGAGATGAGCATTACTTTAGAGGATGTGTGGCAGATCTTGTGGGTTCCTATCTAGGGATGTTTGATCACTTACGATGGTCATCCGGACCGGATTGAGCACTATACAACCATGAATTTTAGAGTGACAGATATACCCCGCTGGGGTATGATAGTTTTCGTTAGGAGATGCATGGCCGATCAGCGGCTAGGCTGAGTCCTCGCGTTCTTGTTAGCTCTTGTCAGCGGCATACTACTTGCCTGACAAGATGGGTGTCTCGGTTTCCCCTTGGCCTCATTAGAGTTATTCATGGCCTTCTACAGGGAGAGGTTTACTGCTGGGGTCAGTGCATACTAGACTCACTTATACGTGGATCTTCATCTAATAGCTTACCATGGAATGAATTCCGTGGGTCCTGCTACTCTACTACAAATATGGGCTTGGGACCATATTGTGATCGGCCACCCTATGGGAGCTTTGAGAGCTTGAGTTATTGGAGAGCCTTTTGTTATGGGTTGGGTTCCAATTGGAGAGGATGTATGTGGCCACGTAGGAGATACTGATTATTATAGGCGTGAGTTTGACGAGCTACAACCCCATATGATTACATGGCAGCCATATAGGTTATATCAGTGGCCTGAGGATGTTGTTGAGCTGTGCACTATGATGGCAAGATCATTTCCTTCTTGGGAGCAAGGAGCCATATTATGGAGTGGTATAGAGTAGACCGAGTTCAACGCCAGTTTGGGCTTATTCAGGGGATTCCTGGGGCTGAGATGTGGTATTCCTGAAGATACATAGACAGGTTTTCACATGGGGCCTCAGATCAGGTTGGGCTGAGTTCGTGCCAGCTTTTTACAGGTGGTTTTCCATCCTTGGGCACAACGTGCACAAGATAGTTGATCCTGGTACTACACATGACTATGCAGGTTGGTATGCCATAGTGTTACCTCAGCATTTGACTATTCCACAGGAGGTACTAGATGCAATGACACAGGGATTTCAGGGCCCACCTCCTAGGGCACAGGAACAGGGCTAGGTAGATCCATAGGGAGGACAACAATAGGTACCAACACCGCATGTATTTATTCAGTAGCGTGTTTTAATGCAACAACAGGTACTGGTGTGGTGCCACCAGGTAGTAGTATGGCCACATGTATTAGTACCACAGATGCCTCGGCAGGCTCCATTACGGGCACCCTTGCAGACACCTCTATCACCCCACCACGTGAGTCCACCACATAGTCCACCGAGAGATGGAGGAGATGGTGGGGGTGGAGAGCAGACAGATGGAGGAGGACATACTAGTTGATGAGCAAGTAGCTTAGAAGCCTATGGATGAGGATATTTAGGATATACTGGCTGGTGGATAGGCAGTTGCCTTAAAGTAGTAGCTACAACATGTAGTAGCCCTATAACTCCATGTCATAGCTGAGAAAGACTTGGTGATCACTGAGAGAGATCAGCTCATTACCGAGTGGGACCAGGCCAGGGCAGAGAGGATATAGTCTATGATAGATCGAGATCAGGTGACCGCTAGATAGCCTACAACTATAGGTAGAGAGGGACCAGGTTGTCGCAGAGTGAGATCAGTTACAGATATAGTTGGCCAGAGCGAGAGCAGAGCACGAATGTACTGCAGCGAAGCCGGCACTGCCTTAGGTTTACAGAAGTTAATTGGGCATAGTACCATTACGTGAAGGTGAGGCTATAGACTACAAGATGCAGTATTACGTAGCCGTACCATTTGATCAGAGAGTTCCTGAGTATATTCAGATAGTCCACAGACTTGTCTCATGCTAGATCAAATAGGCAGTCACGATTTGTAAAGGGTCCTTCGGGACAAAAGGCTTCAGAGCAGCATGAGTTTGTACAACATGACACAACACCTTTTACACATCTAGCATCTCATATGCCCCTGCCTAGCGGCAGATCCACACCAGGAAGTCCCAGAGAGGGCTCGAGTCATGGCTATGATCTTATTGACTGATGTACTAGATGTATATTTTTGGTGTATCGCCTCGATATGAAGGCATACTTTTGTATGAATGTATATGTACTATTTTTTTTACTATGCCTCATGATGAAGGCACATTTTTTTTATAGTATAGATGCCCGTGATGGCCCATTGCATTGGATGTACTTTTGAGACACATTATTTTGTATACAGATATTTATATTTGATGATGTATGATGATAGATGGATTACTGATGTATCACATGTTGTTTATGAGATATCATGCTTAATCTATATGTTTTATGTTTGTATCACATGTTTGTTAATTTATGAGATAGCCTTAGCTGATGTCATATTGCATGTTGATGAGATACTTTGAGTAAAACATGTTTATATTTTTGATATTGGTGTGGGGGGGATAGATTTGTGATCATGTGCAACCCCTCTTACCCCATTGATGATATGGTATGTGATGATTAGCTTTAGCATACATGTGTGATGTAAACTTAGCATTTTTTGATATATGATGTATAGATGTGATGGTTTCATGTGATATGATGATGAAATGATAACACAATGTACAAGTAAAATAACAAGCACAAGTTAACAATCTAATCAAAGAAACACATTTATTTACAAGTATGCAAGATAAAATGAACTCAAAGAAATGAACTATAGATTAAACAACATTCAATCTAAGTAAACCAGTGAATTCAATCTAAAGCACACAAAATGAAAAATCAATGCAACTAAAAACCATATAAATCAACAACTAAAAGTAAGCAAACTACTACTTTGTTTTTGTAGGCCAGTTTTGGGTCGTTTTTCGTTGTTTTGGTCTTATCTTGAAGACAATTTTCTATTGTTTTGGATTTTTCTATGAAACGTATATGAATGTTTTGGTTTTTCCAAAGGACATATCTATATGTTTTGGGATTTTCAACAGTTATAAAAATGTTTTTTATGTTTTCTCAACAATTTTCCAAACTGAATGTGTAAGGAAATGAAGAAATGTGGATGCCCCAGCGTTAGATGGGATGTATAAGGGCAGAATGCCACATGACATATGCCAGAAGTGATGCTGCGAAGGTGCCCCTAGTGTTAGATGGGTTCATTCAAAGTTAAATCCTTTACATTCAAAAGGTAAGATTAACTGAATCAGGGAAAAGAAGGATAGGCTCATAATGGATTCAGACAAAGACAAAAACCAACTTAGGACAAAGTTTTCATACTCCTAAAATTGAAATGCTTGTGAACAAAAGACCCTCCCTTGGCACAGAAAATTGGTTTTCACCAAAGGACTTGTCCAAAGTGCCACCATTGCGTGGTTTTCACTATTGGACGCACCTATTTAATTATCTTTTCTTTTTTAGTTTTTATATATTTTTTTACTTTTCTTGATATTTTAGAGACCCCATACTTAAGCATAGAAGCACTTAAGATGCATTGCATTCATGGGTTCTCAAAGCTCTTGACCATTTGCATGGGCTAGTTTATAGGCATCTTGAACCGAACTTGGTAACCACAACATATGGTCCTAGCCAATTGGGTTCAAATTTCCCTTTCTTTTCATGGTCCTTATTGGTGTTCTTCTGATTCTCTTTTAACACCAAATATCCTACCTCAAATTGACGAGGTATGACTCTTTTATTGTAGATTCGCTGCACTTGATCCTAATACACTTTAAGGTGATTGAGAGCGTGAAGTATTTTCTCATCTAATATCTCCAACTCTACTAGTCGAGCTACTATGTAGTCTTCCTCTTCATTCAGGTAGTCCCTTAGCTCGATACGCAAAGAAGGGATCTCAATCTCTAAAGGCAGTATGGCTTCAGTGCCAAATACTAAGGAGTATGGAGTTTGCACCTATGGGGGTGTGGATAGAAGTTTTGAATGCCCAAAGGGTAAGGTGAATTTGTAAATGCCAGTCACAGCCTATCTTGTTCACCATCTTCTCCATAATGTGAATTAGGGTTTTATTGGAAGCCTCAACTTGCCCATTACCTTGAGGGTAATAGGGGGTTGAGAACTTAAGGGAGATTTGAAAGCATTTGTAGAGTGCTTTCATATTTTATTCTTGAATGGTTTACCATTATCAGTGATAATAACTTAAGGGATACCATATCGACAAATGATATGGTTCATGATAAATTTAGAGATTTGGGCACCTTCAACATAGGTGAGAGGAACAACCTCTACCCACTTTGTAAAGTACTCAGTTGTAGTAATGATGAATTTATGACCGTCTAAAGAGACAGGGTTAAGTTTCCCTATTAGATCGAGACCCCACTTTGAGAATGGCTAAGGGGTTGTGATAGGCAACAAGGATTACTCCGGTGGATGTATCAAGTTGCCGTACTTTTGACAATCTGCGCATTTCTTCACATGGTTACAATAGTCATGCTCCATGGTAGGCCAATAATAACCTACTCTAAGAATTTTCTTCATCAAGGATGATCCCATTAGTGTGAGCCTACAGATGCTTTGGTGCCCCTCTTTGATTGCTTGGATAGATTCGTTTGAATTTAAACATCACAACAGATTCTTGTCGTAGCCTCGGCGAAAGAGGGTGCCCCCAAGTAGGGTATAATGGGCTATACATTGGATAAGGGTGCATTTTTCAGCACGGGAAATGTTAGTGGTAAATGTTCCATCATGAAGGTAATTAAATATTTTAGTGTACCACAATGAAAAGGGACCAACAACCTCGCACACCAAATAGGAGTCTGGTATGTCATATGTTATTGTTATGAGATTTTCGACAAAGAATGGCATGTCATTGTTCCCTAGCGGAATGCTTAACATAGATCCTATCGTATCCATGACATTTGTTGCTCTATTCTGGGCTCTTGGTATCTACTCAAATGTTATCTTCTCAAAGAATTCTTTCAAGGAATCGACCATTCTTTTATATGGTAGCAAACTTTTCATCCTTGACCTTGTATTCATTTGTGACATGTTTGATAATAAGCATTGAATCAATAATGCATTTCACTCGTATGATATCCCACTTGATGGCTAGCTTCATCCCTACGATGAGAGATTCATACTCTGCTATATTATTTGTGCAGGGGAACCTGAGTCAAAATGTTTGGGGAATCAAGTCTCCCGTAGGAGTAATTAACACAACTCCAACACCTGAACCATGAAAGGTAAAGGAACCATCAAAGTATAATTTCCAAATGCTAGATTCCTCAAGGTACATGATGGATGCATCTGGTAGCTCTAGACTCAAGGGTTTGGTACCTAGTAGTGGAGCTTCTGCTAGCTGATCTACTAAGACTTTTCCTCTTACTAACTTTTGATGTACATGCTCAATGTCGAATTCACTTAATAAGATGATCCAGTTAGCCAATTTTCCAGTTAGTGTAGGTTTTGACAATAAGTATTTTAGTGGATCGAGCTTCAAAATAAGCTTGACTTTATGGTTGAGAAAATAATGGTGTAGCTTCTGAAAAGAAAACACTATGGTTAGGCAAGCCTTTTTGATATGTGGATAGTTGAGCTCATATGCTATCAATGTTCTTTCTCAAGTAGTATACAACCTTTTCTCTCTGCTCTTGATCATACTGGGCCAACAGTGCCCCAATCACAAAAGTGTAGTAAAGATGTAAAGCAACAAGGGTTCTCCTTCCATGGGCAGCATGAGAATGGGGGGTTTAGCCAAGTATTATTTTAGTAAAGAAAATGTTTGTTGTTGTTTTGGCCCCCAGGTGAAATTAACATCCTTTTTAAGAAGATGTGTGAACATATGACACTTGTCTGCCAGCTGTGAAATAAACCTTCTGATGGCCTAAATTTTCCCTTATAAGCTATGCAACTGTCTAATATTCTTAGGAGGAGGCATTTCTGTGATAGTCATGCCCTTTGCAAGGGTCCACCTCTATTCCTCTCCTTGATACAATGAATCCTAATAATTTCCCAGATAGCACACCGAAGACATACTTCTTCGGGTTAAGGCAGACTTTGTAGTCCCTTAGGCACTGAAAGATATGCCACCAAATTTCAGTGTGCTCCTCCCGAGTTCTAGATTTAGCTAATATATCATCTACGTAATCTTCCATAATGTCACTTATCATATTGTGGAAGATTACGGTCATCGCCCTTTGATATGTAACACCTACATTTTTAAGGGCGAAGGGCATAACTTGGTAACAGAACGTTCCCCATGGGGTTGTGAAAGCCATCTTGTGTTGATCTTCCTCTGCAATCTTTATCTGATTATAACCTGAGAAGCCATCCATGAATGATAACATCTCATAACCAGCAGTAGAATCAACGATCATGTCAATGTTACGGAGAGGAAAGCTCATCCTTGAGGAAAAGCTTTGTTAATATCTCTAAAATCAATGCACACTTTGATACCGACTAGATTTTTCTAGACTGGTACCACATTAGAAATCCACTCTGAGTAGTCGATAGGCCTGATGAAGTCTACTTCTAATAACTTTTCTAGCTTCTGCCTTTACCAATAAGGTGACGTGAGGATGCATCTTCTAGATCTTTTGTTTGATGGGATTGGTGTTTAGGTGCACAACAAGGTTGTGTACCACTAATGCAGGATCAAGTCCTAGCATGTCAGCATAAGACCAAGCGAAGATGTCTACATACTCTCTCAAGAGTCCTGTGAATGCTTTTTATTCTTTGGTTGAAGAGTGAAGCTCCCAACTTAACTATCCTCGGCAGCTCCTCTGTGTTGATGTTAACATCTATTGTATCTTCCACTAGTAGCTTTGACTCATCCCCCATGCACGTAGGATCGGGAGGGAGATTGAGATCCTCCTCTACAAAAATTGGTTCAGGGAGGTGATCATCATATTTATATGGGTACACTATCTTTTCCATAGGTTGTTCTGCTTATTTGTCCACAAGCGCCTCAAAGAGGTTTTCACTATAGGAATTCCCTTTTTATTTCCGTAAGGCTTTTCTTTGGAACTCTTTCCCTTGCTTACTTTTTTACTTAAGTGTCCACATAACTCTACTTCCTCTCCGAAGTATGCACATGCATTAAGCTGAATGGAGAACCCCTTCTTGTGATCATTTCTTGGAATGTTGTCTCTGATGCCTAAGAACTCGCTAATAGCCTCATCATTCTGAAACATGTCAATAGGTACATGTTGTTGTTGATCCCAATTCACTAGTGATGGGTAGATGAGAGTTTAATGTCTAATTTATAAGGGATACAGACGGGTGTAACATGGGTTATGGTAAGGATAGCCATGTTACAAAATAGGTTTGTAGAGGTGAGGTCTTCGTAAAGACTACACCAGGAATCTGTTTAACTTTCATTTTCAGAACAAACTATCCTCACTCTCAGAAGAGACATACTTGTTATCTAAAGGGTGAGATTCATACAAATGGACGCCAATACCTTATTTACCCAATATGCGACGAGGTATTGGAAGAGATTCTAATGGACCTTGTTCTTGGCGGCCACAACCACATCCTTGGTATCTCATGGTAAGCATGATTTTTTAGGAATAACATACCTAGATGACTTGTAACACAAATCCATTTCATCATCTTGAGGATGAAATATAATGTTGTTGAGGATTATTTCATCTTCTAGCAAGCCACCTGAAGTGAAATTGTTCAAAAGGGACAATTCTCTCTTGATCTCTGGAATTTATAACATGGTCTACCACGTGTTTGGGCTGATAGAGGAATGTTTTGAACCATAAGGGTTTGCTGAAGATTATACTCTCCATAGTCCATTGTTGTTTATGACCTTCATCTCCCATGTAGCAAAAGGAGATTTTGATGTAGACGCACCACTATCACTGGAGTCGGGGTGTTCGGATCCACTCATGAAGCGAGGGCCTCCGACTGAATAGGAACAACAATTTCCATAGAGGGACACTCGTAGATGGTGGAAAGTATACCTGATAATGCTCTACAGTGAGAAAATGGTTAGGGATCCCCTTGTATAGTAAGTGTTTGTCCTTCATACTATAATTTTAGACATTGATGATACATTGATGGCACAACCTACATGGCATGAATCCATGGGCGACCGAGAAAGATGTTGTAAGGGAGCTCTAGGTCCAAGACATGGAACTTCGTATCATGAGTGATGGGACCAAATTCTAATGAAAAAGTGATCATCCCAGGTGATTGTCTTTCTTCATTATCATATGCCTTTATGGTGATGACCTTTGTCTCCAAATCAGCTTTCATGTTTCACCTAGTTGATGAACTAGTTTAAGAGTACAAATGTTAAGACCCAACCCGCCATCCACAAGCACTCTCTTTACCTTCTTACACTTGATTATTACCTCAATATGTAAGGGTAGGTTATGGGAGGGATTTTCAGTTAAGGCTTCTGTCGGACTAAAGGTTATGTGTCTTGCAAGAGTGATTTACGCTACCATGGCTTGTAAATGTGTAGGGTCAACATCAATAGATACTCCTGATCCCTGTAAGGTTTTACAAAGTATATCTTTATGACGTTAGAAATCTTTAGAAGGTCTAAGATTGAAACCTTAGTTGTAGTCTTCTCTAGTTGATCTAACACATCATAATGACTCTCTTGAGGAGGAGGGGGAGTAGGTTTAGAATTTATAACAAGGTGAGATCTCGTCACATTGCCATTACACACTCTCTTATTTTAATTCTAATTGTATTGATTTTCTCAATGAGTGGGTCAACACAACCAATCAAGGCATAAAAATGGTCTTTGTTGGACATATAGTTGAGCATTCTTATTTTGAGATGATTGTCCCCAATCTGGATTTTTCCTTTCTTCATGATTGGGAAAAGGATCTTTGAAGATCCCTAAGCTTTCATTTGGAGATTTTTCAGTGGCAGCAAAGTCTACTTCAATGTCGAACCACTATCGACTAGGTCTTGAATATAGTTTTTTAATCTTAAACACTTGTTTATTTTATTACCCTTTACATGACGAAACCCATAAATTCATTCTCCCTAAACCATGATAGTTTAGGTGTGTTGTCCCCATAGGGTTGTGTTTCAGGGTACTTTACCATGTTTATGGCCTCTAACTATTTTAGTATGGACGATATGGATTCAGATAGAGGGGTAAAAGTACAACGGTTATACTAAGTAGGTGGATTACCCTTTGCAAGTTTAAGGGTGTGTGGTTCTGAACAGCTTGCACTCATTTGGAATCTACTATCCCATCACCAATGACATTTTTTTTTTATTATGAACAAACTTTGGTTTTTTGTTAGACTTGGAATCGTTTTGATCGCGGGAGAAAGGTTTTAGAGTCCCCCTAGCTAGAAATGATTTTTCAATTTGACTCCCTTTTTTTATTACCTCTTCGAATGTGTTGCCACAATGCATTTGTAAGTGGAACATAATGTCTGGATGGAGGTTGGGAAAAAATATGCCTATTAATTGTTTTTCGGGTATGGAGCAAGGAAAGCGGCTAGCTAATCCTCTCCATCGTTGTAAAAATGCAACGAAGTTTTCGTTATTTATTTGTTTGGCATTACAGAGATACAACATGGTGACATCATTCTCTATATTAAAAGAGAAGTGTCGTACAAAACTTTTTGCTAGTTTTGGCCATGTTGATATGGATCCCTTAGGGATGTGTACAAACCATTCTAGTGTTGTTGCTCCCAAACTTCATGGAAAGAGGTGTATAAGATAATTGTTGTTGAATGCAACCTCTTGGCATGCCATATAAAAATATTTAATATGGTCACGAGGGTCACCTTTTCCCTTATATTTGTCAAATTTTGGAAAATCAAAGTGTCTTAGGAAAGGTACCTATAGCATGGCTTTGTCAAATGGGTAGGGACATAGCTCATCGAACCGATACTTCTTGTTATTACTACTGGTTTGGCCCTCTTGTAACGCTTGAAGGGTGTTCTTCATAGTAGACCATTCTTGGTGGAACATTTAGTCTTGCATGGGTAGCAGCGTAGGTCTATACAAAGGGTTAAGCCTAGGTATATTCCCACCCCTATTTTCAGAAAAAAAAATCCTTATAAGGATCCTTTTGTGTCTCTCGTCGAGCAGTGTTTATGGGGAACTCGTGAAATGAAGCTTTAGGTTTTGTCTTTGGTATGGCTTATTTCCTCGTGAAATGAAGCTTTAGGTTTTGTCTTTGGTATGGCTTATTTCATAACTTTTTGTCATTCCTTTCGTATATGCGAAGCCAAACTTGCCAATTGGCGAGTGAGGGCTTAGACGTGTTGTTCTAACGTAACCTCTTGAATGGGTATTTCATTATGATATTCATTAGGGGGAGGTTGTGCATGATAAACATGTTCTTCATGGTCTTCGCAATGAATTTTAATAGGAGGTAAATGATAGTCTTCTTCATTTTCAAAAGTTTCTTCCTCATTATTTTATTGTGCAGAAGTAGAGGCATGACCTAGGTTTAATAAGTCATCTATATGGTGATGAGGACGTTCCACTTCCTCTTCCCCTCGAACCATTGCAGAAATTAGGGAAGGTTCCACTGTGGGAGGTAACCTAGCTCTTATTTCCATAACACACATAAGAACCTCATGTTTGTTTTGAAAAATGTAATCGTCAAAGTTGGTGGGAGGATACTCTATGTTCATACGAGGAGAATCTTCCTCTCCACCACTATGGTCAACCATGAGATTATCCTCTAAAAAAGGGTTGTCACCTCCAAATATATCGGTTCCTAATCTTTGAAATCCCATCCTTGTAGTAGGCATACTCAAGATATGAGATACAACGTGAAAAATTTCCACTAAGGTTTACTAAAAAGGGACCTTAGTCAAATTTTTACAGCATAATGGCAATAAATTGTTAAAACAAGGTGACTATAGAATAGCCACAAAATTGATAGGTCAAAACGAATGTAGGAACTAAAGAATAATGAACAAGCTACCCTAGCAAGGTAATAAATGAAACAAGTTTTCCTTAGAATAGTACAATGACACACAACACTCAAAGCTTAGTTACACCAAATAGTTTACTCTCTAAGATTTATCTAGATAGGTTTGTAACCCAATAGTGACAACACAATATCACCAGCTAGGTCAAGTTTGCAACAAACATGGCCTAAATGATAAGAGAATGTTGATGTGATCTTCTAACAAGATATACTAAAAGCTAGTTTCTAAACTCTAATAAAGTCTAAGCTTTGTAAAATGTATGATACAAATGTGAGCAACATAACAATGTTATTTGGACACGTAATAAAACTTTATGAGAAAGTAAGATTTTACTATCAAAATGGCACTATAGCAATGCTAACAAAGTAACCTCAACACTCACAAAACTTAATAAAATGCTAGGGTGTAATAATGACGTCTAAGTATATCAATAAATTGTTATGCGTGTGAGCATCATAACCCTACAATATAAACATTTAGGCCTAATTTCACAATGGAAACAAGACGTAACTACCTCAATTGTATGGCTACAATGTGGGTAGCGTAACAACTCAAAATAAGTCAAGGATGAATCACCTAACTACGATGATAATAAATCTCAAATATGGGTCTTTGAGACAAGGGGGCCTACTAGATCGATAGTACATACCATGCACACTTTCAACACTTACACTCCGAAATTGTAACCTAGTCACACAAGTAGAATACAAAAGTGGTGGACACATGATATCTAGCGTATCCATATATGTTTTTACTTTTATCCAAAAAAAAAGGAAACAAGAAAACAAGGGTATAGACCAAGTGGTGTTGAAATAAACTTGGTGTTATTTTGGCAGAGTTTCGCCTAGTCTGAAGACAAGTGAAAAACTAAGACAAAATGACACTAAGTAAATTTCATGATGAAAATCACACAGTTTCAAATTTGAGAGATTCTTTCCCTTGTTCAAAAAACAAGATTTTGAATCTAAAAAAGTTTGTCACTTTGTGAGAGCTCTCAAGTATAACAACTAAGAAAAAAACAATGGCTCCAAGTCGGAAAGCTTCCTAGGTGGTTCTCTCTCTAGGTGTCACAAGATATCTAAGTTGAGCTCGATTTACTAAGGTTTTCCAATGAGTATCTCAGCTTTACTCAACCCCCTTCATTATAATGAGCACCGAAGTGCGTTCAGTTATACTTTCATTGGGGTTGTTATACAGATATATTTGACTCTAATCTCACCAAGGCGTACTAGATCAAGTCAGTAGTGTGGAGCACTTTCCTATCTCATTCACAAGGTTCCCTCTTGCGTGAACTACTTTAGGGTTCCTATGACCACCTCCATTGTTGTAGCTTAAGGCTTATGCCAGAGGGGTTATGTCCTAGTTGAGTGGACGAGTCGTAGCTCTTAACCAAAACATGTAATACAATGTTTTGCATGGTGTGTTGGTGTATTTTTTATCTTTTGGATTAAGCAATTTGGTTTAGACCACCAATGGCAACCTACAACACACATGAATGTTATATTTTGGTTTTGAAGAGATCCCTTCTTTCTTTGACAAGCATTTTAGGTCCTTCAAGCAAATAATTAGTAGTTCAAAAAAGGTTCACAATATCATAGAAAGAGGATTAAGTGTTGTTGTTGTTTCTCAAGATCACACTAGGTGCAAGAGAAGAGAATACACAACAAATAATCTAACTACATAGAAATGTAAAGCTTTAAATCAACTAACTACCATAAAAATTTGCAAAGTAAGGTTTATTCCCAATTAATTCAAGTGCCTCTTAATGAAAGACCAAAATTGCTTTTGGTTCCCAAGATCACACTAAGTGCAAAGGAAGAGCATACACAAATTTTAGCCTTGATTATTTATCAAGTGAAAAATATCTTAAACTAAAGATCAATCACATGCCAAAAATGAAGGTTTATTCCCTTAAGCAAAAAATGAAGGATGGTTGTTCTTACTTACTCCCAAGAAGCAAAAAGTGGTTTAGGGGTGTTTTTGATTCTTAAGATCACATTAGGTGCAAGAGAAGAGCATATACAACACTTTTCCAAACTCAAAACAAACTATGAAAACATATCATCTATCAAACCCTAATCCAATTTTGTTAGGAATATTGCTCTAAAATCGATAAATTGACAAAAACATCATCTAAAAACCCTTAAAAACTGACAAGAATCATAAATTTAAAATTTTGGAATTTGATTTTTTTTACCTTTATGCATAGGCGCCCCTCTTAGTGCATATGTTTTCATATCCATGAAAAGGTACTCATAGTCATGCACAGGCGCTCATAGTCATGTATAGGCACCCCTAGGTCATTTTTCACATAGTCAATTATGCATGGGTGCTTCCAGTGAGGCATAGGCACTCTCAGTCATGCACAAGGACTTTTTTCACTCATAACCAAAAATTTAGTGTGTGCAAGGGCGTTCATAGTCATACACATGTGCTCACAGTCATACACAGGTGCTCCCAGTCATGTACAGGCACCCGTCTAGATGTACATCCACTCACAGTCATGCACATGCACCGCTTTTCCTATAGGTGGTAAAAATTCTGGGTTTTTTAGCAGATTTCTTGAAAAAGGGTCAAATCTTTGGGATTTTGGGTTAATTTTGACAGGGCTTCGCCTCCTTATATCCTGTAAAAATCATGAAAACACAACTTATACCACTAATCTAGTTGAAACAACATTCAAAAATGGAAATTGATCTGTAAAACTTTGAGAATTACTCTAAAACTTTGAAATTAATCTAAAAATCTTGAGAAACTAATCTTAAAAAGCTTGAAAGTACTCTAGAAAGCTTGAAAGTAGACTAGAAAACTTAAAATTAATCTAGGAAACTTGAAACTAATCTAAAACTTAAAATGAAAAACTTTGAAACTAAGTTAAAAAGCTTTAAAAATTGAATGCAATGGGGTATGCTCCCACCGGGCGTGCCAAATGAAAGCACCCTACACTTTTACAAAGAAAATAACAAAGCTTAATCAAGGAAGGCTAACACCGTTGCCACCTAATAGCTAAGGATTCTAAGTCTAGGAATTCAACATTAAGATAAAAGTTAAAGGGAATAATTAACTAGTATGAAAACAATGCAAGATCTAATTAAACATGCCTACTAATATGCTTAAATTACCTGACATGAGCCTAAATAAACCTAAGAGGGAAATCAAATGGTTATAGTTGCTACTCCAAACAATGGTGAAATGACCTCTCCAAATGACTTGTTAAGCCACTTCAGATTATTCATCTACTAACCTTGTTGAATGTTTTAAGCAAGGGTTTGAACTTGACTACGAATTATATGTATTATATGAGATGCAATTTAAAGCATGATGTAAAATATAAAGGAATGAGGTGCACTCTTTTTATAGTTTGCCTTTTGGGAGAAACTTGTATTTTAGTGCATGTGGGACTAAAATCCCCAAATTAGATTAGAATTTCTAATCATGATTAGGCCTTGCTAATCATAATTAGTGAATTACCAAGTGATTAAGAGGTATGGAGCTATAATCAACCGTTTAGGGTCAACTAGAAGGCTAGGATAACCTTTTGAAGCTTGTTGAGATGTTGTGGAGGTGAATGGGGTGATTTTGAGTGGTTGGAAGAGGGTTTTGAGTCAATATTAGTGCATATTGACCAAATCAAGGGCAAAATAGGATCAGTTAGCTTATACACGCTAATTGTCTATTTTGAAGAGGATTTTGGCTTTCGATTCGTTGTAAAGTGACATCCTAAATGTGAAAGAGGTCTGGTGATCAATGAAGTGTTTTTTAATTGACCAAAGTGGCAATAAACATTAGTTAATTAGTAAATATTACTAATTATAAAGGAATTGGGAAGATTAAGAGTGATTTGTGTGTGTTTTGGCAATAAGATTGCAAAAGCGGAATTTAGGTGTCTACACCTATAAAATGTCAATGTTTTGTTTGTCCTTTTTAAACTTCAAACAACTCATATGTTATACTTTAAATAGTTTTGTTTAATATCATTATGGGCTTACGCTACAACCTATAATTGTCTTGTGGCTCGGCTCGACTCGGTTGTATCACGTCTTTCTGTTTATTTTTTAGTTACAATGACAACTATTGTTTATTACTATTTCAGGCTATGATTGTCGTGTATCTCTGATGTATATTATTGATGTTAGGTAGCTCTTTTCATTTATATTTATTTGTGTGTCACAATTACAAACGGTGTAGTTGTAGGTGGTTGTGGTGTCAAGTCATACTCTCATGACTCATACCCCGCTTGTTTACATTGTTTACGGTGCCATGCAATTATCTATTTCCTCAACTCCTCTTTGCTAACATTCATTTTCTACTTATATTTTAATGTATACTTTTAATTATAAAGATTGTGTTCGATTGGATTTTCCCTGTTTTCTATTTTGGCCCCTTTAAGTGCAAAGTGTCTCATGAGACGTGTAATTGAATTCCCCTTATATTTACGCAAGAGATGAAATCATGAAAAACTATTGACATTAGTAGTATCAATCAACCATTCTTGGCATTATGAGATTCCTTTTGACAATTTGAAAAAAAAAATGACACGCGGTTGTAGGAAAGAAGACTTTCCCATTGGTTCCTCACAAAAATCTCCATGTCCTTGTGCTTCACCCTCAAATCCCTACTTCGTATCTCTTCTTCTTGCCCTGTTATTTCACTCCCTTCAGTTTTACTTCTTCAATACATCCCCTTCGGGGTTTCCATCACACATTTCACGTGTGATTGCTAGTCTTAGTGGATTGAGGTTAGCTGACTTTGACAAATTCCGGAAAATCAATGGCATAGATTTAGAGGTCGTGCATACGTTGAAATCTAAGGGTGAACAGGTGTCCACTAAACACGCTCTCTCTCTCCTCACACCATAACGAAGGGGAATCGTCGTACCACCGTCAGATGAAGTATCTCGTGGACAGTGATCTCGCAGAGATTGCACCGGACCAGAGCCCGACAGTCTCAAAATTCATACTCTTAGCAGAGGTAGTCAGGGAGAAAGGTCGTTTATTACACGACGGGCTGTACAGAGCCATTTATATTTGCCTCAAGGTCAGATTCATATTCATTGTTAATATTCTTGTTCCTTAATCTATTATTTTATATTAAAACAAATGAAAATATCTGTATAGGTATGAATATATAGGCGTGTCCATCTGCAACAGACGGGGAGCACAATAAGCTTTGCAAACTGATGGACTGCCAAATGTTGTCGGCGGATGTATGCATGCACGCCGCCAAAAACTAATGCCTTCCTCTTCACGTAGTCATCCAAGACTTCGAGCAGCTCAAACTCTGGAACAAAATGCAGAGCGAAGGTATACATCAATACGGAATCGATCTGATGAACAAGGGATTTTTGAGTGGGATGGGTATGAAACGGTTCGGGTGGAAAATAGAGAGCTCAATTACCCCATTTAACTGACAATCTACCACTCCTAGGAGTAAAATCTGGCACTTGATGTGCCAGTTTCCTTCCCACACTGTCGTCTGCAGGAAATAACTCTTAAAGTTCCTATGCAAAGACAATTTCTTGGATCGGCCCACTTGGGACCTGGGTTTGGTAATGGGAGCGACGCCTTCACGTCAGGAAAGATCCTGGATGTAATCTTTGCACCCAACATGCAGGTAGTGCTCTGAGGCAATCAAATCCATAGTCTTCCTCAGCCTTATCCAGCAATACATCAAACAAAGAATTATTGAAATACTCAGTGGCGATGATAAACATGTTACATTCACTACTAACATACACTGCACAATGTCCTACAATCTGTGAGTACATTGTTGCCCTCTGAATGCTTTGGCCTTCCTACCTAACTTGCTCTGTCTAGCAATCACATTTGGGCAGCCAACCCATTGCTAGATAGATTTCATTATAGAGTGTTCATCATATGATGATACTCGTATCCAATACGAAAACAATTTAAAATTGGACAACTTAAATGAGTTATTTGACGAAACAAAATTTCAAAGGATTGTTGGTTTTGTGCTCAAGATTCACAGTAGGATAGCTGATATGGCAAAGAGCCTAAAATCAGCTTAATGTCTCAATTTCTTTTAGTCCCTTAGACTCTTAAGTCTCGTGGACGTCATTAAAATATTTCATTCATTCATTCACACTACTAGCCCCATCAACGTGTTGATTTTAGCTTCCATGTGTATGGCTTCTATTTGTTTTTTGGTTTACCAAGAAAGGAATAATATGCCTGCAGTCTTCTATTATGTTAATTTTTGTATGTAATGGAATCAAAATTAGCGTCGAATGTATATAGTTGAATATTTGTAAATGTGCATTGCAATTCAATCTACTTCTAGATATTCCCATTAAAATTATTCAAAGTTATAAATAATTTCCAATTGTCGGCTAAGCTCGGCTTACTCGTCTCTCTACAAAACTGATCCCGTTATATATTTTTTCATGTTAATCTTTGACATAACTTTGTAGGCTTCACCTTTTTATCTTCAAGGCATTTGTGTTTGAGGTTGTTATGATGCATATACTTACTTGATAAGTTTGATTTTTTCTTGGATTTTTAAGGAGGGTTTGGAGTATTCTAAAACAATATCGATGTTAACAAGAAATCTCACAAAAAATCTATTGGATCCACAAAATGTGTATGGAAGGAGCTCAAAACTTAGATTGCATGAGTTACGTCGACTAGAAGATAAGAATGATAGATTGGTTGCCCCCAATCCCAACACCGTAACCTCCACCCCCAATGGAAATATGGCTAGATCCCAGGTCTAACAATAGGCTAATGTAGATGGAAACTTTGGATACCATAGTCATGATAAATCCGCCAATATCCCCTCCACCATACTACTCTCCAATGCGAACAACAGATTTGTAAGGCTTGAATACGCATGGAATTGAGGAAGGGCCCATGGAAGGACCCAAATCAAACAAGACTAGCAAAGTGTATGATGAGACATTCAAGGGAAACAACATGCAAGAATGGAGGAATGTTAACAACGCCATGAAGGATGCACCATGATAGGATGAAATGAATTACAAGCCATTAGAAGAAGAGGCAAGTCATGGAAAAGAGGGCCCCAAATAAGAATAAATGGAGGACAACCAAATATAGGAAAGAGTCCCAAGTCAAGAGGATGAAATCAACCTTAGAAGAGACAAAGAGGTAGGTGGAAAGCGGAAAAAGGTGCATGATATGGCATGGTCACTAGTTAGCTCACCCAAATAACTTCATGACACTAGATTTGAAGTGGAGTCTAATCGGTTCATGGAGAAGGAAACACAAAAAAAAGAATTGAGAAAGAAGGGGAATAGGAAGTTGAGTGATAGCTCACAGGGGTTCTCCGAACCTTAAAATAACCTAGAATTGGTGTGAGTGTTGTAGAAAAAGGGATGCAAGGATAAGGACATGTATTTATGGCCCCTTATGTGCCATATTGGAGCCTCAAATTGAAAGTGTAAGATATGGTGGAATTCATTTAGCTCCTTCATCACCTTTAGGCTTAATGGAATGTTTTGCATTGCCACAAAAACAACCACAATGGTAAACATTAGTTATTTGACTATCTTTTGTTTTGATTTTTTGTTTGTAGTAGGGAAGAATCTTTAATGCTTGTCTAAAACAATATATATGTAAGTTCTCAGTGGCGATGACTGCATAGACATGTTTTGCCTATTCAATATTTAAGCAACACTAAAGATTCAATTTTGTAAATATTGCTATAGAATAATTTTTTTGATTGATTGTGTCAGTAGCTAATGCCCCTTGCACGTTCCAATGTTTGGGATGTATATTTTATAATAATATTTAAAGATATCAAATTTATTGTGACCCTTACAGTATGTGTTGAAATTTATTATTTATATACTATGTTTTTTTGTTACATAGTATTTTTATTTTTCTCGTGTTTACAATTAATTTTCCCATATCAGCTCAATGTTTATGTAATTAAAATGTACATACAAATATAATTGCAATAATCCCAAAAAATTAGAAACACATTAAAAAGTAAGTCTTTCGAAGCTATTACAACAATCAACTAGAAAATAGTAAATGAAATAGGACATCATTTGTTTCAATTATTAATAACTATGTTTGTAATCGTATAGTTATGAATTAATATTAATCTTAATATTTGTGTTCACACGAGGATATGAATCAATAGATGAAACCATGCATAAAGTCCAGAACATATATAACAAATATTATTTGGATGAGGACAATCTGAGTTGTGGAATAGGTGCGCGGCATGGAGGTGTTTATTTTCCATCATTTTATTTCAAAATTTTCGTTCATGTCTTGATCTTGTATATCAAATTAAATGGCATCCAATAGACGACCTTAAAGCTAAAAAAATTAAAAACACAAATTTTTACTAGCAGATAATGTCTCTCAAATGACCAACTGTTGGAGGGGTTCAATTATCGACGATTCTTCGTGCATTGTCTGCTTCCCTACAATTTCTTAATCTTAAAACTAAAATGGGGTCTACAAAGTCCTACATGAAGCAAGAAGTGTTATTGGGTTTCATGCCTTAAACCTGGTGGATTTTACCCTTTTATTTGTTTGACCCCTTTTAAGTACAAAGTGCACCCGTGTGAATAATGCAAGTGACATTGGGACGAAAAAATAGAGCATAGATAGCAGATATTATTTGGGTAGGAAAAATATAAGCCATGGAATAGGTGTAGGGCATGTAAATATTTAAATCCCATTTATTCCAATTTTTCACTCATGTCTTCACCTTATATAAAAAATTAAACACCATCCAATCAATAAGCTTAACAACAACAAAATAATAAGGTTGAAATAACAAAGCTCATTTCATGGCAGTCATCATACTGCCGCCACCAGACAACTCCTTATGGAATTCTACAAGTATAGATAGTTCCCATAAATGAAGGACAAGGGTGTTATTTCTTCCCTACCTAGAAATAAGGCACAAGGTTTATTGTATTATGTTCATGGGACTTGATTGTCAAAGCACGGAGGATGTTGGATTTCAAATGTGTGGAGTCCATTCAAGATCAACATGGCATTGTCATTTTCAATGTCATCTAGACTAGCATTTTTTTCATCGGTTATTCTTACAACATGGTTAAAGTGTGGAGGCGGCTCAGTGTTGGGATTTAGGGGCAGTGGAATAGTGCTATGATTTAATAACAAACAAAATCATGCACACAAGATCCAAACAATTCCCCACAAAATCTACAGCAGTGGGAGGATAAACTAGAATAATCCAAATCACATAAAAGTACACACACATAACAAGCATGTACGATGGTTCACCAAATGTGGGCTATGTCCACCAAAAAATAGAGATCTCATATATAATATATATAATATATATATATATATATATATATATATATATATATATATATATATATATATATATATATATATATATATATATATATATATATATATATATATCTATATATGTATGTATATGTATGTGTATGTGTATGTGTATGTATGTGTATGTGTATGTGTATGTGTATGTGTATGTGTATGTGTATGTGTATATGTATATGTATATGTATATGTATATGTATATGTATATGTATATATATATATATATATATATATATATATATATATATATATATATAATATAACAAGAGATTACAAACCCACTCTTCTGCACAAGAGTACATGTATCTCTACAAGAGTATCTCCTCCTCCCAGATCCCCAACCGGATATGCCTGAGTGCCTAAACCGTGCCTCCATACCACCACTTACGTCTCCTCTAGGTCTCTAACCGGATCTACCTGAGTGCACTCCAACCGTGCCTCTCAAACATAACCATATCTCACATACTTGAAGCTACCCTGCATCTGCCACTGTGTAGCCAAGCTCTCACTGTATTGTGAATCTGCAAACGAGACCTCTACAATATCTAGATCTACATGGATCAATAATACAAGATCTCACGAATCTACAATGCAAGACTAGATGTACATAGATCTATAATACAATATCTCACCAACATCTGGATCTACAAGAAGAAATGCTATGTGCTTTGTATACTATGCAAGCCATTACATGAGACTAAACAATACAAAGGAAATACAATAGCCTGTTATTTCCTTCTGTCCAGCTCCTCTCCATGGAGTCTTTGTCTTCATGTAACATGTTCCTTTTTCCTCTTCTTCTTCTTTGTCTTCATTCACTCGGTCTCGGAGAATCAAGGATCTAATTTGATCCTTCTCATTATTCCACCTAAGCCCTAACTTTCACACTTATATAAAATATATAAACTTAGGGCACCTTAGCTATGCAATTACATCCAATAGATTTGTTTTAAAACAAAATCTATATTTAAAGCCCATGACTTAAAATAAAACACATCACATAGGTAACCAGAGCCAGTTAGACCTAACCGCGGATGGCTCCCACTTGCTCTAACCGATGTTTGTCCTGTATGACTGATGACGGGTTGCAGTTCCCACTTGCTCTGACCGAAGTCGGGCCTGTCTGACCGATGACGGTTCTGGGTGACCATGTCGGTTCCCCCTTGACCGATGATGGATCGTTGTATTTCCAGTCACTTTCCATTGCATGCTAACTATGAAGCAATCTAGCTCCACAACCTAGCACTCAGGTCCACACAATACCATGTTTTCACATTCCTTCATCTACAGGGGTGAAAATTTGTAAGTTTTAATCGGAGATGGTTGGTTGCAAATCTCCTTCTTTCTTGCAATTACTTGAGCTTAAACATTGAAAAGGGCAGCTACAAAGAGCTACAAGAAATAAACATTATGATTGGGTTTTGAAAGTGGAGCCTATTGTATTTTTACCGTTTTCTATTTCGACCCCTTTAAGCACAAATTACATTAATAATGCAAGTGATATGGAGATGAAAATGTGGAATAGAAACCAAATATTATTTTGGTAAGAATAATTTGAGCCATGGAATAGATGTGGGACATACACGTCTTTAATTCCCACCTTTTTATTTGTAACATTCCATTCATATCTTCAACTTATCTAAGAAAATAAACACCATTCAATCAGAATCCTTAACACTGATGGTCATTGACGAATCACTCCAACAATATGGTTGTCGAGGGAAACCTTATTCATGACCCTAATAGCTAGAGATAAACCCTAATTGCAAATATGCATGAAATAAACATCTTAGGATAATAGGTTCCCTTAAAATATATGTCTTTAAAGTGTCCCATGAGACACGCAAGTGAATTCCCCTTACATGTACATGTGTTATAACCATCTCAAAAAATGCAAGGGTTGAAATTAAAAACAAAAATTATTGACATTAACAATATTGATTGACCATTCATTTCATTCCAAAATATCTCCAAAATGTGGTGCCTCAACAACTTGCACATTGCACATGCTTTTTCCCTCAAACGATTAACAAAAATGGCATGTGGTTATACGAGAATTGAGTTTCACATAGGTTCGCCATTACACTTTTCTCTTCCTTGGCCTTATCCTCCGTCTAACCCCTTTTTCTTCGCCTCTCTTCCTCTCGCGTAATTTTGCGCCGTCCTATTTACCTTCTTCCATGCTTCCCCTTCGGCGTTTCCATCGCACATTTCACGTACGATTGCTAGTTTTATTTTCAAATCAAAACAATAATGTTTGTTGTAATGACAAAGGTGTTTGTCTAAGTTAGACAGATCCTCTTGATTCTAACATGGGCAAAAAATCAACACTTGTGTTTTAATAAAGCACACAAATGTTAATCAAACTGATCAAGACCGTTTATTTTTATTAGTGAGCCCATGTTTGTTCTTAATCACACAAATATCTCGGCCTCTATTTTATGCCTCCAAGGCTCCATGCCTGTTGTGGATCCACCTTCACCTTGTGCACCTCGTACTTGTCCAAATTTCAGTGTGACAATATTTTTGTAAATGTTATTAGGAGGAATTATTAGACATGGATACTTACCAATGCAAAGGCCCCTACGGCTGCATCACCCGCCTTGGCCATATAGTCACGTTGCTTATGATTTTTTGCCTCTTCCTCTTCGTATGAAGGATAAGGGGCTAGAAAATAAGGCCCCAGGGCTGGGGCATATGGTCCTGGTGTTGGAAGATTAGGCCTAGTAGTGAGCGTATGGAAAGCCCCCTTGGTGACCATGGCAATGGTGCGTGTGGTGTCCACTCATCTTTGGTTATAAATAGAGCACAAAAAAAACGTATTGCAGAGGATTTTTTTGTAATGAAATGAGAAGGCTCAAGGAGAGCTTTTATAGGAGTTTATGTACACCTCATTATTGCGTTTGATTAAGAAATAAAAAAGGAAGTTTACCATGTTTTTAGTTTTATATGGTTTGTTCAATTATCTCCATCAGTATTATCTATTATTTTATAATTTAAGGTATAATTTAAGGGATGCAAAGAGGAGATTGTGGTTATGTGAGGGTATTGTTGGTTATTTCATTCACTTATGTGAAAGGTATAACTCTATCCAAATTTGGTTAAGTGTTAGTTTATGTATGTTTCGAGCATTTTTCATTATATAGATGATTGGTGGAAAGTTAGTTTAATTGTTTACGACAAATAAAAATATATAATAATTGTCCTGTTGTTATGTATGTGTGTCGGGTAAGGTTTTTTCCACAACAGATTGTAGATTATCCAGAGAAGCTGCAGATGAGTGTGTAGGTAGAAGAAGACGATTGGAGGAACACAATTTTATGGGTGGGGGAGGAGGAAGACATGCAGAAATGAAACCGCCTCTTCTCACACAGGGTCTCGAGTGACAGAATTTTCACTCTATATAACATGATGACAACTCTCTAGAGAGTGAACACAAAAACCAAAAAATACAAACATGGAGAAGAGTCACTATAATGTCATGAGTGAAAATACAAATGATGTAACAGAGGGGGAATATTCCACATCATTGTTGGCAGCAGGGTGCCCTAGATGTCTCCTTTATGTGTTGCCTCCTAAATGCGATGAACGGATCTAACACCCTTATGCCTTTTCGTTTCAATGTAAACACACCTATCTAAATGTAAATGCTCGTCTTAGAGTCCTAAATTTATTTATTAATTAAAATTTAATTTGGGCATTATATAGGTTACAAATATTGATGTCTCATAGATTATATGGTTAAAACTTGTGATGGTCAATGAGGCCTCGTATTATATCATTGTTTTATAAATTTCTTGCTCATATTCTACAACACTACCACTAGAAATATACCAACACAAAGTAAGATATAGAAATGGATTTTCAAAACAACCTTCACTTTTTAATTAAATTGTGTTTTAGGTAGTTGGTTATGCGTTCCTAAAATTAAAGCTTGTGGATTATTGAGAATTATTAATTGAAACTATTTTTATGACATTTAAGGTGCACTAAAATATGAGGAATGATTTGACACCATTTTTGCACGAGATTTTTGTCCTCTGTTCAACAATTCAAATTTGTTTTCCATTATGCAAGGATTAAGCATTACCTGAAATTTTGAAGAATTAGTTCTAACATTTTCAGCACTTGGAATCAATCAATCTTAGAGAATGTAAAGCTCTCTGCGTCATGAAAAAGTATTTATTCACTAGAAAGGATCTACGCTTCAAATACTATTGCTAAATTTGAAGGCCACCCATGGGCTTTAAACAAATGTTTAGGTATTATGGTATTGATTACAAAATTTAATAAAAGACATGTATTAAATTTAAAATATATCATTCCTAGCATATATATGAAAAATAAAAAATGGGGGTTGCATTTGTGTAGTTTTCTATGAATGAATAAAATAGTTTTAATTATGTTCATGAGATCTAATGATTTATGGGACTCAAAGATTCTTAAGGTCCTAGGTATGTGCATGAGGAGACTTTTTTTCTGTTTATTTGAATTAGCAATGTTCCAAACTCTTTTATTTATTTATTCCTAAATAATACAACACATATAGATGACTCCTCTTTTTTGGGGTAATCTGAAAGGATCAACGAAAACCTAGTGACCACCATCGATCAACTTCATATGGAGTAACATAAACCAAACCCTCAACGCTCATAGAGATCAATGATATGAAAATACAACCAAAAATTTAACTGGCCTAGGACCCCTATATGAACTTGTTAATTAACTCTACAATATTATCAACTTTAATAAAAATTGCAATGTAGAAATGAACACACACGCTGCAAGAGAGTTGATAACAAAGTTTGGCTAAAACAAATGCCTACGTCTTCGGTTCATAAGTTGAACCAATTAATTAAAACTTCCAATTTGTAATTCAAATACAAAATTACAAATGCAGTGATGAATGCACAACCATGAACCAAATGATACCAAAAAATGGCCCAATTGATTCACCATGAATCTAAACTAGAACACATTATGATCACATACCTAGTTGATTCCCAATGAATCCGAACTGGAAAACAAAAGAAAAATAATCTCCTCCACATCCACCGAGTAATAATAACTCGACTTACAATGACCGGTGCAGAAGATCAAATCTTCAAAAGTTTCTCTCCGATGAAATGCACGCTTGAAAATGGATCCAAATAGAATCCAGGCACTAAAATGACTTCCGTAGCACAAAGCATTGTCACAACATCTCCAAAATATAAAAAAATAGGTCCAGAAAGAGTGTCTCAAAATTCTGAACAACTTTGCAGTTTACTCCGAGAGCCATAAATGCTCCTAAGTGCCTCCAAAATGCAGATTTGTAAAACTGCCTTAATAGGCCGAAGCACAATAACCGACCTCTCATAGACCTGTCACAAAATGCCCAAAATGTGAAATCAATAGGTCCATTAGGAGCATCTCAGAAGTATGGAAAACTTTTTAGTTTTCTCTGATAGCCATAAATGCTCCTAAGTGCCTCAAAAATGCATTTTTGCAAAATTGCCTTCAAAGGGCCTAAGCACAATCACAAACCTCTTACAATATCCCAAAACGGGAAAACAATATCCCCAAATTGGGAAGACAAGAAGTACAATATTTGGAACTCAAATATATTAAGGTCCTTGATATCCTTATGAGGAGACTTTTTTTCTGTTTATTTTAATTAGCAATGTTATAAACTCATTTACTTGTTTTTCCTCAAATAATACACACATAGAGATCACTCCTTTTTTTTTGGGGGGGGGGGGGGAAGGGGGGGTTATCCAGAGGGATCAACAAATACCTAACGACCACCACCAATCAATTTCATATGGAGCAACATACACCATACCCTCAACGCTCATAGAGATCACTCTTAATGTTCTATGTGCTTGGTGAAATTTAATGTTGTAAATATGTCCGTGAGATCTAACGGTTTCAAGGACTCAAAGATTCTTAAGGTCCTTGATATCCTTATGAGGAGATTTTTTTCTGTTTATTTTAATTAGCAACATTCTAAACTCTTTTATTTATTTTTCCTCGAAGAATACACACATAGAAATTACTCCTTTTTTGGGGGAGTAATCCAAAGGGATCAATGAATACCTAGTGACCACCGCCGATCAACTTCATATGGAGCAATATACACCAAACCCTCAATGCTCATATAGATCACTCTTAATGTTCCATGTGCTTGATGACATTTGAGAGCTATTTTTATTGTTCATAGTGGTATAAAAATGCAAACACTCTTTTCTTTACTCCTCGAAAATTATTCTATTTCTTTGTCCTACATTTAAACCTTTGGGAGCCAATCCTCTATTGAACAATGAGGATTATCTACTTTTTCACTATACTCATTATTTAAAGTGAACACATAAATATAATTAATTTTAAACATTTGAGAGATCAAAGAACTGTTAGGAAATAAGTGTTCATAGTGTGAACATATGGTTCAAATAATTGTATTATTTAATATTTAAATAAATCATAAGTGTGCACAAATAGTTGTCATGTACAACTCATAGATAGGGGTGTGGGAGTAAGACTAGGGAATAGAGGAGAGATTTGGGGATAAAAATATAAGATTTGTCTCCATGATTATAGGAGCAAGCAATTATATAAAAATGCCCTTCCTATTCAATAGAAATTACTTAATTATTTTTTATATTTTATTTGTCTATGGATTTTTCCTATTTTCATGTGCTAATCTCAAATTGTTGTTGCTAAATTTTATCATCAAATATGGAGTTTTGTTATCATCTGGTATCAGAGCAGGTTTCCTTCTGCAAGTGTAGAAGAAGAAGAAGATGGTTGAAGGAATCCCGTAAGAAAATTTCCAGCAAAAACATCACAGTAAAAAGAATGCAATTTACTCATATGACATTCGATTGATGTCTCATTATTTTTGGAAAGATAAGAACAAGACACACAATATTGCAGTTTACATCAGCTTCAGATTCGTCTTGTATCTCTACGTAAAATTCTATGTAAGTTGAGTGAAATTTTTTGTTGTTTTTGAAACAAACGTTTGATAGATTGAATGTATCTAAAAAACCCAGATTCGAAATGTTACAAAATTTATTAGGTTTGTGTAGTTAATATCTGGAAAACTTCTGTTAAAATTTTTAAAAACCCCAGTTTCTAGTTTAAGAGAAAAGTGGAAATAAAAACATGGATTTGAAAAAAAATTGGTGCATAATACATTTATGTAATTTTTTAATTGGACGCATTTTCGCTTGCACGCGATGTCCGTAGTTAGGAGGTGCATTATCGGTTGAATCCTACACCTAGAAAAATTGTGTAATGAGCCTAAAAGCTACATTTGCTAACTATGTAGCATCACCATGGAGGCTGGAGGCAACGGAGGAAGGAGGCGTTTTAGCGACCTCTCGTCAGACACCATCAATGAGGCCGCAATATTGCTTTGGTGGCCATATTTTTTCAGTTGTGTTGGGTGTGTTTAATTTCAACATGTATGACAATAAATAAAGAACAGATGGATAATTCATGTTCATAGTAAGGAACATATTTTCCTATATTTTGTTCTCTTTTGTAAATTGTGGATGAGGAAGTGTGTACGTTGCTATGAAAGTGGTTGGTGGTCCACTAGAAAACAAATTTGAGAGTTTGTGAATCTCTTAGAAAATCACATACAGAGTGGTTAATGGTTCCACTAGAAAACCTGTTGGAGTTGATGGTACTCTTTGAAAACCATCGGATTCTACAACATGAGCATATACTAGACAAAACTCACCCATGTTCACACTAAGGGGGTGAATGTCAGGAAATAAATGTTCATAGTGTGAACATATGGTTCAAATAATTATATTATTTAATATTTAAATAAATCGTAAGTGTGCACAAATAGTTGTCATGTACAACTCATAGATAGGGGTGTGGGAGTAAGACTAGGGAATAGAGGAGAGATTTGGGAATGAAAATATAAGACTTGTCTCCATGATTATAGGAGCAAACAATTGTATAAAATGCCCTTCCTATTCAATAGAAATTATTCAATTATTTTCGATATTTTATTTGTCTCTGGATTTTTCCTATTTTCATGTGCTAATCTCAAATTGTTGTTGCTACATTTTATCATCAAATCTGGAGTTTTGTTATCAAGAACAACTAATTGCTAACTAAAAATAGGAAAACCATTTAAATTGTAGTCAAATAATAACCCTGTAGTGAGTGATGGTGGAGGTCATTTAATCCCAGGAGAAAATATCCCTTATCAATGTATTCATTTTCTTCTTTTGACATTTAGGCCCTGGGAACTAGTGTAATGTGACTATGAAACAACCTTCTTTAAGCTTTCAGAACTATTGCAAAGTAAATGTGCACCAACTTTATTAAATTAATGAATTATCATTGTACACCTAAATTTGGTACATGATGTTTCCAAGTCATTAAGTTTTGCAGTACTCAAGGTGGTGTTTGTTTACTATTGGTTCAATTAAGCTATTATTTAATTTATTTTGACTCATTTAAATATGAATGCAATTATTTCAGATTAGGTTCTATTTGTTTTGTCTATTATTAGTTTTACTATTATTCAATTTCTGCGTGTTTAATCAAGTTTTTTAACTCTCTATTAAAATGAAAATTTTAAAAAAATTCACTAAATCAAACACAATACAATACACCCAAATGAAAGAAGGAAAAATGCAAATGCTTATCATAAACTCTACGTATCCCATGCCATAATAAAAATCTATAATTGAATCAAAAGATACCCGACATCCTTTACTCTATACTTCACTCCATTACCAATAGCAATATTTGTACATCCTTGTTACGAGACTCCAATTATGTGTATATTTTGTTTACTAATTAGATTATAAACATATTTTATTACCATTAGTTTATATTAAGTTTTTATTTGACGACTCTATTTGAAGAGACAAATGAGTTCTTAAATCTAATTTCTTATTAATTGAAGTAAAATTACTTATAACTTTTTATCATGTATAGGTTGGATGAATATATACTAATAATATTAAAATCAAAATCAATCCTTCAAATTTGATCATTAATATTTCAGGTACATAAATGTAGGGTGAAAGTATATGTTTTGCAGATCTGTTTATCCCTCCTTAGTTCCTTAGGGTCCCCTTAGGTTTGTTCATGTCTTTATTGGTTCAATTTCGCATGTCAATAGGGTCCAAATTTGAATTTAAGGAATATAAACACATCCTTGCATTGGTGTAATAGAAGAACATGATTGTGAATGTGCCAAATCAATTAATTCAAACAATTAGAACAAAACATCATGAATCTTAGTAGATTCAATTCATTTCATGTATAGATTAAACACTTTAATGCACTAAATTGACTCACTAATTACATTGTATTTGGTGTTTTGTTTTTGATATTGAATATTTTCAATGGAATGAAATTTCAGTTGCTAGCGAGGTTCTCATGCCCATATACTCAAAAAACAAAGTAGTCAACTAAATTTTTCTTTAACGATAGTTTTTACAAATGTGACAATGGTATTTTAACGTGATATGATGACTTGAAAGTTATGAAAATAGTATCTTTCTAATTAATTGGTATCTAATTGAAAACATTAATGCCATATAATAATTAAATTAGTAGAGCTAGATTGACAGATAAAATATAATTATTGCTCATATGAACGAGCGCTCGAGGGGCTTAATTATCAGTGACTTTTTCATGCACCACCTATTTTCCTATAATTACTTGATCTTACAACCAAAAATGGAGGCTACAAAGTGCTAAAGAAGAAAGCATTCCAAATTTTTTTACCCTGAAACTTTTAAGCACATATAAACGATATTATTTGGGTAGAAACAATATGGATCATGGAATTGGTGTGGGATATGCAGGTATTGAACTCACACCATTTTAATTCCGTATTTCCATTCATGTCTTTGAATATCTAGAAAATTAAATGTCATCCAATCTGAAACATTGGTGTTATAACAAATAATCTAGATGTCACTCATATGGGCAATTGTTGGAGAGGATCACGTTTTCCTGCAATTACTTGATCTTATAACTAAAAAATGATGCTACAAAGTGCTACAAGAAGAAAGTAGTGGTTGGGTTCCAAACTTGGAACCTATGGAGTTTTCCCATTTTTTATTTTGGCCCCTTTAAGCTCAAATTGCACTCAGGTAATTAATGTAGGAGAGATTGAGACAATAAAGTGGAGCAAAAATATCATATACTATTTGGACATGAATAATCTGATGCGTGAAATAGGTGTGGGACATGCAGGTATTTAATTCTCACCTTTGTATTCCCAACTTTCCATTCATGTCTTCATCTTGTCTAACAAATTAAATGTCATCCAATTAAAAACCTCCACACCATAAAAAGTAAATTAAAAAAATAGCCAAGCTTGATTGGTAGATAAAATAATCTACATGTTACTCATATGAACAACTACTAAAGGGGATCTATTCTTGATGATTGTTCATGCATCCCCTGTTTTCATGTGGCTACTCAATTTGGTCACTGGTGATTACAAAGTTTTGTTCATCTTTTGTATTAGAAAAATAAGATAATGTTGTTGAATGTTTGAAAAAATCTCTTCTTTATTTAATATTAAGTATATTATAAATTCTATTTCTCGCTCATATGACCAACTGTTAGAGGGGCTTAATTATCGGTGATTGTTCTCACATCGCCTACTTTCTTGTAATTACTTGAGCATAGAACTGAAAAAGGGGGCTACAAATTTCTACAAGAAGCAATCATTCTGGTTCAGTTTTGAACTTGGATTTTTTCCCCCATTTTTCATTTTGGCCTAGTTAAGCGCAAATTGCAGTCATGAGAATAATCCGAGAGAGACGGGGACCAATCGGACACCTTGGTGGCATAAAGAAATAAATTAAAAAATTTCATAGCCCATTTTATCTCAATGGTCATTGGTGAGCTACTTCATTGAAATCATTGCTAACAGAAACCCTAATCACTTCCTTGATGGCTAGAGATAAACCATAATATTGAATGTACATGAAATAACCACCCTAGGATGCCTAGTCCACTCCACATATCCGTCTCCAAAGTGTATCTAATCCATAAACTTCTACTTTGGAACTCTAAGAATCACACAATTATGTTGTTCTACTTTCAACTTTGGAAAATGACAGATTTGCTTGAAAAATTAGAGCTTCGTGACTGATTATCTAGTGCTATAGAAAGGAAATTGCAGAGAAGGAAAGAATTCAAAACTTCAACACCAACAATGTTTTCCTGGAAACCTCCAATGGAGGAAAACCAGTCGAGAAGGGCAATTGCTCTTTCTTCCCACTTTTATTGGTCTAATATAGACAATTACATATTACAACAAGTATGAAAAGAAGCAACAATGTAAACTTTCTCTCCAATTACTTGTTTGCTCTGTTTCTACACATTGCTCCTACAATTCCATTCCAACATTGAAGATCTTGCTCACTGCTCTCATTAAACTCTTCTTCTCGATCTCTCTGGATCTTCAAATGCCCATTCCCTTGCTCCTTTCATGCATTTATAGACCTTCCCATGTCCTTCTGTGTCCTAGAGGATGTGAAAGGGCATGGAAGGGAAGAGACACAACTGGATGCTTCAAATTCACGTCCATTCATGTTCCATTCTTCTTTTCTGTTTGAAAGTGTCAGGACCGCCACCCTGAGAAGATCGGCGGTCTTAAGACCGCTGCCCTAGCTGGGCGGCGGTTTCAGGACTGTCGCTCTGCACAGAGTGACGGTTCCTTCCAGAATCTCCGTTTACCTCATTTTATTCACTTTCCTTATTTCTCCTTCTTGGTGTTGATGGAACTGATGAAGTGGTGTGTTTTTCTCTTGATCCCTATGGATCATACCTCCCCTACTTAGGCGGATTTTGATCCCATAAAAGCTTAGTGGGGGAGTGGTAGAGGAATCAACTCCCTCTCATGCTCATTCGAGTACCGCTGGGTCTTCCTTGGTGTCCTCTCTTGTCCAACCTGCCAAGACTCCTGTGGATCTCTGGTTTGTTGTTCTAGAGCTACATCCTCCTCCGAGTTGCCTCAAGTACAATCCTCTTTGGAAGGTGACTTCTGTATCTTTCCTTCTTTGACATGCATAGATGGTGTTAGTGGATGTAAGCTCTCGTAACTAGCTATCGCGTGCATCTGCATGAAGTATGGCTTGAAGGTTTCTTCTCCAACCTGCTCAAGTATAGCGAAGGTCCCATACTGTAGTGGTTTAGTCCTTTCATGTCTTTGTCTCTTGAGATGGATTGGCCGAATCCTCTCCAAGTACGCTGCTGTTATAGTCACCGCCGTTCCTTGTATCTCCTCTTTTTCTTGTTGTCCCACGGTCAGGTCTAGTGAATCTATAGGTAGATACAGTGACTTCATAGCAGAAGTTTGTTTTGCTCCTTGAATGAGCAGTTCCTGTGGTGGTTTCTTCTACAAAAACTTACAAGTGCTATCCAAATTCTCCATCCTTTGGTCAGAAATATCCGTGCTCTCATGTCCATTTTTCTTTTCTTCCAATGAAAGAAAACAAAACTGATGATTTTCCTGAATAAGTCTTGGTGCTTGGTTGGCACTTACCATAGCCTTCTTTGATTTGCTTTGGTGTTCACATATGTTAAAATTGACTCTATCCTTGATCCATCTGTACCGGTTTTCCCTCCTTGTGAACACAACATCCCTGGCATACAAGTAAGGACTTCCGAAGACAACGTCAAATGCATCAAGTGGAATAATATCAACCTCTAATACATCTATGTATTGGGTATTTATCCCAAACTGAAACTTACACATCCTTGTAACTTGTATTTCTACACCCTTTTTCACCCATCCTAGTGGGTATGGATGTGGATGCGCATAAGTTTCTAGACCAAGTTGTTCTACAACCGCATCAGAAATAAAATTTGACTGAGAACCAGAATCTACTAAAGCGTTTACCTTAGTCTTCTTGATTTGGATTCTAATTTGAAATAGCTTACTCATCTCTTCTTCTGCTGCCCCGTACATGTTAGTGGCCATGCATCCCAACCTCTCGTCTACATTTGAATCATCCTCAATCTCCACCTATCTTTTTGTCTTCACAGTGGCCATGGATTTCTTGGAATCCTTGGTTCGGTGCTTTGGGTGCAATTTCGGATGCAACTTCCAACATGTGGCATCAATATGTCCATTTCCATCACAATTCTTACAAAAATTCTTAGGATCTTTACAAGTATGCAAAGCAGTAGCGGCATGTTTACCTTTCCATTTACCTCTACTACTTATCTTCCCTTGTTCTTTGTCCTGTTCTTCTGTTGACTGGTCTCCCTTTGGCTCTATTTCTCCTTGCTTCTTCTCGTCATCAATGTAGTATGCTTATATACAAGCTTCATTAAGATCCTTAGGCTTCGTTGAGATTACCTTCCTCCGAAGGTGAGTGTGAAGTCCTCCCAAATACTTGGTCAGAATGTCCTCATCCTCCAAGTCCATATTAAGCAACATGGCTTGTCTCCGAAATTCCGTAGTGTAGTCTTGCACACTTTGACCGCTGCCTTGTCTAAAGTACTGCCACTTAATCATCATGTCAGTCTTACTGCCAATAGGATAGAAGTTAGCTCTAATCAATTCTTTAAAATCTTTCCAAGTACTGACAATAGGACATTTCTTCTTCTCACAAGTGGCTAGATGGGTTTCCCACCAAACCAGAGCATGACCTTCCATTTTGAGACATGCAAAGGTGACCCTTTGTGCCTCAGTGACATTATGCAAGTAGACTTCCAACTGTTTTATCCATTTATCCAGTAATTTTGCATCTACTTGTCCTTCAAAATTATTCATTTCCACTTTCATTACAAATTTAAAAGGTGTATGTGCAGATTTTACCTTCTCGCTTACAATTGGCGTCTCTTCACACTCTTCCCATTCTTCCTCTTCGTGGCTCTTTCCAATACCGATTTTTTCGGCTAGTGCTCGAACCACTGAGTCCATGGAATCTTGCTTAACCAAAGTCCATCTTTTGCAGATTTGAAAGCTCTTCTTGTTTTCTATGTAATATATCCATCATGTTCTCTAACATCTCGACTCTATGAACCAAGTTCTCTTCCTCCTTTTGAGCTTGAAATCTCTGTTTCCACTTCTTCGTAGAAATATCTGGCTTGCAAGGTAAACTTCTTCACCTTTGGACCTTGTCACTGTCATACAAAATCACAAGAAAGATTCGAATACCACAGTCTTGGATATATAATCAGCTCTGATACCAAAATGATCCGTAAACTTCTACTTTGGAACTCTACGAATCACACAATTATGTTGTTCTACTTTCAACTTTGGAAATTGACAAATTTGCTTGAAAAATTAGGGCTTCGTGACTGATTATCTAGTGCTATAGAAAGGAAATTGCAGAGAATGAAAGAATTCAAAACTTCAACACCAACAATTTTATCCTGGAAACCTCCAATGGAGGAAAACCAGTCGAGAAGGGCAACTGCTCTTTCTTCCCACTTTTATTGGTCTAATATAGACAATTACAGATCACAATAAGTATGAAAAGAAGCAACAATGTAAACCTTCTCTCCAATTACTTGCTTGCTTTGTTTCTACACCTTGCTCCTACAATTCCATTCCAACATTGAAGATCTTGCTCACTGCTCTCATTAAAATCTATGCTTCTCGATCTCTCTAGATCTTCGAATGCCCATTCCCTTGCTCCTTTCATGCATTTATAGGCCTTCCCATGTCCTCATGCGTACTGGAGGATGTGAAAGGGCATGGAAGGGAAGAGACACGACTGGGTGCTTCAAATTCACGTCCATTCTGCGTTCCATTCTTCTTTTCTATTCAAAAGTGTTGGGACCAGCCACCTTGGGCAGATTGGCGGTCTCAGGACCGTCGCCCTGGTTAGGCGACGGTTCCTTCTAGAACCTTTGTTTACCTCATTTTATTCACTTTTCTTGTTTCTCCTTCTTGGTGCTGATGGATCTAATGAAGTGGTGTGTTTTTTTGGATCCCTATGGATCAGTATCATGCAACACATAAGTGAATTTTCCTTACATTGATTTGTGTGCCAACTACCTAAAAATCACAAGCTAATATTACACACAACTATTGACATTGGTAGTAATAATCGGACGCTTCTCATGCTCTGAGCTATCTCCAAATTATGTTACTTGTACAACCTACACTATATAACAAATTCTTCCAAACAATTAAGATAAATGACACATGGTCGTAAGAAAGAAGAGTATCACATCGGTTCCCTATAGGGGTTGTAGGGACCTCCTGCTTCCGCAAACCCCTTCTCCATCGCCTGTTCTTCCTACAATATTGAACACTAGCTCAAATTTAACTTCTCTTATGCATCCCCTTTGGCGTTTCCATTGCACAATTCATGTGCAATTGCTAGTTTTAGGAGATGGTAAACTCGCGTGTCTAAAAAAATACAGCTTCGTATTTGCTTCGAACATAGATGTAATATTGGGAGGATGAATTCCTCTAACACATAAGTTTTCCCAATTGAATTGCAAAACCCCAACATTTTGGTAGAATTGAGTAGTGACTGTCGATAGCTATAGAACAAATTTGGTAGTTGATTTCTCTTCTTTTGTAGTTTATGGGGTAAAAATCCCACAAGGACTCGCCTTTTATAGGGTGGCCGACATATAATTATACGTCGCATAATCAATATATCTAAAGTTGGATTTTTTCACTTAATCTCAACGTGTATGGCTTCTTGCATTCCTTCTTTCTTCTCTTCCCAACACTTCCATTTACTTCCTTTTGTATTCCGTTTTTATTTTGTCCATCCATACCATGCTATCCCGATTGACATCTCCATTGCATCTTAAGGCTGTGATTGCTAGTTGTAGCCTCTCTCAAGCATAGGTTTAAGCTTGCTTGGCATTGACATGCCATTTGAACAATAACGTAATCCACAGAGTGAGAAAAGGAGGTGAAAACCTAGCCCGGGTCCAATCCTCAAAGTATGACGAGGTAAGCAGATTTTTACAATTTTTTGAAATTTTGGCGGGAAATTTTGTGTATGACTAGGGCTTCCGAGAGGAAATTTCGCTCGGTGAAAAGGAAGATAACAGAGACTCCACTTTTAGCTTTTCCAAACTTTGATATGAAAAATCTGGTTGAATGTGGTGCACTTGTAGCTGTTTTGGAGTATTATCCCGTGAAGGGAATCAATTGTTTTTTCAGAGAAATGTTGAATGAGGCGGAACAGCATTTGACCTATGATCAATAGTTGTATGCCAATCTGCAGCGGAGATGGTGGGTTTTGATCATTTGAAGGCATGATTTGAGGCGGTTGGTGTTTCTGGAAAATTGCAGAGTGTGTAAATGCATGTGGGGGTGAAAACCCATACCCAGATAATTTGATGGCGGAGGGTTTCCTATTCCCGAAGGTTTAATGAGGAAGAAGCAGATTAGAGATACATCTTCTGGAGGACATAGCAGGCATTTTGGGGGGGGGGTGAACCGACTTTACATTTAGTTGGAGAAAGGTTCTATTGTCCACAAATGCATAGGTATGTAAACAAATATGCGCCAACTTGCAGATTTCGTCAAATGGCTAAAGGAGGCTCCCAAAATACAAGGTTGTATAAGCCCTCGCCGGCGCCAGAATGACCTTGGATCAACATTGCGTGGATTTTGACTGGAACTACCTCTCGTTAAAAGAGGTAATGGCTCTATTTTTGTTGTAAATAGATTTCCAAACATGACTCATTTCTTTCCATGTAAGAAGACAAGTGGTGCTTGTAAGAATGCTGATTTGTTCTTTAGAGGAATTGTGTGCTTACACGGGTTGCCAAAGGCAAACACGAGTGACCACTATACAATTTTTTCTGTAGTTACTTGGGTAACATTATGGAGGAAACTTAATAATAAAACTACATTATGGAGGAAACTTAATAATAAAACTACAATATAGTTCAGCATATCACCCCCAAATGGATGGGCAGACAAAAGTGGTAAACATGAGGTTGGAAAACTTATTTAGAAACATAGTTGGGGATTAACTGAAACGATGGGATTAGCTCGAGCCAACTTTTCTTACAACTCAAGCTGCATCAAGGCCATTGGTCAATCAAACCCCATTTTGC
Organism: Taxus chinensis; assembly: GCA_019776745.2. Classification (NCBI taxonomy): domain Eukaryota; kingdom Viridiplantae; phylum Streptophyta; class Pinopsida; order Cupressales; family Taxaceae; genus Taxus; species Taxus chinensis. The sequence continues at coordinate 682,290,608 of CM034153.1, read as the reverse complement.
ACCATTCACGGATGCATCTCAAAGGGAATTGTAGACTTAATTGATTTGCCAATACACTCTCATGTGAGCTGAGATGCTAAACAAAATCTTGTACATTAGGCCCAAAAAATTCAAAAATAGATAAAACAGGCTTTAGAAGAAGCCAATGAAGTGCAAGCAACCTGTCGATCTTCATAAAAAAGAGGAGTTACCAATAAGGTAGGCAAGTGTAATTCTTACAAGGTTGCCCATAACAAGCTGAGGCAGAGAAAGGTAGGACCTTGTTACCACCTTGATCAGGTCAAATGAAAATGCAAATGTTATATATGCTCGAGGATTTGGGTTTAAGTCTAATCTTCTTTTTGATCTCTCTTCCTATAATCTACATTCCACAGAAGGACCACAAGATGATTTAACAATGAGCTTGAAAGAGCTGCCAAAGATGAAAAGGAAAGAAATGGAGAGGATTTTGACACGAGTTCACTACCATGTGATCCAGCAACGACAAACTATATCTAGTTAAATGGAAATGACTTACCGTTCTGAGAAGAATTGGATCGCAAAGAAGGAACTGATGAAATATAGCTGGTCAATAGTCCCAGAAATCTGAACCAGGAAGTTCAACTATTTTCAAACAAGGGTAGATTGATGCAGAGAAGCTTCTAGAGTAACTTAGATCCGTAGATGTGAAGTGATAAATGTGATTTGTTGAATTTAGACTAGGTTTTCCATATTGCATCTTAATTTTCTGTTACTCTAGTAAAGGCTATAAATTAGTTTTTTTAGCTGAGAAATTTTAATTATTAGTGGAGCCCGTTTTAGGCATTTTCTATTAAGAGAGTTGTTTTAAGTGTGTTGGTATTAGAGGGAAACAATAGAATAGAAGGTTTAACAATTTTAGGGAAAAAAAAAACGCGGTTCTCCCCTATCTTTCTTTTGGGTAGTCCGATTCTTACGAATATTTATTATTTAAGTTGGGCTACTAGCATATTTGCAGAGAATGCTGAGTTTTAGAGGGAGAGTCCCTGCGTAACAGAATTAATCCAGCCATGTGGTGTTTGGATGTTGGAATTATTGTTTTGTTCAGGTGCATGTGCAAATGTGATCAGATTCCCTGTTGGTATCAGGAATGAGCCCATTTATCTTATTCTTTCAGAAACTGCATGTTCAAAGGGTTTAGCATAACGGAGTAGATCAGGACCGAGAGAACAAGGTGTATCTTTGGGGCACGGCTTGTGACTTCCATCATTGTGTGTATTTACAGGTGTAGGGAAGGAAGGTTGTAGAATATCAAAAGAAGATTTAGGAATAATATTGAAACTAAGAATTGGAAAGTTTATATATCTTCATGATAACAAGACAAGAGTCGTTCTCAACGAAGCAGAACAAGCTGACACTATTGCTATGCATTGTAAGATCAACTGCTACTATAATCATTTAGAAGAACGAACATGAATTCATGAGAGGCATGCCTTAGATGAAAGAGTATTGTTGGTGGGTGCAGAATGGAATATCACTTGGGTTTTGACCCTATCAATACATGCTGGAAAAATGAACACAATTTTAATTAATGTTAGAATGCCAATAGAAAAATACAAGGGTTGGAGATCAATACAAAAGCATTCTTGGTTATTGCTATTGAAGTTAAAGATGACGATTGTAATATATGGTAGCATCCGCAGGTATCGTTGCACAAATTATTGACCTTCTTCGGCTTAGTGCCAAGAACTGAGGGGTTTCCATTCTGTCAAATTAGCTTGGGACTTGAACCCTTCCTTATCCCTTTTCGGTATCTCCTGGGATTTGTACCTTGATGGATGGCATGACAGAGCACTTTACCATCATCCACGCCAATGTGACTACAGCCTTATAGACATGAACTTTTTCCTTTTCAATGTGTTAAAGAACTCTGGTGTTCTGATACGAGGAGAAGCCTGTGATCTGAAAGGAAATTTGTTAGACTTGACTCATCTGGATATTGATCTTCAATTAAGTCTCTTCCCAAGACATACATTATTGAGGATGTGGTTGGAGAAACACCCTCATGTTCCCACATTCATGAAGGGAGAGATAATGTAAAATCTTTAAGGCTGGTGTGGCTATTGGATAGAGCAGGTTGATATGGCCAAAGGTGAGTACATTTGTATTTGTATAATTGAGAAGAGAGGCAAAACCAAAAGAAAGTCAATACTTACCCCCCTCAGTTATTTCTTCAGTGTCCTAATTTATAATGTCGTAGTTAGTGACATTAGATATTCGGATACGATTTTCTAGATATGATGCTTTTAGAGTTGTAGAAACAATCCCACATGCATGGCAACCTACTTATTAATACCCTTATGTGTGGCATTGGCCTAACAAGGTCATTATCAAACTATTGGATGCCAATCACATGCATATTCCGAATGCGATTATTCTTATCTAGTGGTCCCATGTAAAAAGACATTCCACGGTTTTTTTTGGCGGGGTACTGCAGAGAAAATTCCCAAATTTGTGCGGTTGATTCCATGAAAAACAAAATCTTACATTCTGCGACTGCTACATGTTTTTAGGAATTTAAAAATCAAATTTGGTTTGAGACAGAATTATTAAGAAAATTTAAAAACAGACCACATCTAGACTGCCATTTGGCAAAATTCTTCTCTACTCTCTGCTAGGTGCTGCAAATTCATTGACCCAATTTCTAGTGGCAGCTGAAATCCTCTTTCCAAAAAACATTGTTGCACTGAATTTTCAGCAGAAGATTCTATATTTGCAGCAGCAGAATTTTTTGTATTTCATGGGACCACCTGCACCATGATAATAGGTGCAGTAGTCCTTTCCATGGGACCCCTGCCTTAGTTAACTAGTTGCATATATTTAACTTTAATCCATGTAACTAAACCTCAAGCTGTTTCACAAAATATGGTTAGCACAATTATCATCCAGATTCCATGCAACATCAATGCAGAGGAAAATAGAAAGTAGACGTGGTATAATAGAAGTTTATAAAGCTAGTTTCATGTCTTATTTGATTTGAGCTCTGTTTGAATATTATAGATGTCTATTTGGAATTTTATTCTGGTGATGCATGAGCTCATGGTCTACTAATTTATAATGTTGGTTTATATTGGTTTTCCGGAGGTCCATCGTTTAAACATCTCAAATGATTGCCTCGGCTTGTATTCTGGTGCTGTATGACCTGCTCCCTGTCAAAGAATTAGCTATTGTTAGATTCTTCAATATGTATGGTAGACTTGGCTGTAAATTTCTTCTTAAAGTAAAGCAATTCTTCTTTATAAATCACATAGGTTTACTAGAAATGATAATGTGTCACACAATAAGGAAAATTCTACAATCGACTTGGATGGTATTTTCACCTTAATTGCTGTAAAAGTCACGTTCTTGTCATATGTTCTTGTGTATCTGTGTCGGAAACAAAAGAACAATCATTGTTCTAGTCTATATGAAAGAAATCAAATTGAAAAGTAAATATAGTATAAGTCAATTTGAAAAATGATCAGTGTTCTGATTTGTATGCAATTGTATGAACATGGTAAAACACAATAGGTACATAGGAAATTAGAAATTTGAATACTAAGATTTGAGTGGTAGTGTTACCCGGCAACTTGTCCATCCACAAACCAAGATCGCCAATCATCTACTATTGGGTATCCTAATTAGCGTATCCATGATTGAGTTCCAACAAATGACACAACCATATCATGATCACCACTGCAACAGAATATTCTCAAGAGTTAGTGCTTACAAAGGGGCAATATAAGAAAACTTCTAAATTACAATCAACAAGGAATGAAGATTATGAACAAAAGTAACAATCAATAACCTAAATTGTTTAAGCCTCTACATCAAAGGAGGTCTTATGAAATTACCAATATTGTATCTTATTTCTCATTGAAATAAAAGTTTGAAAGCCTTATAGGTTTTTCTTTGCCTTTAACCTTCTAATTTATATTTAATCCTTATTATAGATCAAATGCGTGCTGAATGAGCATATTGAATTCAAGTCTGGCAAAAATTACAGAAAACGAGACTATACAAGCTTAAGCTTCAAAGACTATGTAAAAATAGGAATCAAGAGTACATAACTTTATAATAATGTAAATACATATAAATAATAACATACGTTTAACCTCTTCCCTTTAAGCTCAAGGAGGGCTACATGCAACATCCATATTGATTATAAAGATCAACTTTCAAATGAAATGCTATATAAAATACAATTCGTGAGAAACATGAAAATTTTATGGAACTAATGAGTATTATGTACAATTTTCAATTTTTTAAGAAAATGAAACTTAGCAGGCTCTAACTTTTAGAAATATATAAGATCTCAATTTTTTTGTAGAATGATGAATTCAAAGGCAATTCCAAAATTAAGGACCCTACAAAAGGGATTGCGTTCAGATGTATAAACACCACTCCTTAAATTCATTAAAAGCTGTTAATCACCAAAGTACGTCAAGATCCTTCCTCGATTCATGCCTTTCTATGGCTGATTGAACACTTCAAAATTCTCGCAACTTATCATTTTCAAAGTGGGGTTTAGGTCCCTCAATCTGTCCCAACTGCAATAATGCCAAAGAATCTATTCAACACCCCCTCCTTCATTGCCCATTGCTAATGGTAGTATGGGATAAATTCAATTGGTGGTTCCACTCCAACATAAAATCACGACCTGCTCTTCAACAAGCTATGCACAGATCGTCCAGAATATCCAATGATATGCCTATGAGATGGCAATTGGCTTGCATTACCCTGGGCCACCCATTCTCTGGCAACTATGGAAGGAAGAGAATTCACGAATATTCAATAACGAATCCCTTTCTCCCAAAACAATCTGGTGTACACTGAAAGCTAACATATGAAGTACAGCTCTTTTCCAGTTCAGGGACCAAGCTAGAAGTCTGCTATCCTCCATCATATCTGATCTTTGGATTGCCCAGCATTGAATATCCCTTTCCATTTCAAGATACAATGGATCACAATGAATCCCATACCACAATGAAGTCCCCTCCCATTGATTGGTATAAACTTAATTTTGATGGAGCAGCAAAGAATAACCCAGGAAAAGGAAGGATTGGGGGCATTATCAGGGATTCACACGGTCAGTACTCCAGTGCCTATGCTCTCCACATTGGTACCCATTGCAACAATTATGCAGAATTAATAGCTTGCAACCACAGAATTGCTCTAGCCACAAGGATGCAAGTTGCCAGCCTCATTGTTGAAGGAGATTCTAGCCTCATGATAGGAATTATCAATCATATCTTTCAAAAGGAGCATCCACGCCAGTTAAATTGGAAAATATCTAACAGCCTTTACCAGATCAAAAATCATTCAGGCCACTTTGTCAACTTCCTTTGCCAAGATCAACTGAGAGGGTTTAATACTGTTTCAGATGCTCTTGTAAACTTCTCTTTTCAATCTCACACGACTCTGCTCATGCATGAATTTAGTTGTCCTGAACCGTTGCCTCATCACATTCAACTTATGGTTGATAGAGAGTTCCTGCCCATCCAAGCTTCTACTCCATGATTGACATTGCTCATATCCCCTTTGCTCCCAGCTCAGCCCGATCTCATATCGTTGCTTTTATGCCCCCTATCATGACACAACTCCATACGAATCCTCTGTACAATGTCAACTTCTATGTCAATTATAAAAAACCAAAATACCAAATGGTTGCTGTAAGCCCCCTTCTACACAGCACATTATAGTGGAGTCTATTTTGTCGTTTACCCTGCCTTGTCCATATCTACGACCTCACTGTCTACTCTTGCCACCATGTCACGTCCCCTCCTATGCAGCATACAAACGTCTCCCTCCACCTGTCTCCCCTTCCCACACCCCAGAAACTCTATACCACCTGCAGGGGTATAGTGTGGGATAACAAGTCCATAAATAACTGTCACAATAGTGCATACTCGTGTTGCATGGCCTTTTCAGGTGCATCTTTGATATACTAACATAAGGAATGTCCCAAATCCCGCTCCTTATATCTGTCTGACACAAATCATATTCCCTTTGATCTGCAAATTAAAATCCATGATGTTGACAATGGATGGCTGGGGAGATTTTGAGGAGGTTGAAGATGATGTGTTTATCAGATTCGACTCTATATCCCTTCCCAAATCTGCAATAGTCATCTCTTCACGGTCAATCCACCCTCTAGCCAATATTACTTCCATCATTGCCGCCCAACAAAGCTGTTATGCAAGCAACTTTGAATTCAAAGCAAAGTGTCCCTGATATTTGCTCACATCTTTATATGTTATCCTCCAAACAACCACCTATCTCCATTAATTTGTTTGCAGTTTCAAGGATGGCATGGCAGTCTAGAAGAGTTCCAGCTTATATAAACAGGTGCAGAACCAAACATAAGCCGGCACAAAGACACTCCAAATCCTAGCAGATGAAAGTTTACTTCAGGGCCCAGGCAAAGATGCAAATTTCATAAACTTGCCCCATCCACACAACGGCAGTCATCTTCAATTCACTCTACCACCATGCATTATTCCCCTTGGAATACCTTTCATGTAGCAGACGATGATGCTGATATAGGCCTCAACAACAAAATAACCCTTAACATTCAGCAACATCTCAAAAAAGCACATAAGAGAGTAGGATCTCACAAAGTATATGGATAAAATGCCTCCATCTGCCTCTTCATCTTCCTGACTGTCTTATTATGGTATGTACTATTCCCAAGGTTATCTTGGCACTAAGAAGATTAATTTAAATCCTTGTGTTTCCATACCTCCCAGCTCTCTCAAGCCCTCGTTCAGGAAACTTGGCATACACCCCTCTGCTGCAACCATGACCCCCATAACTAGCTCCTTCTGCCATATTCCTTACAATGACCTCCCACATCTTCTTCATGTGGGCTTCATTCTAAAACCTATTCTCACCCAGCATATCAATCCCCAGCTCCCTCAAACCTCTCTCCTACCATCCTCACCTTCTAAATACTCTATTACCCATCAAAATTACTTCCTAGTTGCCATGTCCAAAATATCTGATAATATCTAGCAACTTGGCCTTACCATTGAAAAAAGGTATCCACTACCCAGGCCTGGAGGGAATCCTATCCACTATTGGGCAGCTCTCAACTCATCAACAAACTAGGATGAGCTCCATTCAGGACTGCATGGAATCCCTCACCGGCATTGTCATTAAGCAGGACAAAATGCTGCATGTTGTCAATGAGTTTTATTGACAGAACATGCTAAAAGAAGTTTGAAGGCTGGAATGCAAGACCCGGATCTCTTGGGTCCCCCTCTTAAGTGCTAGGATATTCACTAGTTTCACTTCAAATACACCATTTCCACTACTTCTGCACACTTCAGTGTTCATGCATCATCCTCAACGCAAGCCTGGGCTACAAGAACTCTCTCTGAGGATATAGTTGTTTCCCCTTCACTATGCCTCAAGATCAATAGCTCAGATCAATCCTCATAATGGAAGTTCTTGCTGTTTGTTCTATTAATAAAACAAAAATCTTTCCTCCACAAAAGTTTGCTTGCTAGAAATAAGAATGACACAAAAAATGGCTAAAAGAAATATCACATATAGTATAAAAACAAGTAATGAATCTAAGGACTTGAAAGAGATAACTTTATTTCTTTTTGACTAATAACATGCTAATAAAGTAGCAAGATTGACTCATCATAATATTATCACCTTATGGCGGTCTTAGAAAAGCTTAATTAAGGTGTAAAGTGGTAAATACTAGGGAACTTTTAGTAATTTGAAAAAAGTTTTGGCATAAAACTTAAGTGATTTACGGGTTTCCAGAAAACTAAAAACTTGGAGAAGTAAGAGACCAATGAATTTGAAAGGAAAATGTTATCTAGACAACAAAAAGTAAAAAATAGGAAAATTACTTGTTAATTAGTACTCGATAACCTTGCATTGGTAAGATCCAAATGATATTTGATTACACTTGAAAACTCAGCAGTATAGTTAATAAGGAGGTTACATCTTTTCCACATTCCAGTTATTTGCTCCTGCGAAAAGGAGAAAACAAGAAGTCACATAAGGCTGTCAAGTATTGCATCCTATCTACTATAAAATAATTAAAGATAAAAAACAATTATATCCCTTTGATGATAATATCTGTTTTTCATGCATGTGTGTCTACTCTGAGCATCAATTGTGATTGTATTGTCCCCTTTTTTCCAAATTAATCCAAAATAAAGGATTCCTTGCCTTTCCCCTTTTTGAAGGCAAGCAATGGACGAACAAGGGAAGATCGTGAATAAAATTTCAGTTCTCTTCATTCATATTAATGTTTTATTTTTTATATTTCCCATTCTTAGTAGGTCGGCTGGATTGGAGAGATTTAAATAAGCTCAAAATAAAGAAATAAGATATTAATGAGGTCGGCTGGGTTTTAGTGCATTGAAGAAGCATAATAAAAGATTATAATGACTTATATGGGGTGGCCATGTTCTTTTTAAAGCTTGGCGCGAAAGAAGTAATGGCTTCATTTGCACATTATCTACTTTGGCGAATTGATTTTACTTGGACTTGTGAGCTGGTTGCTCTTGGTTCTTCTACTCTTGGGCAAAAATCCAAGTGTGTGGCATCTTCCCTAGAAGGACGAAAACCCTTCTAATGGTTGGTAGGGGGACAGAAACCGTCCTAGTGTGAGTTTGAAGGATTGTTGCAGATTTGAGGAAAACAAATCGTAATCAGATTTGTATTTGCATTGTGTGGCCTCTCCTAGGTGGAGTGACCTACCTTGGAGTGAAGTTTGGTGCCTTAAAGGGCATATATTTGATATTTCACTTCATTTTCAGATTTGCCTCTATAAAGCCGGAATTTACTTTGTGGTGAATTTTTGGGGTTTCTAAACCCTTTTTTCATAATTATTTTGGAGCTGTACTTCTGCTGGTCTTTATTAATTTTCAGCTGAGCATATGCATGCCTTTTTGGATTGAAAACAGTTCTAGAATATCGCTAGAAGGTTTATAAAAATTGTGGATACATTGTTAGATGGTATTTTGGGTGAAATTGTGAGTTTTCATACTGCTGTTCCTAAAATCAGTTCGCTGCCATAATCTGAGTTTATTTTTCAGTTTGCTGGTTTTAAAAATCAGATTTGATGCCTTTGGGGTTTGTGCTAATTTACCTAAAGTTCCGTTTCAGCCCTGAAAAGGGATATTTCAGTTATCTAGAAGCCACTTAAAACATTGGAAAATGATCAAATGAGCATAAAGTCTTAGTAGGAGGTAGTGACAATAAACATCGACCACTTGAGATTAACAGGAGGACAATTGACCAAATGCATTGATTTTTAGTCTTATGTTCTACCTCCTATTAAGAGGGCTCTTTTGTGTGATGCTTATGTTCTTGAATCTTGACGTGTTCCTTTTTGGGGGTCCTACTATGTTCTTGTTTAACGTTTTGACTTGTGCATTTTTTTATTATTAATAGAAGCATTTTCAATTTAAAAAAAATAGGAGGTGGTTTGATGAAAATACCGTTTGAGCATGAATTGATGTTCGCACTAAAGGATTATTTGCCCAAACCTGTGAAAGTTGATAAGAGTCCTGTTTGAAAAAGTGTGTCTAACTTTAGCAATAAATCATGCGAAAAATGCTACAGCAATAATAGTGCATTGAACAATGAAGATGTGCTATTTAATATAATTTCCATGCTCAATCTTTGAAAGACTTCGCGATAGTTGTTCAACTTAGTTAATCAATGTATCAATTTGCAGCATTTTGGTGCATAAAAAAAGCAAGAGGAGTCACTTGGAACATTTCTACAACAAGTTGGCTAACAGATACTAAATTCACGATAAAGTTTTCCTTGCTATTTTTTTTCGATGGTTAATAATATTTATATTGATTTATAGCCAAATTACCTGCATCTATACATCAAAATTTAGTGCCTAGATAAATGGAGAAGCTTGCAAAGAATCAAAGATCTGCCTATTCTACTGATTGGGAGCAAAAGTAAGTTTATGCCACTGGCAACTCCATGCATAAGTTTCTAAGAAATTTTGAACACATGAGATTTATTATATACATAATCCAGGGAATGTTAAGGAGAGCCGCCCTTTTCATCTTCCATTAGAACCTCAAAGTATACCCACTGTACCTCATACAGTGAAAACACTACAATTGCTAAAAACCATAACCTGGAAATAAAGAAGGGATGACACACTGGACTCTCCAATCAAAAGTTGTCACTTCTTTCTCCTAAGCAACTAGCACAACTCCACATTCCTTGTGATGAACATTAATATGGACCAGAATGTCCATATTCTGATTAGAATGCTTATTGCCTTACTTTTGTAACAACCTCATAACACCAAAGACCCTACCCTTAAGGTACATAATGAACTGTTTTTCCAGAGCCCCTTGTTTTGTAAAGTGGTTTTCGGCTTCAAACCACTCTTGCTTGGATCCTTCCCTCTCAAATTTTAAAGTGTCCTTTCTAGGACGTCCTTGAGGATGTTTAGAAAGCTAGAAAAAAAAAAGAATTTGACTAGTTGAGGGCTATCAGTTTGAAAATTAATATGGTAGGCATCTAATTCATCAAGCGACCGGGCTGTCTTCACCCATACAGCATCAAGCATATTTTTATCAATTTCCACTTAGAACTTCTTTCCATATTTGGGATTCATGTAGCACAACCTTCTTCAGTTATGCCCCCAGTATCACCAGAATCCAACGCATGCATGCCTTTGGCATTGACACCTTGAAATCCTTATAGGTCCATGCTATAAAATCCCTGTATTCTAGGCAATTTTTATAAGCGGAGGCTTAGAGTATATGATCCTAATCATATCTAATGTTAATTAGCCGAGGGTTATTCTTAGAACCCAAATTTGCTATGACAGGACTCATATAACTTGAGGGTTACTCTTAGAACCCAAATTTGATATGACAGGACTCGTATAACTTATGTCCTCCTATCTAGGATTTTTTTTGCAGGCAGGCATATTATCAGTTGCCACATAATCAAACATAGACTTGGCAAATTACTGAGGATAATATTCACTTCTTATGCCTCTTTGCTCGCAGATGTAAAATAACCTTCTCTTACATCTTTGATGACCGAATTGGGTGGAAAAGACTGTTGATGTCCACACTTTTGTCTTTACTCACTTATGTCATTGTTTGTCTAAATAAAATTGTGAGAGTGAAACCAATTCCTAATCTTCTAAATGCCAACAAAGAATTTGATTATTTGATCTATATTTATCGTCTGAACATGAATCTAATCGCAAAATCCCCGGTAGGGTTAATTGTCCTGCTGTTATAGGATTCTTCTTCTGAATCAGAGGCAAACTTTTTGCTCATTACTTGCACAATAATATTTAAATTAATTAATTTTCTTGGATTTGTGTTCCAAAATTAGGTAATCCCTTTTTGAATTGTGAATCACCTTGGTAGTGCACAACCACGGACAACCCAGTAAGGCATTATAAGACAATCCACACTAAGATATCACCGAAAAATATATAATAAAAATTTGAGCTCCTATATTCTCTTTGTGCTTTGAATATTATTATATGACAGGAGGCTCAATCTTGTAGTTTTTAACCGTTCACAATCCGAAGCTTGGAGGCCACAATGTAGTTTTGTCAATTGATGCTTTGAATCTTCAGCCAAAATATCTATTCCAAATCCTTGGAAGATACATTATTTTATGCTTTTAGTTTAGCTTCGGTTTATGGCCTCTTTTAGGAGTTTTTTTTTGGCTCACCATATTATTTGTATTGATTGTATTGTCGAGTCCCATTGACCTATTTTAGTTATCTGGGGACATTAATATACTTCTTTCTTTCTGTCTATTATTACACGTCCTAAGCTTTTGTCCAATATATTTATGCGAATAACAGTCTGTCAGTCTCCTTTCACCTTTAAGGTTGCAGATTTTGCTACCAGGCGAGGGGCAGAGATAGTTTACCTGCACTTTGTTACCTTGCAGAAGATTTGGCAATCTGATTGGTACTGACTGATCCATTATTGACTTGGCTATACCTCTGTCTAATCCATATACACAGATTCTAGTTTAGTTATGTGCTTTTCCGCTGCAAATTGCTACTGAAACTAACACATATAATGTGGAAATTCGATGAATGTTACAGCTCTTGGCTGTTATCTATATCTTCCATTCAATATGCGATCTGTACATGCTTAAATACATTCCTATAATGCTACAAATCATATCACAACCCTCTATAATACATTCCTATAATGCTTAATTTATGTGTGATTTGTCCACTCATAAATTTGTTGAAAATTCCTCTAGACCATGGAAAGCAGACCCCGACCTTAAGAGCCCTCAACTAGATAGCTCAAAGTTGAAAGCTAATCAAAACTGCTGAACTTTAAATGTTAGAATCTCCAATCACATACAGTAGAGAAATACTAACTGAAAAAATACTCAGATCTGCTACAAATCACATCACCGTTTTATTAATTGGAAAACATAAACTTCAATGCTTTGGAACACACTCCAGAAAAACTGAATGAATAAAACACCTACCTAGGCCTTCTTTTATAGTTGAAGAAGAGACCCTACAAGTGGCCTGGATCCTAAAATTGGATCTATCCCAAAATTAGAGCAGCCCTTGATCCAATTTTATCTTAGGGATCTGCACCCTTAAATAGACAAATTCAAACTTTACAAAAGCAAACTACTGAATAAAAAACAGCTTTTCTAAAACTGGAAAATAAACTACATAAAAGCAACTGCTAAATATGGACAGCCATGAATAGGATTGCCAAGTATAGGACAGTCAAAGATTAAGACTACTGCTCTCTATGACTGTACGTTCTGCTGAAGTGTGCCCAGGTTTGACAAGTTTACCCTACTGGAGGACACATTCTGAAGTACCATAAGCTAACAAAATTCAATGGTGTAATAAAATAATTATGTGGCTGATTTAACTTGTATGTGACCGGATTTATTGCTACTTGCTGTTGTAAACCATGAACTATGTTTGAAAACAACTTACTATGGATTCATGATGTTTACCTAAGGGCTGGAAATGAAAATAGCATGAAGGGAACGAATATTTAAGCAAGCAGCACAAATAGCATCACACAACATGAAGAACACAAGATTTATCTTAAAGAAATCCAATGTGGGAAAATTCTAAACTGTAAATGGGATCGTGCCTACTACAAAGGCCATTGGTATCTAAGTATGCAACACTACAATGGTGGTATAGGAATTACATATAACAACAATTTGCTCATTCATTCATGAAAATAGGGAGACATTACATTAATTTCCTTACACTCTCAACTCTGTGAACTCACAAGCAGACTTCCTACATACCTGGCCAACTTGGCCTTGTTCATGATCCCAACTATGACTTGGATCCGCTACATAAGAGTAATGGTCTATTTTTCGGAAAATTACAGTTTTTTGAAAAATTTCAGCACAACATAAATGGCAGTTACAAAGCATTTTTGGAGCTTGGAAAAACCTCATCGCACAGCTGAAGCTGTGTGAACTTCTAGATGACGAAACAAGGTTTCTGGAAAGATAAAACTGTTGTAAAATCAAAGCAACCCAGAAAATTATGACCCCAGAAAGGTGGCCCACCTTGGATGGATATTATTAGCAATTCTTATGGTAGTATATCTCTTTCATCTTAGGGCTTCCTACTTATGCTTGTGTATGTTAAAAAGATATTATCAGTTTTGTTTTAGCTTTAAATAAGATTCCTATTTACATGCCTATGCATGTTGAATGGATGTTATAAGCTTTGTTTAACTGTAAAGCGGTTTGTTATTATTAGTTTTCTCGAGCTACAAGACAAGGGTTTGCCCTCTTGTACTGCAGGGTGGATAGCAGACATCTCTTCCACAGAGATTGCTTTCTTTTTATAAACTCTATTATTATTTTACAATAAAGCTTTGTTTTGTACTTCTGTAAATACATGTCAGTTTAATAGAAAATAGTTTGCTTTATTATGACACATTGATTCCTTACAGTTTTGTGTATTGTCCCCCGGATTGTATCCTTGATTTTTATCAATTCTTTAAACACTCCTATGCACATTACACCCCCTCTAACTAAGAGCTACACATGCTTGACTAGTTCCTCTACTCTACTAGAACTCACAACTTTATTAGAAGAATGTTTTAGCCAAGATCCCCTTTCCCTACTGAAGGCGGTGTTTTTCCCCCTCTATTGCAGAATACCTAACACAATATTAAGTGTATGCTGGTGTCAAGAGGTCCTAATTGCCATTTGAACACTGAAATCCCATATTACAAGAATAGTTCAGGAGCAATTGATCAATTGCAGCAAACCGCGTTGCATGTTGTTATATTCCTGACATTTCTGGAGGTTCTAACATGCCCGTCAGTAATAGGTCCAACAGTTGTGATTGCCAGGAATGCATCCAAGAAGAGGTAGATGGCATTACTTTAATGCTCAAGATGAAGGAAATTCCTTCCAAAAAGCATCTGCTTGACATAGAAACCTGCCTTGTTGTTGAACAACATTACCTTGGAACATGGCAGGGATAATGTTGGCACCTGGCAGTACCATGCAGGATGAGTCCACTTTCGCAAATTGGTTCATGTTGGATTCACCAAACTATACATATACCTAACTACAAAATATATGGATTACCAACCTAGACCACAAATCATGGGAACAATTGGAAATATAAAAGTATGATAAGATTTAGGGTTTTGAAGGATAATATCCTCTTATGCCTAATTCTGCAAGTGATTGTGATAGGTGAACTGATATAGACAGGTGCAAATCTCCCCACAGGCGAGCCCCAGAAAAACCAGAGCATGGCATTTTAGGTGACCACTTCCATTAGACTGCAACCATTTCTGTACAACTTGTAAATGGTCAACTTCTGCCGCAAATGGCACATGATGTGCAAAATACAATTTAACTTAAAGACTGCTTGCAAGGAGCCCTATTGACTTAAAACAGGCCTAAGAATGGTTTCATATCTGCGATTCAGCTGGAAACCAATCTCCATTTCCCAAACCCTAATCTGGCCTTGTAGGTTTTGCTGGAGAAGGAAGGAAAACAAATATATTTTGGGGTGTGTGCTAAACCAAAGAGGGCCAGAGCTTCCTTAATATTTATCAGGTCCCTTGACTTTGTAACTAACCGGCCATCAACATTCAATGCAATTTAATAAGCAATTGTGCGTAATGCAATATATCCCAACCCTTATACTTTCACATGTGTGTAAACCACTAGGATCTTCTACATGCTTTGAAATCAGGCTTTTGGTAGAGGGATGCTTCAGAACTAGAACATTCTTTTTCTTACAACTTCAATGTGCTCTTGTATAACTTAATTTGGGTTCTATTAATGTGCAAGCTGTCACACAACGGGGCAGAAACCTCTTTTCAAATTGCTATTACAAAGTGCAGGTCCGTCTTGGTGGAAGTGTAAGTGGAACTCTGGAAAATCCTTCTTCAGTTATAAGACAAAGGAATTGCATAATCAAATGAGACAATTTATTGCTATTGCCCCCAAATGATTGAAGCAAGTGGTGGCAGGGCAAGGACCCTGAAGTGAGATGGCAATGACATTGTCAAGTCATTTGCAAGAACATCCTTCAAAACAAAAGATATTGGGATGGATAGTAATGCATCAAGGTTTAGTGGTTCAAAGCAGAATTGAATAAGGTGAGTATTGCGGATGCTTTTTGCATTGTGTGGAGGAGAGAGAGGAGTCAGTAGACCATGCATCTTGTAGAAGTTTTCAACCTCTAGATGGTTATAGGGTTGGTTAAAAAGCCGAGTTCAATTTCCCCTCTCTTCTAGGGGATTTTTGGATGCTCGGGGACAGCTGCAAGAGTCTAAGGAATACAAAAAATCTGGCATACATGGCAGCAATCAGTTTCTTCTGGCAATCAAGATGAAAAACTGCATTCAGGAAGATACCACCCAACTCAGGTTTGGGAAAGTCGTGACTTTTTAGACAAGATTTGGCTTTGATTGTGCAAGCAAAGCTTGAGTGGTTTTGGAAGGATGTGAATTCTTTGCCAATTGGGCATAGGCCAGGTGCTTTCTTTCCTTGATTATGTAGCAAGACTTTTACCTTTGTAATCATAATGCTCACTGATGTAAACCATTTGTTCTTTGGAGTAATGTAAGGTACATTTCTTCTTCAAAAATCTAATTACAAACCAATAAAGATCCAAAAACCTCAGCCATGCAAGGCTAAAGACCAGGTACTTAGAAAGTAGCAAAGCCTGTATGCATTAAAACATAGCATCTCTATACATTCCAACTATCAACACACATTAGCTGTGCTTGAAACTAAAAATATTTTACAGAGGACGAGGCATCAATTTATTGATTTAAGCCATGTGCAAAGCATAGTTACCAAGTCCGGAAATCCAGATCCGTTCAGAAGGGGAAAAATATCCTTAAATCTGGTATTCTTGAAAAAGTTTAGAAAATTTCGGTGCAAAATATATATGCATAATTTACAATATTTGAAAATTGACAAATATCATGAAAGACATTAATAATGCAATATAAAATGCTAAATATATTTAATATTAAATAAATTTTAAGGGTGTTGGGTGTCTTTTTATTGCAAAATAGTAAATATTATATAAGGGTGTTGAGTGTTTTTATTGCAAAAAAGCTATTTTATTTTGGTTTTTTGGAAAGCAAACAGGGCCGACCATGACTGAGTTTATCCGGGCTTGCTGAAAATTTTGGGTCTAGCTAGATTTTGTGCAGATCCTGCTGGATTTGGTAACTATGGTGCAAAGTCAATATAAGCTAGAAGTTAATGACAGACTGAAGTGACTTGACGGGCAAAGCAACTAAGCCATGCAAAACTGGAAGCAGCACTGTCTTTATTTGGTCGAGTTGTAATGTTACTAAAAAGTGTCTTGATTTGTAGGTGTGAATTTCATGATCTAGGTGTAATTAAATGTCATTTTCCTGCAAAAGCCTTTAGTCCACCATCACAAGATCTCACATAGAAATGTGTAGGTGGTAAACAGAGGGATCTAAATCACACAAGCACTCTTGAATGAAGTCGAAATCACTCTCACTGAGATTCAAGTATTGTTTGAAGAATGTAGAATATGGCTTTGAGCCTTCTCCAATGTTGAAATCGAACAAATTTATAGAGACAAAATCGGCAAGCTGATGCTGAAAACAAGGTGCAGCTTACCTGCTCCAATGAATTCCATATTATGCCAATGCACTTTTTGGTAACAGCCTAATTTGTAGATCGCTGACAAATCAAAAGCAATTAGGGAATATCCAATAACATTTTATTGGATTTTCTCTTTTACGTCTAATATTGACCTTTATGTACATATTACAAATTTGAAAATCTCATAATATTTCACTAAAAAAATAAAAAATAAAAATAATGCATAGATAAATTTCTTTAAGCCGTAGAGATAGGTCATTTATGAAGACAGAGAATTCTGTAAAGGGATTTTTAGTCATTTTCATTTAGCAATTGAACCTCAAAAATTAGCTTGGGAGGGGGTCTTTGCAGTTTACCACACCACAAGGCATATCTTGGTCTCCACCTCTTAACATAAGGGGCATATATCCATTCAGATATTGGGACCTTGTAAACCAAAGATGACCAAACATTCTCCATGCCGCAGGAGGATCCTCAATCAATGCTGTTTGCTTCCAATCCTTAAAGAGATTTTCATCACTGCTCAATTTCTCTTGCTTCTTCATAGAGAATGGGTAGCATAGCGGGTCAATAATATTATTAGGATAGATCCAAGCTAAAGCCTGCATTTCATAAGCTCAAGTTCATCAATGTCTGCATATTTGTTGAAACTAGAACATACAACTACACAATACAAGCACTGTTGATATTACCTGCCAAAATTCTTGCATTTTGGATTTACAAGGATCATCAGTTGGATTGAAATAGCTTCCATTGCAGGCCTCTTTCACTGCCTGCAATAGTGAAAATCAATGGTTTGGGATCTCTCCCTAGGACAAAACCACAAAAATACAAACTTATCCTCTATGTAGTGTCCTGGGAAAAAAACTATTTAATCAAAGCTTTGTCAATTTTAGGTTCCATGAGGAATTGCACGGCTTCAGTAATCTCCTTGAAGGTACTGTCTATATAAAATGTTAATCAAATAAGTTTTCTATGGAAACAGAGGAAGAGTTGTAGGTGTCGGTCTTAGCAATGTTTGTTAAATTGTACTTACAGTTTTGGGTAACTCTTAGCCAGGCTTTAGCATATCAAACTTTTGGTTTTTTTCCTGTCCTATTTTGAGTACCAACTCCCTCCTGGTGGACAAGTATAACTTGGGTTGTATTTATTAAAATTTTGTAATATAGTTTTCCTTTTCTGTTTAAAAAACTACAAGGCAACTGTACCTGGTATAACTCATCTGATATGAGTCCCATTCCATGGGCAAACGGTACCTTTCCATTACCATCCATTTCAGCATCTGTTACTCCATTCCCCACCATGCATCCCTGTAAAACTAATAATGGGAGTAATAAGGCCTTTTTCTTAATCAGTACACCATGCAAACCTGAATTTAGAGAGTGTTTTAGACTTGATGGGTCGAATTAGGTTGGGAAAAGTTTTCTGACCTTAAGATTCAAAGTAGGTTTCACCCCTGCTGCAATGCCTGTCACAGAGATAAAAAGAATGTGTATATTGCTTTATTGAATATAGTAACTCAAATTTTCAAATTTTATGAGTGAAGAAAATCATGATGCCATGCTCCAGAAAAGGGATAAAAATATTTACAGAGAAAGCTACAAGTTAATCTCAACAGACAATGGAGCCAAGTGACCACACAAACCTTTCCCAGTTCAATTTAAGCATCTTTTGGATGTAAAACTCTATCAACTGTGTACAATTCCACACAGCTATGGACTGAAATTAAGAAATTATTGCTAAATGATGCCACTGCTATGATTAAAAACATTAAACCTTCTCCTATATAGAAGATGAAATATGCTCAGGACACTGGTAAAACCTTTATCATCTGGACCATACCGTTTGCTATTTCTTGTGCCACCAGTGGAACATATATGCCACTATACGAATCCCCTCCTATGTATATCGGATTACATAGAAACTCAGGATACTCCTCAAACCTCTGCATTAGAAGTTTTGAACTTTATTGAGCTATACAATACACGTATTTTGCAAACAATGTAATAGGCTTGCAACAGGACAGAGCTTTAGACCTTATGAGGAAAGTGTATACATCAGAAACCGTCTTAACATCTCCAGTTTTGTAGTCCTCTGGCGTATTTGAGTACGAGTATCCTGTTCCAACTGGAGAGTCCAGAAAAATGATATTGGACACCTACCGGTGGAAAAAAAATCAGAGTTAATATTAAAATTTCAGTATATGCAAATCCATGAATAGATATTGATAGTATCTCATCTGAATATTAATCAGCAATAGAAATTCACAGGGTTGGAAGATTTTTCTAGGATGATAGACCAACGATTTTCCATTGTTTATGATAGACGTACAAACATAAGTATGTGGTCTAACAGTAACGCGGATCATTTACTACCATGATGTCCCAGGTTCAAACCGAGCAGGTTTGTTTCCAGTAATAATGTGTCGATACAAGGTACAATTTGTAAAATAGAGTTCATGGAGGAGCGCCATGGATGGAAGCCTGAGCCAAACTATTCGCACGTTTAAAATCATAGAAGAAACTTGTTGGTAACAACACCTATTGACTAGAGATTAGGGATCTGCACAACACACACACAAACCTCACCCTGTACCCAGAAAGCCACATGCTCAAAATGGTAAACCCAAATCCAAACTAACACCCATATCCTCACCATCAGATGCACTGAATACACCATACAAACCTCTATGTTGGAGAACATGGACAGGCTCCGGCTCAAACCTAAGACCACCCTCTGTTGTGTGCTGCTTTACTAATTTCGATTTTGAGCTGGTGAGGCTGAAGGCTGAAGACTTAATCACTAATCCACAGTTATCAAGATGTGGAAGTCAAAGCTCAGCAGAGACACTCTTTATCAGTGGATACTCACTGGTTATCCACGGCAGGAAATTCCGATGACCCAGGGATTACGGCTAATCACAGAAAGAATCACCCCGACCTCAGGAGCAGTAAAAGCCTCTTACCTGTGCACCCGGAAAGAGGACTTGCACCATCCAATTAAACTCGACTCTTCATGATAAGCTTCATAGAAGTTTGGATAGGCACTTGCATACTCCCTCTCAAGCCATACTTTGATTTAGGTCCAAGCTATTCTCCAAACCACTACCCGCACTGGTAAGAATTCAAATCCAAAATCGAACCACCGGTGGGGTAATAGGCTGCTCTAGCTCGGAGGTACTTGTTCCTTCATAATGGGTTTCTCTATAGAAGTGTGGATTAACCACTTACACTCTAGACCTTAGAAAACTTGAAATTTTTCATCAACCGAAAGTCATTGCCTACATTTCCCCACTTCCCAATTCTGTTGAGGGGTACTAGCCAAAGCAAAACCCACCTGCCACTAAAATCCAGTGAACTATAAATTCTTCTCTGCATTATGAAACTTAATGTCCAAGACATACAAGTACAATACTAGTAATACACTACTCCCGGGTTCCAAACAACATATAACAGCGAAACTTCAAGTTGGAACCTTAGACTAAGAATGTGGATTCGCCTTCATCTTTGGCAAGTTCTCAGATGCGCGACTTAGATCAAAGTTAAACGGACCTGAAACATAACAAAACCCAAAACGAATTAAAAAATGAAAACTTTGAAATAAATGCAATATTCACAGTTCAAACCATACAGTCCTAAATCCTGGTTTTGAGAAGAAACAATAAATAAATTGGTTAATGTTCATCAAACTCGTAATCATGAAAAATCCACTATACCATACCACTTGTCAGAATTAAAATTCAGGAATGTCTAGTTTTTAGCTGGATGCATTGAAATAATCCAGATAAATTGCTCATTGTCAGAAGCAAAAGAACAGCCATTGTGAAGAAGAATTCTAACCAATCTCATAGATAAATCCATTGAAGCTGGAGCACCCTGGACCTCCTGTGAGCCAAAGAAGAAGCGGGTCTTCTCTTGGATTCCTATCCGACTCAACAAAATAATAGAAAAGCGCTCTTCCATGATTCTCATCCACTGTAATATACCTGCAATATTCAAAATTCTTGCCATCAATGTCTATCAATTTGCTCTTTGCTACTATTAATGCATATTAATCTTCTCTTTGTTACCATTAATGTCTATACACTTGTTCATCCAGTTCATCCAGTTCATCCAGTATACCCATAAGCCTTGCTGGTCACAGAGCTAAGAATTAGATTATTTATACAAATTCTGACATATTAAGTCTGAACATATATGAAGCTATGGACATGTCTGAACGAACGGATATAAATAATAGGACACGGAAGCTTTCTGTATAATATAAACTATGAATATGTAAGTAGGCTTCTTGCCTAACGATGGGTCTAGTATGAAGTTTTAAAATATTACAATCCAGAGACTCCCTCTCAGTAGAAGTTCTTTGTATACGATTGATGGCTAACATGGTGCAGTTGGGAATGTATATGTAGTGAGTATATGTATACTTGAATTGTATGTCTCTGTTTATATGGCACTTACCCAGTATATATTTCTGAACTAAGAGTTCCACTGTAGCCAGGAAAGTACTGTACTTGTGCACTTGTGGGGGCTGGTTGAGCTACATGAATTGAATACAGTGCTATAATTATGAGAGCACAGAAAACAATTACAGGTTGAATTGGATTTTGGGAAGCCATGTTTTGCTAGAAAAACGTTGGTCCCTTGAAAAATATGTTTAAGCGGTGAATACCAACAATAATCTATGTTATAGAGACATTTGTTAAAGGCAAGAAGGACCAAGTGTGTGGAAAGCGCTCCAATTTGAACAAGCTAATTGGTCGAGTTATTGCGAGTATAATTGTGTTCAAAAATTTCCAAAATGTTAAAATAATGGTAGAGGGTAATTCTTCTCCCAAAAGAATCCATTCAGTGATAGAACTCTGGCCTGCCACCCACCACATGCTTAATGGACTCAATATTCATCCACTAAACTTTATCCATGAACTACATTTCTATTGAAGGGGAGAGATTATGTTTTTCCAAATTATTTGCAGTTTCCCTTACAGAGTGTACTTCAGAGATTTTACGGGCAGAAACCAAGTACCTTTCCTTCTTTGTTGTTTGTTTTTTTAATATAATTGATTAGAAGGTGGTATTCATGATGTGTTTGTGGGCAGAATTTTTTGTTTTTTAAATATAATTGATTAGGGGGTGGTATTCATGATGTGTTTATTAAGATATTTGAAGAAATGAAAGGGATAAAAAATATTAAATTGTTTAAGGATGAAACATAATTATGAGTAAATGTATAAGTGTGGTATTAATTTATAAAAATATTTAAATATTAATAAGGAAATTAAATAATATGTTAGAAAAGATTAGGCTAATTATGTAGATAGAAATTTTGAAAGAAGCAATAAGATTATTTTGGAGTAATATATTCAATCTCGTGAAAGTTTACATAAGTGTAAAAATCAATTGAAGGGTGATATTTATGGTTCAATTGAATACTAGTATATATGAACTTAGATACGAATTTAGTGGATGCATCACACATTTAAAGAAGACTGGATAAAAAGATTGTATTTATGTTATAGTTTAGTGATAATTGAGATAAAATGATGCTTTCATGAATTGTTACATCTTTAATGACATCCAAGTCAAATATAACAAATTTTTGAGTGATGTTGATTGTATACTTCTATCTAAAGAGACAAGGTAGGGAAAGTTATAATTAAATTCAATATTTGGTGTACCTTCCAAAATATATTTTAAAGTTGCAAGTTTGATCTTGTTACCCTTAATTCACTTTGTATGCACTTCAATTTTATATCTAATTGCATTTATAGCTTTGTGGTTTCATGAATTATACGATCTTATGGATGTGAATAAGATCATTTCATTTCAAAAAAATATCAAACATTATTTTAACTTGCCATTGGAAAGTGTAAGTCACTTTGAACCAAATAAAAATATCAAATATGGCATTATTAAACTCATTTTGAAAAAACAATGAGAGAGATATTTTGATACAAGAATAAAGAAAGGATACATGTGATGATCGACGGTGTTGAAGAAAAATGCATCCCCAACATGCATGGTATTAAGGATCTCAAAATGAACAAAAGCTAGCATTTTAAGGTTTGAAGTTTCACACTGTGTCATAGTTGACTAGTATATCGTTTAATCCAAAAGTTGCCATAATGGTTTTTGAAGCATTTTGCAATTCATCGGGTTGACATTGATTTGCAAGAGTTACCTTTTGATTTTTATACAAAGTGGCCTCTTAAAATGAAAATGAAATGATATCATTGATGCCCACGATTATAACCAAGAGATCAATATTAAAAACTATCATAATGTAAGTAAATAATAATGATAATAAAAAATACACGTGCCCCTAAAAGCAAATGACCAAGCATCTTTATAAAAGATTGAAAAGTAAATTTTAGAGGACATCATCTACACTCATCTAAATAGCTACTTAAAATAAAAAGAATTGGAAATAGGATAGAAAGTGCCTACCACACGTGAGTACCAACACTAAAGATAATTTTGGGTCTACCCAATGCAAACCCCATAGACAATTGTGGCCTTCTATAATTAGTTATGGAGATTTGAACTATCTCATTGTGAGCATAAGACCATGTAAATATATTTGAGAAGCATGGTATTTAATAGCTACTTATAGTTAAAAAAAGAAAAGAAAAATAAGTAGAACTAGGATAGATAGTGCCTACCACACATGAGCATCAACATTGAATATAACTTTGAGTCTTTTACCCAATGCAAACCCCCTTGACAATTGTGGCCTTGTATAATTGGTTGTGGAGATTTGAACTATCTTATTATGAGCATAAGACCATGTAAGTATATTTGAGAAACATGTTATTTTATGAAGGGATTATTGTTCGTGTAAGTTCACATAAAACCACTAAATGGCAAGCTAATTGGGTTGTTCGAGTGTAAAATGATTTTTGTTAGTTATTAGATCATGTCACATTGTTGTTAGGTTTGAAAAGAAAAGAAACACAATATTTCATTTTTCACCATTTTTAATGAAACAATGCATTGCATGGCTTCCTTTATCATGTTATCATTATTATTACATTATGTGAGCTATGTTGATGTAGTGACCCAATATTTTCAAATAAACATGCACACTGGCACTATAAGCCATAAGCTTGTGAATGGGCAGGTGGGGGGTTGATTTGTGAGTACCAAATAGTTTTGCACATATTAACTAGTCAAATCTTAGTTCAAATTGGTTTGTTGAACCCCCTTCCTCAACTACACTCCTAGTCGGGGACATAATTGGTTTTCTCCTCAACTACTTGTGTATTAAAAGCTTAACAAGAGATGGTCCTTTTAGTCTACCACTTGCACACGTGGTTGGAGGTTTTTAGTTTTATGGAATGTTATTTTTGTACCCAATAATAGCTTAATTTTCTTGTGTACTTGCTTTACTAGGGTCTACCCTTAGGAAAACCACTTCTTATACTTACGCTTTCCTCATCCTAAGTGTCCTTTATGTGGACAAGTAGAGAATGCTAGCATTTGTTTTGGTTATGCATTAACGTTTAGTAGGCTTAGCATTAGATTCATAATTCCTTCAAACACTATTTCCTTTGAAGCTTTTTCATGGTAGATTGTTCTTCTTGGGAATTGGCCATTATTATCTACAAAATTCACATGTATTTGACATAACTTTTTATTGTTTTTTTTCAAAATTTGGAAAGAAAGAAATTCAACTATATTTTGTAACATTATAATTGAAAGAAATTTTTCTACTTACAATGAATATATGGTGCCTTCAGATGTATTTTATGTAGATCCAAGTATAGTTAACAAAGTTACTTTGGAGGTGTCCCATCTCTAGACATTGTTTAATATCGAGGAAACACACCTTGTATTGTGGCTCGTGTTCAGCCCACATTGACACTACATGACAAAATTATGCAGAGGGTCACCATTGCAATTGCTCTTAATGGCATTATCACAATTATGCAAGATGGTCATCACAACATAGGTCTTCACCTCCCTCAACTCAACGTAATGGATGGGATTTATCACAACGTTGTGACAAACTCACATATGATGTAGGTTGTAGTAAGGATGTCTAATGAAGGACAACTTTGTCCCTGCAACCTATACTTTCTCACTCCAATGTACACAATTCACACAATACATTCAAATTTGAGACTCAAAACTCAATCTTTATGTGATTGTACTACAAAGAAAACACATGTACACTTTGCTTTATTGAATTACATCATGAAGATGTGAAAACTAGTAGAACACAATGCCTCAATGGGCTTGTTACACTCTTAACTAGATTCTTGGACACCAACCTCCTAACCAACTCTAATTGGTCTCTTGCAAGCTTTGTACCTTGCTCATTTACTCTCCTTGCTTGTAAAACTAGCTTGGAACCCAAGAAATTTGGTATTTTCTGTCTACCCCTAACAACTTGTAGTCTATTTGAACTTCCAAGCATTTGGAAAATGCCCAAGATGATAAAACCAATCATTATGGGCAATTACTTTCTTTTTGCATTCACTGCAAGTGAAATTAATGCTTTATGTGCAATGACGATTGTGAAATTTCCTCTTTGTGCGGATAGTTGGTTGTGAAATTACCACTTAAGGTTGTAAAATTACCTCATTAGGACAACTTTTTCTACGAGCTTGAAATTAGATGTTGGATTTTAAAAGTGATTAGTTTGAGTAGAATCCAAATATGCAATCACATTCTATCCTCATGCCTTTTTTCCTTTGCACTAGAACTTATCTCTTATAGGTCTTCAAGTAACGCAACAACTTTGTAAATGCTAGTGATAGTTGAATAACTTGGAACCAACTTATCTTGGAACCATATGTTCTTGACTGACTTTGATAATCTTTGATGTGCTTGATGCCCTTGAAGTGTTAGAGTGTTGGTGCTTCCATTGGATCAACTCCTACCATGTGCTAAAATGAGAAACACGTTGACTAATTTGTACAAGCACACCCTACATGTTTTTTGTTGATGCAAGATTTCTAGTGCCCCTTGGATGCTTTTGCATCATACAAAGTTTGAAGAGATACTCCAGGTTGCTCGGGGTTGTCAGAAAAGATTTGAATTCTTGTGCTTGGAGTTAGCATTGCAAGCAAGGAGAATAAGTGAACAAGGTAGAGCTTATAAGAAACAAATTAGAGTTCACTAGGAGATTGATGTCTCTAAGTATTAAACTGAGTGTGTATCAAATCCATTGAGGGAGTGTGTTGTATTGCGTTTCTTAACTTTATGGCGCAATTCACTAAGGCAAAGTGTGTACGTGGGTAATCTTTGTATAACAATATATATGTAATAAAGATTGAGTTATGAGTCCCAAGTTTGAGTGAATTAAGAAAATTGTGTCCATTAGAGTGAGTAAGTCTATGTTGCATGGATAAGGTTGTCCTTTATTGGACCCACTAACCTTAATTTGCATCATCGTGTTTGGCCTTGGCGCTTTCTCCATAAGGATAATCCATACACAAAGCAAGTTGATGCCTAAGATGACACAAAGGATGTGAATGCAAAAAATATTAGTTGGGATCCCATCCCTTGTGGGTGATGATTTATTTGATGTTGGGTAGGGTCCTAAATTGAATGATTAAAATTTGCCCATTAGTTTCCTTGAATTGTTGCTTTTTTAATGTTGTGTTGATTTCATTATCGGTCATGTGGGACAACTTTTGATACTTATTTTTTGGATAGTTTTGCAAGTCATATAATGTGATTTATTAGACTTCGAGGTTGTGATTCTATTCCTTCCACTTTTTTTTTGAATATTTTGTAATAATTTTATAAAGTAAAATAAAACTATTTCATAAAAAAATTATTACAGACATGAACACAAATTTATATAAGATTTATGCTTGACAACAATTATGTAACCTACATTTTATTAATAAAATTAACATTATATTTGTCCTTTAACCAAATTGATACAATTATATGAGACAATCTACATTCAAATCCTATCCACAAAAACACACCAACAAAAAAACTTATAATGTTATATCCCAAATAAATGATAAATAATTATGCGGAAGGCATTCCCCCTATGGGAAAGGCCCTTCCGGACGTTTCTCCAGCTATGCTAAATTTGACGATTTGATGGCCGTCTTCACGTTTTCCCATTTTTTGGCTATTTTAAACATTTTTTTAATCCCTGGATGCTCGGCTCCGTCTAGCATTACTCATAGAGTCATATCTAGCTTTTATTTTAAATCAAATTCTTTACACCATAGGTTTTAGAAAAGTCACAGGCTCTATTGGGATGAAATATTTGGCAAACCTTTTGGTCTCCTGTAAAATAGACGGATGAAAATCAGAGGGATGGAAAAAATAGATAGAGTGAGACAGATCACATGTTAGTTTAAAGTCTTTCGAGTCTTGAAACGATAGTAGAATACATTTATTTTTGCAACGAGATCTGCTTCTGCAGGATTTGTGATTGTGATATCTCCTTTGAAGAGTATATGAGATATTGCAAGAGACGAGATGTCAAACTGTGTTGAGAGTAGATGAGTCCAAGTTAAGAGAGAAGCTTTCATCTGAGTATGCAGAACCCGTGTTGGGGAATCTGAGTTGCAAAGAAAGTGAAATCCACAAGATAGAATTGAGAGTTCCAAAAAACCACCGAGGTTGGAGTGTTCAAAGTCTATTAGAAAGTGAACACCGAATCCTGAATCGAGGGACAACTTGCTGGTGAGCGGTTTCCGCTAAGGTAAAGGAATGCTAAACAATGCTCAAGCAATGTTATTTTTGTAAGTATCTTGTAATCAAACTTTCTAGATAAATGTCAAAATATCTTCCCAAATTTGTGACCTTGTAAAAATAAATTAACATTGTAAAGAATGAATGGTTACTATAGTGTATTCTGTTTGATATTGGCCTACACACAGAGAAACCTTTGAAATTTTTTAAAAATCATTGCTATGGGTATATTTTTTTCAAGTAAGAAAAAAGATGATTTTTGATGTCTTAGGTTTACTCAACAAAGGATTTCATGTCAAACAAACATGTTCTTTGCAATTATGATAAAAATGTTTTATCAAAATTTTCAATGCATGTCATCTCTTTGTCTCTGTAGTTAAAGATCAGATTCAACTTTAAGGTCTTATTCAAGAATATCTTATTGTTCAGTTCATAGAATTTATTCATGTTATAATATAATATATCACATGCAATTTCATAATCGTAAACCTGATTAGGTTTAGTTATTGATTGAGTGAATTGATCCATTATTTTTCAGAACAATTTTTTTAAAATTAAAATCGTTGTTTAGTTTTAATTGTTCTTTGTTTTTAACACAGGATGAACAATATATTGAAGGTAAACTTTGGTTCACAAATCGAATACAATTGAATCAGTTTATATCTCTTCTAAGTATTCGATCCCAGGATTTGATGAAATATCATAATTTGCAAAACGATTTTGAAGATATGTTTTCACTTTCCATAGATCAGCTCTCCTATTCTTTTCTGATCTATGGAAATATTCATAAGCATCTTTTCGCCTTTTTATCAATTTAAATAGATCAATATCAATGGGTTTCTTAATAGTAGCACTAATATTTATATATGATTCATTTATTGACAAATTATCAATCAATCCTTTACAAAATTCTGATTGTAAGGAGATTTCTTCTGTTAATTGTGTAATTCCGATTGTATGATACGTAAACAGATTGAACAATATAATAATGAGGTCAGAGTTGTTAATATTGGCACTGTACTTCAAGTAGGAGATGGCATTGCTCGTATTCATGGTCTTGATAAAAAATCATTGCTATGGGTAATTTTTTTCAAGTAAGAAAAAAATGATTTTTGATGTCTTAGGTTTATTCAACAAAGGATTTCATGTCAAACAAACATGTTCTTTGCAATTATGATAAAAAAAAACGTTTTATCAAATTTTTCAATGCATGTCATCTCTTTGGTTCACATGCAACTCAATTTGTTATTGAATTCATGACTTGGTTCAACCTTCACAACTTGTTGTAATGTTTGGTGCTCTATATACTTATACTATACCTTGTGGATGGCATCTCAATATTACATGGTGCTTAGAAGCTTGGGTTTATTTCAAATCCATCAAATAGCCACTTCTCGCAACTCTTCATTGCTATGTTTGGCGTTATCTTATCTCCATTTCACTTTCACCTTAATTCACCCAATGAGCTTGAGGTTTTTTCTAGCATCATCATGCAAGTTGAGTGTTTTTTCTTCTTGTATAAAGGATTTGACATGTCACATTTCTTACCATCGTCTATTTAGTGTAATGTTTTTTAAACATTAACTTTTTCTTGATAACCACCAACTTGAAAAGTCCTATTTTTATTGGATTCATAACTTTTGTGGATAAATGCAATTACATTGTTATGTGTTTTAAGAATGGAAGTGTGGAAATAAAAAAATGTTGAACACTAGTGAAAACATGGTGTATACTCCGCACAAGAGCACCCACTCAAGGGCCTAGACCTCCATAACTCCAACCAGTCTGACTTCTTTTGTTGACATTTTTTGGATAGTTACATTAATATTCCACATTATCAACAATTACACAATCATCTTTAGATTTCAATTAATTACTAATAGGAACTAAATAAAGAAATAACTACTTACTCATGAACCAAAGTAGGAACCAAATAAGGAAGTAGCACCTAGGGCACGCAGTTTAAAATATCACAACAACTTAATGACCATTAGTTTACAAGTTTGATCGTAAGGGATGGAACCACCTTAATACATCGCTTGATATTAGACCACACTAGCAATTTACGGTGCCCCCCACCCCCAATGCATTACTTGTGATTTAGCTAAAACTTTTAAACATATATTTAAAACTTTCTCCCATCATAGATATACCCAACCATGGATTCACTATCTCTTCCAACCATTTCTCCAAGATCTCATCAATTAGAGAATGAATTTGTTTGAGAATATTTCTAAGTGACCAACTCAAATTGATTTTATATGGAATTTCTTCAGAGTTGTTATCTTCAAAACCCCATTTTCCTTCATATGAAGAGATCTAGAAAGTAAGAATGAGTGAAAGGGTTATTTTTGAAATTAATCTTTCCAAGTTCCAACATTTTATCCTTCCATATTGTTATCAAGTGGAAAACAATTGAAATTGACAATTATAGAGCATTTATATTTTTTGCAATAACCGAGGTGAAAAATACTAGGTAGTTGATGGAGTAACAAAGAAACATATTGAAATGGAGAGAATAGATCTAAATATTTGAAGGGCCCTACTAACTAGTTGCTAATGTGGTAGGAATGCACCGACAAGATATTGTGCTTTGAAGGAACAACCAATATTAAAAATAATATAACTCTAAGCATAATCTAGAAAAACATCATGAAGAAATAATAACTAAATAAATCAAACATTGTGTAAAATATGCTAGGAGTTGGTTTAAAATAATGGAGCCCGTTTGCATTACCCACACCACTTTGTCTTGTAATAGTCTCAATGCCTCTTAAGGATGGCCATGTCTTTTGTAAGCCTTAATGATAATATTCCATGGAAAGAAATCTCATTATATAATTTGGTCAAATAATTGGTGTCCATATACTAAACTTCCAACTTTTCATACATATACATATACATATACAAATTAGGTAAGTAATATTACTATTATTGTAAACCACATAGCAAATAAACTTTACAATTTTCTGCATGCTCCAACCAAAACATATTACAATTATATGTCTAATAAGTCCAAGTATACTGCTTACATTCACCAACGTTATCCATTTTAAACCTAGACATTACATTAGATGAAGGAAAAATTGTTTAAGTAAGATACTTATTAGATAATTTGGGGTTCACAAAGTTAAATTTGTGAATATATTTCATGATCATTTTCACTTGAAGTTATCACTAATCCACTTATCACTACCCTAGTGTAAAATGAATTTCCACAAATGTGAAAAAAAAATCGTTGATTTGATCATACAAATATGGTAGTGACATCAAATGGTGCACTAGTTGTGACACATTACATGGATGTAGCAATGAGTATGGGAGCAAAGCATACACAATTAAGAGAGTGGTGTTCTCAAATTTTTGGCAAGTTTTTTTAACAATGTAAATATTCATCCAATTAAAAAAACTATAAAAAAGCATTTCTTGTGTCGCAAAACTTCCCAACATCATATAAAATCCTAATACCAAACAAAATTTTTGAAAGAAACCCGAAGAACATTCATTTCCAAATAATAATAATAATAATAAAATAAATATAAAAATATGTTAGAATTATAAATGACACAAAAATATTACCAAAAGTGATTAAGGGCGCTATTTATATTCCTCATTCCCAAAATTTATATAAAATGTGGACTTTTAGAAAATTAAACTTTTTCTACACATCTGGTTGGCTAAGTGGCATATAAATTAAATGTGACAGTGAAAAATTGAATAGTGGTTTAGACGGATTTTCTTGGTCGGTGGGATTCCCTAGTGACATGCAATTTTTTGCAAAACATTTGGCACATGTCTTAACCAAGAAAAGGATCCTTCTGATTCTGGCAGGTTATAATTGAAATGCCAAAAATGTATATTTAAACAACGTTAAAATAGTTAACAACATGTAGTTTGACTGGCTAAGTCAATAGGTTGTGGACCTGACAGATGTGTCAGATAAAGGGGAACACACCGGCAAGTTAACACTTACCAACCCCCCCAACCTTCTCACACTTAATCTACAAAGGAAAAATGTTACAGATTTTATTTAGCTAACTCTTTGTTATGTTAGATTTTATTTAGCTAATATCAAAACAAGGGTAGGGCTAACGATTTAACATTAATAGACTGATGCTTACTACTGAAGGTTAGATATGATACTGATTGAAAATTCCCCAAAAATAGCTAAACCCAAATGCCACTGGAGGTAACACATTTCAAGATAAAATGACTGTGTCTAATACCCTTGAAGAGAATACACATATCCCTGATTCCCATTTTCATTCATCCTAAGCGTCACCCATTTACATTTATTAGCATCCTCTTAAGTGTTACCTATTTACATATCTTACATCTGTATTTTGTGGGAAATAAGTCCTTATTTGATCCATAAGCATCTGAGTGTATGTTACTTATGATTTGGGATATAAGGATATGAGTTTGAGAAAAACTATCTACCTAAAGAAATGAACATCATGATTGACCCAGATCCTTATAGCCAAGATGATTGATTATTTCAAAGATGCATATTTTTTAAGCGAGGAAATATACCTGCAATGTCCAAGACATTAGGGTGATCCCTCTGTTACACTTTAGCTTTAGTACGTATCACCATGGTGACCATCATCCCTATGAAATACCAGCCATACTTCAGTTCCAAAGTTGTGGCCATGAAGAAACCAAGCAGTGCTCGCAAGACCAAGAAACACTACTTTACTTTAAGGAAATAAGTTATAATTTTGATGAGTGTGGACATACTAAGGTTTGAAGTGTTGGCGAGCTACTAAGAGAGAAGGATTGTTTTATATACACGCCTTCCTAAGGGAGCTAGAGTGTGGACATACTTGTACCCTCAAATGATATGAATTTTACCATTTGTATTGCTTAGATTTACTAATTATTTAATTTTGTATTGGTATGACTACTCTTTTCCCTTCTTATTAAATCTGTAGCAGACTTAGACCCTGATTTTTGAAACTTATACACTCTTCAATCTCCTAATGACTTGACAACCTTAGTGCTCGTAGCACCATAGCTAAGTACTTCCCATCCTACCTCTTTCAAGTAGCATTGACAAAATTATAGAAGTCCCCCAGCATGTATGCAAGAATGCTCAAATGCAAGTTTAAAATCTGGAATACAAGGCTTAATCCTCACCTTAAAAGCTTCCTACGATGAGCTCTTTAGACCATGAACTCTTTTGTATCATTAAATGTTAGAAAAAAATATAGATACGTGTCATTCAAAGTGACACTGATGTACAAAAAACAAACACTTTCTTATATGCATATAGAGTTCGCCGGTAACCATGGAACACCTACTACTTATTCAGGTTGCTCGAGATTGGAGCTACAACAAGAACCACAAAGGTGATAAATGGAAACTGCAATCAACTCAAGAAATTGTTCGGGTCCACCCGAGATTTTTGGATGTCCCAACTCAGGATTCAACATCTTATGACCTTTTCTATTGGTCAGAACTCCATTTATACAAGCCCTTCAGAAATATTGCCTTCGAATTCGGATCAACCCCACATGACATTAACAACACTTGGGACCTGCACAAGCACAACTATAAACTGTGGCATGTTTTAAATGTAGTGATGAAACCTTTAAATGAAGTAATATCTACACTTACAAAATCATTCAAGCCCCTTATCAACATCAACTACAAAAGTAATAACCATCCCTTTAAATCAAATAACATTACATTGTACACATGTGATTGCTAATTGTAGGCACTAATGAAAAACCACACTAATCAATAAAAAATAATGTTATTTTTTAATTAGTATTTCACCTCTATTATGGTTGAGCTCATCAAAGTCTACACTTTCCATATGCTTATGACTCCAAATCAAACAATTATTTTCATTTTCCTTCCTTCCTGGGTGGGCTTACTCATGAATGTTTAATGGAAAAGTGTTCTACCTTTACAGAGTTCTCCTTTTGAGCCTCTCTCATTATAGCATTCATGTTACACATTGGTTACTAATACTTACAAAAATCATTAATTCCATACTGAAACCTTGTCTTTTTGCATACACCACTCAAATTTATACCTAACTTTCATGTTTGCCCAACTTTGCCATTTTGTCAAGCATACGATTCACAAGATAAGTCATTAAATAAGTTCGTGTACACTGGATTCTCATGCTCCTTGGCCCCAAAAGTGCCCAAAGCAAAAATATATCTTATACGACTCTATATTGGAGTGTGTCTTTTTATTTGTTTTATTAGATTTCAGTTTTAAAATTGAAAAAGAATTATAATGGTTATTGATAGAAAATGGTTGGTAGTTATACATTCAAATTAATAATATAATATAATTATAGTGATAAATGTTTTATAATATTAATGAGGGGAGGGATGTGATAGTGTGATCATAAAAAATTTGTTTTGTGCATTAAATTTGATGTTCATTAAATTGTTATAGAACAATTTTGATTTTAAATTTGACATTCATTTGAATGTCACTTAAGTTTTTTTGCTTTCCTCATTTGCAAAAGTTAATTGAAAAATACAAAAGAGTAAATATATCTTAAATATATCTATCTAAAATACATGAGTAGATATCAATTTTAAAGTTTTTATCTTGAGTCTTTTTAATCCATATCACATTGATTAATAACTTCATTACATTATTTGTTTAGATTTTATTGTATAGTGACATATGTACTGGTCCAAAATAATTTATTTAAAAAGATACAATAATACAACAATATAACTAGATTGATACCATGTGTCATTAAACAATAAAATCTAAACAAAGAATGTAATGAAATTATTAAAAACAACGCACGATATGGGAAAAATTTAAAATAAGAACCTAGGATTAATATCTATCAATATATTTCAGATATCTCTATTAATGATACCAATTTAATTAAACAAGATTTCAATATACATATATACTTACTTAGTATATTGCAATATACTATTTAAGAGTATAGATATTGGTATCTGTATAATTTAATTATATTTTAAAAAAAGTATTTTTACTATATATAATAAATTGATGTTATAATAATATTTGTAGTAGTTATAATTGCTTTTTCCCCTAATATACATATTTTATTTTATTTTTAATTTTATTAAAATAATAATAATAAATAATACTTTTGAAACACAATTTAAAAAAAGGTATAAATAATATTTGATTAATGTTTGGGATTGCATTTTTTGGGCCACGGAAATGAAAAGATTACAAATTATAAAGTAAAATCCAAGATTTAGATGAAAAATCATCTCAACGATTATTTCAAATATAATGTTAAAAGTATGAAAATATTATTATTTTTAATAGTAATATTTATTTTAAAATTAATAATCAAAAGAGTTCACTTAAATTTAAGTTGAAGTCATCATCAATCAAGTACTCTTTGTCAAATTTGGTAGTCTCAATCAATATGAGAAATAAGGTTGTTTTGTGAGAGTGTAAACACTTAAAAATGGCTTCAGGTGTTTATTAGTCATTAAATTACTTAATTTTAACATGCTTATGTACTTATTGATTATTAGTTTAAATTAAGTGTTAATGATATGTTTTATACGTTGTCATTATCTATTCTCTTCTTCTCTCCATATTTATGAGCATTTTGTATTGTCTCATCTAAAGCATCCCAACACTTTTAGTATTCTTTGGAGAGTCCTAATGTTAATGGTCATGTTTGAAATGTACCAACTCTCTAAGTCATGTCTAGAGTATCCCCAATGCTCTTGGGAATTTTTAGCTGCCCTTTCTTGTCCTATTTGTTTCACTTTTTAGTCATAATTTGTCATTTAGTAAGCTAATAATGTTAATTTGAATTTTAATTATAGATACATTAACAAGCATTGTAGTACATATGTATTAATAAATCTAGAGAATTCATTAATTACATGAATCTATTGAACGATTTCAAACAATTTAGTAGGAAATAAAAAAAATCATTAGAATATTAAATTTGTGTTAGCATAATCAAAATGTGCTTGTCAATACACTTGATAGGAGGGTAAGTGCAACAAGCTAGGGGACAAAAAAGTGGACGTCAAATCCTGAATTTTACGAACTGTGATCGCGGTTTATAAACCACTATCGCTGTAATTAAAAAATCGTGATCGAGGTCTGTTTTGCCAGACTTGGAAAATTTTGAACGTAAAAGCACGATCGCGGTTTTTAAAAAGTGTGATCTCGGTTCTCTAATACCAAAAAATAGTCGTGACCCTCATTTTATGCACCATTTTAGCACCGCGATTGCGGTTCTTACTGTATCATCAAATCTGACCCTCAAGGCTCAGGAAATCTCTATTTTTTTCGAACTTGAGTTTTTGGAGGTCATTATGGTGTGTGAAAGGCCAAAAACTTCTAATTTGCTCTTCCTCAGACTTGAACCATGTCGAAAAATAAAAAACATGTCACAAAAATGGTACCATCACATAGGGGAGAATGTTAGCTTCGTATAAATATTGATTTTAAAGTGAATAGAATAAAATAAATATCATTTTATAATTTTTTACTAACATTAGGTCTTTAAGACACTTTTGCCCATAAATGTTCATGTCTACGTTTAAGGCCGCAACTTTTGTTTTGCTTGTTAGAATGTGATAAAACCTATACCATCCCAAGCATGGCAAAATTCTATACACGTTAAAAAAAAAGTATTTGATTTCAATATTTTTTATTGTAGTTATAGCGAACAAACAAAAAGTGCTTCATTTTCTAAATGTTTTCATACCACTTTTACGGAAAAAATCATTAAAAAAAATATTGCTAAAAAAATACAAAATAAAATCCATCCCAAAATAGATAGCGGTATCTAACTTTTCACCAAAGGAACAACAACAAGTTTTGGTCATCCAAGTCACGGGCAAACGGACTACAATCTTATAGTTGTTTTTAAAAAAAAAAAACAAAGTCATAGAATTTGGAGTGTTTAATATAGCTAAACTTGTCCATTTTAAAAAAATATTTGTAGTATAAAAACTAGATTCTAGATGCTACGATTCATATTTATATAAAATTTTCAAAATTTGAGTGCGCGTATTGCTAATAATCCCTAAAAGTTGGGATTTTGTTGTTTTTTTACAATATGATGTCCACTTCTGAGCCCTTTTTGGTCCCCCAACTTGTTGCACTTACCCAAGATGAATTCTATGCTTATGCTTGTCTTTTTTTCTTTTTCAAAGGACTTAAGAGTATATTTCAGCCCCCCTTCTTAATACTCACTATATTGGCCTTACCATTATACAACATTTCATTGTTGAATTGTCATGATCTCTCGAGCAAAACATGAAATGCATCCATATGTACAACATCACATAAAATATTGTTTATGTATCTACTAATTCTTATCTCATTTTCACAACATTTGCATATAGTGATGTCATGGCCCTTTATTAACTAATACACCTTATACGACTTCACATATGGTGTGCATACTAAATTTAACTTAACAACCATTTTAGTGGACACTACTTTGGATGAGCCTTCTTTTGAATGTTTCGTCTTTCGTCCCTTCAACCTTTAAGACCCTCCTCTTTGCTAGCAATTCTCTCCTTATTTTGGTTCCTCAACATGTTCAAGTGAAACCACAAATTCCACACCTTTTTGTAGATTTTGTGTACTACCTTCATTTGTTCTTCTTTTCCCAGCACAATGTGTGTGAGAGCACTCATAAGCATGGTGACCAACTTAGAATCCATATTTGAAGCACTTTACATTGAATGATCTTCCTCTTCCTCGTCCTCGTATGTTGCTACATCTCCTCTTTTCAGGGTGGATCTACCTCCTGCTTATTAATTCGACACTTAGGAGGCTTAAGAGTGGGTGCACTAGTAGGACTTGGGGCCTACCAAATAGATGCCCTAGGCTCGAGTCATGGCTTGACTCCCCATATGGCTCCTCTAAGTTACAAAAAAAAATGGCACTTAGGATGTGCCAGAACCTTCCTTATGGGGAATCACTAGTCTACCACTATTGAATCTCCCTCTTCATTTAATGCATTGTGTTGTCTTCTTGAGAAATTTTATTTTGTCTTTAAAGTGCATCAATATGCTTCTTTCATCATGTGTAACCTCACCATGCTGATTTCATTTTGAATTATTAACTACAATTTGTTTATGTATCTTGCCACCTTTTCTTAGTCCATCTCATTATGACCCATGTTAATTGTGACTTTGTATAACTCCTCTCTGCAGTCCTCAACACTTAGCTCCTTTTGCCTCAAATTCCATATCTTCTTCAATGTGTCTAGTTAGTAGCCTACATGTATAAATTTGTCTTTCAGTTTGGTAGCCATCTTGATGACACCTACACCTTTACACCTGTATATTGCACCTTCAAACTTGATCTCATGTTCAATATTTAAAAAGATATCAAAATAAACTTTTCAAACGTTAAAGAAGCATTCATAATAAGATGAGAGTAAATCGAGGTGTCATACACGAGGATCTTTCATACCAAGAATTTGAAACTAAGCTAGAAAGCCCACTCAAATGAAATTTTTTTCTTAACAGACCTTTGGTTGATGTTTCCAACCAATGAAATCACCTATAGCCTCCTTCACTGTACACTGCCTTACAAAATCCCTTCTTTTGACCATGGAAAACAATAAAGACAATTAAGAAATCCAACTTGTATCATAACTGTTGATTCAAATATTGTTCTAACCTATTCTAATACTGAATTGTATCAAATTATCATGAATCTAGTCCTCCATTTAAGAATCAAGATTTCATATTATCAATTTCTCCTTCATACTCATAAAT
The DNA here is from genome assembly GCA_019776745.2 of Taxus chinensis. NCBI lineage: Eukaryota > Viridiplantae > Streptophyta > Pinopsida > Cupressales > Taxaceae > Taxus > Taxus chinensis. The sequence goes on along the minus strand of CM034153.1, from coordinate 682,252,093 downwards.
AACTCTACTAACCATGTTTTACCACAAACCTTATTGTCTAAAACAACACTCAAGGGCTTAGAAGAATATAAACACCTTTTTGAATACCCTTTATGGGCATATAACTTTTACTAAAGTTTCAGAATATGTAATTTACTGCAAATCCTTTAAATCACCTTGGACAGTTTTCTTTTAGGCCTAATCCTTGTAGTCCTTTTATGTAAACCTTAATGTTTAGAGAAATTAACACAGTCCAATATATCCGACTATGCCTCCGATAAGCCCAAAGTAAGCAAAGGACTCAAATGGCAGTCCGCCCGAAACTCTCTCAAGTGTATATCCCTATGCACAACACAAACAACAAACTTCTTCCATTAGTACAACATGCATACTGCAACAATCACTTATCAAAATATCAACATTTCACAACATAGTGCCCAAATCCCGCTCTGGGATGCCAACACCTAGGAGTAGATCACGACCACCCCGAAATAGGCTACTAGTGCATGGAACTAGGCGCGAGTGTCCCACAAGACGAAAACGCCATGGCCACTTCTGCCTAGGTCAAAAACACCAAAAAATATACACAGACAAATTTTTAACAAATTACTAAAAACAAGCATATTCAGAAATATTTTCCAAAAATAATCATACATACTAACTCGTCAGTCGTTTGCAAAGCCACGACCGCCGCTACTCTCTCGAATCTTGTCAAACTCGTTGCTCTAACACACCACATTCTCACATCTCAAAGCTCTAAATCTCACTTGATCACGGTACAAATGAAAATACCATTCCCTTTCCACTATTACTATATATAGTAAATCCTAATCACCCTATCTTATAGTCACTATTTGCAACTACTTTTACAACTAATACACATTGCACAGTTTCTCTCATATCTTAAGCCTCATAACTTTACTTTTCTCGTTGTTTGTGCAATACAGATCATGATTTCCTCTAGCACCATATCATCCAAATTTCAACATCTCATTTTCACAGCTGGCACATGTACCATTAATATCTACTCATACTTTGGCAACACTATCTCATACTATTTCTTATTCACTATTACAAACATCTTATACGTCTTGCTTTCAGCTCAATGCTCATTTCTCCACCACTCATGCTTTCACCTAAGGGGTGCATATAATTAGGATCATCTTATAATCCCTCTCAGGATACAACACAATCATTATAACCATAATTTTCTTTGATCTTATTCAAACAAAGATACAATCATTCTATATTACAATCAATACTTTCTACTACTTCAAACCTATTCCCCCAAATGACCTAATATGGAGGCGAATCAAAAACATCACCATGAATAATATACTAAGTACATCTTATTGTGAGTAATTTCTTATCATCAAATCAATAAACCAGTACAAGAATATTTACTATCTCTTCTAGATGACCTAATTTGGGAGCCACACTGCATTATTATTGCTTCCACATGACCTAACTTGGAAGCCATTCAACACTATTCAAATTAGAACACCCGTTACCATAGGAGTGGGGGCTATGAGACATCATTGCCTTTCTTATACTACTCTTATGTGGGTTCTTCAATCGGAACTAAATCAGAACAAATCATAACTAAATTATTTAATCTCTTTTGTCTGAAACAGTTGGCACTTTTGGGGATGCAGTCATGGATGGAGAGTAAATCTAGACTTCTCTCCCCAACACTCTTCATTTGGTAGTAGGACGCCCAAATCCTCCCATTTACAAATAAAATTGGTTTGGTATTGATCACTCCCTACCTATTCAATCTCCTTTGACAACAATTCAAAGTCTCCAAATTATTTCAACTATTTCTCCAAGTTCTCCTTACAATGATTTGCTATTTCCACTTAGGCCACATGGGTCAAAGCGCTGAGTAATAGTTCACCACGCTACAAGTTTCTACACTCTACGCGCACTTCACAACAAGGCTTCTCCAGACTCTATACAAGTATGTTCCCTACTTCATTTACACTACGTGAATTTCATTCAAATAACATAAGGGGGACAAATGTAGACACAAAATCATGCACATATTACTATTTTACTATGTTGTCTGTATGTTGTCATATGCATGGATCTTAAGTAAGAAAAGTATTCACTGGTGATACAATTCTTTTTCCATCTACTTGCTTTGATTATTTTTATTGTCTTTCTCTCTCACATCTTTCATTTATGTACCCATTTCTGATCAGGTCACAAGGATCCTTGTTTGTCTGTATTTTCACATTTGTCGCCATTTATCCCAGGACACTAGCGCCCACTCTAGACACTAGCGCCTAAGCACTCTTGTCCATTCTAGGATCTTCTGCCCTCTTTAATCTTTTTCCACATTTTGACATTTGTGGTCAGCATTTTTAGTTTTCTTATCCTTATCTTGCTTTCATAGTCAGCCTTTCATGTCACTAGTGTTGAAATTTAAACAAGAGATCCATATATATAAACAACATACACACTATTATTTTGGATGGCAATTCTAAGGAGAAATCACATCCACACACTATCACAACCATCAAAGGGGCTACATTTTTGGGTTGTATAGGAAGGGAAAGTGTTGAATTTCATATCACACATTTCCATCTTATCTAGCTACAACCCATTATCTTGGCATCATTGGCGCAAGGGCAACCTAAGGACACTATTTCACACATAAGAACAAAGAACTAAATGGAGTTTAGAATGTAGTGCAACGCTCAGTCGTAAGTTCACTCATCAAGTGACTAGTGAGATTAGTCTTACTTCACATTTTACATATTTTATTCCAATTTGATGTATTTATGAGCTTGTGTAGGTAGCTAGGGTTTTGTTTTGCAGGTTACAGGTACCCTTGGCGATCAAAGAGTGAATAACGGGTGACTAACAAAAATTAGCAGCAAAACCCTAGCGATACAGGAAAAAGTAGATTCTGAGCTTCTGTACAGTCACCAACACCGAGGAACAGTCACCAACCCCTTGACGCCCTTGCCTGACATTATTCTCAAGTTCTAGATTTCACAAGGATTAGTTGCGACACTGTTTACATCTCGTCCAACATTTTACACAACCTAGACCATTTTCAGATCGCATAGGAATCAACTAAGTACTTTATTTCTCCTATTTACTTATAGATTTGTATTGCTCAAGTGCTTAGCATCTGTATCTTTTATTGTATTTGATCATATCAGTTACTCTATAATTATATTTAATTAGGTTTTTATTAAATCAAGCTCAAGTGACATGCATTTAAGTCTACCATGGTTATGCATTCTTAGGGTTGTCCCGTCAATTTTAAACCAATGGGTTAAGTTCATTCACCAACAACTTATTACCATTTGAGGTATTCCTTCTGAGGCTCCTCTTCCCATGTTATCTCGTCATGTTTCTACAGTCCCTCCTTCTAGGTCTCTTGCTAGTCCTTCTAGTGCACATATCATCTCTCGTGGCTCTCTCTCTTTAAGTCCTCCTCATAGATTAATCCCATCACACACTTCCTCCCATGGATCTAGTCCACCTTGCTCTCCTTTTCGAGTTTCTATAGCACATGATACTACTATGGTACCACATGCATATGACCATTCTCCATTGACACATTTGAGCCATGTGCCTCTAGTCTCTCCCAGATCAACTTCACATCCTCATGAGGTCTCATTGGGTAGATCTTGTGCTGCCCCCCCCCCTCTCTATATAATCATATTTAATAATATAACAAAATCATATATTTACAAAAACACAAAACCAGGACCTATACGATTAGCACCTTATATTACATATGTTGTTATTCACTATGATTTGATTGAAAAGCATATCTTTATACTCTTTACATACATGCATTCGCGAGGTACATTGGCCTTGATGCAAGATATACAAATTGTTACATGCTAATAGGAGCTATTTTGGTTCATTACATTCTTCTCTTGGAGGCATCCTTTCACACTATACATGTGTTATTATTTCATTATAGTTATTTTCTACTTCCTCATTACACTTGATTGAATATATCGTGTATATTCTATTTTTCAAACTAACAGGACTAACACATGTTTCTTATGCAACGTTGACATACCTTGCCTCATGTGTTCTTTTATTAGTTATCACTATTTGACATTACTATTTGTTATACATGTTTGTTAGTTGTTTGTTATTACTTGACTACTTTATTGTAAGTGGCCTAAGTGCTTTTCTTGTATTGTGATATTGTGGGTGTCCCATGTTTTTGGCTCTATGCCTTCTTGTGTGACATTGCTTCTCTTGTATGTGGCCTAAGTTCCTTGATTGTCTTGTGACATTGTGGGTATCCCACATTTTTGGATTTATGCCTTGACGTGACACCAATTTATATGCTCTTGCTTATTTTCTTACTTGATTGATGTTTTGTCTTATTCTTGTTGCTATCACTACTACTGTTGTTATGTTTGTTTGTCTCTTTGAACTCCATGGTTGCCACCATGTTCAACCCATTTTTTGTAGGTACAGATTCTTCAAGAAGTCCACCTCTTCAACACTCTACACTCTCCTACAAATTTCTAGACATACAGTGCATTGATACACATTTTCTTTTGAGCCGCACACTCAAATGGTTCTTGACATGCACATCAAAAAAGGGGAAATTCATCGCGGTATATTCTACACTCATAGATAGAATCATAGGTTAAGACACATGTTTTCACATGAAAAATTACTCATAAAAAACTCCAGACATCCACTTTTTGCATAAAATACACAAGGTCAAAACCGTACAAAAGGGTCAAGACTTTACAGACTGTCCTAATGATACCATACGTTTTTGCCCTGAGGAAAAAACACCTTATTTTTCTACATTTTTAGATTTCACTCCTCTTCAGTAGTTAATTCTAATCATTTTACAAGAGGAATGAATATTTCACTCCTCAATACTCAGTTCTAGTTGCTAAAATACAGGTGTTTTGGGGGCATGGGTCTCCTTCTCTATTGATATTTCAGCATATTACAATATTTCTTACTCAGTAGTAAAACACACATGAAGAACATGGGGACACTCATTCTCTTTATCCATTTTGTCTATATTGTCAAAATTTTGGCTTAGATTTGTCTATAGTGGTGTGGTCCATGGGGTTATGGAAAGTATCAAAGTGGATGAGTTCTTTGTAAGTAGTTTTCTCTCTCATCATATTAAAGGGGAAGACATCAGAGTTACTAAAGCATTTGATGCATAATATTATTCCTTTATGGGGTGCATGTGTATCTCTCTCTTCTCCTTTTTATACTTTCTATTTTGTGTTGGGTCACATGTACATAATACTCTAGTTTATCCTTTAGAACAATTGGGGACTAATCACCCCCAATCCTTTAGAAAAGTTTAACAACAACAATGCAAATCTCAAAATCTCTAAGTACAAGCAAGGAATGAGAATCTCTTCCCTTTTCATAACAAACAGGTGTGCTCTTTCCGTATTATACATCTCTTTATTTCACTTGATACAAGCTCAAATTCTACAATTACTATTGAGTTATTGTTCAATTTATAATATGGACATTAACTACACTTTGTGTCATAGGTTTTATCTGGAGCATGTCAACAACACATCTGGACAACAAAAACTTCGAGTGAAGACAAAGTGTGTCTACATATAGATGATATCGAGACTATGCAATAACTATGGTTTGAAAATGAAGTATATTTCTAAGTAATTGAAGGACCTAGAAATTTTAAGGCGTCCAAGATGGTACAAAATGGGTAGGAGAAAATTATAAATTCTGACAAAACCATATGGTCTTGTACCAAGGAATTTTCAAGTTATACTTTCAGTAGTGAAGCTTCTCTAGGTTCTACACTCCTATATTCTCTCATACGTCTTCCTAGATTCTTCGTGTACAACTCTATATAGCTAAGGTTCTCCTCCCTTTATACATTTGAGCTTGTATGTGTGCATTTAAATAACCAATTTTTTATTATGATGTTGTACAATTAATGTAGGAAGTTATTTTATTAGAATAACTCCTAGTTTCCTAACCTTACATTCATTTTTATTGTTGTGTATTCCATAAAAAATATAATTAAGCTTATAAAGGGTGTAAACACCTTTTATAATTGATAAAATGATCATTGTATAGGACGAGACAAGTGTACTAGGAGTAAAACCAAAGGATATACAAGAGGAAGAAAGATTCACACTATGGGAAACAAGTGTGTGACTAGAGATCAAAATGGATTAAAGTACCAAAAATTTTAGGAGAGAAACGAATCTCTAGGAAATAATTGGAAGGGAAATCATTGTAAAGAAGTCTAGAATGAGTAGTATGATGACGATTCTAGTAGGGAGATCAACATACCCAAAAATATGGACATGAAAGACACATTCAAAACTTCTAAGATCAATAAACATGGAGACAAAATAATGTAGGAGTTGCATCATAGTTTCCTAGATTTGATATTGATAAGTGACCAAAGGGAAAAAGAAATAGACACAAAAATATAGGAAATAAGGAAAATTCAAGGAGACTTTAACACAATTTTGAAAGCATTGGCAAGTGTGGAGAAGAAATTTGGGAAAAAGTGTGTAAAAACTTTAAACATAAACACAATGGAATATCCAATGTGTACATTCATTAGTAAGGGTTACATGATTATAACGGGTCAAAAGACTTAAAACATCATTTGGTAACTTGAAACATTAAATATAAACTCAAAAGATTAAAGGATGAGGATAATACAAAATGCAAATTAATAGTTACCTTGACTGACCAAACATTGAAGTTCATATGTAAATTCAAGGATGACAATTTAACATTAGATAGAGTGGAAAAGCAGTTGTAGGATGAGCTCAAAAGAGACAAACAATACAAGACCTAAAAGAAGTTATACAAAAGTTAGGAGAAGTTGTCCTCAATAATGACAAATGGATATTTGATATGATGAATTAGATGAGATTTAAATTTGATAAAAAAAGATAAAATTGCATGACTTGTAGAAAAATTATGCATGAGGATTCGGTTTGCGATTATACAAATCTAATTTACAAATAAGGATGAAGTTATCAAAAATATTGAAGAATATAAAGAAATTTTAGCTACAATACAAATAAAAAATCTAAATTGGACATCCTTCTATGAAGAATGGACAAAATATAGGAATGTAGGAAACACAAACTATCTGTATGGTGCTTGGAATGTGAGAAAGTAGGACACCATTACCACGAGCTCTAAAACATGGTCAGTTATAAACATGCAACCATAAGAGATGGGTAAAATGAGTATTAATTATTTTTTTAACAAAATAGGTCATCCAAAATCCAAATGTCACTTGATGTTTGATAGGTGTAGAATGTATCTTATAATGTTTTTCATTTGATAACACATGATGAATTTTTTAGTAGAGTACTTTAAAATGTCAAAGAAGATATCACGAGGAATGTTTGTATTGTCTAGACATAACAACTATAACAAAACATCCAATGGGAGGACATAATAATGTATCAAAAAAGGGATGGGATACTTCATCTGTGTAATGGCATCAAGGTCAAGATCCTCATGCATCATGAAGGAAACAAGGATACTATTATATATGGTAGCAAGATTGGGGTTCTCCCCAATGACACGGTGGATATCAAAACTAGAGAAGATCGTAGCTTCGGGTCGCCCAACAAACCTCAATTTCCTTTGGTTATAAAAAAATAGGGAATGTCAAGTATGATACCAATAAAAGAACCTGATTATTTACTATTAGAATTAATTTAAATTGTGTTTTATGGTTTTTAACATATTTTTTGGTCATGTGTAAACAAAATTTAAGGAAAGGTTGGGACACCTAGTTTAGCTTTTTTTGCATGTTGACCCTATATTATTAGTGGATGATACTTGTCATCTTGAGTTTATTTTTAGTCGTCTTTAGCTGAATTTAGTTCCTTTAAGATTTGTAGTTCCTATTATTAGTCTTTTATTTGTCATGCAATTTGAGTGTTTTGTTATAAGAGCTATATTAGCCTTATTTGTTAATTCATTAAATAAGAAATAGTGGGGTGAATATTTCCAAGTGTAAAACATTTTTGCATTGTGTTATTCTATGATTTTATTTTAGGTATTCACAAAGGAAGACTAACTAGATTAATAATCTGATTCATAGGTTAGTCAATGCATATTTTTTCATTAATCTCACCTACAAATATACTAGTTTAAGAGCTAGTTTTTTTGGGCGATATTGGATGATCACTAGCTTAATTTAAAGGGTATTCCAAATATGATTTGCACTCCTTCCATATTAAAAACCTTCATATGGTATCAAAGCATTATTTAAGAAAGGTTTAATTTTTTTTAGCAATTATCAAAAGCCATGATTGATTCAACGAATTGTGCTTCTATGAATATCCCCATCTTTAAAGGTGACAATTTTGAATATTGGAGATATCAATTTAAGATGATTCTTGTTTGGAAGGGAGTTTGAGAGAATGCCACTTATGGATACAATGCACTCACAAATTGGAATATTTTTTCTCAAGATTAGAAGAGAGAAAAAAAGGAAGAAGAAAAAACGTATGCACTAGATTTTTTCTATCTCTAGAGTGTCATAAACTAAAACATCTATCCAAGAATTGTCAGATGGTAATAATTTCTATGAGGCATGGAATACCTTGGATACTTCATACCAAGGATTTGCGAAGGTGAGAGAAACAACAATCCAAAACGTTAAAATTGAATTTTGATATTTGTTAATGTTTTTCAATGAGGGAGTTGGAGAATATTGCATTAAGATAAATGATTTAGTTCATAGAATGAGTGTTTTTTGGAGAAACCATAGAAGATAAGTTTATTTTTAGAAAAAATTGAGATCTTTGACATAAAGATGGTTGTATATTTTGATCACTATTAAGGAGTGTAAGGACATGAACACTACAAGTGTTGATGAATTAGTTGGTTCTCTCTTGTCCCACGTGGATTAAATAAGACTATATGCAGGAGATTCAAAACAAATTGTAGACACCACTTTTTCACCCCTAGGTGACCCGAACACACATTAATCACATTACCATTATTATCCCTATCCAAAGTATATTATAAATTACCATCATAAGCCCTCACTTACTATCGTAAAACCTCATTTACCCTCCCCTAAACACCTAAAACCAACCTAGCCTAATTTATCCTACCTATCCCAACTCCCTAACCTCTTCCTACCTGGATTCCCAACCTCCCATCATTTATAAACCAACCTTATTCCTCGGATGGCAAGTGGTTTTAACCATTTGCCATCTTTTCATTATTTGTTTTGTAACCTCCTTGGAAAAATCGACGACGATCCATGATCATTGGCGATCATTGTGGACACTGTCAATTCTATATAGCCACCTTCCTCCTTCATTTCCCAGTTAGTTGGAAGCTATATTTTGAGAACAAATTGTTGCACCTCCATACCACGTCATTTCACTTGGAGGTATCAACATCCTATTGCCAAAATGATTTAAGGAATCTTGTTAAATCATTAGTCAAACTTCTTGGAGCTCGTCACCCTTACACAAAACCAACAAGGTTAATACATTATTTTTAATCTTTATTCAATCTTGTTTTGACATCAACTATAGCCTATAATTGGTCGTCTATACCATCCTTTATACTAATTTTACATTCAGTCCTATGAATGTTTCTCCCATTGGATCATTTGGCCCAAGTTTTACAATATCTGATGGTGGAAACTTCAACAACGATCGTTGTTGATTCTCGATCGTCGTCGATCGGCATCCATATCCTCTTTGCTCCTCATTAGCCCTTCAAATACATCTAAATCTTTATTTTTTGAATCTCACAGGCTTCTAGAGTCCTTGTAGTTTATCTTAGCACTGTCAATCTTCTATCTGGTATTTATTATTTTCTGTTTTATCAACTTTTTATCAAAATAAACATCTTGACCTCGATCATCATCTACATCTCTGTCTTTTTTAGTAATTTTTAGCATCTATCATATTTTCATCAATTTGTTTCTAGTCTAACCAATAAGTTGCTTGCAAGATGTACTTTGTGTAGATGATTGTTCTAGGTCTATCACAACCTATCACTAGTATTTATTATTTTATGTTTTATCATATATATGACGTTTCGATGGTCTAATAACATTTTGTGTGGGAACGGTTCGGTATCACACATGGGATGAGTCTTTGTGTCATTTCCCTCACACTAGAAGTCGAAGACATCAAGGATCAACTTGAAATCATACAAGAAGAACATGTGAAGTTATGGATCAGTTCTGTTTTGATTACTTCTAGGACTTTGAGCTTTCCACAGCCCTAGCCTGGGCTTCCTACAACGTGAAGAAGGATATTCATATCCCTCTTGAGTTCTAAATCATTGTCATTTATCTTATCATTATAAAATCACTTGATTGTATCAAATGAGTTGAAACCCTTCAAGGAAGCCCTTTGGATTCCTGGGATCGGCCTTTGTCGAGAAACTCGTTATGTTTTTATCTAATATTTATTTGTTTAGTTGTCTTCGTACATATATCTTCTCACTGGGTGAAAGGAAGAGCCTTTTACATTGTTTGTGTACTCGACCATCTTGACATTGCACTTGTCGATGCAGGTATCAGTAAACCCTGCCTTATTTGAGTTTTTGGTATTTCACCATTATTAACACTAACTGAAATTCACCATAAACATCCTGCCATGCCCGATGGGACATTTAGTCCCTTTTTAATTCAGATTTCATATCTTTAATTTCTTTTCTTGTTATATCGCCTAACCTTTCAGATTGGAGCACCTTGTTGTTGCTATTTTAAAAACACATAAAAATCAAAATAAATCAAAAATAAAAAGGAATAACGATAACAGGTACGTCTTTTCCTTTCAACATTGCCTTTTGTGTGACTGTTGATGTGTAATCACCGCACCTAAAAATGATTATTTGCAGCTCGATAGATTGAAATTGTCAGTGTGATTGCATAACATGGAGATTTTCCCAAAGTGTGGGACTTCACGATCGAGGAAAAGCTCTCCGGATGAAGGTTGGTATTCCTGTCCTACCCTAGTGCCAACTACTCCAAAGTGAAGAGAGTTGCAGATCTAACCCTAATCTAATATTTCCAAGGAGACAGAGATAGAGAAAATGCATGAAAATTAAAACCTATTATAAGGGAAGGTGATGCACCAAGAAGGATGTTGAAGAACCTGCATAATAAACACAACACTACCAGAACCTTGTAATGAAAACAACAACAATACACAATAAAATAACGATGAAATCCCAAAACCTGAGTTCCCAAACTTGGGTTTCGGGATTTCAGGTTTCAAAGTTTTAGGGTTTTGGGAACTCAAGTTTTGGGATTTCAGGGGTTCGGATTTTGGGGTTTCAGGTTTTAGGGTGTCGGGAACTCAGGTTTCGGGATTTTGGGGTTAGTTTTTCACTTGGCACATGAAACCTCTGAAATCCCAAAAGCCCGAAGTCTGAATTTCAGAATTTTCTTCTCCTTTTCTGTGCTTTTTTCCATTGAGTCCCCAAATTCACCTTTGGCCTACCTCTGAACGCCCTCACATCTGAAGTTTAAATTTCAAACTTCGGAGCTTCTTCATTTCCCGAACTCCTTTGTAATTTTCTCGGCTTACTTCATTGATTTGCATGGTGTGAGCCCGAAACATGAACTCCCATGACTAAATCAATCCCTCATTTTTTCTCTGTACAAGGTCATGTTTGATCCAATTTCACTTGAGGGGAAAAATTAGATAACAATGAATTTTTCTCATTGAATTAAACATTTACCTCTGGATCTTAAAATGAACCTTCATATTCGTTTTCTCATCTAGTCTAATTAGGAGTTTAAGGAATTGTTTTCACAAAAATCCCTCCACACATAACCAAACCACCTATCAAATCAAACTTGCATCTAAAAAATCCTTCCCAAGTGGACCTACTTGGATTTCATCACCACGAGGATAATCTGAATCGATGTTCTGGTCAAGTATAAATAATCTGGTGGGTGATATATTAGCTAAGCACCCAACACCCTTATCATTGCGAGACTGTGAAGTGAGGGGGTAGGCCCCAATACCACGTCTCTTACTGACACCAACACATATTTGGGCCTCACATACCTTCAGGTATATCGAGGACTTCATCCTTAAACTTAGTTGAAACTAGCCTTGGACAACCTTTTCTTAGTAACCTTTTAGCCAATTTTCAAATTTCACACCTTTCTTAAATTAATCGAGATAGTAAAAATATCTCTGTGACTTGTTTCCATTTATTTTTAATCAACATTTTTTTTCTCTTTTCTTCATTGATTGTTTATTTAGTTCATGGTTTTAACTAAACAATAGTCTCTTCTACAAAACTTCAACAATATGAAAAACCATCTTCAACAATCCTTAGATAATCTTGAGACCTATCTCCAAGAAATTCCCAACATAATTGACCAAGTTCAATCACCTTCAGTGGCCAATCAAGAACCCCCAAATTCTCTGAGTACCCAATCAACCACATCAGAGATCCCATATCCAACTAGCCCATGCTTCTTCAGTAGTGGTGATCCATTCTTCACAGAAATTCTTGATTCTAACCCCATGGCCCTTAATGCCTTACCTTGCCTCATGAGGTATCTTCCTTCATCAACTTGAACCCACACAATGACCTCTCATTACTAATGTCACCTTCGATCATTCCCAACTCATTGATCCCAATCGGTGAGCCTATTATCCAACAAATCCATCCCTACTCCACTACTGGTGGATCGAGTAAATCAGCCCATGTCATCAGTTTTGACCTTAACGTTGTATCATCACAAGACACGTCTAACCAACCACCATCTGTGTCATCAGCTCCCTTATCAAGCTTGACGACCTCACAAAAAAGCCCTAATACATCCACTTCCACATCTATTCCTACAACCTTCAATGTTCTCCTACACCTCCTGTGATCTCGGTTTACATTCCTCTTATTGTATCTCAACCCATCCCTTCACATTAATATTCAATCTAAAATCTAGTTATGTCTATCCCCACATCTATACCTCTTATTAATATGAGTTCTAGCACTAGTACTCACCCCTCTTCACAATAGACATCCACTACCCCTATCTTGCACATCCATTCTTAGTACATACCACAACCATCCCAACCTTTTATAAACACTTCCATCACATCTCTGTCTATACCACAACCATCTCAACCGCTTATCAATACTTCTATTCTCATCCCTTACTAGTACATTCAACCCTCAAAACCCTTAGTATCCCAACATCCCCACAACAATCCCACAAATACTCCTCTTTAGCAGAATATCCCTTTACCATACGAGTTATACCAAAAACCTAATCCGCATATCTACAATCAACCTAGCTCGTCATCTTCTAACCTTCAATAGCAACCTCAAAATGACCCCTTGCAAACACTCATGAATAGGATTGTGAGTCTTGAATCTGCCACCATGGGTCCTAAAAGTACCTTGTCATACGAATAGATTTGTAACGAGCTCATTCATCCATTAGTACCTTTCAAAGCATATCCCCCACATTGGGAACTCCTGAAGTTTATTAAGTTCTACAGTAAGGAGGATCCTCAATAACACATCTAGAGATTTTTTCCATGCATGTTATCTCATCGCACATGATCAAGATCTCATGTTAAGAACATTTACCATGTCCTTATCAGGACCCACTCTTGACTAGTATAACAACATCCCACGATATTCACTCTTCTCTTTTGCGTAACTCGCGCAATTGTTCTTAGAAAACATACCCATCAACATCGCCCATAATATTTCTATTACAGATATTTATGTTATTAAACAGTTTGAAGATAAGTCTATTGCAGAATTCATCGCCCACTAGTGGGGGATCATCAATCAAATATCCTTCTCGCTCCCATAAACCAAATTGATCGAGTTTGTTTGCTTGTTCTTGCACTAAACACATATTGTCAACACTTCAAACGTAATCCTTCCAAACATTCGACGAAGCCTTTACCATGGCCCGTAAACTATAACTGTGTGTTCTTAAAGATGGTAAAGTTAGACTTAGATCAAAAAAACCTAATCACGAGTCATCATTTAAACCCTCTTCCAGCAACGAAAAATCCAAAGGCTTGGAAAATGATGTCATTATAAAATCCACGTCCAAGGGTCATTCAGACTCTGAATGGACCCGACCTCAACTTAATTACACACCCATTGAGGAGTCTTACAGTGCGGTCTTTGACAAGCTCCTAGCCATGTGCATGATTAAGCTTCCTCTTATCAGTCCTATCAACACGTTTGTTTCTAAACCTTCATGGTATTGAGATAATGACTATTGTAAATACCATCAAATTTGAGGCCACGACATTGAAAAGTGTTGTTTTTTTAGAAACGTCCTCCATGATCTTATCGACTAGGGTGAGTTACAACTTGACAACATCTAAATGCGCCTCAAAATCAAAACTTGGATGTCTTTAAACAACCTTTCATAGATCACTCCCCCTCCACTAGTCAACCAAAATCTAATTCCGTTAACTCTCATAATACGATCAACACCATCAAAGACCTTTCACTCACACCCTCAACCTCTAGTGCTTCTAACTACAGAAGTACTAAGCTAAATCACCTGACTCCTCTAATTTTTTCACTGACAAGACCACAAATCCTCCTATATCTATCACATCCTCTTAAGATTCACATGTTGCTTCTTTGAAAGTCCTTGAAAATAAATCCATCATACAAATCAAAAAAATATCTTTCAAAGACCATGTCACTCGACACAACAGCCAGAATCTCAAAAAAAAAACCCACAATCTACTCATCCAAAAAAATGTAAATCACACTGCCTAATCATCTGACAACCCTATCACAAGACAAACAACCTTTGCCTTCAATCTTGGGACCTAATCCCTCATCTAAATTTACAATCACCATTACATAATATAAGGTCGTATCCTCGACCAACACCTAAACGTGTCACACAAAGTATGAACCCATCGGCTTAAGCCTCCAAATCATTAAACAAAGTATAGATTCCTTCACCTTCATCATCACCTCAGACAACTTTGACAAGTTACTATATTAGAACCCTCGAAAATATCATCCAACTATCCATTATAATATTACCTCCTATCAAGTCATGTGGCTCACGAGGGTGGAAACCCTCTTGGTATAATTTTGAAGTGTTCTTTTGCATATCATCAAACACCAGGACATTCCACAGAGGACTGTAAAGCCCTCCATGCCAAAATTTGAAAGTCTTGCTAGCAAGGGGATTCTCCCTGCATATCTAAAATATCTTAATCAAATCAAACAAATTCGTCATAATTCCTAAAGTTACGCCTTCTAAATCATCATCCAACATCCCATCCACGTCTAGCAAGAGTGAGACCTCTTCTAGTAAGACCCACTCCACCAAATAGACATTGTTTGCATAACTACAAGAGCACATGCACAAGACCCCAAGGCACCAGATCAAAACATGACCAAAGGTCCTCTATCTATATTGCTCTTGAATCATCTAATCCATCACCCTCTAAGGCTAAGGTATCCATCCTCACCACTCCACACACCCAATCTACCACCTTTGTACAAAACACCATCATTAAAAAACTCCATCAAGCCCATGTGAAGATGTCCCTCTACGAGCTTGTCTCAAACTTCTCCATAACTTCAAAAAGTCAATGATTGAGGCTCTCCAGTCCATCTTAGTACCATCAAATGACCCTCAACCATTTACCTAACCTTGTTGGTACCCTTAAAATGTCATGTCATTATTATCTTCGACGATTCTAAAATCCCCTCCTTACAACCTGAAGACCATGACCTTCCACTTTTCATCACCACGCCGAAATTGAAGATACTCTCGTCAAGAGAGTCATGATTGACAATGACACTAACATTAACATCATATCTTCTCATGCCTTCAAACATATCTAGCTACCAAACACCATCGTCACCTAGTCACACTGTTGTGTTGCACACCTTTAACGACATTGTTTCCCCTACATTAGGCACCATCATCATACCCATCAAAGTGGGTGTTAAAATCCTTCATGAGCTCTTCTATCTCATAGAAGGAGAGCTTTAGTACAACATGTTGTTAGGTCGACCCTGGATATGTGATATGCCTCGTATCCCATCTACATTACATTACTGTCTAAAATATGAACATGAAGGTAAAACCTTTACTATTCCCAGCTAATCCTAATCCTTTCAAAGAGTGTCACATGACTTATTGACCCAATGACGTGCTCATTCCTAAGACAAACTCAGAGATCCTCTGACAAAGCTTCTACCAACTCTTCCATACGCCTCATCTAAGCTACCAAATGACTATTTCCTTCGAAGATGTTATGCAACATCTCTCACTGGGGGAGTATCACCTTCTAGCTCTTAACTCACTCCCTACATGCCGAAAAGCATATGGGATACCTGAATAAGCAACCTATGTATGAACCCAACATTGGAGATATCATCTCCTTTGGTCCTCCCCATCTTAAAACTAATTTCATCTACAGAGAGATTGATCATTCCTCCCCACATCACAACAATCAACATCATACTAAACCCTTTATATCTGATTTTTCATTTCTCTACAACCAATACTTCGCACAAATGTATCTTCACCATTGTGCCTGGGAAGGCTTTGGCTTAGGACATTATGAGCAAGGTATATATGACTTGGTATTTGACCAATCTCGAAATCCTCATGAGAAATATGAACTCAGGTTGTGACAAACCATCCTCGAACACCTTCACGATCACTACATTTGGATCCATAGCAGAAACATAGCCATCCTCTCCATCTTCACATGACAACTCTATCGACACATATGATGTTGTTTCCATCCCCCCCTAAAAAATTTTAATCAACATGATCACCTTAGGACCCCTCACTTATCAAACTAATGATGACACTAAGACCATTTTGTTAGTATTACATTAAATGGTAGAGGAAGACTCCCCTACCATCGACATTCTTCAATGTCACGATGATCAATCCATCTTATCCTATATGGGGGTAGAGGACCATTGCCTTCAAAAAACTCTACTACCTAACACATTGACGACTCCTTAGAGAATCCACTATTGACGTCAACATCAGGGACTTCACAAGACCCTCACATAGTCAAGGTTGGCCAATCTTAGATTCAAAAGGACTTCACCACCTTCCTTTCCAAACATAGTCAGGCCTTCGCATGGTCATATAGTGGCATGTTGGGTATTGACCCTAATATCGTTATCCACAACATCGTCACAATCCCTAACACTAAGCTTGCTAAACAAAAACTACGTAGAATACACCCTCGTGTAGACTTCCTCATCAAAGAGGAGTTATAATGCTTCCTATGTGTTAACTTCATCCTAACCATTGACTATCCACAATGGGTTTCTAATATTGTTCCCCTAACCAAAGTCGTTACACATTTGCACAGACTTCTGAGATCTCAATCTCACTTGTCTTAAAGATGAGTTCCCTCTTCCTAACATCGATCAGTTTATCAACCTCATGACAAGCCATGAAATGCTTTCCCTTATGGATGGATTTTCTGGCTACAATCAAATATTTATCATGACTGAAGATCAATATAAAATGTCTTTCATTACCCCTTGGGGGACCTTTTGCTAATGTGGCATGCCCTTCAGACTCAAGAATGTAAGGGCCACCTATCAACGTGCTTATGACTTACATCTTCCATGATCTCATCCATAAAACCATAGAAGACTACGTCGATGACCTCTTAGGTAAATCTAAGCACCGAAGAGACCATCTTATTTTCCTTGATGTTGTCTTTTCCTGTCTTATTCAATACTTTATATGCCTTAACCCAACCAACTGTGTATTTGATGTTCTCACCAGAAAAATTCTAGGGTTTATCATTTCTATTAGGGGTATTGAAGTAGACCTCACCAAAATCAAAGCCATCAACGAGATGCCCCCTCCTACTAATATCAAAAAACTTCATAGTCTCCAAGGTAGACTCCAATTAATCCACTACTTTATCTCTCATCTTTCAAATCGTTGTCAACCTTTTCATCATCTCCTCTAAAAGGATGTCCATTTCAAATGGGATCACAACTATCAAAAGGCCTTTAAGGACCTCAAACAATATCTTCTATCACCACCCGTGTTCACACCTCCACATGAAGGGGAGCCATTTTATCTATATATATCTATCCACTGAGCACATGCCTTGGGTGTTATGCTAGCACATCGAGATGAGACAGGGTAGAGAGCAAGTTTTCTATTATGTAAGTCCACACTCTTCATGACTATGAAACTCATTACACCGAAGTTGAAAAGCTTAGGGTCTCTATCTCCCCATATTTTCAAATTGCACAATCAAATTTTAAGTCCTAAGTTTTTTGCATCTATATCCTAAATTAAGCACAATCACTTCTCCATCTAATTTTTGACATCTTGATACTTGCTTTATCATGGAAAAGAAAAATCACGATCAGATTGATCCATCATTTTCCTAAGTCTTAGTCTTAACATTCACATCGTTAAACTCTAAGCATTCAACCATTCTACTTCTAAAAATTTAACATTCACTTTGTTAAATTTTTAAAATCTTCATATTTTACACTCCTCTCTCCTAGGCATTCACTTTTCTACAAGTTGAGATTGTTAATCAATCAACCCCCCTTTGTTTATTATCTTCACATTCACCTTGTTGAGATTAAGACTTGTGATCATCATTTCTTGACTTCTTATTTAACCATTCACATTATTGACATTTGAGTACTCTTCACTTCTGTTTCTAAGTCTCTTCCATCTTAACACTCATTTTGTTAAGAGTTGAGTAATCACACCTTTTAGTCTCTTCTCTTTTAACATTCATTTTGTTAAGAGTCGACCACAACACTCATGTTTCAAGTCTCTTCCATCTTAACATTAATTATTTAAGGGTCAAGTAAACTACCCCTTAAAGTATCTTCCATCTTAACACTCATTTTGTTGAGAGTTAGGAAATCAACCCTTTTATCCCTTCTATCTTAGCACTCATTTTTCTAAGGGTCATGCAATCAAATATTTTCCCCTCTTCAATCTTAGCATTCACTTTGCTAAGGGTTGAGTTTTTCAATCTAAATCCCCTCTTCCATCTTAGCATTCACTTTTCTAAGGGTCAAGTAATCTATCACACCTTTCTTCATTCTCCCCCTCTTTAAAAAATGGTGGGTTCACATAAAACATCAAACAACAAGTTACTTAAAACACTTCATGGGATGATGAAACAACTCTCTCATATGGATTCACACCTTAGTGAACAATCAACCAAAAATCCAATCATACAACCTAGAAAATATACTACTCCGCATAAACTCAAATGTCAGTTTACACCCCTTGGAGAAAGTCTCTCTAGTCTCTTTCATCAATTAGCAAAGGCTAAAATGATAAAATATCTAATCATGTGGCCCTTCTATTAAGGATAACCTAAGCCTAAGTGGTCTAATGAATCAGAATATTGTGAATACCATCGCATCGAACGCCATTCTATGGATCATTGTTCAAGTCTCTGTCATTACATCCAAGACTTAATTTTTGAAAAAGTCATTTCTATAGAGATCAAGAATAAACCTATCAAATCGAAGACACATAAGTTCGCACCACTTAAAATGAAGAGTTGAATGTCTTCCACAATTCTTCACATGATAAAACTCAACGAGATCAAGATAACAAGGGTCAAGTATCTCTAAACCTAAATTAATCAATCTCTCCTTTGGATTTTCTTTCGTTAGTTCAATAAGAAATTGAACGTGTTTTGGAAAACAATCTTCCAATGTCAAACTAGAACTTGAGCTTGTTTCAAGAATCCTTTCCAACCAATGATACAAGCAAAGAATCTAAAGAAGATGGTCCATGATCAAGCACCGTTCAGCTCGAATCTATCCTTTCAATGCTAGCTCCTATGTCTGACATCTCTAGTCTTGTTGTAGAGACACAACAATAACAAGTTTGGACACTTGCAACAACGCAGCCTTTCAGGTCCATATTACCTCAAATGATCAATCTTACATTTAATAATGTTTCACAATAGTCATCTAATGTAGAGTCTTCTTATGCTTTACGTAACATTATTAAACATTCAACACCAATTCTTCATACGTATCAATACATCTATATGTGTGCACTCTATGAGGTGTATATTCCTAGGAATATTCTCACACGACCATTTCAAGCTTTAATTACAAATTTATCGTCAAATGAATTAATCCAATGCCTAAAAGGAGAAACATTGAACATATTCTCTCTACAGCCTATAAGGTACCTCAAATGCTCATCTAGGGATCAATCCCTCATTCCTCACATCTTTCCACTCACGGGGTGAATATGAATTTCAATGTATTCTCCACATCGACAAATTGCCTCTAACATCACATAGGTTTTTTGATCTCATCGAAAAATTATACAATCATACATTTATTGACTTGGATCTCATTTGCCCAAGTCTCATACTTTAGGACTTATAGAATCATTTAATTCTCTCTATTGACTTGGATCTCATCTTCCCAAGTCTCGTAAATTAGGAATCATCAAATATTTTGATTCACCTTGTTGGCTTGGACCTCGTCCACCCAAGTCTTGTAAATCAGGACTCATTGAATCTTTAGATTTCATCTGTTGGCTTGTACCTCGTTCGACCAAGTCTCGTACAACAATAATCATTGAATCTTAGGATTCCCTCCATTGACTTGGACCTAGTGCACCAAAGTCTCATCAAAATGACTAATTAAATCTTTTGATTCTCTCCATTGACTTGGACCTCATTGATTTAACAAATATTGAAATTTATTAAAACCCTAGGATATTGTAGAGTCACATGTAGTATATATACACTAAAGCACAGTAATTGACACAATCAATAAACAAAGTAAATTTAAAACCCTAAGTGCAAGAGAGAGGAAAAGATTTAACTGATTTCGTAATAAATCTCTAAAGTATGCCAGACTGGAAAATTGATGAACTTGAAGGTGGAAATTATCACAATCACGCTCAGAAAATTGGAGAATTATCAGAAATAAGTTAGGACCAGGGCGCCTAGGTGTTGAGGTGCCTAGGCCTAGTGACCCTTACTGGCGCACTTGTGACTGCGTCAAAATCTCAAAATCTGGTTTTTATCATGTCGCAAGGTGGTCACCAACCTTCGTTTTTGATCACTTGTATGTCGTACTATGTCCGTATAATTCACCTGTAACCTGTGAAGAGAAAGATATCCTACAAAACCCCAAAACACATCAATTCCTAAAAATTAAAAATATGCAAATAGGGAGTCAGACTGACCCCGACGGTCACCCAACTGAGTGAACTTACAACCGAGCATTGCACTACATTTCAGAATCCATGTAGTTCTTGTGTGTGTGTGTGTGTGCAAGAATCATGTGCCCTATGAGGCTCTTGTGCAAGATTCACTTGATAACGAGTGATAGCTAGATGTACCAATGTAAATAGATGTGTGGATGAAACAAAATAAACTTCCCCTCCTATGCATGTATGCAAAATTAACAGTCCCTTGTCCCTTGAATGAAGCTAGATGGATGCCTTTGATGCTCTTAGATTCATTTGGATGCAACCTTAGGTGATAATAGTAGATGCTTAGAGCTTGGTCCTTAATTTGATCACATAACATTGTATTTATATGATTCCCTTGTTTGAATTTCATAATTAACCACTAAAAGGATGACCCATAAGAAAACAAGATGCCCAAAAGATAAAAGAGGCCCAAAAGGGGCAATCAAGATACAAAGAGGTCAGGGGTGCCCAGAGGGGACGAGGAAGCCTAGACGCTGCTGACCTAGCTGGGTGCTGGTGTCCAGAGTCAATAAATATAAAGCAGTGAAGGTCATACTGGGTATATAGGGTGTAGAAGGACTAGAAAGAAGACAAGAAACAAAGAAAAAAGTCCAAAGACAATAGTTAATTACTAGTTTTCTCACTTAGGAATCATATAAATGCAAGTATGTGATTAGGACCTAGAAATGTACCCAAGTGTGTGTGATTTTGTGTCTACATTTGCCCCCACTTTATGTTGTTGAGTGAATGCTCGATAACATAAAGTAGATAAGAGATGAGTACCTGATAACCATGTAGATCGATGGTGAAAGCGTGCCGAGGAGACAAGTGAAAGCGTGAAGTGAATAAAATGAAGTGGAAGCTAAGGAAGAGGAAGTGACCCTAGGGGTGAAGCGTATGTGTTGTTTAGTGTTGTACATGTTGTTGTGCTTGATGAAGTGTTTCTTTTGTATTAAAATGAAGAGAAAAAAGTAGTCAAATATGTGTATATGAAAAATTTCGATCCAAATATGTAAAAGTATGCAAAAAGGAAAGTGTGCACCTGATCCATGACGAGTGAAAAGGATATAAAATGTCCTGAATTATCTGTAGAAGATTGAGTTTTTAAAGTGATCTCACACCAAGTTTGAGTTTTTCAGGTGATCTCATGCCAAGTGCAAGTTTTTTGGGTGATCTCACGCAAGTACAAGTTTTCCACACACCTCGATAGAAGAGTGTTGGGAGAAAGGTCTAGTGTTATTCTCCATCCATGACTACTTCCCAAATTTATACACCACTGCAGATGGTGTGATCCTGCTTTGTTCCAGTTCGTTGTGATCCAGTTTGATCCAAGTAGAAAAAGGAGATAGAATGCATTCTGATTGCTGGAGGATTGTGCATGTATTGTGAAAACTGTATGTAAACTATTGAAAATTGTGCTAATATGAGAAAGTGATTGTAACTGCCCCCTAGTCATAGTTTCACCCATGAAAGGTCAGGAACACCTAGGTGCACTAGTGTCTGTATCTGGGTGTTGGTGTCTATGCGCTGAACTAAGGACCCAAGTTAGAATTTGGGCCGTACTATTGACTATGTCTCTGTTTTGTTATTGTGTTGTGCAGGTCTAAACTATGATTGTGTACTATTGAATGGGTGACTGATTCACCCAATGTATGCCCCCTTCATTTGGAGTGCATGTGATGTTCGTTAGGAGAATGTGGCCTAAAGGAGAGGATCTGAAACTGATACCCTATAGGGGGAGGGAATGTGCTTGGTAGAAACCAAGTCATATGCAAACAAAGTGGCTAGAAACATGTGTTAGTGCAAAAAAAAAGCATGCATAGAGAAGACAATGTAATAGACAAATGTGTAAACAAGATAGGCAAGAGAAACTGCAAAAAATGGGTTGCAAACATGGGACATCACTCATAATGTCACAAGAAAATCAGGGCTGAAACAACCAAAAGCATATGGTGTGTAAACAAGACAAAGGGCATAGCCCGCAAACAATGGCATACAATAGAAGAAAATGGCAAAAAATATTAAGGAAAATGTTAGACAACCATGGTGGCAAATAGTTCCTGCAAGAAAATGTTGCACATGAAGCACCTGTTAACATGTTAGAAAGATAAAAAGTATGTCAAACGCATGTACGTATTGATACAGAGTAGTATTATAGTAAGAAGTAAGCAATGTAATAATGAAACAATAACACCTGTGATGTGTATGAAAGTAGTGCCCCCAGGAGCCTCAGTGGGATGGTAAGAGGTATAGTGCAAAGTATCGATGTTACATGTAAAGCTATCTATAGGAAGTTTACATTCACAACTCAAGAACAAATGAATGCACATGTGTATATAGAAATGACAATGACATATTCAATATTTGACTAACATAGTAAGAAAAGTTTACATGTGAGTATAAATAAGTAAGAGTAATATGTAACCAAGATATGTAACATGATGTGTATGAATGTGATGGAATGGTATGCAATGTGAATGTGATAGAGGCAGTGTGCCCCCCCAAGCGTGTATGTGTGTATGAGTGAGATAAGGTTCATTTATAGAAAAGACCCCTCGACAGTTAAGAATGAACCATAGAACAAGAGTGTGCATCATCGGGAAATGGATTGAATGAGATGCATATGCTAGAAATATTTGATCATGAAGCATAAAGCATGAGATGTATGAGAAGGTGAGGTTCAATTCAAATTTAGACCCTTGGCAGTCGAGTATGAACCGTGAGACTAGAGTGAATCATAGGGTAATGAGTGTGTCATATGAATAGAAGTGAGAAAGATGTACCATGAAGTATATAGTGTGAAGTGTAAGTGATGTGAGGTTCATGGATGTAGTATGCCCTCAATCAGTCAAGTGTGAACCTTAGCACTGTTAGAGTGTGTCATAGGGTAATGAATGTTCAATACAATTTGCAAACCAAGTATCAAGTTACTGTAATGTACTGATGGAGAGAAATATGAATGCGGAAGCACGAAGAGTCCACAGTAGAAATGAGACACCTAGTAATGTTAAGAGGGGGGAAGACCCATAATGTGATGCCCCCTAAGTGTATTATATAGAAAAAGAATCAAGTGACATCATCTAAGCTATCATCATCATTGTCATGGCTACGAAGTTCAATGGAGATAAGCATCAGAAACTTGGTAAAACAACAACTTCTGAGGTTGATTATGTAAATAGCCATTGCGATGTAACAAGTTTCCACCTACATGCCCATTACATATTCTTCATCAGTGAAAGACGGTAATGGACAACCATGTGCATAATGTAGTGGTGATCAGATTTAACTGTGAATAGCCAAAGAAATGAAGCATTGCAATAGTAACATGATCGAATAGTTATGGGGAATGAAACATCGATATGATCAAGATCTAAAGTGCCTTCCAATGTAGTCAAGCCAAGATTTACTCATGAACTGTATTCACAACATGTTTTGACCTATCAGGGCTACCACTTTCCTTGATGATATTAGTGCAGGTTTTCATTCCCCCTGTACGGGACTCATTGGCTTCTCTCTTCTCTTCTAACCTATTTTTCCTATGATCTAGTGTCAACCTCCTCTCAGCGACCTCCTCACAATAGGTCCCTAAGTCAGTGCGATTAACTGGGCAGCAGTCTCCTGATTTTAAGAAGTGACGACGGCAGTCGTGGGTCATGACTGACCGTGTTTCAGTGTCATTGTTCCTGAAGGGAAGGAGGGTTTATGCTTGTCTAGAATTTTGCCTTCAGTAAGATCCCCTCTATGTGAAACACATCATACTTGCATGTTGCAGTATGTTCAGTGTTCTTTTTCTTCTATCTATCATAGGAACGTCTTTCATGCTGCCAAATCTTCTCCCTCGGTTTCTTTGGGGGAGTCAATGTTACAAGCAGAAGATTCTTTCTCCAACCTTAGGGTTGATCTGCCGTTTCAATGACCTCTGGCTCTGGGTTGCCAAACATAACCTCCACTCTTGGATTTATTCATCCTAGCGTCCTCTTTTGACTAGTAAAGTTGACTATTTACTGCTCTGTGCAAGGGGGTTTTTCATTGGGTGGTTCTTTAATTCTTGTTGATGATAAGGAATGTCTATCCTTTCCAAGTTCTTTGGGAGCTACAAAATGCATCCACTTGTGTGATGAAACCATGGTTTCCATCCTTTAATCCACTCACTACATACTTTCAATGTCAAGCATGTCTCTGGGTTTGTTTACCTTTCTCTCGCTATAGTTTTCTAGGGGAAGAGAGTTTGACTGTTATTGGTAATGCTTTGAGTAAGTTTTTCAACCATTGATTCTAAAATGGAACTTTACACACATACTACCAATATGCTCACATCTTGGTGGAACTAGATACCTCTCTTGATCTACCTGCTTCAATTGATCTCAAAGTGTTGGATAGGATTTGGTCACAACCTCTTGACTTTGAAGGCTTGCCTTTCAATGCATGAAAATGTTTTAAAACTTGGGGCATCTTGCTTGCAGAGTGTCATAAAGTGAATCAAAAGTTGAAGGAAAAATTTTCTCAACTTGGTGGATGGATTCCCACCCTAGTCTTTTGGTTGTTGGGTG
This sequence comes from Taxus chinensis, assembly GCA_019776745.2. Taxonomy (NCBI): domain Eukaryota; kingdom Viridiplantae; phylum Streptophyta; class Pinopsida; order Cupressales; family Taxaceae; genus Taxus; species Taxus chinensis. Next base: position 682,226,371 of record CM034153.1, on the reverse strand, counting down.
TGACTCAGATTCCTCTTCGGAGGATTCGGCAAGATTCACGAAGACCTCATGTCTTAGAAGATATGGAACTCCATTTGAGAATCACAATTCTCCCCCAGTGGCGGGGTGGGTTGGGTCAGATCATGGTGGAAAATAAATTCATTAAAGGGGGAGTCAAAGTTGAAATAACAAATATCTCAATGTTCAACATTTCACCACATCTAGATGAAAATACTGAATCCTAATATGGGCAAGTGATGGTTAGGATTGTCATGAATTAGAGGTTTTGTCTTAGAAAGGAATTTCTCTGGTCCTAAAATGAGATTACAATCACCATGATTGGGATCCCTTGGAGTAATCTATATGTTATATTGCAGTCATAGGCCCGTGTTGAACACATTTCTTCTTTATTCTCTTCAACAGTTTTTATGAAATTCTCGTTGTGACCCTTGTGGCCTTTTCGGTCTTTGTTTCACATTACAGGCTTCTTCTCTAATATGCTGTCATTACTTTATGTTTCCTTAAAGGCCTTTTGTACAAGGATGTTTGTCCTTTCAAAACCCCCACATCTAACCTGTACCAGGTAACAGACTTCGGAGAAGAGTGACTTGATGAAAAAAACTTAGGCACTGCAACCAAATAATTAGGTGATTTGAAAGATGGAATGTTATTGAAGACTTTGATGCAGCTTTGATTTTGAACATAGCCACTTTACAGATGTGGAGGTCAAGGTTACAGCTTAGACAAAGATAATAGAATCCACATGAGAATCTTATTACCGAGCTAAACCATCATGTGCAAAACAATATCAAGAACTTGACTAGGATCAAATGGAATGTGTTGCCAATAAGAATTATTCACAGAAAAGAGTCACATCTGTGAAAGGAGGAAAGCATAGATACACAGTTGCTCTTGAGAAGATTAGGAAGGTGGAATTTCATCCAATTTATGGACAGACCCTTGATAAAATGGTACCATAACAATAGTAGGAGGGGGGTAATGATGCAATTGGGATACCTGTCTTTCAATGCACAAACAGTTCACTTCGAGTGGAAGCAAGTTGATCAAGATAGTCCGTGGGTTGTTGGATCATTGGAGGTATGCATAAAAGTTGTAGAAGTAGAGTAGATAATGAAGTGATTGGATCTGAATGGCTTACAATATTTGAATGTGATCATGATCAATCAATGACTAGTGTATATTCAAAGCCATCATGTAAGGGATTTAACTACATTGACTGAACTATAGAAGGTCATCAACCTACATGGCGTGAAGCCATGGCCTACTAAGTAAGAAATTGTGCTGAAACATTGGGATGCTTGATAAAAATGATCAAACCATGGGAACAAAATTTCGACCCAACATTGATAGGTAAATTAATAGTGCCAATGCATGGACGCATAGAAGAATCATATGTATGGAAGAAATGTTCGATCTTGGGTTAACATACACCTTCTGAGGAAAGGACCAACTTTTTTACATGATTGATAAAGTCAACCCAAAGATTAAGCTTCTATCCATTATCCGATTATAGTTCCACTAAATACCCATTCTATAGATGCGAGCTATATATAGGGGAGGATCAGTATCATAAACAAAAATATGTTAGCGATATCATATGGAAAAACTCCAAGGTGTTGAGAGAATCCCCATTACATGAATATATGAATGAAACTATGTCTGGAAATGAGTAGTCAGAAACTTAAGATGCTTAAAAATTATGCCAATTGAGATCTTGAATGATTTTATCTCTCGGTAATCAGGGGGGGGGGGGGGGAAATCATAAATGGAGATATCCATGATGAGAGGAGCCATGAGGAATATTATCGCAATAAATTCCTAAATGAAGACCCAAGAGTTGGGTCTGAATGAGATGGGTTCACCAAATGATTTAACAAAAAATGATAATTAATGTTAAACCCTAGGATATTGTAGAGTCACATGTATGATAAATAAATGCCTAAAGTACAAAATTAACACAAGCCAACAAACAAAATGGAAATTTAAAACCCTAAGTGTAAGAGAGAGGAATAGGAAGACTTAACCCGATTTCACAATAAATCCCAAAGTGTTTCAGACTGGAAAAATGATGAGCAAGGAAGAGGAGACTGTTGTCACATCAACACTAAGAAAATTGTAGTAATTTTTAGAATGAGCTTGGACTATGGCGCTTAGGTTAGGTGTGAGGGGCACCTAGGCACTAGAGAGGCCTTTGTTGGGCATCTATGTGATTGGGAAAATGCTTGAAATTTGGTTTTTCTCATGTTGTAAGAGTGGTTGCTAACCTTCGTTGTTGGTTGCCTATATATTGCACACTATGGTCCACAAGAATTTTCATGTAACCTACAAAGACAAATGATATCATGAAAAACCCCAAAACACATCAAATCCTAAAAAGGATAAAGATGCAAATGGGGATTCAGACTGACCTTGGTGATCACCTGACTGAATGAACTTGCGACCAAGTGTTGCACTACATTTTAGACTCCATATAGTTCTTGTGTGTGTTTGTAGAAATCCATTCCCTAGTAAGCTCTTGTTCAATATGCACCTGATATCGAACGATAAACTAGATGTACTAATGTAAATAGATGTGTGGATGAAACAAATAAAACTTCCCCTCCTATGTGTGTATGCAGTAAATTAGTAGTCCCTTTTCCCTTGAATGAAGCTATATGGATGTCTTTTATGCTCTTATAATGCCTTTGGATGTAACCTTGGGTGATGATAGTGGATGCTTAAAGCTTGGTCCCTTATTTTAATCACATAAACATTGTATTTATATGATTCCCTTATTTGAATTTCTTAGTTGACAACTAAAAGGCCAACCCATAAGAAAACAAGATGCCCAAAAGATAAAAGAGGCCCAAAAGAGGTGAGTAAGATACAAAGAGGTCAGGGGTGCCTAGAGGGGACGAGGGTGCCTGGGCGTTGGCGTCCTGGCTGAGCGTTGGTGTCCATAGCCAAGAAAGATAAAGTAGTGAAGGTCAGACTGGGAAGTAGGGTGTAGAAGACTAGAAATATGACAAGAAGCAAAGCGAAAATGCCAAAGACAATAGTTAATTACTATTTTTCTCGCTTAGGAATCATATGAATGCAAGTATGTGATTAGGACCTAGAAAAGTACCCAAGTGCATGATTTTGTGTCTAGACTCATCCATCCAAGTCTCATAAATCATGACTCATTAAATCATTTGATTCACTTCGTTGACTTGGACCTCGTCCACCCAAGTCTCATAACTCAGGAGTTCTTCAATCCTTTGATTCACTCCATTTACTTGGACCTCGTCTACCCAAGCCTCATAAGTCAAGACCATTCATGTTTCATAAACATGGACCTCTCCCCTGGTGATTCCATTGCAAACCCTCATTCACAAAAGCTCAAAAAAATCAAAAAGCATAAAAAGTGAATAAAATCCATATCCAACCCCTCCTAAAAGCACTATTTGAAATGCGAAAGCGCAAAAGTAAGAATTTCTTTTTCACATGTTCTCTTTGCACCAGGGGAGGCGGTTCATACAAACAATATTAATCATTTCATCCATTGACAAATATCTTAATCATAACATTATCATATCTTCACACTCTTCACCTATATGACACAAATTAATCTTGTTTCTATTGGGCATTTTGGATCTTATCCCTGCTCTAGTTTCTATCATTCTAGATATTTTTACCTACGATTTTTTCTCAAAGCTTACTGGTGGCAAATCCTCCTTTCAAACACACTCTCTCTTACACATAAAACATTGACTTCTTTATCCAGACCTTTTGACTGTCCATCGCAATCTATGGTGTTGAACCCTTGCGTCTGACTAGTCATATGCATCTAAGATTTAGGGGCGAAACGTTCATTCCCAATAAACACAATATCAACATACAAGGAAAAATTAATCTAAACTACTATGTGTGTGTGTGTGTGTATCATTACACCTTTTTCCCTTCACAGTCTTTGGTGATGGGCCCATACTTCTTACTAGTAGTATGAGACTAGGAAAGGAGGTAGGTATCCTTACTCGCCTACATTTTTTCTTCGGTGTTGAACCCTTAACTCTTATAGGTGGTATGGGGCAAGATGTAGGGGTCATTTAAAAAAAATGAACAAAATAAAGCCTTCGAAAAATCAATAGTGCTTACTCATACACATCCCAACAAGTTGCTCATGTTAAGAGAGAACAATTTCTTCAACCGGATCCTGTCAATCAATGGGCCATCAATAGATCTAAGTCTAACCAAAACCTATAATGTGAAATCATCTTGGAATCGGTCAGGTAATCTTGACTAGAGATGAGTCATATTTTCCTAAATGGATCATTGTTACACCTTGTGTCTTGGCATCCTTCATCTTCGTTTTCATATCACTATTCTCCTAGTTCTCACATCCTTCTTGGCTCTTGGTGATGAGCCCTCACATCTTCCTAGTTGTGTGGAGTCATGAGTGAAGTAAAATATCCTATCACTATATCATCTGAATTCTACCAATGGATGCTTACAATTGTTTGAACATGAGTTCAAATGGTGCACCCTCTTACTGAGTCAAAAAAAACATTCAAATTGTTCAAAAATTCAAAAACATTGAAATATGTTTCAAAAACTCAAAAACATTAAAAGATGTTAAAAAAACTTAAAAACATTTAAATATGTTCAAAAACCAAAAACAATATAAAACTAGAAAAAACCAAAAATGGTATAAAATTGACAAAAAGAAAAACATTCAGAAAATGTTTGACAAAATCTCAACAACTGAATAACACAGTTCAACAAAATCGCCATTTGATGGCAATCCTACTGATCGTTCCATATCATCTTTTGATAATCATTTTTTCTTTCCCATGGTGTATATCTATGCTTGAGGCAAAACAATCAATTACCCTTTCGTAATATAACTTTTTTTAGGGCACACTTGGATTTCAATTTAATCCAATATAAATCAAACTACAACAGGATCCGATAAGAGTGTTTTTAGAGTATCTAATATCACTCTGCTCTTCTGCCCGATCCAATCCTCTTGTGATCTAAGCTATCTCTTGGTTAGAGTATCTAATATCAGTCTGCTCTTCTGCCCAATCCAATCCTCTTGCGATCTAAGCTATCTCTTGGGGGCAATCATATCTATCTAATTATTCAATGTGGAATACATTAGGAGTGTCATTAGACGTCGTTATTGCAAATTGTGTTGTTTTGTTGCGGTTTCTCAACATTATGATGATACTTTTACTTTTTTTTAGTTTGTTATTTTGTTGCACTTTGTTATTGTAGACCAATTATAGAAAATTTATTAGCATCTTAGTTCACATATAACTTTGGTGTAGTTAATTCCTGTTCATATTGGGTTTGTTTGACATGCTTGTTTTTTGTTTTTAGACTGATTGCACGTACTGTGTTTTCATCATGGTTTATTAAATAAGCCATGGTGTGCTTTTATTTTGCTATATAAGTAGGTTTGTTTACATTTCTTTGTATTTTTATTGATTGTAGGTATGTCGTTCCTCTTCTTTTCATCAAATTCTTTCTAAAAATTTGCAAAAAATCCAAAAAATCATATAAATTCAAAAACATTGCAAAAAATATAAAAATCCAAACAAAAATTCAAATATTCACAAAATTCTAATTTTTTTGAAAACACATGAAAATATTTCAAGAACTCAACACAACCTTGATAAAATCAAACTTTTAACTATTACCCTAGTGATCCTTCCAATTTTACAACTATCACGATACATCATCTTCCCTTTGCATGTTAATAACTCTGCTTGGGACAAGTCAAATCAATTATTTTTCCTTCCCGATATAACTTCTCTTGGGGCAATTTAGGCTCTCATTTTCCCTCTCCTGCAATTCAAAATTCTATTGCTTTGGGGCAATGATCCTTTTAACTCTCAAATCAATTTTCAATGTGTCCCATAAGAGTATCTTTAGGAGTATCTAAGATCACTGCGCTCTTTAGTTTGATCCTATCCTCATGCATTTCATAATTTTAGTGCTTGGGGACATTCACATTTGCTTAATAACCATTGTGGCATGTATTAAGGGCATAGTTAATTGTCTTCTCTTCGAAGTTGTGTTGCATTTTTGATATTTTCTTTTTGGACTAATAACACGTAATTTTGTTATCATCTTGGTTTCTTCATAACCATGGTGCATAATTTTACGGTGTGTATTGGGTTTGTTTTCCTTTCTTATCTTTTATTTTCTATGTGTGTGTGTTTGTCTACACACATAATGGGTTACCCATCACAATTCTTTCATAATCATGGTGACAACTCTATTGTGCAACAAAAAAACAAGGTTGCTCTAAATTTCACTCTCTAAATGATACTCATGCTACGAGCACAATCCCTCCCATCCTTGTTCAAATTCACTTTATTCTTCCTATCAATCGGTTGTCCACCACTTTATTATGTCACCCATTTGCTTGAGGGGGCATTCCCTTATCATCCACACTTGATGGGGCATCTAAATGCTTCATCGAGGAAAATCTAAACATCTACCTTATTTCCTTGCCATCCACTCATTGACTTACATGTTTCTACTATCTTTAAAATGTTATTACTTCATAAGAACACTTTAAAGAGGGTCAAATGTAGACACCCCAAAATTACTTACCTATTTCCAGCTTGTCCTCAGTTATTCACATCCCTTAGAATTGATTAATCAAAATAAATTAATTCATACACATTCTATCACACCCTTTGGAATTGATTAAATTAATTCTTAACACACTCTTACTAACTTAATCAAACATTTATTAAACAAATGGTTAAGTATTCTTCTCACACTTTATAACTATTAAATTAGTTATTAAATTGGAAAATAAATCTAATTTCCTACTTGGACTCCACTTCATTGTCCTAGTCAACTCCACCTCCACTTCACTTCTAGTATCCTACAAAGGTGGGGGCAATAAAATTGCACACACAACCACCTTCCAGGATGTAACTTTTTCCAAAATAAATTCATTATTGCCCCTCATGGATATTTAATCCATTCGAACTGGTTTGACTTCCTCACGTGTTATTTTTAACATTTGTATTGATAACTTCATCAACCACTTTCAACCACTACTTGACCTATATAAAAAGTAGGACTTATCCTTTGTAAACCCTCTAAGATTAGTTTCACTCTTTGATTGAAGCAGCAAAACTCTGCCAAATTTTCCATCTAATATATGCATATTGGAAGATTTTATGAGTCCATTTTTGTGTTCGTAACATTGCAATCCCTCATTTTGGAGGTTAATTCAAGAGCACCCACAGTCCATTTTTCACAAGGTTCCACAAGTTTGAACACTTCCACAACCTTATATGATGTTTGAAAGAGAAAAAAAGAGGAGAAGTTTTTTGCTTGTTTTCTCGTCTTTCCATTTATACCTAGTTTTTTTTGCTCATGCTCCTTAAGGAAGGATTAGCTCCATAATCTCCCAATATGAGAAATCCACTTCGAGGGGGACACCTCCAATATACCTCTACCACGTAGAAGGCTACACTCATGCATCACATGACATTATCTCTCTCATAATGATACTTGTATCCTTTATATAGACTTACATTACTCTTAATGGATGGATAACACCTACTCCCAATGTAGGCCAACTCATTACCCAATATAACTAATTATTATGTGACTCCATATATTATAAATACATAACTATCTAAGGGGGATGCATGCCACATACAAACATCTATATCAACCCATATATATTATAATATCATATCCCAAGGTACATGACATACTCCTTATGTGGAAATGATAGAGAAACCTATACTCACCCTATTTGTTCCAACCCTTATTAATCCGATGATAAAAACTCGTATACTATCACCTCTTCAACACAATCCTTGATTGAAATCACACAAATCTAAGTGAAAGGCTTATCCTCAAGAATTGCAATTGAATTAACTTGTCTTCTAGTCTAAGAGTAAAGAAACACAATCCCTTATTTTACATAATACTTCGTCGAGGCATTTTTTTCCTCTAGTACTCCATTGTACACCTTTACCCATATCAGGACATTTTGCTACTATAAAACACGATCACATATACGATCATCACACACAATCAAAAAAATTCCTTGATCCTTCTCATCTATATGACTTGGTCATTAGACAACACACTTTCAAACATTCTCAATACTGTAAAATATAGTTTTTTTTCAAAATTACAAAAAAAAAAATATTGTAATAATACAAAATCTAGACTCGAGCATAGTAACAAGTACTAGTTCCTGTTTTCATATGTTATTTATCACATGATTTGATAGATATCATATTTTATTTTCTATACAGACAAGCATATATTGAGGTATATGAGCACAGTGCAAGATGCAAAAAACTTTACATGATTACAAATATAGGACTTGCCCTTTGCTTAATGGCTCTATTCATCTGGGGGTATCTGCTACACTATCATGTGATTTTGTTCTATATATTAAAAACTTTTTATTTCTACTTCACATGCCTATTTATGTTCATAATATACATTATGATATATGTTGTTATCAGGGTATTTAGGACTAACACATGTGGACTTTACAAAACTAGTATATCCCATTTTATGCACCTATTCGCTATTATCTATATTTTTTACACATTGGATGAATTATTGCTTGTTTTGTATATATGGCCCTTATCCTATCATGTGTGTGTGTGACATTTTGGTTTCCCTTTCTTGTAGACTTAGTAGCCTTTGTTTATATGCCCCTTGTCTTATTATGTGTGTGAGATAATTTTTTGTCCCTTGTATGTGGCTATTTGACCTTTCTATGTGACATTGTCCTTGGATTTGTGTGTGAGTTTGTATACTTGTATGATTGTCATGCTCTCTACTCTTTATATGTCATGATTTATATAATGTATTCTCTATTTGGGCCAATTCTATGATGTTTCCATCTACATTCACCTTTTATACATTCCAACAATGATTATCTCTTATATCTAACATTGACACACTTCAATTATTTTGAGATGATCGATATATATTCCATCTGATCACCTTAAAAGAGGGGTAATTCATTGGGGTTATCAAATAAATATCAATGCAAAACAAATAGACAAACAAGATTGCATGGTATAAGAAAACAAGGACATGTTACAACAACAAAAATACACGATTATACACAATAACAAACACAATTTCTATATCGGAAAAATGGCATGCACTTGGATAAAGTTGTGGTATGGTAGCATCCTAATTTTTATGGTTCTCTCTAGCTTAATTTCAAAATTCAAAAATACCAATTACAAGGAAAATTCAGATTTTACAGTGGCAAGCAAGAGATCACTTGTATGGTTACAAATTACACAACAAATTCACTATATTTCATGGTAAATGTAGGGGCATGATAAATTTTATTACAGATTCATTTCATTAAATGGAAAAAATTTAAGGGGCACCATCACTATGGCAATTGTAGGTTACAAATTAATTAGTTTACATATTGTTATTTTTGTTTCAAGTATTACTATTTTAAGAAGTTCAAGAATTGCAAACCTATATTTGTTTATAATGGTGTGGTTTATAAATGACACATTAGATTCTAGAGATACCCACATCCTACAACATTACATTTAGTGGGCCCATGCGGTTCCACTTTTCCTTAAGTTCTCAACTTGTTGTGCCCTAAGACTCGTGGTTTACTTTGTATTTTTATCTAAATGGGTTGGGGTTTTACATCCCCTAGCTCTCTATTGAAATTATGATTGAGAAAGGTATGCCTCAACCTTCTTTTGATTAGGGATTTGATCACCCCCAATCCTCTGTTGTTATTGTTATAATCTCCCCCTCTACATGCCTTAACAAGGTGGCACAATATTCTACATTTGTAGGGTATAGTTGGTTCTATAGACAAAAGTGTACTCTTTCCTTGTGCCTCTCTATCTATTTTACACATTTCAAATTCAATTTCTATATTATTCAGAGTTAAGTTTCAATATTCATTATATATACATTGACTACACCATTCAAGCATTCAAACAATTGAGAAAATACAAAGTGTGTTTAAACACTAAGATACATTTTTAATTTAAGCTAGGAAATTTCATTTAGTATCTTGGTGGGGTGGAGGTTGGAAGGGAAAACATAGACATCTAAATTTGGTAATCAGGTTCTTGATAATACTAATTTGGCTTATATCCCTTAATAACAACTTGCACACACAAACGTAATTTAAACACACTATCTTACTCCCTTCTAAAGCTTTTAAATACATCCTTTTCTCTCACTCTGATGCTTGAAAACCTACATGACTAATCTCAATGCTTATAAACTTCCTGGATTTCCTATCTTACTTCTCAAAATATTCATTTGTTGCATTCTTCATCCCTGGATACTATCATCCAAATTTTGACAAAACTGTCAAATAATTAAATCCTTCAAAAGGAAAGAATCATATTATCTTATGTTTATATTATTTCCCCTCATATGCATCCTTAATATGAAATCATAAAGACACACTCATTTACTCACCTAACATTCTCAAGGAAATACTTATGAAGTCTTATACAAAGTTGCCATAATCTTCCCTAAATTAAGAGAAAACATTAGGAGCAATCTTTATACAAGTTTTAGGTACTCTAAACCAAGTTAAGAATAGACCATGCCAAGTCAATAACATCTCAAAGTCAATTCAAGAACTATCAAACACCTACACACCAAAGGGCACTTCAAGGGGTATTGATCTAAAAAATATCTATCTACAAACACTTTATTTTTGTTCTCTACTTCGACACTCATGAAGGGTACATTATAAAGTATATCTAGTTATGTTTTCTCAAGTGTTGAGACACAAGAAAACATGGGGGGAACACTCTGAATTTGTATTAAGTCTTACACAAAATATTATGAAAACTACATGAAGTCTCAGCCCCTCATTTAGGCAATGTAGTGCAACTCTTCATAAGATTGAATTAGAGGGTTGGCCACAAAGGAAAATTCAACTCCTCCATGCACCACTTTTAGAATTCTAATATTTACTTGAGTGCTAGTGTAGGAAACTAGGGTTTTGATCATTATAGGTGCATGTGTTGGGATTCTGGAAGAAGCAAAAGTGCACAAAGTATTTATAAACAAATATGAAGTAACCCATATTGATAGAGCAGTGTCGATTAGTACTAAACATGATAAAAGTGCCACATGCTAGTGTCCAAATGCAACATTGGTGTCTAGTGAGTTTTTGGGGCTCATTTTACGAGATGAAGTAAATTTTTCCATGTCACAACTTGTTTGTCCTACTTTAAGATCTAAAATGCTTTGTGAAACATCATAAAAGCTAAGTGAATTCATCCTTCTGTACTTTATTGTATTTAACATGTGCCGTAATTGAATGCAACTTCTTTACAACATTTAACATGTAATCTTAAATGTGATGTTGCACATTATTTAATCAAAATTTAATCCCAATTAGAATGTACCAATAATTCTAATTTAGGGTAAATCCGGATTTTATTTTTTATTTTTGAAGCCATAAAGGAGGAGAGGGGAAGGTCGAGCAAGCAAACATACTCATCCCATAACCAATCAACCATTATTTTAGTAATAGGAATCACTTCCATTACAACGTGTTGGTGAGAAACTTTGTCAATTGGGAAAATTAGGTGTCTCCACGAACGTTCACAGGGCTACGCCCCTCAGCATTTAATGGTGCAAATCCCATTATTGAATGATAACTAATGTAATCCTAACCTAAATTTTGTGGGTTCGCCAAATAGGATCGGGGATCACACAAGGACACTCCATTGAACTTATGGCAAAGTGCTTGTACGAGAGTACAAGGGAGGAAATTACAGTGATGAGAGGTGAAGGAGGCAAATTAGCGAAAGGAAGATTATTGTCATGAGTAGAAAAATTACAGATTTCACACCCAGTAACTCAGAGTAGTTCAAAATTCAATATAGAATGAGAGCAACAATTAAGCTATCTAGTGAGAAGAATAAAACTTCAGACACCAAAGTTCTTGGATTCATTCTATCAACAGATACAAAGCTCTTTTGGGATCACTATGCTTGCAAAGTGCATAAGAGAGAAATAGTAGAGGGATACAATGAGAAAGGGATATGGAAGAAAAGTATCCTTTATTTCATGTGTAGTGATGAGTACAAAGCTTCAATCAAGCATATCAACAATTCAAAATTGCTGCAAAAAGATACTAACTTCCAAAGATCCTTTGGAATGAAGAGGTCGTCCCAATTTATAACAATGTGAATTGATTCTTCGCCTACCCTCCACATGACTCTTCATGTAGTCTCATTCAACTCGTGACTTTTCACCTTCATAGGAAGTGAGAAATAAGTTCTCTCTTTTATAAATTAAAGGGAATTTTACAATGTAACTTTATGAAGTCCCTTAAGTGAATGAGACAAAACACAATGATTATGCCCAACGAAGAATTAGAAAATGGGATTAAAGGAAGAGGGAGGAAGAGAGAAGAAGGGAGAGTTTTTCATATCTGATGAATAATCTCCCTACGATGACGAACCAAAAAAAATCATGCCTCCGGATGATGGGTCTCTAGAGTGGGTTTCTGTACTCCTTGAATATCTTTAGTGAATTAAGCCATTACAGTTGTCAACTTATCTTCTCACTAGAATGTGAACACATGTAGCCCAACACCTAGGTCCATGTCTCAGGGACATCACTGATTTTCTTATCCATATTTCACCCCCGTGCCAAGCCATTGGATTGACCATGATCCCGCATTACAGAAAATGCAGTCAAAATGCGGACTTTTGATACTGGCCACAAACTTGGCTAAATTGTTTTCAGGTGTAAGCGGAGAGATGTCACCTGTCAGTATGGCATTGTCTTAACTAGCTCCTGGAATGACATGATGAGCTCTTCTAGATGATGAGCTCCTCATTGTTGAGTGTCCCAGGGGAAAGCGGACCGAAATTTTAAACATAGTGGTAGACCTCATTCCATATTTTAGAAACCTGATACTCGTGAGAGTCAAAGTCAGCATCTGGGCCCGAGTCAAAGCCAAATGGGAATCGGAAGAAAGGGGCAAAAGATAAATTGCGGACCTGTAGGCCCGATTTTTGTTCCAATTTGGCTGCCACATGTCCCATATCAAAAGGGGACCCATTTTTCAAGTTGTTTTCCCGCCCTCCTATACGGACCTGATAGAAATTTCGGAGGGGCATATCTTTCGACTCAGGACTTGAAATATTGCAAATATGATGATGTTGGAAAGATCTCGGCCTCACCCATGCCATGGGGTCTGAAAATTTAATTTTGAGGAGGTTAGGTGAAGAGAAATGGAGGAAATGTCTTCGGGATTTTAATGAAGGATCTTCTTGCCTCAACACGCAGATCATATTTGATCTGTTTCTTCATTTCCTCTTCCTTCAAGGTGCCAAACCAAGGATTGATGTAGTAAATATGGATTTGGGGAGAGATTTCATCAGAGGCATTAACAGCAGTGGTTGAACTTCAACTTGATTTTCCCACTTCTCTCTCTTTTCTTCTTTCAGGTTAAATCTATAAATACGGGGGCAAGGTTCATTGTAAAGGGTTGGACATTCTTTGTTTTGTAGGCTCCCTTCTCCTTCTAGCAAAGGGATATGTGGGGTTCAGGCCTTCTATCAAAATTACATTACATTTCTACCTCTTAGCTACTTTGTAATGGATTGTATCAATCTATAAAGCAATAAAACATGTTTGTGATCGATTTTAGATCCTCTCTTGTCTCTTTTGCTTTCATCTAGTCTCCCATTATATATTTGGATATCTGTGCTTGTTTATTGTATGAATTTTTTTGGTTTGTGTCTATTAGCAAAATAAGTGTTCATCATTCCTTTGGTGCATCACCTCGTAGTTTAGCTCTGTTTTAATTTTTGTATTCCTTCTATCCCTATCTCCTTGGTAAAGTTTAGATTAGGATTAAGAACGGACCCTCTGCAAGTTTCTACGTATGCACCTAAACATAGGAATACGGAACCAACCTTCAATTTGGGTATCTTATCTTTTTAGTAGTCGACAATTTTGGGGTTAATTACGAAATTCAAGCAAGGGATTCATATAAATATAAAGTTATGTGATCATAATAAAGGACAAAGCACTAAGTATTAGCTATCACCACCTGAGGTAGCATTTAAAGGCATTATCAAGAGCATTCATGCATCCATCTAACATCCACACAAGGGCAAGAGACTACATTTTTCTACATACAACTCATAGGAGGGAGAAGTTCACTTGCCTCTTTCATGCACACAGATATTGGAAAGAAATAGTGAGTTACATCTTAGTTGGAAAATTTATCTACCTATCAAGTGCGATGGGGTGCACATAGAGTGCAAATTAGGGTACGAAATTCGAAATACATGATTCACATATAGAACTTTACTTTAGGCATGAGATGTAGTACAATAACACTCAATCGTAAGTTCACTTATTTGATAGTTGAGGACAGTCTAGACCCCTCGTTTACATTACTTTATTTTTGGAAACCCTTAAATGGATGCAAACCCACTGAGGGTTTTATGCAGGCAAGCTGGATTTATTTGTACCAATTATCAAATTATACATCGGCGATTTCAAACTTGTGTGAGCACCTACTAGTGACAATGTAGCGAAGCTCCAGTGAACATCTCACGACCCAGAAAAAAATGGTGATCACTCTTTTGACATCCCTAAGTTAAACAACAGGCTCCTTGATATCTAAATTATCTCAGGTCACTCTTATCTCACTTCTTCATACTCCTTCACTAGTCTTCATACATCATCAACTCTCTATGGGTTCCAATAGACAACACTATTTCCACGCATAATTTACGTTTTATCTGAGCTTTCATGATGGCAATTTCTCATACACCTTTGGATTATTCTTTAGTTTAGTCAGTTTTTTATTTTACCTTCGAGATCATTGTGGAATGTACCAGATTCCATGAGCATACAAAATTTTTATGCATACCTCGTTTGCATTTATATATTTAAATCTATTACATTGCTACACATTTAACCATTTCATTGTCAATACTCTTCTTGTACTTAATATGCACAACTAGGTGCAAGTTATAGCTAAGCACATTTTTGCAACTTCGATGAATGCATAAACTTATGAAATAAAATATTTCCATAAATTCAAGATTCTTAAGTCATACAATAAGTCTTACACAACTAACAACATATTGGATTATCTGATCATATCACTGAAGCTTCAGAGAAGTTGTTCTTTAAATCTTATTCACAATGCTTTTAATTCAACAGTCATGGAGGGTAAGTATACTAGTCATGAATACAGGGAAAAAACCATGAGCTACTAAGTTTTTTGGCACACTATTAAGCATTTCTTGAATCCATAGAGAATAATTATCCCTATATCATCTTACAAAAACTGTAGGTTAATTATGCATTACTTGCATGTTCTTGTCATGTAGCACAACTCTAGAGTAGAGTATTGGGAAGTCCTGAATATTGTGAGTACAATGAGAAAATTGGATGCTTATACGTTGATAAATTTCATTCACATGTGAAACTATTCATGACTTTGGAGACACCTTTTGAGAGGGCTATGAATCTTTTACCAACTCACTAAGTTCATATCTTGTTTTATCTCACTGGAAACTAAATAAACTCAAATCTTGATTTCCAAAAATCACTCAAGAAGGAGTTTTAGGTGCTTTTTAAGGCCTAATTTGAATGATTTGATACAAATGATGACATGTGGGGATTTTTACCCCTTTTGATTCCAAATAAGCATTATTAGATATACACAATGGAACCCTAATATAATTTCAAATACTCTGTTACATGTGTTATGCGGTAGATAATCTCATCTTGCTCCATGAACACAAATTTAATAGTCCTTCTTGATTGACCTAATATGGAAATGGATGAATTCCTTTAATTTTTGATATGAAACTCATCTTGAAACCTTGAGATAGATGATTAGCTCAAACAGGTAGAATTTAGATTATTTCCCTGAAATGGATCCTACCATAGCTATTTGTACCAATGCTTCCAATAGTAAGTTGCAACTACACTCTTTTTAGCTAATGGGATCCATAGAGTTGCTATTTTGGGAAAGGCTTGTACTTTTTGTGATCAGAATCAGTTTGAAATGGTTCGTATAACATGCTAGAAAGAAATTCTACTAGATGTTTTATGACCATTCTGAAGAACTTTCTATTTTTAGAATGTTCCACTTTTTGATTTTTTGTCTTTTTTGGGCCTTTTTACTGAGCTGAATTCCCTAGTTTTCCATTTTAAACATGATTTTAATCGAGTTTGTTACCACTGCAGGATTTTGTCATTTTGGGAAATTTTCTATTTATAGTAAGTGTGGACAGAGGCACTTACTATTTTTATAATATGGTCATCCATTTTTCCTCGGTTTGGCTGAAAAATCAACTTAGGGTCTGAATGGATTTTCTCTCTTGGATGATTGTGTATCAAATTTTTGGCTCACCATTGCCTTCCAATTCCACCTGGAAAATGAAGAAGAATTAAATTCTAAGGAAAATTTAGTGGTGTTTTTTCTGCCATCTAAATAATGGGGACAAGATTTAGGTAATTTTCTATTTGATTTCAGCTTTAAGGTTCCATCGGAGGAACAAGATGTGGCCAAAATCTTTAGCAGCTACCCAGTTACTTAGTTTGTGAGATACGAAGTTTTCAAGGTTTTTCATGGCTATGGAAGTCCTTCTGTGCTTAAAACGGACACGGTGGCAGCTGAAAAAATCCCAATTTTGTGATTTTATTCATAGTCATGAACTTGTACCAATGGATGTGACCAATGAAGGAATGTGGAGGAACGATGCATTTTTGCAAGGAGAGTCTCTGTGAATTCTTCTAACAGTGAGGTTCCTAAAGGCAATACATGGCAAGAAGAAACACGACAATTAGAGTTTTTGCAAAAATTGATATTTTAAAACTCTCATTTGGCTTGGCACAATTTTCATGTCCTAAATTTTGCCATACATGTTTTTGGGACATTTTGGTGCACAAAAATGAGCCTCACCCTCAGTTGTACACAATGGCATCCCATGATTGGTCGGTGAGGAGAGAGAGAAAAAACAGCGGAAAACACCCATAGGGCTTGAAAACCGGGTCATATGGGGGACCAAACTTGAGGTGACATGGACTTCGGTGAATTTTTGTATCACCAAACAGTCTCCAAACAGACCTGGGACATCATAGTGCACAAAAATGTTTCTCACCTGGGCTTGACTAAGTGGCATAATGGGATTCTCAAGATGGCACAGGAGCTAAGGAATGGTACACGGGGGCTTAACTGGCTTGTTTGAGCTCATCGGAGGTCACATGAAGGTCCCTGGAGATTCTAAATATAGTGCTGGGCACATTTTTTTGTCCCTTTTTTCCCAATCATATGGGACCATTTTAATGACAATAAATTGTGCACTCAACCTGGGAGTGACACGTGTCCACCCAAAAAATTGACTGAGTTCTTAAGTGTACCTTGGAGGGAACTCAAGTTGTCTAAAGGCATAACGTATAGACATCCTTCAGAGGTATTTTGATGAAGCATGTCTGTGTACAAGATTTTGAACTCAGAGATATGCATTTTTAGAATCATTCCATATCTCAAATCCATGATGCGGATCTAAATCTATGAGACAAGTTCTCTACAACTAATACAAAGCACATTCTTACTCGGGATTGCTAGGGTGTGAGATTCAGGGATAATTTTAGCGGTGAATATTCGTAATATGGTGAAAATTTCATTTTAGGAAAATTTGAAAAGGTGATTTTTTCGGAGCGGGTCGGTGTCCTGTTCGCCTAAAATATACAGTATATTTTTTTTTGGGGTCGGATTCGCCTTCATTTGAAAACATCTCCTATAAAAACCTAGGTGATTCGCCGGGTAGTATACCTCAAGTAGCTTACCAAATTACCAATACCGTGAAGTTTGAACTCGCATACTCTTAAGCACCAGAGATTGCTGTTAGCCTGTTAGGGTTAGTTGTTGACGCGCGACAAGGGCAGTATATTGACAGATGCGACAAGAGTGTATTGCAGATGTACTGACGCGCAACAAGGAGATAGGTTGTGACGTGCGACAAAAGCTGTAGAGAGTTGACGCGCGACAAGGGCGACAGTTGACTACGTTGCGACAGTGACCTCAGATAGTGGATGCCTTCAGAGACATGTGACAGTGTCAGTTGACACCTTGCTGACGCCTTGACAGTTGACGCGCAATAGGTAGTCACTACTTGGTTCTTTTGCTGACGCAGGACTCTCTTCAGAATAATGGAAGGTGCTAGTTCTAAGAATGCGAAGACCCTAAAAGTAACTAAGAAATCTCAGAAATCACTCTTCAAGTATTTTGGAAACTCTGCGGATATAGATATTGAAAATACCAACCATATAGATGCAACCACAAAGAATTAGAATACTGACTGTGTGGAAGGTATTATTGAGGTGGACATGCATTCTGCATAGTATCAAAGTCAAACAAATGACACCTACGATAATATGCCAGATCTTGAAGATATTGTTCCTATTGGGGTGCAACCAGAAGTGCATCAAGATATCACACATACAAATACTCAGCAAAATGGAACACATAAATCAAATTCAAATTCCGGTCCAAGAAAGAGGAAACCAGGTGATTGTGATATTGCTCAAAATTCTACTCAAAAAAGTAAAACATTGAAAACGAACAAGAATATGTGGACCATTGGCAAGACATACAAGTTTGATTGGGCAGCTAAATTTCCGTTTATCGAACCTGTACAATCATCTAATTCTGAAGAGATCCCATCTGAATGTACATGTACAATATGTACGTGGAAATTGGGAAAGCAACAAAAAATGCAAATGAAGCTAGACACTATAGAAAAACATTGTGGAAAACAATATTTGACTGTAACAGGGGCGGATGGCCAGAAAATCAAAACACATAGGTGGAAAAATAAAAAAGAATGCATGCATGTTAGATACGCATAGCGGAATATGAGGCAGAGCAGAAAAAACACAGACATCTCTTGGAAAAGGGAGGAACGATCACATCGCATATTGGTAAGATGAAACAAACAAATCTACATGCAAAACTCATACAATTCTCTACTCTATTTCACATACTAAAAAAAGGAAGACTGATTTCAGATTTCCTCGATTTCAAAGTTTTGTATCAATATAATGGAATGCTGAACGTACCTCAGTCTCATTGGTCTGAAAGTAGTGGATGGGAAATGGCAAAATGCCTTTCGATGATAGAGAAGGAAGATTTGAAAGAGAATGTAAAAAAATCAAAGTTTATCTCTCTTTCAATTGATGAAGTGACAGCAGTCGACAACACTGCATGGGTATGTATCCATGTCTATACTTTAGAAAATCATATAAGGACACCTCATCTGTTGGGTGTTATGAAAATGGTTGAAAACCGCAATGCTGAAAACCTACATAAAATAGTTGTTTCTCATTTGAAAGATATTGCTGGAATGATTGATTATGAAATTGCTACGAAGTTGGTATGCGTTGGAGCAGATGGTGCATCTGTCATGCAGGGTCACTGAACAGGATTGTGTGTTAGATTACAAACAACAGTGGCCCCATATATGCTACCAATTCACTATATGGCTCACAAAATGAATTTAGCATATAAAATGGTAAGCAACCACAAAAATGTTGCTAAATTAGAAGACCTTATAAGAGAACTTCATGCCTATATGTCAAGTAGCCCAAAGCGATTTCTTGAGTTCCAAAAATTTGCAATTGGAATTACAGATGGCAAAAAACTTCTAAAAGATGTTGAGACTAGATGGATCTCCTTGTATGAACCTGCATGCAGAGTTCATGAGGAGTATCCTTCGTTGGTTGGTTTTATGCACAAATACCGTCATGAAGTTGATAGGGCAAGGGACTTGTTGTTCCGTTTAACTGATTTGGAGACATTGCTTACATTGGTTGGTATTCTTCCAATGTTACAAGTAGATCAATACACTGATGAAGCATTCACAGGGAAGATTAATCTATATTTTGGATTTTATACGGATGAGAAAAATGGTATGTCAAAGTCTTGATATCTTGTACTGTTCCCAAGATAGTTTTGATACACCTATTTTTGAGAATTGGAAAGCTTTATTAGATCTTAAAAATCACAGTAACTATTTGAGATTTAATATCCACGATCACCTCTGCATCATTGTTAATGGGAGGGACATACCACTGCACATTGTGAAAAAACGTCAAGATATTACAGGATCAAAACAAGAAGATGTTCCTGTGACACGTAATCTCTTTGAGTCTGTTATAGTTGAAACAAGAATAAAGCTTAAGAAAATTTCAGAATCCTTATCATTAGAAATTAGAGAACATTTCTCCAAAGATAAAATTCTTGAAGCCATGGGTGTGATGAATCCTAATTTTTGGAATACTGAAGGTGGTCGTGCTGACTTTGTAAGAAAGCATTTCCATAAATCCATGGGTTCAATAATGGAACATTTCGCAAAGACTTCAGAGTTCAAGGGAATGGAAATCAAAGGTATACTGAATGTTGATTTATTAAAATTTCAATCAACAAATTTTGCAACAACAATGAGGAACCAATATAAAAATTTAGACGAACCTTCTGAAAGTGGTGCTATTACAAGGCTGTGGCGAGGAATCTATCAAAGTTCTATCTTACAAGAAGATATCAGTGAATATTTCAGATTATATGAGTTATGCCAAATAATGATTTTGGGGTCTGTGGAGGACGAAAGGGTTTTCAGTGCACTATCATTTATAAAATCAAAACTGAGAAACAGGTTGGATAAAAATCTGGAAAGTTGCATGAGGTGTTATGTTTCTCGATACTCCATCAAAACCTTTCCGTTCAACAGAGCAATTGTGCATTGGAATTCCCTTTGCGAAAGAAGAGGTGTGGATAATACAGCTATAAGTACAATTGTTCCCAACATTGAGAGTGGAATTGGGATTGTTTCGCATCATAACAC
Organism: Taxus chinensis; assembly: GCA_019776745.2. NCBI lineage: Eukaryota > Viridiplantae > Streptophyta > Pinopsida > Cupressales > Taxaceae > Taxus > Taxus chinensis. The sequence continues at coordinate 682,205,498 of CM034153.1, read as the reverse complement.
TCTACAGAAGAGAACATCGAGTTTGAAGAAGCTATTGATAATGGATTGTTTCAACTTTAAATAGGTATCTTCTTTACCTTAATCTTATTGTTTGTCACTTAACATTTTTTTTAGCTCTTGTTATCATTAAAGATGTTACAGGTCTATATATTTAAATTTATTTAACTACGATCTTTTTTTTTTTTTAAACATGGGTTGACATCCATCCGAGGAAGCTGGTACTTCTCAGGACTGACAATGTTAGGCAACTCACCCATCTATCTACTAATCCATTTCTCATGTTGAGTTTTCTTAAAACAAAGATCTAGCACATTACCAGTGATGATTTCATAGCAATCTAATACACTAGAGGTAAGTTAAACCCTATCATATCATCTTTCTTGATTTCTTACAATTATGTTTAATTTATTTTTTATATTTGCAAAATGCTTTGATATATTTTTTTAACTATGGGATAAAATGACACAATTGAATTTTACAGAGGAAGATATTTCTATACTATACAATTCATAATCCACGATACATTATACAATTTATAACATACGTCCACATAAAATTCATCATCATCCATATATATCATATCATCACCATATCATTATCATAATCGTGAGTCCTGACACTAAAATTATTATTAAAACAATTATTTATCTAATTTAAATTTATTAAAACAATTCCATTTTTTAAAAACAATTCATAATCATATCATTACAAGTATAGAGAAGAAGAATTATCTTAAAACAAGTTTAAATGTCTAGAGAAGAAGAATTATCGTGCTTGAAGCTAAATCTACGTCCACATTAAATTGATCACCATCCATATATATCATATCATTATCATCATTCATCATCATCTATCATCATTCCATGTTTTTAAAACAATTATCATCATTCATCATCATCTATATCCATCTATATCATTCATCATCTACGTCCACATATAATTCATGATAATCCAAGTAAACAAGAAACATACGTCATCATGATTCATCCCTATCTAATGCAATCACCATTAAGAGTAAACCAAAAAGCATAAACTCCATATACAATCTAAAAATTCTATCAAATCCATATGCAATCAAAATTAAAGATTACATAGTATTTCAAATTTTAAAAGGCTATCAAATCCATATAATTAAATTCAAATACCATGACCACAACCTTCAATGTTACAAATTTTCAAATATAGACTCAATATTTAAAGTTTCCACACTCAATAATAAAAGTTTATACCCTCTTTTTCTGTATCTATTTCAACTCCTGTGTTCCTTTCCCCAATGGTTTCTTCCCCTTGTGGATGTACCCCTTTCCCCAACAGCAGAAATAACCCCAGAACTTATAAGATCTTTCGTAGCATTGTCTAGATTTTTTAAAATTCTTTCTTCTTGCTTTGTCGCACCTCCATGGGACAGCAAATTTGGATCAATTGTTTCCTGAGCTTTGAATAATATTTCAGGGTCGAAGCCATGCTCTTTAATTATCCGCTTTAGTGTATTGTTTTGTTTGTTAACCAAAACAATATTTTCCTTCAAATTCTTCGTTGCGGATAAACTGTTCTTCGTTGTTTCCAAGTGAACTTGGAATACCATTGCTTGACTATTCAAATTTTCATATTTCAACTGCACAAAAAGAGTAATTTCAATTCAACATATTACTAAAAAATGAAAAAAATTAATTAACAAGAATGATTGTTTGAAAGTGATAGTACTTACAACCGCTCTATCTCTCTCGGCATTTGTAATTGCTACCAGATCCTTGTCCTTAGACCATTTGTTAAAATATGGCTGGGCCTCAGCACTAATATTTTCCAATTTGTTTAATGTCTTATCCAAAATGTCGTCTTTATAGTTGTTATTATACATGACAATCCCACTTCTTACTTGGGTAAGTAAGGAATCCATCTTCACAGGCTGATTCTGGACTGCAGCGTATAAACTATCTCTTTGTCAATAATTTTCAAAACGGCTAATAATCTCATTGATAAGAAATTTAGCCCTTCTCTCCCATTCTATGAGCTGATTGATATGAGGTAGAATAAACTCACTGACATGGGATTGACAATCATAACCAATTAAGTTCTCCAAAGGAAAAGGTAGCAATTGTTCACTATATGTATCTGATGAAGATGATCTTGTTGGAGAAGTATGGGGGCTTTCGGCTAGATCAACTATTACTTGTTTCTGCCTTTGGGTGGCTTGAACCTGTTTGTGATAAAATTAATCAAGATTCAGATAAATAAATTTAAATTGAAATGTAATTCAATATTGTAAAGCATATTGAAATTGAAGTATACCTGTTGGCCTTTAATCATCTCACGGGTATTGAAAAAACCAGTTGGGTCATTGCTATCAATGCCCAAATAATCTTCATCTAAATTTATATTGTTCAAAACTGATATGCACATTGCACTAGGCAAGCCACCAAGTGAGAGCGTTAGAATTTGAAAGGAAGAGGCAATGTTTAGTGTCCTGCTAGGGGCCAGAGCAATTGGCATGCGTTTACCAATGTTCTTTTTCACTGTTCCTCTGGTTGGCATTTTAAAAATTATTGGTTTAGGGGGGGGTCAGTGTCGTTGTTTGAACAGAAGGACTGCAATGTGTTGAAAATTTCAAGAGAAAACATTAAAAACTAGAAAACAATCCAAAAAGGCAAAAACTATGAAATTAAACGTAGTATTGAAAAGTTGTACCTTATTGTCGAGGGGTAGTTTTTCGCGGTGCTAAGGGTGGCCATGTAGGAGTAGTATTTGGTGGTTGTTCAGAAGATACGAATGCATGCGACTGTATGGAGTGAGTTGGGGAAGAAGGTTGAGTTTTCGAAACACGAGTATGGTCCAAAGTCCCTGTAATCTCATCAACATTAAATGTTATGTCAATTCAATTAGTTAAAATTTAAATTGGAAAATAAAAATACAAATTTGGAATTTGTAAATAATATATGAGAAGGTATTACTTCTCTGGCGTTTAACGAGTTCAAACTGTTGAGGGTTCGGAGAGGAGTGAGCTTCCATTTCAGATTGGGAGTCTCTTGAAGCCTCAACGTGTTGTTGGCCTCTTCCTCTTAATAACGCCTTTTTTCAGGGAAGGGCTTCAATAAATCTTCTCCGCAAACCATAAATTGTTAATAACTGTGTAATGTAATGTCAAAAATTGAAATACAAACTAAATAGTTTATACCTATTGTTCTTCAAATGGAATTGAAAACTTCATCAACTCCTCATCAGTGCAAGTAGGAATTGGTTTGTCCTTTAAATTTAAAAGTGCCTCATAATAAAGGCCAAGGAGATAGTTTGTGGAATAAATGACAGGTTTTTCTGAAAACTTTGAATTTGATATGTCAATTCTTATTTTTTTTATATAGATAGTTGCACCAATCAAATTTTTGTTTTGAGATAGTGGCAACTATGTATGCAATGGCCCAGTTCGGTATATTTGTTTGTCGACCCTGCAAAACTACTCTGGATTGAAAAAATGAAATCACTGTAGTAAGAAAGTGGTGTGTAAATGCTTGTGTATCCACACCACACCTGGATTTATTGACATGAGCTGCAAATGCCATACAGTGGGAATTAATATAAATTTATAACACTAAATTGTACAGACATAAGAACTAACATAACAGAATAAAAATGATGAATGAAAACGAACTATACTTACAATCAACATGGAAACCGAACGTTGATTCAAGATATTTCTTGTCATCTTCCAGGAGTGTTGCCTTCGTTGTAACAATTGGTAAATTTCTGAACAGAAAGCCCGTAAACCGATGGATGTCATTTGCTTCAATACTGAATTGAAACATTCTACCATCGTTCAGAGTAACATAAAAAAAGTCGTCCTCTGTATTGTAGGACGAGAGAAGGTAATTCAAAATATCTGGATCTGTTTCGAAATGGGGCATGTCAACAAGCCCAGTAAACTCACATGCATTGATCAAATCTTTATATTCGGAAGACATTTTTAAAACAGTATGGATGTGGGGGCACAAAGGATTCCTGTAGATGATATTTTCCGTGGATTGGACTAGATTCTCTTCTTGATTTTTGTCCTGAGCTTGCAGTTGGGAAGCACTTGAAGTCGCTATTGTAGTTATTCCTGTAAAAAAAAATTGAGAGCCAGAAAGTGTAAATGAGAAAATGACTGGCGGGAGGGTATTTATAGGCCAAATAAAGCGTCAATGGCCTCTATTGACGTGCGTCAATTACATCTGTTGACGCGGGTCAACATAGTCCATTGACGCACGTCAACATATTCCATTGACATGCGTCAACAGATGCCATTAATGTGCATCGATATATGTCATTGACGCGCGTCAACAGATTCCATTGATGCGCGTCAACAGAGTCCATTGACGCACGACAACAAAGTCAATTGATGCATGTCAACAGAGTCCATTAACACATGTCAGCAGATGTCATTGACGCACGTCGATAGATGCCATTAACGCATGTCAAAAGATGGCATTGACGCGTGTCAACAGATGCCATTGATGCGCGCCAATAGACTTTGTTGACGCGCGTCAACGAGGGTTATTGACGTCGTATTGTCACGCGTCAAAAGGTGCATCGGTGTATGGAACTCTGGTTTCTCCTGCTCAAAAACTTGGTGAAATTTTGGGTTTTGGGAATACTGTCAAATTCCCCTTTTGCTGAAACTGGTTCTAGGGATATTCGTCAGGTATTTTCCACCTATAATTTTCTAGAGGTGTCTTAAAATGAACCCTGTTGTGTATGCGGAAAATAGATTGTGGGAAAAATTTATAATGTATTGTGAAGAACTTGAGACCACCATCATTTAGAGCTGTGAAATAAATTTCCAATGATATTTTGTTTTACCTCGAAATCCTTACAGAGCTCTCAGAATCACTTCCCAAAGCTCAGGTGTTGTTTTAAGTTGCAAAGATCCTTCGCCCTTGAAGACCTACTTTTGTTGAACTTATTCCAAAACCTCTAAAACTTCTTGCAATCTTCTAAAATCAGTTGCACAATGTTCCTAGCTATCCAATACCACTTTTAATGGATTTGACCTTTTAACACAACTCCGGAGGGTGTGCACCAGTCTTAGAAAGGCTAGAAATAGCCATTTCTAAGCTTATTTAAAAATCCACCTTGAGAGATGCCACCTCAAAAGTACTTGAATGAATTAGTTTGCTTAAATCACCTATGGACAAGGTCGACACAACACAAAGGACTACTTGGAATGGTAGGATAGGCCAGACGTAGGGGGAGAGTTGATTTGGAGGAGGACTCACAATAAAAAAATTGACACTAGGGTCCCGTTGTCATGCTTAAAAATATGAAATTTTCTTGTTGCACATTTGCATGACAACACAATGTCATCTTTATTAGGATTAGGATCACGATGTATTGGATTTTATAGGTTGTTATAGACCAAGCTAACCAACTAATGTGGGATTATGTTTTTGATTGAGTGAGGATTTTTAAAGTTGTCGTAACAATTCCAAGATGCATTAAAGAGGCATATCCGATTGAGGTAGTAAGACATATATTCATAGGCAATTCAAGTTTTTTTTGGACTTTGTTGTACACACCTTTTTTTATTGCTTGTTAATGTTGGGGTATAGACACAAAATCTATGCACTTGGGTACATTTCTAGGTCCTAAAGCATATTAATGTATACATGATTCCTAAGTAAGAAAACTAGTGGGTTGACAACTACTTTTGGCCTTTTGGTTGCTTTATCTCTTGCACTTTATTGGTTTTACACATTAAATTTTTGTTGGCACTTGATTGATTTACCGTTTGATGGCCTCAGACACTAACTCCCAGTTAGGATAGAAGCACCCAGGCGCTCCTATCCCTTTGTTAGCATATGGATTTGCACATATGCAAACGACATGAAACAGTAAGGGAACGAAGTCCCTCCTCAATGAAGGTGAGGTTTACTTTATTGAAAACCAAAATTGCATATACATCTATACATTCAAAATTGTATGTGAGGGGGTGTTTTGGAACATCAAGTGGAAATAAATGTGAATGAGGGAGATGGAAAGAAATGAAGGAAAGAAATGGAAATGAATGAATATAAGGAACATGCAAAAGTTAGGTAAAATCGAGGCCTAATATCGCATAGAGGAGAACAATGAATAACTAACTCAAATAAAGAGGAGTTTGAATCAGCTAAACGAGAACAAGTAAAATGGAACACACATGAGCAAGTAAATATCAAAGCTTGATCATTATGAACAAGAACAACATATTAATAGCGTCGACAATAAGATCAAAGAGAATATTTGCACATAAGATTTAAACACTAACATCTAATGAACATAAGAACATAAAATGCTACAAGAGATAATGAATGGGACACAAAGTTCATATTTCATTAACTCGAAAATGTATTCACAAAAGAACACAAAGTTTCTTTCCTAAAACAAAGCTTGCACACAAAAGTATTTTCTTCTCCTCTCTCGAATTCACCCTTACAAATGAGCCCCTAACTCACTTTTATAACCAAAAATTTGGTTGAAAAGTAGTTAGGGTTACTTTAGGGCACAATTAGGTCATTTGATGAATATAACATTATTTTAATAAAGTAAAGTGACTTTATTAAAATAATATAACTTTATGACTTTATTTTAATAAATTAATGTTACTTTATTAAAATATTACAACTTTATAACTTAAATGACCCAATCAAATTATTACAATAATGAAGTGGGTACATGTGGACCCCACTTAGATGACTTAGACACACACATAGACATCCTAGTCAGCAACACACCACCTAGATCAAGACACATAGAATCAGTGCCTTATCCATTGGGCCAAGAGTCTGCGCTTATCCCATTTGTACGGGAATGAACTCATTGACCATGCTCCGCAATCCTCCAGATGACAAGAGAATTGAGCTTGAAGCTTGAGCAGTTCATCCACCTATCTATTTGAGTAGCATCCTGGTGTGAGTAATTTTGTCTTCATTCATATTCCATTCACAATTACACATAATTCTACATGCTATGAATACCTTTCCATGGTGAATTATTCATTTTTCGCAAGATCATAGTCATTACGCCACCTTGGCTTGTCAGAATCCATCCTGATATTTCTCCATTGAGAATATCTTCCAAGAGTCGAGATTGCAATTCACTTCCTGGAGTTATGTCTTTCATCTTTGTCACCGTCCTGAAGTGTTGCCATTCTGATCCACTCACGAATCATCCAATTCGAGAACACTCTAACTTTAAGATTGATAGATGAAGTATCGCATCCCATTGCTAACTGAGAGCTGACAAGGACACACTTGAATGATATGGCCTTGCTTGATGATCCACACAACTACACTTTTCATTGGTCTTGGTTTGTTGATGAATAGATCCACCACAACGATCAAGTGAAGACAATTGATGTAGACACGCTTCTCCCATTATCAATCTTTGTCGATAACAATGGATTTTAACCCCAAAGATAAGGACTCTGCCAATAACTACAACCTATACCACATAATGAGGAAGTCAAAGGTGACCCATTAGTGCAATCAAGAAGTGAACCCAAATGAGATCTAGGTATTAACAAACCGCGGAGATAAGAGACTGGAAGCTCACAAGTCGAGGTCGCTTTCGCTTCAGAGTCGTTGGCTAGTTGAATCACCAAGTTGTATAGGTGTCGTAGTGCTCAACAATCCGCACAAGTGATGACTGATTCAGGACTCTATACGGACACTGGGAAGGTTTTCGCACATGAGAGACCACTTCAAAACGAATGCGCTGGGAAAATTTTGAGTCATCTTCGGTTGATACGCGATCGCGGAATCGTCTTACGTCGACGTGTCCCAAGTTGGTATTGGTGATGTTATCATACTTTGAATGGAGCGTATAAAGGTGGTTAGAATTCCCTGGAACCCATACTACAACACCAATTTTTTTGAAGATGACATGATTGTAACAGAAGCATGATTTCGGGCTATCACTTCCTTACTTCAAAACTGAACAAATCACCTTTGAAACTGCCCTGGGAAAAATAACAAATCTTGTTCTCAGAAACTCTCACTGGATGAGGGAGTCTATCAAAGTACCACAAGTTTTTGGATCAGATATTTTTTTCCCAAATCAAATTCTTCAATGAAATATTAAAGATCAAAGATGACTCTTCTAAAACTATTAGGAAAATGTAGCCGTGAAACTGTGAAAAATTCCGTTTGGTTTTAGCCTGGGAAAAATACCAAACGTCACCTTGGGAATCTACAACTTGGCAAGGGAGCACACGAAGGTGGGGAGAATCCAAATAACTAATACTTTTCTCTTGACAATCATCCAAGTTCAAAATATCAACTCTCAAAGTGAGTCCCCTTGACAAGTTGAAAACTGCACGCGTAGTTGAAATCAAACAAACTGCGTTTTATTTGGCTCTGTGAAAAATATCAAATGAGATGTTGCATATTTGTAACTTAGTAAAGGAGTACATGAAGATGGGGAGAATTCAAAGAAACAAACCTTTCTTCTCGATAATCACTCAAGCCTGAAATACGGATTCTTAAAATAGGCCTTCTTGACAAACTGAAACTATGTACGCAACAAAATTCAAACAAACTGCGTTTTATTTGGGTTCGTGAAAAATATCAAATGAGGTGTAGTGCATTTGGACAAATGAGCATAGAAACACCTTAACATAAGTGAAAATTGCGGGCAATGATTGGTTTTTCACGAGAATCACCCTGCTTCGAGATATCAAGCTCCAAAGTTGACTACTTTGACAGATACAACCCGCAACAGCCTTCATTCTGCATCTATTGTTTTCTTCATTAATTTCATTTTTTTTGTGCTGATATATATCTTGTTTTATATTTTTTCAAATTGTTCACATGATTTCTCTTCATGCACAGTCCTCCTCTTCTTGCAATTGTGTGGCTTTTATTTTGGATAAGTGCGTATAGTTATTTTCTTCTTGGTGTGAACTATTGCTTCCTTTCACCTTTGTGTATAAATGTTGATGCGTTGGACTGCCTTCCTTTAGTAATGTGTTTCAGGCCTGGTTTTAGTGTGGCATCTATGAGCTATTTTTGCCTCCTCCCACTCATGGTCGCACTTGGATTGCCTGGTAAATGTGTGATGAACCATTTTCTCAACTTGTTCCTTTTATCTGCATATGGTTTTTAGTTTTATTTTTTTCTTTGATTGTGAATGGTATGCCTTTGCGTGGTGGATAGGAAAATCCTCAATTCAGACTGACGTGGTTTTGACTTCCTGTTAAATGCATGAGCCTATGGCTTTCTTCTCACATGGCCTTTTGACTCCCTCGTGGATGTGTTGGAATTTGAATGCATGGGAGTTGTGTTGAGCTTGTTTGTTCTCTCAAACCTGTGTGAGCTACTTTATTTACCAATGCTTATACAACTGCATGGTATTTTTTTTTTTCTTTCACACATGCCTGCCCAAGTAGATACGTGGCGTTGCCTACTCTGAATGTGTTGACAACTTTCTAAGTAAAGGCCGAAGAGTTTCCTTCTTTTTAGGAAATGACTGTGTTGTTGACCAATGTGTGGTCTATGCCACTACATGTGTGGGCTCTCCTACCTCTAGCTGTGTGGAATTTTGGCTTGATTCTCTATGAAGAATGTGTTTTGGCTATTTTGCTCTCCACCAATGCGTGGATCTTTATTTTTGGTATGAGAAATCTTCCCTTGGATTGCATGAGCTTGTTTTATTTAAACAATGTGTGGTCTTTCTCTTTGGCTCTTAAAACCCACGTGACAATTGACCCAAGTAAATGCATTGAACCTCTTTCAACTGCCTATTGGTCTTAGATGAGTGCATAATGAATCTTCTTGTTTATGGCTACATTTAGAACGCTTGGAGAATCAATATCTGTGAGGAATGTGTTATGAATCCTTGAGAAAAATCTCTCTTTGAAAACATTTCTACACAGGGAAATAATAAGAAGTTGGAAATAAAGAGCCTCAAAGCTTCTTCATTACTTCCGCACGTCTTTTGCCATAGAGTTTCATGGAGGAAAGTTATGAGGATCTAAGAAGCTTTCTCATAACATTTCTTCTTTCCGTTGAATAACAAATTTCCACTTTCTTCGAGCAGTGGACATTAATTTCCAGGGGAATATGGGAAGAAGTTAACCATTTTCCCGTGACAATGGAAAAGTAGGTTGAGCAATTCCCATTCATTTCCCAATATGGGAAAATGGGAGATATTTTTCCCTTTAACATCCAGTTGAGTTGGCAATCAACAAGAGAATTTCCAACAAGCGGGGGAAAAATGGAAACTTTGCCAGGAAAGGGAAAATTAGGAGCGGAGAGCCAACTTGGCATTCCCGACAATTGGAGATGGAATTTTAATTGCCAACGGCAATGGGGAAGCGAGAAAACTTATTCCAAATGTTTCAATCAATTTAAATGAAGATTAAATTAATATTTATCAATTAAAAACCCCAAAATTTAATACAATTAATTTTATTAAATAAAAGGGTAAGATATTAATTAATTAATTTTAAACACAGTTTGCGACATGGCGAGGAGAAGTTCTTACCCGAAATGGATGAAATGAAGGCCAAAACGTTCGGGAAATAAAATGATTGTGACAAAGGTGATAAATCACAAGAAATGACACTTAATTTTTTTTTGAAATTTTCACGTTGTAATTTTGCAAAGTCAAAATTAGCTGATAACACCCTCCTAGGTGCTCTTGTCCCTCTCTTTATTCTTCTTACTCTTTTGGGTCCTTTTCTCTTCTTGGTCACCTTTTAACACTTTGGGTTGGCCTTTCAGTGGTCAATTACAAAATTCAAACAAGGGAATCATATATATACTTAGTTACTTCTTCTAAATAAAGGGCCAAGCATCATAAGCATTATCTATCACCACCTAAGCTTGCACAAAGGTACAAGTGCACTACAAAGTACATATCTAGCATATCCATACAAGGGTCAAGGGTTGCATTGGTTTGTATACATTGCATAGGAGGGGAGTTTATTTTATTCCATCACACACTTTTTGCATATTTGGGACAATCTAAATCTAGCCCGCTATCATCGTGCAACTTGCACAAGGTCAACCTAGGGCATGAGACACTAATACACACACACACACAAAGAACTACATGGATTCTAAGATGTAGTGCAGTGTTTGGTCATAAGTTCACTCTTCGGGTGACCGTCAACGTTCAGTCTGACTCCCCATTCTGCATCTTATTTATTAGATTTGATGTGGTTTGTGGGCATGTGTAGGTAGTTCATTTGTTTTGTAGGTTATAGGTGCGACCGATGACCTAACAAAAAAATTGGGAGCGGCAAAGAGTGAATAAAAGTAAATATCTTACATGACCCAAAAAAGGCTAGGTTCTGATAATTTTAAGCAGACACAGGCACCCAATTTAGTCATTAGTTCCTGGGGTGCTCATGTCCTCCTGCGGGCGCTTCTGTCTTGTACATTCCTGAGATTTGAAACCCTCATTAAGCCTTTGAGACACTATTTCCAGTCCTGTTCCAGCAGATACACAGTCCCGATCACTCCCAAGTTATACAGAATTAACTAAGTCATCATCCCTCTCTCATTTACTTAGGGTTTTACATCCTTGAATGCTTATTGTTTGCATATTGTTCTGTGTAATCATATGAATATCATTAGTATAGTAAGTTACTCTAAAATAAGATTTAATTCTAATTAGATTAAATCATTTGGTGAACCCTTACTCGTGATTGACCACTTTGATCCTTATTTTTCCTATTTCTATCATATTTGTCTTTCCTTAACCCCAAACCCTAGTTGCATCAAGGTTCATATTTCCATATATGTGTCTATCATACATCTGATCTCACGAGGGTTCATTAGCTAGGAAATATCCTAGCACCTGAGTTCATATTGATGTAATTAAAAAATAATAAAAATAAAGTCAGTATACCGGCCGACATAAGGGGGTGAAAGGGATTAATTTATTAATATTTTAAATTAGGTATTGGGGGTAGGTTAGAGAGGTAGGCCAAAGGAAAGGGATGTTTAATTTTAATATAAAGTACTAAAGTGCATTTGAACCCTAGTTTTTAAAACTAAATACCTTAAAATTGCAATTTAAGGAGTATGGTCATAAAGTTAATTTATAATCTCTTTTTTAATAAAGAAATCTCAATTAAGATATTCTTAACCAAGAAATAATAAGATGGTAGAAAACTAGGATTGGGTATGTTTTTCAACACAAGTGATATTATTTCACCATCTTAATTATTTGAAGAACTATTGATAAATGATTAAAGATTAACATTTATAAGGTAATTGGTAATAGGTCTTGAATGACTTCAAACTATACTTCGAGAGAAAATGCATATTTTAAAAAAAATTCCCCAGTGAAAAATATGATATATTTTATGTTTGATATATTAGGGTAGAAATGTAAAAGGGGTAAATAAAATTGTCATGGAAAAATGGGTAAGTAAGGTACATGGAAAAAATAGGGGTATTTTCATTCTAATAATATAACGGGAGGGGGTATTATCAATTGAATAATTAGAGGTAAAAACATAGAATTAAGGGTATTCTTTAATACCCTTCGAATGAACATGTTATACCATATTTTTACTAAGTGAAACCCCCGTGTCTGATATGGTTTACACGCAATAGTTGATTTAGGGTGTTGCATTAATGGTTACAATAAATCATTACTGTATCAATGTTGTATTTTACTCTGTATTGCCATAAGCACATTAAGATGTACCTGTGTAATGTGTTGTGCTCACCGAATTCCCTAAAGTTCAGACTCAAGTCTCCTTGTATCAATGTACTTCAAAAGCACTTTGAAGTTAGTTTAGCAAATTATGTCACTCACAAAATCCATACATATAATGTACCTCCCTCTGATATGCCACCTTGTACAAGTAAGTGTAATTTTCAATCTGTATCTTTAACCCCTTATTAGTCCTAATAACACAACCAATCAATCCATCTTTGAGTCAATTCAATCTTTACACCTTAGTAGATTCAAGATAAATTTCAAGCTATGGAAACCACAATTACATCCTTCACAACTGAAATCCAACATATCAAGAATGTTTCTCATTTTGACATGCTAGTTCTTCTTCTACACCTCATTCTGATCCCATGTCTAGTACATGTGCTCATACAAGTGAATTCAAGGTCTTACCATTAAAAATCAGAAAATGTCAAGTTTGATCAAAATGCTAGGCAACACGATATTCTCTCTGATTTCCTCAATCACCAGTTAATCACCTTGCCACAGGTACTCATTACTACCCTCCTTATCATCTTACCAAATACAAGGTCACTACATTTTGTAATTATTAATAGAATTAATAGACATCATGACAATGATTGTTATGATTTAGCCAACAAAGAATTGGGAAACTTGGAGCATTAAGGCTTTATTTCATTTGCTACACAACATTAAGAACTGCTACATGTTGATCTCCATTACCAAACCCCAATGGGTTCCCAAATCAGATCCCTTCCATGTCTACTAAAGCATCATGCAATAGTCACTCATATTCCTTCTCCAAAATGCAAGAGTCACCACAAGTGTGGCATCTAAGGCCAACCCATCAAAGGATGAACAACCAATTCCCTCGCCACAAGTTGAGATTGATATTTTTAACCTCCTAAAATTAATCTGATTCGGATATAATTGTTCCTGACTATTCGATCCATTTGATAGGATGTCTATGTCATTTGAATATTAGACCTCATTTCAACATATTGTCACCATTATGATGGGTCTACCCTTGATCTACCCAATTTTTACTATAAATCTCAAGAAACATCATCACCATGCATGGTATTGGGGCATCAGAACTTCCATCACTTGCCCACTTGGGGGGCATCAACATAGTCACATGTTCTAATAATCAATTGCCTATCCATATACTCACATACACACCTATACCTTACTTTTCTTTGCACTTCAAAGTCAATCTTTCTAGCAACACTTTCTCTTATCTACACTATGAGAAAACCTTGTTACATCTATCTATGCTTATGGATTATTGCTTTCCACTCCTATGCCACTCCATACACACTTTTATCATCATGCTTACTTATGGATCCTTCTATTCATAGATACACATACTAAGCCTTTATATATATGGTATACATCCTTTTTCATTCACTATACATACTCTATTTATTCTTACTCACAATGATCACATCTATTTGCCAACAAAGCTCCTGATACACACATTTGTGGGCAAGTTTGAGCATCTCCCCTTCCTCACTTGAGCTTCTTATTGCATTACTTTTCAGAAGACTATACAACACCTATGTTGGTACTAAATACTCTACCTCTGTTACATCGATGACAGCACCTTGTTCTACGGTTCATACTGGACTGTCACTGAGGCTGCAATTCCTAAATGAACCTCACATAACACATATTACATGTATGCATCTATGGCCTATCATCATCATGCATATATTACATAATCACATGCATCAAGATCTTCACATAATGATATCCTGTCTATGTTGATATTTACTCTTGTTAGCTTATAATACTTACATTTTGCACTTTGTTTCCTATGCTAGCTAGATTCTATAGTATGTCAGAAGATCTTATTACTATACAAGGAGCATACTGTGTTCACATGGTATCTTAAGGTCCCAATGTGAAAGGGGATTTTCTAGATTCTTACACGATGCATGATGCTCTACATATGACATTCTTTACCAATTCCTATTAGGCTCCTAGGATTAATCTACCTAATGATTATTCTCCTACTATCACATCACATGTCCTATTGTTACAATATTTACTACTTTTTAGTTATTGTCACCTTACTTTTCATAAAGAATATACATGTTTTGACATACTATTTATTCTTGGTTGATTAACATGCTAATACGGTGCTTCGTGTGTAGATGGTATTCCTTTGTAGGATACTATAGAACCATGGATATTCTCATAAATTCTTGTTTTGACCATTGTTTGCTATTCTTTTGATGAGCATATGCCCTATAATCATGCAATGATCATTGTTTTCTTATGGACTTCTTAGCCCTGATTGATTATAACATTTTGAGCTAATTGTGACATGTATGAAACCCATTTTCATTGATCCCTCTTATATTCATAGAGGGATGGATACATTGTATTTATTACATGCTACAACTCTTTTTGGTACTAGCATAGTATTGATAAGTCTAGCTCTATATTGTTTATATGCACTTGGTTTCTACCAATTGCATATTGTGTACACCCATGAATAAGTATCCAGTCGAGATTTATGCATATCAAGAGTTTATGTCCTCTCATTTGGGGTGCATCCTCTTAGATTTGTCACATGCACCCCAAGTGAGGGGGGCCAAAGTATTGGGAGAAAAAACCCTTCCAATAACACAGAACTTAGCAAACACCACAATACAAAAAGTTGGAAAAGCACATAGTTAATAGAGATTGGTCCAAAATCAAACTTGGAGTCTAAAAACACAGAGACAAGAAGACTAGAAGTAGCAGTGACAAGAATGGTGGGCACTTGTGTCTCACCTGGGCTCGCTTGATGTCATAGGGGTAAAAAATGGATAGTTTTTTGATAGTTAAGGAATTTTTTTTTTGAGAGTTATAGTATGGATCTACAGTATTAGACACTTGTCTTTAGTTACGAATTTCAATTCAGAAAATTTGGCGTACAACTCGGTGTTACAATTAGTTTACAATTTGGTTACAAATTTCCACACATGTCAAATACATGCACTCACTTATCATTTTAAAAACTCCTGGAAGGGGAGAAAACCGGACCTCTCTCCCCAACACTCTTAGAAAGGCATGTATATTCAAACATTGGGGTGTCACCCAAACAACTCATCTTGTGACCTAAAAACCTCATCCCAAAAATAAACTCATCCTTGATCAATTAGATTCTCCCAAAAACCTTACTCTTGGTGTGAGGATTGCCCAAAAACCTAATCTTTTGTGATATGATGCTTCAAATTCTCTTGGCTCCAATGATTTCTTGGTTGGGAATGGTATCACTTAACTATACCCCATCCAGAAACATCTCCAAGAAGAAAACAAGAAAATTTTCTATCCATAAACTGAAATTCATACATCAACTAGTGCAGCTCTTTCCTTAGCTACAACTTTTACACACTTTTTAATTTACTTATACATATGTTATCTCGTATTTTTTTCACTATACGGACTTCGTGACTACTACTCTTGCTCTTCTTTTGTGATCCTGTACAATGC
The DNA here is from genome assembly GCA_019776745.2 of Taxus chinensis. NCBI lineage: Eukaryota > Viridiplantae > Streptophyta > Pinopsida > Cupressales > Taxaceae > Taxus > Taxus chinensis. The sequence continues at coordinate 682,189,349 of CM034153.1, read as the reverse complement.
CAAAAAATTTGTGTAACTCATCAAACAAGCATAGGCTCTTAACAACACCTACTACACAAATGATTCACCCCTAGGGTTTACCTTCCTTTGGGTCCTAGTTTACACCTTCACCACCTATTATCACTTCACCTTCACATGGTACTTGTCCACTCGGCACATGCTATTGAGATACCCCATCCTCTTTGGAGTACCAAGGTACAATCTTCTATCTACTTTCATGATCTATCACAGTATGCACTCACTAAATAAAGTTGGCTAAATGTAGACACTTGCTCCCATTGCTTTCTTGGGCATATTAGGCCTAGTGTCCTAAAACATTGGCTAATGTATACATCTTCCTAAGTAATTCCAACTAGTGATTGAGTAATCTACCTTAGGGGCTACTGGTTTCTTTATATCTTGTTCTTGTACTAGTGGGACGCATCTTAGCTTGTTCTGATAACTTGAATAAATGTACTTTTTAAATGAGCCTTAATAAGTTTAGCCCACGTTGAAGTGATTAAATCGAGACACTCCAAGTCCCTCATAAGCGCTTGTACTCTTCTTGACTTAAAGGTAACTCTTTTTCAAATCCTAATGCAGAGATATCCTAGGTAATTGAACCAAGTTGGGCGGCCAAAAAGTGGACAAAAACCCAAAAAATAAAAAACACGTGTACACGTTCTATTATAACACGATCACGTTTTAAATTTCTCAGGTTTGGGATTTACCAAAGCATAAGCATAACGTGTATGCGTTATGCCTAAACTATAAAACAAAAAAAGAGGTCCCGAGCCTCTATCATTTTATCTCCCTCAAACGTGAGTTTTAGAGCTTAACCATGCCCTCACGTTTTTTTCATTCAGCTGGATCTCAAGCTCAAAGGATCATTTATGAGATCACCAGGAAGATATGAATCGACGATGGCGCCATAGAGAAGAGGTAGGCACAATTATTTTCTCAAAATTGCATTGAAATATGATAATTATAGATTAAAATTTGAATTGAATACATATTTTTTTATTGTTACAGTTCGAGGTCAAGGGAATCAACCAGAACCAAACCTTGTTATTCCTGTCATCCCTCCCAATCACTCCCACAATTTCTCAACATCCCCCAAGTATTCAAGAAGATTTAGCAGCCCACATTGTTGAAAACAAAATTTAAATTGAGGATTTAATCAAAATAATGAGGGATTCACAATTGCAAACATTAGTAACTCTCTTACAAACACATTGGAGGCATTACTTGCTCAAGTTGACGCAGCAATGGGACTCAAATTAATCATTGGACAACTTACAGAGAGGGTTGTAGGGTTTATTATTCCAACAAATTGTCATATGTGGATGTAAAGAAAAAATAAATTACAAAATACCTCATATGCGCCTTATTCACAGACCCCCGCACCAATTTTCCTGTTATAGTTGTCATGTAAACAGTTTCCCATCCATTGGTGCAATAATAATTTGATTAAAAATAATTTTTGGGACCGATGGTGGATGGTGTTTGATTTTCCACCTTGTAATAACAACGAGGTGCCACTATACTTTTTGAGGAAACTCTATTGCGAGTTTATCCTCAACGAGATCCCAAATTATTTTGATTTTTGAGGATTTCCAGGGCCAAGGAAAAGGATCTGCACAGGATCGACTAGGTGCACAACGTGCACCTATTCAATAGGGTAGAGTCCTCCGCACAGAAGCCCCCTCACCCTGAGATTGTCCCTCCAAGAAGTGAAGGAGAACAGTAGAGATTGATACACTCCACGCGCTTCAGGGGCTATCTGATGACCCTTGTTTGACATATGAGGGAGATTTCTGAGCCAGATGCTCATAGAGGTACACAAAGTATTCCCTCAGGGAGTACTAGCATGAGGCCACATCTTTGCTAGTCATGTGGTATCATATGTTGGGGCCCGAGGAGGACGATACTTTCATGTGTACTGATTTTGGTGGAGGTTCCGTACTATGGGGTGCACATGATAATGTCACTATGTCAGATGTCCTTTTTGAGTGAGACATTTGGATTACACTCATCGATGTCACCTTCACAGGTATTTGTTATTATGTTTTATTATGTGTGTTACAAAAAGTTTGGAGTACTTGATTTACTTATATATGTTAAATTTTTGAAATAATTGTATTTGTACATGTATATGCATTGATATTACAGCACGCGAGAGGTGCATCTTCATCCCAACCACATGCGGCGAGCACCATGTATACACATACATTCATAGAGGTAATTTAGAATGTTAATTGTGTAAAATTTTCACATACATGTATATATATATGTATATATATATGTATATGCATGTGTATATATATATATATATATATATATATGTATATATATATGTATATTTTTAAATGTCAAATATATGTATATGTTCTTGTATGTATATATTTGACTTCAAAACTAACTATATGCATGTTCTTGTGATCTATATGTGATACATGTTTGATAAAGATGTTGACTTCACTAGACACCCCACCATCTCTGCGACAAGTAGAGAAAAGTGTTGCCACTGCGATTTCATCTGCGCAACAACTCACTGAGGTATTCAAAAAACATGTAAATTTTGTTAAATTTCTTGTGTAATTCATATTATGTTAAATTACATGTTAGTAATGTCTTTCATTATAGAATTATTAAATTATGTTAATAATGTCCTTCATTGTGTGTATATGCAGGAGTTACTTGCTAATAGGTAGCAGCCCTTCTTCATTTGATTCATAGGAGTGGCGGGGTAAAAACAATAGTTCTATATTGATAAAATTAGTTAAAATATTGTCATTATGTACATACATGTACTTAGTTCTATTTTCACTAATTCTGATGTTAGATTTTCTGATCTTATGTGTATGTAGGGAACTTCAACCCCCTCCATTTTGACTTCGAGGGCACAGACTCCTCCATCTCATCATCTTTGATACCCCCATTCATACTGCAGGAGCTCCCGATGACTCATCTGAGCATGAGATGCAAATTCAGCATGATCGACCAGCTTGTGGTAAGTTTTGTGTATTTATGTAAATACTTTCATTCTAGCATGGTCTTAAATACATGTTGAAAACATATATAAATTAAGTTTTGACAAAAAAAAAACATTGTTTGCATTTATAGGCTCATCTATAGGCGAGTATTCAATGGAAGAGGACTCATAGCATGGGCTCGGACGATCCAAAGTCATCTCATGGATCTCCATCTTCATCTAAGGGAGGGCCTTCTTCGAGAAAGGCCAAGAGAGGGATAGATTTTGATGAGTAGGAAATATATATGTCTTACATGACATTGTTTTTGTATGCCTATGTGCATGGCATTGTATGCACGCCTATATGGCATTTGAAATTAATGGTATATGAATTATTTTGGGCATTTTTTGTATTTATTATGAACATTAAAATATTATTTGTAACTTGATAATTTTGTATGATACCTTACTTTTCTGAGATTATTTTCGTATGAAACTAATATGATGTGCATTTGACAATATTTAAGACATTATGGATTATTTTTTTATTTATTGGCAATGTACATGTACTAGCATTTTCAATGTATAATATGCATCAAACTTTAGAAATCAATATTTATATAATGTATGTATATAAAGAGTTACCTAATCTAAGTAATTATTCATTCAATTTATCAATGTGTATATGTGTATTTACCTTACTTGTGCTTCTTCTTGCTCATGGTCCTCTTTGTACTGGTTCCTATCTTATCACGCACTTACTAAATTTTTCTATGCTTCATAGTCTTCTCCCTTGTTAAAACACCTGACAGTTGTCACAATTTAATTCCATTCATCTATTGATATTTTGAGAATGTCTCCCCACATACATTACTCCAATGCTTGAGAGTGTCTCTAGATGTAATGACATTCTAAATCAGACACTCAATGATTCTTGATTGTCTAATCTTGTCTAATTCATGTTTATTACCTTTAAATATATAGGCATTTCAAGTTATTTGGAGATCACATCACACCCTTCACTAGACTTTATGACTATCGTATATGCTTTTTAAGGTGATTCTGAAAGCATCCATGGGTTTATCATAACATAAATCATCAATGAATGGAAGGGACACTAAGCCGTAGGCCAGTTGAATCCCATCAAGAACTAAACAAGAAAGAATTACTAGGTGATTGATAACTCCCATGTGTTCTTAGAAATACCCCTATCAAATTCATTGTTAAGCCAATCTAGTCATTTAGGGCTCTTAAGGGACTACACACCGGATAGGGTAACCCTACACTGACTCAGACTACATTATTTTGTCGCATTTACAAACAATAGGACAGTGAGAGAACCGGAAATGGATACAGATAAAACCACGAGAGGATTTTGTAGAGGGCCCCATTACATAGAGTCTTGGATCTGACGAGACATCTCTAGGTGCCACAGAGTCCGAGAAATCACATTGTCGAAGATATGGCGTGTTTGGGCCTCAAGGATCTTAAGGGACTATGCCCAGATGAGGTAGCCTGAAAGCACGGGGAGCGTAGGGAACCAAAATGAAGCCTCCACTAGAATTCACCAGGCCACCCTAATGTGTTGGCCTAGTTGGTTTGGTCCCACGAGCTTCTGTTTGCAAACTACAGCCTCTAGCAGCCCTACACTGACTTAGACTGCACTATTTCACGCGTTTGCAAACAATAGGACAACAAGAGAACCAGAATGGAGATGGAGAAAACTGTGAGGGGCTTTCATAGAGAGCCCTCGACATGGAGGTCTTGGAAATCTAATGAGACATCTCTGAGGTGCCATTGGACGTCTGAGAAATTACATGTCAAAAGATATAGCATGTTTTGGCCTTAGTGCTATTAAGCGACTACGCCTAGATGGGGTAGCCTGAAAGCACAGGGAGAGTAGGGAACCATAAAATTAACCCTCCACTAGCATGTTCACTAGGCCACCCTAATGTGTTGGTGTAGTTGGTTTGGTCCCACAAGCTCCTGTTTACAAAATACAGCATGTGGCAGCCCTACACTGACTCAGACTGCACTATTTTATCGTGTTTACAAACAATACGACAATGAGAGAACTGAATGGAGATGGATAAAACTGTGAGAGAATTTCATAGAGGGCCTTGATAAATGGAGGTCTCAGATCTGATGAGACATCTCTAGGTGCCACGGAGTTTGAGAAATCACCCGTCGAAGATATGGTGTGTTTGGGCCTCAAGGCTCTTAAGGGACTACGCCCGGATAAGGTAGCCCAAAAGCATGGGGAGCGTAGGGAACAAAAAAATAAGCCTCCAATAGTGTTCACCAGGCCACCTTGATGTGTTGGCATAGTTGGTTTGGTCCCATGAGCTTCTGTTTACAAACTATAGCCTCTGGCAGCCCTACACTGACTTAGACTGCACTATTTCGTCGCCTTTGCAAACAATAAGACAACGAGAGAACCGAATGGAGATGGAGAAAACCACGAGTATTTTTTCATAGAGGGCCCCTACATGGAGGTCTCAGATCTAAAAGACGTCTCTAGGTGCCACGCAGTCTGAGAAATCACCCGTTGAAGATATAGCATGTTTTGGCAAAATCAGGGCTCTTAAGTGACTACGTCATGCCGGACAAGGTAGCCCGAAAGCACGATTTGGAGCATAGATGAACCAAATCACTAAATCCTGCAACTAGCATTCACGATGCTTCACCCCAATTTTTTGGCATAGTTGGTTTGGTCCCATGAGATTCCGTGTGCAAACTATAAACCTCTGACATCTCTACATTGACTTAGACTGCACTATTTCACATGTTTGCAAACAATAGGACAACGAAAGAACCGAATGGAGATGGATAAAACAACATGATAGGATATCCTATAGGGCCCCGACATGTGGAGGTCTTGGATCTAACGAGATGTCTCTAAGTTCCATGAAGTCTGAGAAATTACCCATCGAAGACATGGCGTGTTTTGGCCTTAGGCCCTCTTAAGGGACTACACCTAGATGAGGTAGCCCGAAAGTTTCGGGTAGCATAGGGAACTAAAAAAATATTCCACTGTGCATTCACCTAGACACCCTGACATGTTGACATAGTTGGTTTGGTCCCACGAGCTTCTGTTTATCAAACTACAGCCTCTGGATTCAGCCCTACACTGACTCAGACTGCACTATTTCTGTAGCATTTACAAACAATAAGCATAATGAGAAATGAATGGAGATGAAGACAACTGCAAGATTTTTCATAGAGGGTCCCGATGCTCAGAGGTTTCAGGAGAGTGACGAACATCTCTAGTTGCACATGGAGTAAGAAATCTTGCGTTGAAGTTATAATATTTTGACCTTAGGGCTCTTAAGGGACTACTCCTGGATGACGTAGTGCTACAATTTGGTGTCACTATGCTCCCCGCGCTTTTGGGCTAACCTCATCTGGGTGTAGTCGCTTAAGAGCCCTGACCTCATCTGGGAATGTGTCCTTGCTTAACTTGAGATTGTTGGGTCCAACCATCGAGGTTGTAGTGTGTAAATTACATAGCTCATGGGACTGAACCAACTATTCCAACATGTGAAGGTGGTCACGTGATATGCTGAGTGGAGGTAATTCATTTTGGTAACAAGCTCACACCTCCCTAGTTCTTTTCCAGGCTTTAATTGATATGCCGGGTGTATTTATATTAAGAGCCCTTAGGCCCAAACATTTTCCATATTCGATGATGTTATTTCTCAGACTCTGTGGCACCTACAGACGTCTCGTTAGATCCGCAAGACACTCGCATACATTGCATCCCTCTACGAAATCCTCTCATGGTTTTCTCCATCTCCATTTGGTTCTCTTGTTGTCCCATTGTTTCACAAAGGCGTGTCAGAATAAATGGTCTTGAAGATAAGTGTAGTGAAATGCTAGAGGTTCCACACTCCTAGAACACGGAAGCTCAGTGGGCCAAACACTAAGTATTTGCCAACACGTCGGGGTGGCAGGTGAATGCTAGTGGAGGCTTCATTTTGGCTCCCTACGCTCCAACAAGTGGTTTCGTGAGTGCTACCTTCGTCATAAAAGGCGTTTGTTCACTTCAAAGAATCTTTGAGGCCAAAACATGCTAATCTTGTGGATGAGTGATTTCTCAGACTCCGTAGAGAACCTATAGATGTATTGAGTCAGATCCAAGAAATGTTTAAGCACATGATTCACGACGACGAGAACCTCTTCTTCAGTTTTACTCCATATCTTCTATTCAGTGACTCTTGCTGTCTTATTATTTCCAAAGGCGCAAAATTAGTTCAATTTGAGTAAGTGTAGGCCTGCCATAGGCTGTAGTCTTGCGTAGAAGTCTACGTGGGACCGAAGCCAACTAGTCAGTGTTATTACACACGTTTATGTCTGGCTCTATTGTTTTCATTAGTGTTTTTAACTTTATTTGAGCACTTCTTATTTTTCCCTACACTCAAGCGTGATTATTGGACTACCTCGTCTGGGTGTAGTCACTTACTATACATTAGTTAGTGCTCGTGTAACATTACCATATCTATGGTGCATATTCCTTTTGCCACCTACATTTGGAATGCTTTATGTATGTTTTCAACAATTGACGCATTTTGATCAACAACATTAGATGTTCTTAACCCTAGGGTCTTCATTATAGGTCTCATCTTAATTAATTTCATCAATGAAACAAATAATTGACATCTTTGTGTGTCATTTAAATTCTCAAAGTAATTATCCCAAATTCCACTAGCTTTTCTTCTCGCATTTCTTTCAGACATTTTTTTAGGCATTGGTTTTATAATGTTTTCATCAATTTCAATTAAGTGAATTGGTTTTCTTCGCAAAATGGAAGGAGGTGTTCTTAGAGGTGAAGATTCGTTTACAAGGTTACTTTCTTCATTCAGTGTTTTCATACAAATTTCGGGGTTAACATTTGGATTCTCAAGTAAGGTTCAACAATTGGATTCATATCAATTTCTTCATCCATACCAACATTATCATTCAATTCAATATCATTATTCATTGCAAAATCATTATTCTCTACATTTTCTATTATGTATTTCATCCCCATTTTCTAATACATTAGCTACATTTGATATAGTGATATGTACCTTTCCCTGCTCGAAGTTTTTACATTCTCTTCAATTTCTTTATTCTCTTCTCTTCCAATTGCTCCGGTGTCTTGTTCTTGACTTTCCTCTTGTCCTTAGCTTGAATGTTTATCACCCATGATTAGAAAAAATCAACTAGTGGGGTAGGGGACAAAATGAACTACTAAAAAATCATGCAAGAATGTAGAGAAAATTACAGACAAAACAGAATGTTTGCAGAATTCCCGTGAAAGAGATGAAAGGGACGTTGGGGGCCACAATATATAAAAAAAAAGTCACGTATGCAAAACATGTACGCGTAATTTTTTTACGTTTTCTCTTTTCCCAAGCCATGCCTCAAGGCTTGGGATCCAGTTTGGATCCCCAAGCCTGAGGCATGGACCTATACAAACACAGCAAACAACAAGTTTTTGCAAGAAAATGTAAAAATTCCACTTCCTCTATGATAAATCAAAATAAAACAATTTGATCTATTTTAAAAAAATTATACCACGGATGTAGAGCAGAGTTTCTTCTTTCTTAAAATATAATTTTTCAAATTTTCTGACTAATATAAGGTTTCCATATTATTTATTTTCTAACTATGCCTTTTTATAGCTATTTTTTGAAGTGTAAATATGTCTATCTTTCATGGTGTATCTTTTTTTTTGGGTGATCAAAAATAATATTATTATATATATATATATATTATATTATACTAGCCCAAACTAGGCATAATTCTATACATATTAAAAAAAAAAAAACTAATTTTTGATATTTTTGAGGTAGTTAGGGGGGGGGGGGGACGGTCGGAGCTCCGTTATTTTTCAAAACATAAAGTTTTTGTACTAGAAAAATCATAAATAAAAAAATATTCGCTAAAAAAATATTTAAAAAAATGGAGCCCAAACTAGATGCTCCTAGCTATCTTTCTACCAAAGGGTTTTCAAAAATACTAAATGGTGCTCAAAAAATGGTGGGGGCATGAAAGTCACTCTATTATGTTTTTTAACAAAAACATGAGAGCATATTATTGGTATTTTAGTTGTTTGACCCACTTAAACTTATCTGTTTTCAATAAAATTTAGTAGCTTAGAAACTAGACTAAAAATTCTACGATTCATATTTCTACAACATCTTCCAATTTTGAGTGTAATTATTTCGAAAAACTCGTACAAGTTGAAGTTTTTTTCTTCATAAAAATGCGTCCACTTAAGACCCCCTTTCGGCCCCCCAACTTGGTGCACTTACCCGGTCACTTTTTAACACTTTAGGTTGGCCTTTCAGTTGTCAATTACGAAATTCAAACAAGGGAATAATATATATACTTAATTACTTCTTCTAAATAAAGTACCAAGCACCATAAGCTTGCACAGAGGCATAAGGGCACTACGAAGTACATATCTAGCAAATCCATACAAGGGTCAAGGGCTGCATTGGTCTACATACACTGCATAGGAGGGGAGTTTATTTTATTCCATCACACACCTTTTACATATTCAAGGCAATCCAAATCCAACCCACTATCATTGTGCAACACGCACAAGGGAAACCTAGGGCACGAGACATGGATACACACATACACAAAGAACTAGATGGAGTCTAAGATGTAGTGCAACACTTGGTCGTAAGTTCACTCTTCGGGTGACCGTTGGGATCACTCTGACTCCACATTCTTCATCTTTTTTATTAGATTTAATGTGGTTTGTGGGCATGTGTAGGTATTCATTGTTTTATAGTTTACATGTACGACCGTTGACCTAATAACGAAACCAAAGTGAGAAAGAGTGAGTAATAATGAAGACCTTCCGACCTAGAAAAGGCTAGGTTATGAGCATTTTAGCAGACACATTCGCCCATATTAGTCATTAGCGCTTGGGGCACTCCTGTCCTCATGTAGACACTTTTGTCATGTACATTCCTAGGGTTGTGAACCCTCATTGAGCCTTTGCAACATGGTTTCTAGCCTATTTCGGCAAATACATAGTCCCGATCACTCCCAAGTTATACAAAATCAACTAAGTCATCATCACTCTCTCATTTGCTTAGGGTTTTACATCCTTGAATGCTTATGGCTTGCATATTGTTATACATAATCATCTGAATAACATTTAATACAATAAGTTACCTTGAAATAAGATTTAATTCAAATTAGATTAAATCATGGGGTATTTATTGCGAAACGAGAACATGCATGTTTTAGAACAAGGGGTAGTGGAAACAAAATGCTACTACATTGTGGAACGTACGTCATATAATCACTTTTATATCAAGTATGATGACAACTTGAAAGTAGACAACTTAAGATCTTTGTTCGAGGAGGAGAGACTTGTCAAAACATCGAATCTTTTGGTCAGGATTGTCATGTCCCTTTTTTGGAGGTTGATTTTTGAATACCTTAACCCATTCTCTCCCCGTGGGTCTAAGAAGGAAAGCAAGGGGAAGATCTGAATTACAATTTTATTTTTATTTAGGTAGCTGTGTTCATTTATCTTATTGAGAAGCCTAACAATCCAATAGAGAAACTTAAGTAGTTAGGCAATAAGGTATTATAAACATGTAGGTTCTAAATACTATTTGAATAATTAAAAGCACTTACCTTAAGGGGTCAGCCATCACTTTTATGTTATTAAGCCCTCCTCGTGGCTATTTAAGGAGGTCATTTGGGCATTATGATATTGTGTTTTTGGCGATTATTCTTATCTTAGTGAAAGTTAGTGTAGCCCTTTTAATCTCTCCATCTCAAGGATGAAACCCCTTGGGTTGAAGGATGAAAACCCTTGGTTGTGAAACTTATGAAGAACGAAAACCCTTCACGAGGTTTTTGTGTGCAAGTTGATTGGAAAAGCAATAAAGTATCTTTCTCTTGCATTTTTGGTCTCTTTGGTGCATTATCACATTTGTTTAGAGTACAACGACCTACCTTGGAGTGGACTTTTGGGTTTTAAAGGCACGAAGGTGGGGTTGAAACCCAAAAAATAGGTCCCTTCCCTAAAGAAGGGTTTAATTTGTAGGTTTACACGTTTATAATCATAGCTTTATAAATTTGATTTGTGAGCTTTTAGCCATTTCTTAAGCCCCCCTAAAAATGGACATTACAATAGTATCAAAGCATTATCCTCCTAGCTCGCAAAGTATGGAAGACAAGTTAGAAAGGTTCGAGAAGATGCAAGGGAAGTTGGAAAGGTCATTAGAAACCTCACCCTAATTGTGGAGAAACTCATTAAATCTAGGGAAATCAAAGAAGAAGCCACTCCAAAGTTCTCTGAGGCTCTAGATTTGATGTTTCACTATAGAGATCTTACAGAGAAGGTTTGGGATGCCCTCCCTTTTGTAGAGTTTGTGGGGTTGGAAACAAAGAGAGTTGTAATTGGCATAAGTTCAAAAACCCAAGTTACGGGGAAGGGGCCAAAACTCCATAAGGACACCACACTCAATGGTTTTAACACTACACGTGAAGAAAAAAATGAAGGTAGAGGTATCTTAAGTCCCCATGACAAAAAATTTAGCCCTAATAGTCACACACATACTAGTGAAAAATCAGGTTTGTTTGGAGGAAAGGGATCCATGAAGGATGAAGATTCAACCTTTACTCCCATTATTGTTCCAAAGAGTCAACAATACGAGGTAACTAATGATCGTCGTTTGGTTAATATTGATGATATTTTAGCCTGCGACGAAGCTAGGGTTGAAAAGTAGGATGACAAGAAAGAAGGGGAAGAGAAAGGGGATGTTGGAACCCATTTCTCGAATAGACATGATAACAATCAATTTGTTGGTTTGTTTATAACAAAAGTCAATAAAGAGAAAAATGAAGAAGAATTAGGCTTGGGTAAGAGCTAAAAAGACATCCCAAGCACATGTGAACAAGGTATGGAGGTGGTGCAAAAGGGGAAAACACCAATTATAGAAGGAACAAAGGCAAAAGGAAATGAATATCTTGTTGAAAGTCCAAGGAACAAACATGTCTCAAATTTATTATTCACTAGTTCACCATTATATGGATCCAATCATCATGATTAGTTTGATACAAATGTGGGCAACACGAGGATCACATTGAGTCATAAGGGGTACTTACACTTTTTTAGGAAACCTCCAAGTTATGCATACATTAAGATAAAGGTAACTTCATGCACAAGGAATGAGATTAGAGTGATAAGAGGTAACCCTCTTCCCAAGGCCCATGATATGCATGCAAAGGTAACTACTTCCTCTTTCTGTTTGGTTTGTAATCTGTCTAATAAACTTGTGTTTGAGGGAAGAAATTGGGGTTACAATGATGTTTGTATTGATGGTACCTCAATAAGTCTTTTATGGTCAAGAAGATTGTAAGAAACTCTTCATAAAGGACAAAATGAGGTGGCTGGACTATTCCTAACAACAATCAAAAGGAGGCCATTTGATGGAATACTCAACCTTAACAAGAAGCTAGAGGTTACCCAAGATAAGCACCAACAACTTTGGAATGAATACTCGAAAGAAAAGATCTCATCCGGTGATGAAACTAGGCCAAGAAAGAGCGTTGATTTAAACTTAGAAATTCTGAGTTCTAAGAAGGTCACATGAAGATCATGGTACAAAGGTATTCCAAACTCACTGCCCACCAATATGTCAATTCAGGTATGTTGTCATCTTTCACAACTAGTTGGGAATGATAATCATGTTTCAGATTCATTTCTCTTTTCCATGTCGTTGTCATGTTTATGTTCCCATGATCATTATATTTCAAGAAATAAGAAGATGGGAAGTGTCTCTTGTGATAACGAATGCATGGATGGTTGGGTTCAACCTCAAGATCATTTTCGCATGTGGGAGATAGGTGTTGTTCTGAAATTTGGAAAAGGAAGAAGGCCTGATTTAAAAATCAATGTTATTGGTAATCTCATCTTTGTATGTCTGGGAACAAATACATAATCAAACCTTTTAATGGTGTAGACAAAAAATCATGCACATACTACTATGTTACTGTGGCATCAAGTATGTTGTTATATGCATGGATCTTAAGCAAGAAAAGTATTCACTAATGACACACTCCCTTGTTCATCCACTTGCTTTGATTATTTCTATTGTCTTTCTCTCTCACATATGTCATTTTTGTACCCAGTTTTGGTCAGGTCACAGGGATCCGCGTTTGTTTGTCTTTTCACATCTTTCATCATTTATCCCAAGACACTATCCCCCACTATGGATATTGACACCCATGTGCTTCTGACCATTCTGGGCAGTTATATCCTTTTTGCTCTTGTTTACATTTTTGACATTTGTGGTTGTCCTTTTTAGTTTTCTTATCCTTATCCCGAACTCATAGTCAGCCTTTCAGGTCACTAGTGTCGAAATTCAAACAAGAGATCCATATATATATACACAACATACACATTATTATTATGGCTGGCAATTCTAAGGGGCAATCTCATCTACATACTATCACTACCGTCAAAGGGAATGCATACACTGCATAGGAAGAGGAAGTTCTGAATTCCATATCACACATTTGCATCTTATCTAGCTATAACCCTCTATTTTAGAGTCATTGGCATGAGGGCAACCTAAGGACACTATTTCACACATAAGCACAAAGAACTACATGGAGTCTGGAATGTAGTGCAACGCTCGATCATAAGTTCACTCATCGGGCAATCGTCAAGGTCAATATGACTTCACATTTTTCATATTTCATTCCAATTTGATGTGTTTGCGAGCTTGTGCAGGTAGCTAGGGTTTGTTTTACAGGTTAGAAGAGCAAACAACAAGTGATTGATACAAAGTAGCAGTGAAACCCTAATGACACATGGAAAAGCAAATTTTGAGCTTTTACGCAGTCATCAACACCCATAAATAGTCTCCAACGCCTAGGCGCCTGTGTCTAACATCATTCTTAGGTTCCAAAATTTATAGAAAGCAATTGTGACACTGTTTCAATCCGGTTCAACACTTTACACTTACCAGATTAATTCCAGATTGCGCAAGATTTAGCTAAGTCATTTATCTCTCCCATTTACTTATAGTTTTGCATTGCTTGAGTGTTTAACAAATGTATATTTATTGTATTTATCATATCAGTTACTTTATAATTAGATTTAATTAGGTTTTTATTAAATCAAATGGAAAGCCTAAATAATTTTAGGAGGATTAAAGTAAAGGATGTCTTATGCACATGGAATATGAATACAATGATGAGAAATTGCCTTCTTGGCAAGACCTATGGTTTACTGGGAAAGATAACAAATTTATTTTTCCATATTGTCTATGAACTAGCCAGTGTGCGTGTTTTTAAGAGGAAAGTATGGAATCAAAGTGGCTTGCATAATTAAGAAGTCACCTGCAAGATGGATGTATGGGAAATAGGGAAATTGTTACATAAATATTTTGATAAAAGAGCGGTTACACCTTGATGGATTGCAATCCTCAACAACTTTGGTTTCTACTACATTCCTTTTGACGTGACAAAGATAGGTCAGGTCATAAGAAAAATGCCTCTTCCCTCTTAGGCAACGAACAAGAAGATTTCAGCTGATGCATGGTGGTTTCTAGCCCTTGTCATTGTAGTGCTAAGTAAGGGAAGGTATTATTACAACCATGGTATAATTTTCTTTTCAATTCCTAAGGTTGGGTTGTACATGTTCTCATTGGGAAACAATTCTAAAAAGGTAAATAGAGGTATGTGCATACATGGCTTGTGTAAAGCGTTGAAATATGAGAATGAATGGGAAGAAAAAATGCTCCAAAATGATGCTAGGCACATTTTATCCTTTACACCCTTAAATTTTGCAAGGGCAAATCAAATTTACTATTGTGATAAGTTGCACAAGTTAAAAGGAAGCAATGAGAAGGAGTTACCCCACATACCCGCGAGACACAAAGGAACAACAAGTTGGAAAGAACTTATTCTTTATAACATTATTTTATGTGCACGACCAAGGATAAAGAATGAAAAAAAAATGAAACGTTGTCATTGGAGAAATCACGTTCACACATGTGTAAAGAAAGATTGTACCATTTTTACATATTTTAGAGTGGATATATCAGTTGATTGCATATTCTCAGTCCTTCTAGAGCGAATTTTAGTTTCTACCACCTTCATGGGATGATCCCTTCCATTAATATTTCAAGTTGGTTGTCATGGCACTTATGTAGCATGGATGAGATTGCAAAATCCAGTTTCAAGAATGCCCTTGGCTGACATGTACAACTGTAAAGGAGTTGATTCTTTGAAGTTATTTAGAATAGGAGAAGGTAGGAAAAGGTTCTGGCTGGAAATAATCTTTATTCCCAACATTCATCACCTTGGTTTCACAATTAAGGTTAAAAGACAACTCACTATCATGATTGGTACCAATGAAGGACAAAATAACGAAACTGAAGGGACTGATTGGGTTTGTCTAACTGTTGATTACACGTTCCAGAGTTACATCACAATAGTTTGGAGGGAGAACATTCAAAATACCTTGCATAATGATATGTTCTTAGCCCTTACAAAAGTGATTTCAATAATTGACTATGCCTTTTTTAAGATGAAAATGATTAGCTACAAATGTAATCTTGTTAGCATGGACACCAACTAGTTGAGTGGGAAAAATAGGAGGGCTGATCCAAATGGAAGAAGGCTGGTACAAAAGAAGGAGCAACTATCTTGGGGCATCCAAATTTCAATTGCCGTGGGACAAGCAATCTCGGGAAGGGGGGACTATCATGTCCCTTTTTTAAAGGCTGATTTTTGAAGACGTTAACTCATTCTCTCCTTGTGGGTCTAAGGAGGAAAGTAAGGGGAAGACCTGAATCACATTTTTATTGTTGTTTAGGTAGTTGTTTTCATTTATTATCACTTATCCTATTGAGAAGCCTAGCGCTCCAATAGAGGAACTTAAGTAGTTAAGCAATAAAGGTATTATGAGCATGTAGGCTCTAAATACTATTTGAATTATTAAAAACACTTACCTTAAGGGCTCGACCATCACTTTTATGTTATTAAGCCCTCATTGTGGCTATTTAAAGAGGTTGCTTGGGCATTATAATATTACGTTTTTGACGATTATTCTTATCTTGGTGAAAGTTGGCTAGTGTAGCCCTTTTACTCTCTCTCTCTCTCTCTCTCTCTCTCAAGGGCGAAACCCCTTGGGTTGAGGACCTTATCCAAGGACGAAAACCCTTGGTTGGGGAACTTGTGAAGGACGAAAACCCTTCATGAGGTTTTTGTGTGCAAGCTGATTGGAAACATAATAAAGTATCTTTCTATTGCATTTGTGGTCTCTTTGGTGTAATATTATATTTGTTTAGAGTGGAACGACCTACCTTGGAGTGGACTTTTGAGTTTTGAAGGCACGAAGGTGGGGTTGAAACCCCAAAATAGGTCACTGCCTTAGAGAAGGGTTTAATTTGTAGGTTTATAGGTTTATAACAACTCCTCTATAAATATGATTTGTGAGCTTTTAGCCATTTCCTGACCCCCCGTAAAAAGGGACATTACAAAGATCCACACCAATAAATTCAACATAAAAAAGGCAACGGATTCTATGCAAAATTATTAGGCAACTCTAATGATGACTTTATACACGTCATTTGCGACTTTGGGTACCATAGACTACTTAGTCTCACCGCCATTATTAAAATCATTCAATCATGAACCTTGAAATTGAAGTGTTAGGTTTCTTTTCCTCATAATTTACTTTCACAAACTTCATATTTTTATGAAGTGGTTTTTGGAATCACTGTGTGAGAATTTTTAACTCGATGTGTTTCGAATCATCACCCACAATTCATCATCAAGATTTTGATTTGTAAGTGGCAATTCACAACGTGTTTAAGTTAAAAATTCTCACACAATTTAGGGAGAAACCAATTTATAATCTTGTACTTTCCTCTCGAAGCATATAAACTCTAATAACTATTTTTTTCCATGTAGGGCCAACGCTAAAATAGAACACATTTTAGCTGCGTAAAATATTTTTAAAAAAGTTAGGGTTTTGTCACATCGGCCCATAATTCACAGCGTCAATATTGAACAGGTTTTACAAGGGATTCACAACGTAATATTAACAGGGTTTTACAAAGGTTTAAGCTCGCAGTATTATTTCATTCTTCTGAAAACCGCTAAAAAAAGAAGTAAGTGTTATTTGTACATTTGCTTATAAAAATGAAGCAATTAAAATCATATCACAAAGGAGAATCCGGGATATCGATTGTGTTTTTTTTTTCGCAGTACAATGGATCGCGTCTGATTATTTGGGTTTTAAATTCATCTGTGATTTATGTAAATTTGTGTGCTAGTTGAGATTGTTGTCCGACATTTTTTTAACCTTCCGCAGTCCATAAATTGTTGCCAGAGGGCTTTGGTAAAAACTGCCCGAAAAACTATAAAATATTTTTTTGATACTGTTCAATATTAGGTTTGTAGAGGAGGAACAATGGCGAAGCCAGGCAAAAATACGAGGAAATTTGTGAAGAAGCACTTGAAATCGGTTATAGACAAAAGGCGCAAGTATAAACCCTTGAGAGAGGCTAGGAAGCGCATGAAAGCAGGTTCTCAGGATTTACAATCAGGTACTTGTGTTGTCTTTTAAAAAAAAAATTCTGTACCTGTTTCCAAAATTAGTTCTGGATTTTATTGTTATTATTTTCCTGTGTGAAGTTTTCGTCTATCTTGTTCACTTCAGCGTTTGTAAACAAAGTGGAAAAATTTCTAGCCATGCCGTGTTAGCATCTTCCTTCTATCCAGTACTAACATAGCTTGAAGTGCTTATATGCATTGTGTGTTTGGAAGATCCCCTAATGGGACTATTCCGCCTTAAATTGGATTATCAGTCAAACACAAAGCAAAATACAGACTCAACACAATGAGAGCAAATAAATATATGGCAGCCCGGCATTATTTGTGAGAAATGCGACTAGAGGTATAAGGTAAACCCATACAAATCAGACCTTAACATTCCCACCCTTCATGTAACACTGAAATACAGACTTTTCAAGACCACAATCTAAAGAAATATAAAGATTTAGAGTACCAAACAGGTCTGAATTTATTTAAAGAAGTCTGCAGAAATATTTTACCAGTTCTGGACTGTATATAGACTGATTTTAATAATAAAATCTCTGCAAGATACAGTCTGCAATAACAGTTGGAAATAGAGGGTTTTGGGCCCTCTGAAACACACCACAAATGTATATAAAAGCAGCTCGAATCCAGCTCCAAAAGCATGTGACACAACTGCTTTTTGTGACCTTCCGAATTGCCCAGAATTTACCCAAACTGGTTCGCTCCAGCAGTACCAAAATTAATAGTTCAACAACCTGATTATCCCTTGAGATCCCAATACAAAATATGAGTGCAAAAGAGAGTTTTCGTTCCCTTTTCACTATCCTTCTTGCGCATTTTCGTCCTCAGAAGTTACAGCCACAAGTGCTTCAGTTTACAAGCTATTTGCAAAATATAAAATGATCATGGAATGCTTCTTCCAAGTCGACCTCTCCCTTTATAAAGGCAAAGTGACCCAAAGGGAGCCTTTTTTTCCCACCAATCAGTTTGTAATACATTTTCCTATGCACATTTTCCTCCTAGCTTAAGTCATACTTTTGCATAGGTAAAATACAAAATTAGTATGTGTCTCTTTTTACTTCCTAGGCAGCCAAGATACACTTTCTTAGACAAGTCGCCCATCCTCATGGGGAGGATACAAAAGTTGCAAGGGCCTTACATCTCCCAAATGGCCAATATTCATTCTCTAAGCAAGTCGTCCAACTCCCTAGGAATGATACAATCATAACATTAGACCCCTTCGCACTTATCTAGAGATCACAACATGTATTTATAAGTGCATTCCTATACTAAGTCAAATAAATAATTATAAGTGCTTTAATATTTTCTTTTATTTTCTTTTAGGCACTTACAGAAATTTATTGTGATTTAAGTCACCCTTGCACACACCCTTTGGCCATCGGGTAGACAAAAATGGGCCAAAGGTCTTTGATGCTATTAGTCGAGAAAGAGGGACATTACAGTGTTCCCTTTCCTTGTGATTACTGTGAATAATCTTGACATGAAAGGTTATAGAAGAAATGACGACTTATGGTTACACGCTCTTTGAGTTATGGTCACCTCAATTGGGTGTAGGCTTAACCACGGGTTACTCTCTAGTTGCAAGAAACATGATGCTTGTTCATGTTTCTGTTTGTTGGCTCCATGAAATATGCTGTGTTGTGAAAAGGCCTGTTGTACTTGTGAGTGAATATTTTACAGCTGCACATGTTTTGCAAACTTTCAAGTTTTTCTGAGTATTTGCTAGGTGCTGATTGACTCACTATCAAGCTTGTGGAGACATTGCCAAGTTTGAATCACGTGATGCTTATGATGATTGAACTGTTTCAAATAAGTGTTATTGACGAATCTCTATTGAAGTTACATACCTCCCTTTGAAGGGCGAACACTTGCTCGAAGCCTTCATATGCAATATTTGAAATAAACTACCCTTGAAAGGAAATGTAGCCCTCCCTCTAAAGGCTTTGAAGGGACTGTGCTAGCTGTGAAAACCATTGCGTGAAAAAAGGAAAGGTTATGAAATACATTTAAAGACAGGCCAGAATGTATTAGTTTTGATTTTCTTGGATGGACTATATCAATCATTAAAAGGTGACTGAATGTTTTCTTGTCCATCACACAGTCAATCTCCAATACATAACAATATCTATGAAACCCTGTAATGCCTAGCATTTCAGAGAATAAAGCTTGTTCTTCTGCCTTAGGATTAAGTTAGGAATAATTTTATTATTTCTAGTGGTCCTAGTTTGCTTTAAAAAGTAATATTACAGAAATAGTTAAACCAAAGGTTAGTTAAAGTTATTTTTGAGAAAATTACGTAGACTAAGTATTAAAAGAACGGTGTTATAGGGCAGGTTGAAAAATTAGAATGATTGAGAATTTGGAGTTATAATGTTGTCTGTATAATTACTCAGGCCTTTAGAAATATATATAGAAAGTAAAAATCTGAAGTGGAACTGAATTTCATACAAAGCTTTTCATGGAAATTAATCTCGAAAAGCAAATAACAATATAATATAACTGTTCAAGGTGCATATGTCTACCAGTCATGGGTTGCTACATTTACTAAACTCATTTACCATACATGGCCATAGTGTTAGAATAAATGTGGGATATGTACTAGTCATGTGGTCCTTGCAGGGTACATCTACCACTTAAGGAGGAAAGTAACAAACTCTTGTAGAACACATCTACCTGCCAAGTGGATAAATGTAATGCCCTCTTTTAAGAGATACCCGAAGCCTATTTTTATTATTTTTCGCAGGCTAAGGGGAGATTAAAAGAGAAAATAGATTAAATAACTAGTTCAAGGGTATTTTTATATTTTATTTGGAAAAATGACACTTGAGTTATATTTAAAACAACAGAAATATAAGAAAATAATGTACTTGTACTTCTATTATCAGGCGCCAAAGTTAGGATATGAATTAAATGAAGTAGTCTATAATGGGGCGCCAAGGATAGAGTGGGTTGCATGAGAAATCAAATCCTATTTTTAGGATAAAGCGGAGATAAAACTTTTTAATATTGCATATTCCTATTATTTGGATAGGGCGCCAACTTGAAGAATAAAGTTATTATTTTATTTGTTTATGGAGCATGGATGTATTTCCAAAAGGAGTGCCCACTTTGGAGAAGGATTGGAGGTTATAAAGACGGATTTGGGGTTTATTATACCAATTATTTTCTTTGTCTGCAAGTAGCTTCAACTTCTGCAACTGCAATAGAGGACAAATTCTCTCATTTGCATACAAATTTGGGGATGGAATCCCCCACTTCTCAATGGGGCGATTCCAATTTCAGGGGTTGCAATGACAATTTAGGGTGCAAGTGTTCCACCAGTTCAGTTCCAAACAATTGTATTCAGACACTGGTATTTTTATTGTAGTTGGTTCATATTCAATAAATAAACGACTGATTTTTACGCATTACGGTTCTCTGTTTTTACATAGAAAAATCCAGATTATCGTTGTTATAAAAATTGTTTTGTAAATATGCTACCCTAGGATTTAACAAAATATCTGTTAGGAAATCTATTGTTTACATGTGCATTTGGTTTTTATCATATAGTAAAGTATTATTTACTTACGGTTATTCTGTAGTTAATTAAATATATTGTTATAACAAAAATATATTTCTTTGTTACACCCGTGTTTCTATACCAAGTTATTTGTTATTCTCACTTCCTATTTTATAGGAAGTTGTTTTCATATATCTATGGCTATATAATAACAAAATGTATTTATATTGACTCATATGACAAATATTTTATTATTCCATGTTTAATATTTGTAGCTCTGTCAAAATTCAATCATCTTGGTATCATAACAAGTTTATCCATAGTGCCTGTAATGGAGTTATTAAAATGTATCTAAAGGGCAACGTTGTAGCTGGTTCAGTTGCTCACCTTAGGTACCCTATAAAACATGGAAAGCCTACTCCCTAGTATATATTTGAACTACAGAGTCACATGTCTGGTAGATGTTGTCAGTTACAGTACTCTTGAGATATATCAAGATATCGTGCCTATCATACATTAATCTTATTGTGTCACCCATGGTTTGTGAAGAATATTTGTTTTGCTATTCACTTCTAGAATATCATTTGCTGAGATCTTCATTGTAGCCATTGAATCTTACATTCCAAGAGTAAATCCTTTGATCCTAACAATATATCTGTCGATCCAGGTATTTTTAATATTCACTCGATCAAAGTCCTGAGATGTATAAGGTGGACGGATCTGATTTGGTTCATATGCATAAATAAAGATCAGATCTGTCTATCATAACACAATCTGGTTTGACAAGGTAGTTTTTATTTTGACTCCCCTAAACTTGCCTCAGATCCCATTGAAAATCCTCAGGGTGGTGGATTGATTATCTCAACGCAATTGCCCTAGTGCAACAATGATGGCAGCCACATCTCTGGTTTCAACAAATCTACCTACGAAGTTTGCGTTGGTATTTGTTATTCCTCATTGCTGTATGCACGTCCACATCTGTGTTGAAGATTCAACATACCTATGTTACTATTGAGGAAAAGATATCGATTTCTTATCAGAGGAGAAGTTTTCTTATTTTCGTGCTTGTGGAATGAATAAAATATATCCAGAGATATTATTTAGATTAGAACTATGGTGGATGAACTTGTAACTCTGTGAGATATGAGAAATTGTTTGCAAATTATTTTGAGTGTTTGCTGTAAGAGCCATTGATTATTCGTCTGCCTTGTGTTTTATACGCATTTGCTACAGAAGGAATCAGGGATACAAATAACTATGCGTTCAATGTCTTGCACCTGTTTTAACGCCATCATTTATGTTGGATTTAAAGAATTCACGGGTGTCATTCACATAGGTTATTCCATGCCCGTAGTCTCAAGATTGGCGCGATTCACGTGTTCATTGGAACTCAGACAATTTGCATGCATCGCTGTCAAGGTTCAATGTTCATTGATTTTGATTATAGCTTTAGCACAAGTCCTTGTTATTGAGTCACTAAGTCTAGACTTGTCATGTATTAAAAGTCCTTAAATTTCTATTTAGTAGTGTTAGGTAGTCTTATTTAGGTTTTAATTTGCATAGTTTTGTGTTTATAGTCAAAAATTATAAAATTGTATTAAAAAAAAGTAATCTTCAATTATTATTTTTATTTTATGTGAAGTCATTTGTTCGCAAAAAGAGTCATTGTAAAAAGTTGTCAAAATAATTTTTTGTCTTACGGACGCAGTTTCGGTGGAATCCGATGTCCAGAAATTAAATGATTTCACAGTGTGGGGGAAGAATAAAATGTGGAAATCAGTGTGTAACATGATCACATTTGCTGAGTAAGCAACATCATTCACTGGAGGGTCGGAGGCAACAGAGGATGGAGGGTGATCAACGCCTCTCGTCAGTCACCAATGACGAGGTTGCATACAACACTGGTGACACCTTTTATATATTTTCAGTTGTTTGCTTTGAGTGATGTGTGAAAAAAATAAAACAAGGTATTCATTCCTTGTTAAAAGTTTGAAATGAGGAGAATGTGCATTGTGGATGCTGAGAACAGTTGTATAGGAGGACAACTGACTGTGGTGATCCTTTAACTGCGGCGATCAACGCCTCTCGTCAGTCATTAATGACACTGGGGACACCTTTTATATATTTTCAATTGTTTGCTTTAGTGATGTGTGAAAAAAATAAAACAAGGTATTCATTCCTAGTTAAAGTTTGAAATGAGGAGAATGTGCATTGTGGATGTTGAGAATAGTTGTTTAGGAGGGCAACTGACTGTGGTGATCCTTTAACTGCTGAGATTCTATGACTATTAGACTTCTTCATCGGTCAGTTGGTGGAAGTGTGATTATCTAGTGAGGGATTCACTGTGTTGAAGTGGGTGGTCATGTGCAGCAAGATCCAGATGACAGTATGCAGACCTAAAAGTATGCGGAGGCATACGATTCTATTTCCAGTTCTTGAGATGTACTTTCTTCCGATGTAAACATTAAGGGGGGAATGTTAGGAAATCTATTGTTTACATCTACATTTTGTTTTTACCATATAGTAAAGTATTACTTACGGTTATTCTGTATTTAATTAATTATATTGTTATAACAACAATATATTTCTTTGTTACACCCGTGTTTCTATACCGAGTTATTTGTTATTCTCACTTCCTATTTTATAGGAAAGGGAGTTTTTCCCATATAATGTATTTTTTATTTTTATTTTTTTGATGGATAAACGCTTTTGATCGGAGCTTATGAACCGGAGTACAATCAACCAAGATATATCAATTAAGCTTAACAATTAGTGAACCACGAGCTACCACATTTGAACACACGTCTAGCGAATCACGAGCCGCCACACATGCACACACCACAAGTGAACCACGAGTCGCCATGCTTGAACACAGATCTATCGCAGGTCTTCTCGAGCTAGAAACTATCTTAGTGAAACCAGCCTGCCAGCCGCCCCTACCTCGGACATTACCATCCCGAATGGGGATCGTGCCTTAGTGGGATTTGAACCTGGGTGGAGCTAGAAACAACCATTCGACTTAACCGCTCCAACCAAACTCCATTAGCCTAGATGTATTTTTTATTGGAACAAAGGAGAAAATATATTATTATTTGGTGTTTAATCTCTGTAGCTTTGTCCAAATTCCATCAATATCCATATCTGTTAGAAATTATTTTTAGGGATATTAAAGTGGTATCAATGCAAATTTCCTCTCAAACTGTGGAAGTGAAATAAAGAATTTTTTTTTTTTTTTGCAATTTTGAACTTCATGCAGGGTAGAGACAAAGAAGTTAGGTACTGGCAAAGGGAGAAAAATAAAGCTTTAAAACAACTAGAGGAAAGATTAAGGCGACAAGATCCAAAGGTTGTTTTTAAGGAAAAGATGGACAATATTCTCGTCAGCTTGTGGATCAGATAGAGAAAGAATCCATGACAATGTTTATTCAAGCAAATTTCTTACAATGGGAAGAAAATATAGATCCCATTCAAAAAGTATTGGTAAAAATAGAAAAGTACAAACTTGAGGCCCCCAGAATCCGTGACAGTATCAAGGGATGCCTGATTATCTTAAATCCGAAGTTTCCTTTAATGATTACTTGGAGTTACTCAAAATGAAGAATCCCAAATAAAAGAGAGGTTATGTGAATACATAGGAGGGTTGAAGAAGAAAGAACAATTAGTGCTGCAAGAAATTGAAAGGAAGTAACCCATAAAGGAATCCACCATACAAGAGGAGTTGAAAAAGATGTTCTTGTTCAAGAAGCACCCATCAATCTCCCAAAGATTGCATTCGTTGCCATATGAAGGGGATTTGCAGAATAGGTGTAAAAATAAAAGCGAGGAAGTCAGGGCGAAAGGACATCACTTGTTGGATGTAATGAGCTTAAGATGGAAGAAGATGCACCAAATCATGAACGATCCTTTCGTACTTCCAAAGGGTATGCCATTGATTGATTTTCAGAGTAGCATTATGGATGGATATACATTGGAGGAGAACATTTTGATTAACACTAATTTGGGAGTCTCGAGTCCCAAAGATGGAGGTGTTGAGGGTATTTGAAACAATTCCTATTTCGGCATAGGAAGGTAAGCACTTTGATTACAACGTAAGGTATAAGAATATTTTAGATCTGTTTCTCCTTATTACGTCATTTCAAAATAGGGTGAAGCATACAACTTGCAGCATAAAGCATGCACCCAAGGAAAATAACTCATTAGATACTAATGTTGGCATTGAGCTTGCTAAATTTTTTAAATCAACAACTAATGATAAGCAATTTGGGTAGCAATTTGGACATCAACAATTTTTTGGACAACGACCGTTTGCACAGTCATTCATGCCGGCATCACATGAAACATTGAGGATTGGGAATTGCGAATTCCCAAGGTGGATTTGGGATATCGGCTTGCAATTGCTTGAGGGCAAGAAATTCTGGGATGGGCGGACTGTAATGTCCCCGTTTCAAAATTAATTAATTTTGGATATCTGGAAGCCTAGTTTTACTAAGTTTCCATTGGCTAAGGGGAGATTAAAAGAGGAAAATAAATTAAATAAGTGGTTCAAGGGTATTTTTATATTTTATTTAGAAAAAATGACACTTGAGTTACGTTTTAAAAAACATAAATAGAATAAAATAATAAAAAAATGATGTGTACTTCTATTATTAGCCATCAAAGTCTGGGATAATAATTAAATGAAGCAGTTTATAATGGGGCGCCAAGGATAGAGTGGATTGCATGAGAAATCAGATCCTATTTTTAGGATTAAGTGAAGATAAAGCTTTTTAATACTGCATATTATTCCTAATATTAGGATGGGGCACCAACATGAAGAGAATAAAGTTAGTATTTTATTTGTTTATGGAGCATGCATGTATTTTCAGAAGGAGCACCCCACTTTGGAGAAGGATTGGAGGTTATAGAGGCGGATTAAAGAGGAAAATAAATTAAATAAGTGGTTCAAGGGTATTTTTTATATTTTATTTAGAAAAATGACACTTGAGTTACGTTTAAAAAACATAAATAGAATAAAATAATAAAAAAATGATGTACTTCTATTATTAGCCATCAAAGTCTGGGATAATAATTAAATGAAGCAGTTTATAAAGGGGCGCCAAGGATGGAGTGGATTGCATGAGAAATCAGATCCTATTTTTAGGATTAAGTGAAGATAAAGCTTTTTAATATTGCATATTCCTAATATTAGGATGGGGCACCAACTTGAAGAGAATAAAGTTAGTATTTTTATTTGTTTATGGAGCATGCATGTATTTTCAGAAGGAGCACCCACTTTGGAGAAGGATTGGATGTTATAAGAGGCGGATTTGGGGTTTATTGTACAATCATCTTGGACATTCATCGATTATTTTCTTTGTCTGCAAGTAGCTTTAGCTTCTGTAACAATAATAGAGGACAAAATCCCTCATTTGCATACAGATTTGGGGACAGAATCCCACACTTCTCAATTGGGCGATTCCATTTCAGGGGTTGCAGTGACAATTCAGGGTGCAAGTGTTCTGTCAGTTCAACTCCAAACAATTGTATTCAGACAATGGTATTTTTATCGTAGCTGCTTTGTATTCAATAAATAAGACTCATTTTTACGCATCACGGTTTCCTGTTTTTATATAGAAAAATTTGATGAGGGAATCTTGTTGGGAGAAGTATCAATCATTGAGTAAGGGTTTCAGAGATAATATGCCATTTTTAGATTATTGCATGATGAAGATTACGTAGCAAGCCCAAGCGAGATCATCATATGTTGGTACTCGAATTACAAAAGAACTCATTTTGAACAACCGATAATAACTCCACATGAGGTAATTTCAGATGATGGAGTTGATGGAGATAATGTTGATCCAAAGAAGATTGAAGACCAAGCGAAAGAAGAAGTGGTTATCACAGGGTACCACACTTGTACGGGATATGGATTATGTGGTAAGAGACACATCTTCTTTTTTATTGCAATAGTGTTATCATAAAGATATTCAGCCCATAGAGTTGATATTGTCGGTTGACCGCTTGCTGGAGATTTGGGATTCTTCCTCCACAAGACACATTGAGACACATTACGAGGAGCCTTGCTCTCACATGAGTGTGGGTCATGTGGGAGAGTTGACACGTTTAGTGCTTATATAGGTTGTTTCACAGGTTGATGCTATAGGATTCAAAGTAGATTTTCACACCCATGGGTTGACTGAAGAGGCAGTGATTGTGAATGATCACATGATGACAACTTCACATTGGTAGGGACTGGACAAATTGGCAGTTTCAGTGTGGGTACTAGTGGAGAGTTGGTGTGGGCACCATACTACTTCAGGGGCAACATTGTTCTCTACACGACATGGAGAGCTTGACGACTATATGAGGTGTCTTGGTTACTTCGGATCACAACGATCTTTGGTTGACTACAGGGTGAGGTGGAGAAGCTTACTTTGTGGTATTTAGTTTCTGCAACATGACAGGATAGTGCTTGGGGTCAAGCATTTCTCGGGAGGGGAGGATTGTAATGTCCCCAATTCCGAGCAGATGGCCTATGAGGCCTTTCATCCGTCTTAGCCTTGGTCATGCCCAAGGGGCTAGTGACGTTGATGGTTATTGGGTATAGTTTGCACATTCATTTCACTTATATGTTATGTTTTGGAGTTGGACACGTACTTTGAGGTGACTTAAGTGAAATAAGGTTGTGAGATGCTCCCCTAAGTTACTTTATGTTATATTTAGTTTGATGACTTAAGTGATTGGTGAATATATGGTACGTTATGTTCTAATTCTTCGTTGGGGTGACTTAAGTGCACTTTTGGCATGTGTGGAATAAAATGACTTAAGTTATTTTAATTAATTAAAGAAAAGACCCAATGGGGCGGGTTAGGGTTCTTTTGGGCCTTTTGTTGCAATGAAAAGTTATAAAAGGAAGTGCTTGGGGGAGAAAGGGGCATTCATTCATACTTTCACTTGTTTTGATATTAGAGCAACTACTGTTTGCACTTTCTTTGCTTGTGGAGTAAGATCCCACATGAACCCTAACTTCGGTGGTGAAAGATCCACACCTAGCTAGCAAAGCACTCTTTGGTGGTGAAAGATCCTCCCTAGTTTTGCTATTTTAGAGCGTTATTCAGATTTTTGGATCAGATTTGGAGAGTAATCAAAAACTCAAATTCAGAGTAAGAGGACATCCATTTTCATCAAGAGTTTTAGTTCAGATTTGGAACTATTTTCTAGCGTTTTATCTACTCAGTTCCAAATTTGAGTAGCAGTTTTGGAGGGGTTTTCGTGGTCCGATTTCGGAGATTTCGGTGCTGGAGACTGTTATCATCATGAAGATGCCCCATAATTCATTTTCATCATTTTTCCATTGTTATTTTTGGAAATTACGGTCAGCTGTATTTTTCTCTCATTTTCTGCCCTAAAATTAAATAGATAAAATCAAATCTGAGAGATAAAAAATATTTCTCTTGTTTATTGTTTTATATATTTTTCTGAGTTGTTTCAAGCTTTTGGGTAGGTATTTGAAGTGATTAGTTTGCAAAATATAAAAAATTCTTTATTTCTGCATATTGTTGTCATAAAAATAAGAAAACTCAGAATTTCAGTTCGATGTTATTTTATACATATTTTTTGAATTTCAAGTAATATCCCACAAGGGATATTTCATAGGCTTTAACAAAATGTCAAGATCTGTTAGAAATTATTATCAGGGATGTTACAATAATGATATAAATATTCATTTTATGTCAAACACACAGGGCATACTCTTCGTGGCACTACTTACGAACCAAGAATATAGTATCATATGGTGTTTGTTGGGAACATTTACTGGCCAAGAATTAAAGTATGTATCAAAGATGCTTTTGCAGGGTACAATCACCAACCAATTAGGAATAATTGTGAGATTTAATATAAACACTTGTAACATTTTTAAGTCTTAACATGTTGGATATATAGGTACAATAAGAGGTAAAGGTAAAAGTTGTTTTTTTAGGTCACATTCAAGCCAAACAACAATTTGGCTCATGAGAACCAGTTGTGGAAGGCCACAAGGGGATTTCTTTTCATTTACCTTATGAATTGCTCAGATTTTGTACTCCTGAGTTTTAACCTCATAAACAAGCTTGGGAGTAAACCAAACTTTGCAAATCCACCTACACTTGGAGTATCTGTCTACATGCAGAGTATCATGCCACAAAAATTGCTAAAATATATGCATTGAATATCATAAAAGGGGAAGTTGAACATAGAAGAATAATAAAACCTTCATAGTCTATCTTCTACAAAAAATGCATACATATAAAGGAGAGACTGCTCCTATATATAAGGAATTCCAATCCCCCGAATATCTCCTACAACTGCTCCCAAACATATAATCTATTCGTGATATATTGTTGTTATAATAATATATATGACCAACCAACCTACTAACAATATAACCGTATTACCATATTAATCATACGGTGACTTTCACTTATTAGTAATTTAACTCACTATAAATATTAATTTCCTAACATTCCCCCCCTTAGTGTTTACATGGGGAGATAGTACATCTAAAGAACTAGAAGTAGAATCATATGCCTCCACATACTTTTAGGTCTGCATATTGCCGTCTGGATCTTATCGTCTGGATCTTGCTACACATGACCATCCGCTTCACCATAGTGAATCCATCACCAGATGATCACACTTCCACCAATGCACCTACATACGTGAACTTAGCAGTTCCCGCTTTCACTTCCAGTGAATGGTCTTTCACCGGCTAATTGTTGAAGAAGTTCGATAGTTAGAGAATCTCGACAGTCAGAGGATCACCGTAGTTAGCTGCCCTCCTATACAACTGTTCTCAGCATCCTCAATGCACATTCTCCTCGTTTTAAACTTTAGCAGTGAATGAATACCTTTGTCTTATTTTTGCACACATCACTCAAAGCAAACATCTGAAAATATAAAAATGTGCCACTAGTGTTGTATGTGACCTCGTCGTTGGTGACTGATGAGAGGCGTTGATCGCCATCCATCCTTCGTTGCGTCTGACCTCCAATATCATGTTGCTAACTCAGTGGAATGTGATCAAGTCGTTCAATCATTTCCACATTGTTTATTATCCCCCCTATAATGTGAAATCGTTTATTTTCCAGATGTCGGGTATCACCCGAAAATGCGTCCGTAAGACAATTTTTTATTCTATTTTTTACAATATTTTGACTTATTGAAAAATGACGATAATGACAATATGACGAATTTTACAAAAAATGACTTAAACTTTTGACACATTTGACATCACCAAATGATTCGACTCGACTTTAAACGACACAATTTTGACTATAGTCGATAAACATTAACAACAATTATATTTAGGCAAGACAAAAACAACCATAATGACACTAATTGGTCCAAGAGATTTATTGTGACTATAGTTGAAATTAAAATGACGGTGACCCCATAATTAAAATGATAGGAAAGACATCGTACTTAACAATTCTCAAATACTTTATATACTAATGAGAAATTACAAAGCTTTTGACATTTAATTGACCACTATTTAATTTATAACTATTGACAAGGTGGATATCTAAAAAAAGCTTAAGACTTAATTTAACAATGACTCACTAAGCAAAACTACTATACGGATCCTACACTCTACTTATTTTAAGACAATAACAATTATAAAACTTTTAAATGAATAAACATGAACCTTTTGACATGGATGTGGCCATAATGGATGCAAAGCAATTGAAACTCACAGCTGCTACGCAGAGTTGAGAGGTTTCCATGCTGACCAATGCTTCAATTAGAATTTTACCATCAATGCCCATGTCAATATCAAACACCGAGGGTTTCCTCCCCGCGCACTTGTCATTCCACGACCTCTTTGGGCACTGCAGGATAGTAATTCCATCGGTTTTTCCTAGGGTTTCTCGCCCTCTGGGTGTCCCTATATAATGAACACTTCCACTTCAAGCCCGGTTGTTGAAACTGCAGACTAGAGATAGTGGAGCTTTGAACAATGGCACCGCCACCGAAACATCCTTGGAAGTTCATCCTGAAGGTTTTTCACATGAGGTAATGAATCTCCCCTTTATGTTGTTTTGCCTATTCCTGAGTTTAATTTTGCATGCCAATGGTTAGAACAGTTCTGTCTCATTGGGTATTTTGTGGGTCGCATCCCTTTGAAAGCATGCTCAAATCTTGGGTTAACTCAGCCTGGGCCACCCATGGCATCCAGCTCGAGAGCGTACAAAACATGACCAAAGGATTTTTTCCTTTTTTGCTTCTCTGACCCATCTAATGCCCCAACCATTTTGACCCATTTGGCCACTTGGTATGTTCTCAACTCTTTTCTGGTCCTTTCTCCATGGACCAAAGACTTTGTGGTTTCTGATTATGTTGCACTTAAAGTGCCAGTTTGGGTGGAATTTCCTGGCCTTCCCCTACCCTACGTTCATTTTTCTACATCAAATTTGCCTCTTCTATTGGGTGGGTGGTTTGTACAGAACCTCAGCATTTTTACAACAGTTCATTTGTAGAAGCGTGTTTGTGTCGAAGTGGATCTCTCCCAAGAATTGAAAGAGTTTTTGGAGATTCAGATGGGAGACATTCATTATTCCCAGCGTATCTTATATATCAATCTACCTAACACTTGCTTTTGGTGCCAGGCCTCTAATCACAAGATAAAGGATTGTCCTCTTTATGTCCCTCGCAATCTCCCAACAACCAAGGTGGCTCTAGAAGTGGCCAAAACCCCTCAAGAGGAGGGATGAAAAAAAAATAACGGTAGGAAAAACAAGAATAAACCAACGCAGTCCAAGGCCTCTGGTTCAAACGGATTGTGTGAGACAGTTGTTAAGGAACAACCCCATAGCCCACGAATCAAGGAACCAACTGCCGCTTCCGGCTCGCTAAACCAGTTGCCTAAATTCTCCATCACGCCCAAGGCGGCCTCGGTTCTCATGACCAGATAAATCCCATTCACAATGTCTCCATTCTCCTGCATTTGCCGCTACTTTTAACCAATGGTTCATAAGGCCCATCCAAAAGGGCTTGAAGTCCTCCTCGCCACTCCTGGATCATAGCCCGACACATGCAATGTGGACTCTGTTGAGGAGTACAACATTGAATATGTTGGGTGAAAAAAATTGAACTACAGGATTTCCTAAAGCATAACAATGCTCAGTTCCTACAGAACCAGTTTGATGCTTTAGATGGCTTGGATACGGATGGTATGGCCCTTGACCACCATTTTCCATGAATTTTTTATCTTGGAATGTGTAGGGTCTCACAAACTCCAACCGCAAGTTATTTTTTGTGATGCTCGACAAAAAATTGCCAATTTAGATGTATTGTTTTTGCAGGAAGTGAAAATTACAAGTTTTCAGTTAGAGATGGTTTGTAAATCCATCTGGCCTGACAGCCTAACATTTTGCAGTAATCATGAGGGGGCGTGGGGATTTAATTTCCCTTTTTTCTCCCAAATGGCAGCCCTTTTTGATGGATCATGGTGTCAACCTCACCAATCGTGCCATATGGGTCCTATTTAATATTGACGGTCTCCCTTTTGGCCTTATTAATATTTACGCCTCTAATGATGCAACCGAAAGTGTCGATCTTTGGTGGTGGATAGCTTACAATTCTCTGATGTATATTGGGTTATAAGTGGTGATTTTAATATGGTTGAGCTTCCCACCGATAAGTGTGGGCACTTGCAATGTGATGGACAACTGGCGAAAGAGAGGCGTGGTTTTTCATGTCCAATAAGTTTGGGTTTTATAACCCTAATGCCTCTCGCACTCCCACCTCTAAAGCATGGTTCACTTGGTCCAATCTCTGAGGAGGATCAGATCGGGTTCTCAAATAGGCTCAACAAAGCTATGTTGTCAACTCAAGATTTCTTTGAGTTTGACAACATTTATTCATTACCTGTGGAGGTCATGCCTAACTTTGTCCTTTTGGACCATTCCCCCATTCGATTCGTATCACTTGGCATGATAGGTGCCCTTTTTGTCATAAAGGCCATTTTTTCTCAATACCACCTTGATGAAACATGGGCCCACTCTTAACCACATCAAGATGGTGTGGAACATGTCCCCTCGGCCAAATCATAGTCAACACTTTCATCCACCTATGCATATGCCAGTTGGACACAATGGTGGGAGGATGCATGACTCGGACGACCGTATTTTTCAGAATCTATGGCCAAAAATTGGCTACAATTTTGTGCCACTCATACTCCATCTACCACTTCAACTCTTAGCCGAGTGGTGGTGGGGCTCCAAGGAAATCCTTTCTTAGAAGCTCTGCAACTTCAAGTGGCAGAGCTTCTCTAGAAAATTCAAATTGTGGATAATTACAATGCTCGGGGAGCTCAAATTCGTGCCCACATGCATTGGCTTAAAGTTGGGGATCACGTTTCCAAATAATTTTTTCTCTCCCTCAAAGAAAAAAATCCCTCTCGGTGAATTCAGACCATCCTTGATGGCAAAATCAAGTTACTGATAACCATCTCATGCTTCAGGATTTTGTCAAGAATTATAAGTTGGTGTTTCAAGCTCAAGCTCCTTCTAAAGAGTGACAAACATTCCTTGACCAATGTCTGGCTGTGGTACCCTGCAAACTTTCTCCTGCTCAGAAGGTGGCTTGTGACCACATGCTCACCATTGATGACCTTCATGAAGTGGCCATGCAGATGGCTAATGACAAGGCCCCTAATTGCGATGGTTTCCCATGTGAGTTTTACAAATCGTTTTGGGATACTGTTGGCCCAGACCTTCATCAAGTTTATCTTGAAGGCTTTCAGAATCAGTCGTTGGGCACACATATCAACAAAGGGAACATCAAATTCATCCCCAAACCAAGATATCCTGAAAAAATTACTAGTTGGTGGCCTATTACCTTGCTTAATGTCTCATACAAGATAATTGCCAAGGCTCTAGCTATTTGGTTATATCATATCCTTCCCATGTTGTCATCCAACCAGAGAAAACTGGTTTCATTCAGGGGCCCTACATCCTTG
Source organism: Taxus chinensis (assembly GCA_019776745.2). Lineage (NCBI taxonomy): Eukaryota > Viridiplantae > Streptophyta > Pinopsida > Cupressales > Taxaceae > Taxus > Taxus chinensis. Next base: position 682,155,317 of record CM034153.1, on the reverse strand, counting down.
AAAACATCATTGTTGTTTGGGAAGGAATGGAATGGGCTCACAGATCCAATCAATCTTCTATGTTCATTAAAATCGACTTTGAAAAATCCTATGACAGGATTGAATGGTGGTTTATTCTTGCCATGATTCAAGCCCTTGGCTTTGGCCCCATCTTCATTCAATCTTTCACATGCTTTTCACCAATGCCTCTGCCTAGATCACCATTAATGGCCATAGCTCTGAGTCTTTTGGCTTATTCCGCTCTATTCACCAAGGGTGCCCATTAGCGTTTGCGCTTTATGTGCTAGCTGCTGAAGGTTTTGGGTATCTTCTGGCCCAAGCCAAATCTCAAGGGCTCGTCAGGGGAATTACATTGCCTTCTGCGAACAAATATCAATTTCTCAATGGCCACTTCATTGATGATTCTTTCCTTACTCTCATTGAGGAAGAGACCAATATCCACAATGTCATGCATTGTCTGGATATCTTCTGTTTAGCTTCTGGTTCTTCCATTCAATGGTGAAAAACATAGTGTTACAAGAAATCTTTCCTCCCTACACCCATTTGGCTAGCTTCATTTTATTGGAAAATGCTTCGTCATGGTGAGATGTTTAAATTCCTTGGTATTCCCTTTTCCTTTCAAGCGTCACCAGACAGAACTGTGGCAATATGTGGTTCAATGGGTGGCCAAAAAATTGGAATACTAGATTACCAAGCATTATCGTTGGCAGGGAAATTCCAAATTTGTTCTCCAAGGTCCTTGAAGCCACCCATGTTTACTATTCCTCATGTCGGGTGCCTTCCAAAGCTTCAATTCAGAAATTAGAGAAGCTTCTCAAAGACTTTCTTTGGGCTAATGCCTCTTCTAGCAAAGGTTTTCACAGAGTCGCATGGGAGACCTACTACCTTCCCTGTGACTCTGGGGGGATGGGTCTTATTGACATATTGCGACAAGGGCAGACACTATATGTGAAATGGATAATTCAATGCATTGAAGGTCAAGAAGTGTGGAAAGTGCTTCTGCATCCATGGCATCAAGGAGGGCTCTCCTTATGGCCACCCCGCTTGGAAGGGTTTGGGGTTTTCCAATCTTCTCATTGCTCCAGTTCCTATCAAATTTGTTGGCACTTTCGTGCTTAAAAGTATCTGGAAAGCATGGGAACGCATCAAGTCGTGGCTTCTATGGAAAGGCAATGGCTTCCGCAATGGCCTTTCCATCAATCAAAAATCCTATGGTGGTCGCCTGTCATTCAAGTCCAGGATCGGTGTCTTGCAAAAGTCCCTAGAATTCCTATGCTCAAGCTTTTCAAAAAGCGGAATTTGTATAATTCAAGATTTGTTTTGCAAACACACACAATCCTGGATTCCTTGGAATGAGCTCAAAGCTCGTTTTCGACTCACCACCTAGGATCGTGCTGGTGTCATGGAAATCACCAATTCGGTCCCCGACCATATGCTACATAAAATCTCTGTGCGTTCCTCCCGTCCTTGGTGGACGGACTGGAAGTGGTTTGTGGACACCCCCTTTTTGGAATTACTCTGACAGTAAGGGCTATCGTTGGCTCTCCCCACATTTACCCATGGTTGAAAAACTTCAACACTAGATGGGGATTGCATTCTTCTCCCTCTTGTTGGAGAAGGAGGTTTGACACTGTTTGGTTTGCCTGTGTGGAGCCCAAAATTGCGCACTTTTTGTGGTGTCTTCTACATCAAGGTCTTCTCTGATAGGCCCTGCACTTGTTCAAATTGGTGTCCCCGCCCCCAAATGTCCGTTTTGTGGCCACCTCAAAACTTTGTTGCACTTATTCTAGTATTGTCCCAAAGCCCAACGGGCTTGGAACTGGATTCATTCTTTCTTCTTCCCCCTCCGGCCAGAATGTTTCACATGGAAACACATTCTTTTAGGAGATAGCCCCAACTTTCCACATATGTTCTCTCAGATTTGGCATGTTTTCAAAGGGGAAATTTTATTTTGGTTATGGAAAGAACAGAATGCTTTTTTCTTTGGCTAATACTGAAAGTTGATCCTCAATTCTCAGTGTATAATAAATCGATGGTTATCTCCAATGTGCTTCTTTGCAGATTCAAGTCCAGGCCAACAAGGTGGCTCTGGAGGTGGAGCATTTACAGACTCTTCTGTGACATTGGGGTGACGCCCCGTGTAATGTCGCTCGAGATCCACCTTCGCCTTCTTGGTGTTCTCCGCCCGTGGCAGTCGTCCCTGTGGAGGTCGTCAGAGCCACTCTCAACGCATCTATTCTTTTAGCCGTGCTCACCGATCCCCGCGCAACCAACTGTGCAGAGGAGTGTTTCCCCACCAGCTTGCCAACACGGCTGGGGCTCCCCCCAACTCGTCAGCTCGGTTGGGGCTCACCTGATTGCTCCTGGAGCCGCACACCCACGATGGCTGGAATCTGCCACCTCCACCCCCGCCACCTTCAGACAAGTTCCCTTGGATTCCCCTTGCCATCTCGCCCACACGGGGTGGCGGCTGACAATGAAGAAGGAGGACCCTTCGGGCTCGGGTTGGGACATACCTGACGCTGGCAAGGACCTTCCTGGTCTTGGCTGGCCTGATGATCACGACCCCCCCTCTGTTGGTATTTTTGCTGCGGCGGCTTGACTCTCTTGTTTTGATGTATTCCTAGGCTCTGCCTAGTGTGTTCGTTGCTTTCCTAGGCTTGGCCTAGTTTGTTTGTGGTTTTGGGGCGTGCCCTCATACCGCCCGCTTTTTTGCTGGAAAAGTCTTGTATCATGTTGCATTTGATATAATATAAGATCCTTTTTCATCAAAAAACAATGAAAATCCAACCCCGTGTGAAGGAAGCTTGTTAATCAAACAATTTGGAGAAAAAACAGTCTCGAGTGTCAATTTTGAATGGCGACGGGAAGAAAGCAACCAAAAAACTCCACTTGAATAGCTGAGATGTAGGTGAAAGACCATGTAACCACAAGTGGTCAAGTAGAAGATCACCTAAGAATTGGCATAATGGACTGGAATCTAGAGCCAATAAACTTGATATCAGTCAAGGCAATGGATCCATTTCTGTAACGTTGGTGACGATTAGGAGGAAAAATGAACCGAATACCAAACAATAGAAAGTACACTTAGGAGCCAAGTTTGTATCCATGAGATGTTGAGTACTGAAAAGAACCAGTAAGGAGGGAAAGCACATATGGCATGAATGCTTTACAATGAAGAAGAAGCATCAATGCACAGTTCCAATGCTGTGTACATGAAGTCTGAGGTGGCATCAATGCACAGCAGGATACGTTTTTTTTTTGAAATTTCAGATCTAATATTATGATTTAGAAATGAAGACATGAAAAATCTTTTTGATCCATCATAGGCACAAGACAAAGTCCTTTTTGATACCAAATATCAGAAAAGGGGAAGCCAAACACAGAAGAATAAAAAAACCTTCATATTCTGTCTTCTACAAAAAATGCATACATATAAAGGAGAGACTGCTCCTATATATAAGGAAATCCAATCCCACGAATATCTCCTACAACTGCTCCCAAACATATAATCTATTCGTGATATATTGTTGTTATAACAATATATATATGACCAACCAACCTACTAACAATATAACCATATTACCATAATACGGTAACTTTCACTTATTGGCAATTTAACTCAATGTAAATACTAATTTCCTAACATTGAAGGCCAAATATTTCTTTGCAATCTGTGGCTTTGTCATTGTCATGTTAGTCTCTTTTTGGAGCATGAGCGTATATACACATGTACGAACACATTTGAGTGCCATATGTGAATGTATCAAGGATCATATATTTATGATATGCACAACTTCCTTTGAGATGTGAATACATAGAAATATAAATAGCCCTTGAGAGCCATATCTCTGTGAGAAGTAGCCACCTTGTTGGCTGAAGACTTATTCCGATTTTTAAAACATAGTTTTTTTTTTTTGAATGCTTGTGTAAAATGTATCTATATTAATGAAATATCATATTGGTTGAGAATATACATAAATGTAGTATGAATGACTGAACACATAACTGATGTCAGCCCTTTCTGAGGGATTGTCTGGCCTTCTTATTTCTGTAAGAAATCACAATAAGCATTGATCATATTTGTCCTGTTTATATGTCTAAATATCATGTTTAAATCTGTTATGCACCGTACTCTCTATCAACATTTTCTGTGCTGTTGGAAAAGTATTGAACATTTTCTTAGACATCACCTTAATGAATATATAACAAGAGAAGAAAGTGAAGACTGAACTATTTCTTATGTAAAATACTATTTAAATTAAGATTATGTTCATTTGCATCTACCAGATAAGATAGGTTGATTATTTATGACCTTTGCTACATTATTAATATCATCATTATTCATTATGTAAAAGATGTGATTTATTTAAGTAATTTTTTCATTTGTCTAATTTGTTGATGGCATTGGCCCTGTGGTGGAAGTATCTCTGTAAATTTGAAATCCTCATTTATGGAAACATCATGAGGGAATGAGTTACTTATATCATGCCTTGCCTAGTTACTATGTAGACGGGTTGCAGTTTTTGTTAAAAAAAATGGAGATCAGGCTAAGAATATATCTTTTGGACAAGAAACTTGCATCACCCCCAAGTTAGCAATCACTGCCAGAAGGAACTGCTAGCTAAGCATAATGCCAATTTGCCATATATGAATAGTTACGTTGTTGATGTAGGGAATCAGTGTTGACAGTATAAAAGGAATCCTGCAACTTTAAATACATCAAATCTAGACTAGTACATAATCAGTCACTGAATACTGTTAATTTTCTGTCTTTTAATTTTCATGAAAAACAGAATATAATGTTATCATAGTGTCGTACTTTACTTATAATGTGCAGTGGATGATTCATTGGTCTTACTTTAAGATGGTAAATCAGATGCATGAATCCATGTTAAGTTTATAGATGTCATAGAAATATTCAAAAGTAATCACAGGCTTTTTAAAAAAATTCAATCTTTGCGTGGTTAGAGTCCTACAATTGCATACTAAAATGTTTAGGGAAAGCTGAACCTGACTTTGGTATGATGAAACAAAAGTTTTTATAGTTGAAGCATCTTCCAATATTTTTGAGCATTGATGGTCATGGATTTTTTAATTCTGTCTGTGATTTTCTATTCAAGCTGATGTGATGATGAAGAAGGTTGCAATGAATATGATGTTGTATGGTTGTGGTGCGAGCTGGAGAAAACCCAGATGATGTTGTGACAGAGGATATGCCTGGAATCAGGAATTTGGCATGTCAAAGGTTAAATCCTTTGCATGAATGCAACAAAGAAGAAGCTCTAAGTTAATAATGCTGGTGAGGTTACAAGAGATTGAACAAAATATTGGCCAGAATGAAATTAAATTAAAATGAAGAGAGCCAAGAACTAGCATTAAGGACAAGATTGTTGCATATGGAAGAAAATTTTCCTGTATGAGAATCCAAATAGGGCGTGGAGAGATGATTGTTGACTAACTTGACTTGAATAACTATGCAATTGTAATTATAAATCTTTAGTGCGAGAATCCAATAGGGTGCAGATAGATGACTGTTAACTAATTTTATTTGAGTAATTATGTAATATGTAATTATGTCAATGACAAAAGTAATATTATTGTTGGTTGGATGCAACTGTTAAAGAAGACCTAATGTAGTTTTAATGGAGTGTAAAATATGTATCACACACTTGATGGCAGTCCTATTCAAGGGGTTGCTAGTAGTCCTTATCTTTGCACTGTTCAATTTTTTGGTAAAGCACACTGGCATTGTTCATATTTGTCCTCTTTATGCAATGCAAAAATCTTATGCATTGAGGGGTTCCCAAACTTTTATAGATGGATTAGAATATCTATTTGTCTATTGATTGCCACATCTGTGCTTCTTGTTCAATCCAATTTGTTAAAATCCCCGATTTGGTTTTGACCTTCTGGTCTGCTTTCTTTCCACAGATGGAGTGTTGAACAAGATACTTCCCATTTTCATATCTTGAATTTCTGATTGATCGGGAAATTGACAAGGCATATTGCTCTAATGATTTATGGGGTTTCTGGAGGGCTTTATTCTTGTGGTGGTTGTGTTTACTGAAAATAATTTATATTTTTGAGTGTCAGGACCAAGGAAAGGTGCTTCAGAAAGCACAAGAAAGGATGCAGGCGATTTGACTCTGAAAATGTATGTCGACTCTGAAAATGTATGGAGGATGTTTTAATTTACTTTTGTAACTTCAGATGAGTCCAAGAAGAGGACTTACTTATTTCTAGTATATTTTGCACAGTTTGGTATGTCAAAAGTTTTCAGGATGCATTATATAAGATTAGTTTTAGCTGCAAAATTTCCATTAGATTTGCAGTTGCTATCACTCATCAACTATGGTTTTTCAAGGACATATATCTTTTTCATTGGTCTGTTCAGGAAGTCTCAAAATATGAATGGGAGTGAAGTTATGGAAGATGACTTCATGGACGGTACTAGCATTGAAGATGACAGTTCAGTTGATGATCATGTCTCAGAAAGTGATGGTGTACTCGCAGAGGTTTGAGATACTTTGTGCTGTTGACACTTTCAGAAAATTGTTATCCAGTTCAATATCATTTTTAGTTTGCCTTTAAATTTGCAGGACGAGAACATTTTTTCTGATATTCTACCAAGTGAATACGAGAATGATAAGTCAGAAGGTAGGCGCATTTTCACTTTTAGTGTCAAGGCATACCATAAATATTTTGTTAAATAATATTTTATCATGATTCGGGGTGAACTTGTGTGCTTGGTTTTGTTTGCAGAAGAGGATGATACTGATAATGCTCTCCAAGATCAAAATAGGATACTTCAGTCTGATGTTGATAAGCACATGAAAGAATTGGAGAGACTCAAGGAAAAGGTTATATCTGGTTACTATTACATATCACACTATTGAATATTGTGCAGAGAGTTTTTCTTAGTGTCTTTGAATTTGAAATAATGAAATGTTTCAAGTGTTTGTCCAAGTGAGCCTATTATAAATGTCGAGGTTTAATGTCTTTGGTGACATCTAGAGTGTCATAAGTCCCTCATCTTCTGAAGTCTTAACCATGACTTCTTATTGATGCTGTCTTTAGGGTCAGAAGAAGGAAAATGTATTCATTTTAATTTTGTTTAACCTCTTTTTAAATTTTTTTTTTGCCGAAGTATGGCCTTAAACAATATTATTTACTAAAATCCTGCATCTTTTGTCACTTCATAAAGTACCAAAATCTTATACAGATCCATGGGCTTTAAGAGCTCCTCTTCCCACAAAAGTGACAAGGGAAAGCATGTTTGCTTTTGTGCCTACAAGAAAGAAGTCAACATCCTTTCGAATCATATACAAACTAGATGCATCATTTTCACCTCAATCTTCCTTAGAAGGGTCTAAATCTTTTAAGTGAAAAGGTGAGTGATCTTCCTTATAGGCTGGATTATGTCTTTCCAAACAATGGATTTGCAACAAGGCAGACATTGTGGGGAAACCCCCAAATTTGGAGACGAGCATAAGCTCAATAATCAATTCAACTCAACATTTAATTGATCAAGAGGGAATATCTCCTATAAATAAGGAGATCTTACACATCAACAATATCTCCCTAAAACTCTCTCATTCCATAATAATCTCACCAAACCCCTATTCTAATGTGATTGTTATGTGAGTAACAAGCACTTACATTATTTGTGCTCCACTTATTATTATCCTACACACAATATTATTATATTAAGTTGTTTCTCAACAACATAATATTAACTGACATAACACTATATTATAACACACTAACAAATGCACCCATGTTAGGACTAATTCGTAACATCCCCCCCCTTAGTTCTAACATGGGGAGAAACATTACATTTTGGAGTCGCAACAAGTTGGTTGGCTTTGATTTTTTGTTGCAGATGTCTTCCGAGTTGTCTGTAATGGTTGAAGGTTTCCCTTTTTAAAATTTTCCCCCCTTAATTTTGAAATCTCCTTGGATGTCGGTTTCCGCCGAGAATGCATCCAATTACAAATAATAGTGACCCCAGTATAATTTTTTGAAAACATAAATTTTCCACCCTCAATTTCCTTTATAGGAAAATATCTTCCCCCCTTTTTCGAAAATTTTTCCTTTTACAATTTTTTCCAATATAGGAAAATGTATTCTCCCTTACAAATATATCCTCCAAAAAATGTCCTGCATGGAACCCTTATAACCAATCAACCTTTATAACCTTTAACATGTATCAAATTGATTTTTTTTTTTTAAGTAGTCTCATAACAAAAAAAATTACTTGAAGAGTATTAGGGTTATGTTGAGGCACATTGTGAGGTGACGTATTGAGAAAATATGCTGCCGCCTTGAGGAGTTTGCATGTTGTATTGTAATAGAGGGCTGAGTCGGATGGCTATTTGGAGAGATAAGTGCTCACGAATCATATCAGGAGAAGAGATCTTATGGTCCCCTGAGACAAGCCAGAGGTCGATTTGAGTGAGGCAGAGCCGAATCGACTATAGGAGGGCTGAGATGAGTCAAACCACCATTGCCGAGTCACGTGGGCTGAGCTTGTTGTCGATTGAGGAGTTTATACACAGTCGATGTCGTTTGAAGGATTTGGGACTGCTCAACGTAGATCGAATCCGAGTAAGATCCGTTCAATGCCGAGATGGGGAAGCACTCATCACAGTGCCTAAGGTCGAGCCGGGCATTGCATACTTTTGCTGCAAAAGAGATTGTAGATCTAAATAGAGCTCGTGCTATGGAATGGGGTTTGATGCCAAAATCAATGCCCAAGTTGGATCCCAATTTGTTGTAATGATCTTCAAATAAAGCTTGAACCCTTCAAACTAATATTATACACCATGCTAAATTCTGAATCAATTTTCAAACTAGATCTAAAAAAACTTGCAAAATAAGTTGTATGTGAATCTGAATTGTGAATCAAATTCTTGAAATGATTTGTGCCCAGGTAATGATCTGTGGTGAAGATTCGAAGCCAATGTGGATCTGATGAGTGTGATGATAAAATCATTTAATCCAGATTTGAAATCCTCCATGCAAAAATTTTTTTGCTGCAATTTTTTTTTTAATTCTGATTTTGAATATGAAAACGGTGAACGAAATGGAAGAAAAACCGCGAAAAGAGTGCACAAAATGGAGAGAGAAAGACGATGCACATGAACGGTGGATGTCAATGGGTTCGCTGCGAGGTCTGGGGTATCTGCTAGTACCATTGACAAATATGCAAGATGGGTGGACGATACAAACTCCAGATTTCGCACGAGGTCTATGGTATATGCTAGTCCTTTGTTTGCATTGCTTGACTTTACTACAAATGGATGACACATAGAGAATGGAAAACGGGTTTGCGTGAGGTCCGCTTTGCTTGCCCGTTGCCATTATCCAGCTTGACAAACAAAGCATGAGTGAGGTGAAATATAGAGAGGCCTCTTTCGAGAATCGACTTTGATACCAAATGTGGGGAAACCCCCAAATTTGGAGAAGAGCATAAGCTCAATAATCAATTCAATTCAACGTCAAATTGATCCAAACAATGCTTACATATATAGAGGGAATATCTCCTACAAATAAGGAGATCTTACACTTCAACAATATCTCCCTAAAACTCTCTCATTCCATAATAATCTCACCAAACCCATATTCTAATGTGATTGCTACGTGAGTAACAAGCACTTACATTATTTGTGCTCCACTTATTATTATCCTACACACAATATTATTTTAAAGTTGTTTCTCAACAACTTAATATTAACTTACATAACACTATATTATAACACACTCATAAATGCACCCATGTTAGGATTAATTCCTAACAGACACTTGGCTATGCTTATTTCCCATAATTCAATCAGCCATGCGTCTTCGGGATGCCTACCCTATTAATGTAAGGGTTAAGAAAAAGTTTGCTATATTTTACTTGGATCCATTGCAAAAGGAATCTACTATTTTGGACTGCCAAATTATATGCAAGATTTCTTCTTGCTTTGACCTTGTCTAGTAAGCTCCATTAAAGAAGGAGCCACTTCAAATTCTCTTTTTTTAACAAAGTTGGAGTCTTCTATATCATTTGATGCCTGAACGACCATTGTTCTTTAGGGTTTTTGGCCCGTCATTTTAATTTAGTCAATAGGAATTAGAAGGTTTTGCTTAATCCTATCACAAGTATCTACTATTTAGTTGCTCAATGGGATGTTGTCCTTGGATGACTTCCCTCTAGAGCATGCAAATCCCTTGTTGAGAGTGAAGTGTGTGGGGCTCCATAGGGCTTGTGTTTGGGCTATTGATGCCCTAAGTATTTGAGTGATTAATGCCCTAACAAACTGCACAATGCATACCCGATTTTGAAGTGTCCAGTAAGAAGACATGTAGGTTTTTCTAAAGGGATGCAACATGAATGGCAGTGGGAAATGTGGGAGGAGACATTGGTTGCCTCTAGTATACGTCTCTGTGCTTGTCTCTTGAACCGAAAATGTGTACTTGTACCAGAGATACATCCCATGTGGCGAGGGATGCATCTTTCTACAACATTGAAATATACATATACACATGATTTGTATTATCATATTCGTACGAATATGGTCCACGTTCGTTTCAGATTGAATTTTTAGGGAAAATTGAACTTGTTTGGTATATTCGTTTTAGCTAAGTAAAAAATGTTGAAGGAAACTAAAAAACCCTAATCGCAACTTGATGTGAGAGGCAGAAGGAGTCTTAAAAACAACACAATGAGTGGTGGAAGGAAGAGAAACCCCACGTGAATAGAAGAAAACACAAAAGGTAAAGGTAAAGTGAAATGCCAAACTCCAACGGCCAAATGCGACTTGTATGTTGATTTCTACCAAACACGACCAATCTACTGAGTTCAAATCCTTGACCATTGAAATTTGGCTAAGCTCAAATGTGCACAATCAAAACTTGTAAGTAAATGTATTTACCTGGTTTTGTTGGGGGGAGATATTATATATTAATCATAATATATTAATATTAAATATATAAAATGGTAATACTTAGGTTTATGGTTACATAGTTACATAAATATTATTATTTTAGGTTTAACGTTTAGTATTTTACTATCAACTATGTTTTACTTTTAGTTTTAATTTAATAATTAAAATTTTCCACAATTGTCAAATACGACTTAAGTTATTTAACAAAATTACAAATGACCTTGTATTTATTTTAAGATCATTTACTATTTAGTTTTTTATTATTTTAATTTAATTTAATTTAAATTTTTTTTTAAGTTGTATTTAGTATTTACTATATTTCATAGAATAGGTGTTACATAATTTAAGTTGCATTTTATATAATGAGTTTTATTTTATTTTTAAAATCAATACTATAAATTATTATTTCTTTATTTGTTAGTATGTCATAGATATCAATTAAACTGTAATTGTTATTTATTACTTTGTTAGTAAGTAAAATATGCTAAAAAATGTTAAACAGTAATATTTGAAGTTTGCAGGTTCAAAGGGTAGTTGGATGGTGAAGGGAAAGACAGGTTGGTCAAGATGTCTAGCAGCAATCGTCCCTTGTAGATTAAATACATTGTCCAGAGAGATGATAATAAAAAAATATGAGAGGTTGTAATGGCCCTCCCAGGGCATCAAATAGAAAACAATGGTTTGGACTCAAACCTCAATCACAACTTTTGATTTTATTACAGCTACTTGTCAATCATTTCAAAACCTAGAGGAGCAAACTGAAAATGCCATTAGCAACCAAGAGCGATATGAATATTTATGACAGCAAAGGAATTTATATGACAACCAACAATATCACCACTTACCCCTAACAACCAATCTGATTTTCTATTTTCTAGGACACCGAACTGTATGTGGGCTCTTCAAGACAATATTCTCATGCAATATAGACTGAAAATCAATATAGAAATATCCCAAACACTTCAGAAGTTCAACAAGATGAAGTTTGGAGCAAATATATATTTTATAAATTTAATTTAAGTGCAAACACTACTGAAATTTAAAAAATTCATAACTCCATCAATACTTGGAGTTTCAACACAAATAAATGCTCAAAATGATCTTGAAGAGACAACTATCAAATCAAAGTGTAGTCACAATTTTCCAACCACGGAAACCCCTCCAAAAGTGATCCCAAACTTTGGAGGTGGGTAGATCAAGTGGAGGAAGGGTGCCAATGCCCTTGAAAGTGCTCTCTAGTTGGAGTGAAAGTGCCTTATGCACGGATAAACACCTTGCTGTTCGAGAAATCTGCCAATGAAGTCCACTTGTGACTCCTGAATGAAGCCACCAATGCACACAAGAGGGTTTTCCGTCCCCAAGTGTGATCCTATTGAAGGTTTTCGTCCTTAATAGGTAACCAAGAAAGGGTGTTTCGTCCTTCAATGGCAAGAAGAGAAGCTACACTAGCTCCAAATCCAAGTAAATGTCAAATGATGAATGATAATGATATACTCCTCCACCATTTAAACCTCCTTAAGTACCCCTCTTTGGCACCAAGGATGAATTAGAGGAGTAATTCCCATAGCTGACCTCTTAATGAAGGGGAAGTGTACTCTTAATCTTCACTTGGTCCTCTAAGAAGACCGACCTCATGTGGAGAAGATTGAAATTCCTTATTTCTTTGTCATCACGCATCACGTAGTCGAATCACTCCAAGCCATAATTAGTAATTAAATAAATAAGGAAAAATATAATCCACTTATAATTATTGCAATGTTCACCTCCCTTGCTTTCCTTCCTCGAAACCCATCGAAGGTGGAATGGGCCCAAGGCCTTCATAGTGACTAGCTTGGAAAATGGGGACATTACAGATGCACCTTGTGCAATGACAATATTATAGGAAGTGTAACTAGAGTTCGGTACCATTACCTGGGAGTATCCTCAGATGTGAAGTTGTGTCCAATAGGAAATAATAATTTATTGGAAGCAAAATATAGAGATTTCATAAATCGAGTGCAAGCTAAATTTTATGTGAGTTGCATTGGATCATTAACTTCAGAAACAAAGAAGGTTAATATCCAACACTCTATCTCATATTGGGCTCCTTCAATAGTTCACGTTTCTCTCCATCACCATCTTCCCAAGGAAATGGAAGTGCCAACAAATTTGAAAAGTCACAAGGTTCATTGAAGTCCATGTGGAGGCCACAACAAAAACATGAGGTAGACATGTTGGCAGCTAGATTGTTTTATGTAGAGACCATCCCTTTCAATGTAATCCGTCTTCTACATTTCAAATCTTTCATAGATGCAACAATTGGGTTTGGGAAGGGTTACATGTTGCCTTGTTATGAATGACTAAGAAATAGTGTTCTTGAAGAGGAGTTGACATCCATATCTAGTGAGCTAGATGAAATGAAGAAAAGTTGGAAAAGAACAACTTGCACAATAGTACGTGATGGATGGTCTGATTCAAGGCGAAGGCGCCTCCTAAATCTTTGGCAATATGTTAGCAAGGTGTAATGGTTATAAAATCAATTGATAGAAGTAATGAGCAAAAAACTTCTCTTTTCATTTCCAAATGCATCAAATCAACGATTTTGGAGATAGTAGAAGATAATGTTGTTCAAGTTATTACAAATAATGTAGTCAATTGCAAAGGAGCTGGTGATATATTCATGGATAGATTTCGTCATATCTTTTTAATGCCTTGTGCAGCCCATGTGTTGAATCTTTTGCTTGAAGAGTTATCAAAAATAGAATGGGTAAGTAATATTGTGTCTGAAGGGAAACAAATCTCTAATTTTATCGTCAATCACCACTTGACATTGAACTTGTATTGTTCTTTTGCAGAGGAGAGGACCAACATTACTGATGAATGGGTAGCGTCGAAGCTTTTCAAGGAAACCCATTCAAAAGGAAATTGAAAAAATTATCTTAGGGAACACATTTTGGAAGGGTTGCCAAGAAGATTGTAAAGTTGTTTGAGCCACTTGTTCGAATTTTGAGAATGGTTGATGGTAATCAAACCATGCATGGGTTTTGTGTATGAGGGCATGGACAGAGCAAAGGAAGAAATCCAAAAGATACTAGCATATGATGTTGAAGAAGTCAAGCATATTTGGGAAATTCTGGACAAACGATGGTTTGTGTTACATCATCCTCTACATGTAGCAGCCTGTTATTTAGATCCTAAATTACTAGAGGTAAATCATGATGCAAATGAGGAGATAAAGAGAGGTATACTTGCAACAATAGACAGGTTGGCACCGGATGAAGATGTGAAGGAAAAAGCAAGAGAACACCTTACTATTTTCAAGAACCAACTTAAAATGTTTGGTGAAAAGGAAGCAAGGGCAAACAGGATGAAGTGGGAACCATCTAAATGGTGGCAGACTTATGGGTCTTCTACTCCAAATTTGTAGAAGCTTGCCATGCGAATCTTCAGCCAATGTTTCAGTGCTTCTGCTTGTGAAAGAAATTGGAGTACACATGATTTAATCCACACAAACAAGAGGAGTCGATTAGGGGCTCAAAAAATCTCTAATCTTGTTTTTTTGCATAGCAATTTACGATTTCTTACTCACCTCTTGCAAATGAAGATGACAACTCTCGCTTGGGAGAAGCATGTTTTCGAGATGAAGAAAATGTTGTTGATGATGAGCCTACTAGTATAGTATTAGATGAAGATGTTAGTAATACTTTTGATGTAGATGCAGGATTTGATGTTGCAAATGTTTAACATTGCATTTTGTTTAGTGCTCAAAACTCTGAAGTTTGAGCAATGGATAATTCTCATTGCTATATTTTATATCAATATGTATGAACTATGAATTTTGAGTGTTTGAGTCGTAACTGTAAGTCTTAAGTTTAACAGTTTACACTAATGGATTTTGATATGCATTTATTTGTTTTAGACTTTAGTATACTTGTATGTGTGATTGGTTTTTTTAAAGCATGGATAATTATTCATATATATATATATATATATATATATATATATTTTAAGTTAGTAATTTTTTTGAACCAAACCGAACTTTTTGCAAAAGTCCAAACTTCTGAACTTTGTTCCCTGTCCGAACAACCCCCAACTTTTCTAACATGGTAACTATTCCCAAAGAAGAGGACAAATTGTGAGAAATATTAGTGTAGCATGTGCCGTCTTTAGATTGTGTATTTATTATGTGTGAATGTAATGGCTGGAATTGGATCACAATTCAAAAGAATATAAAATTATTCACGGCATTATAGCAAGCAAACTATGGTTTGCGGTGCGTAGAAATCTGTGATTGCGATGAAGAAAGAAGACTGTTAGGCAAGTCTATAGTGATGCGGAGGCCTACCATGTGAGAAGCATGTTACAGTGACATTGTTATTCCATTGATTTGCTAACATTTTACTATTTATTTGGATACACTTATTAGAATTTTGTTATGAAGATGCAGTTTGTTTTTGGGATATTCATGAGGGAGAAAGTGTTCTGATGTGTTGTGAAGGAATTATCCCTTGTTTGTGTGTTGTTTTCGTATTGTCTGGACAGAACTTGCTAGTGTGATCTCTGTTTGTGTGGTGTGTGGACATTTCAAAACCACTTGAGAGATAGTGGGATTCTATGGAAGCTCAACTCCTTCCTCCCCTTTACACGTGTCTCCAGAAGAGTACAACAAGAAAGTGGTTTGCTACTTATCTGTGTGTAGGAAAAGGTGCTTCAATTCAGCTGAATACAGTCAGCTTGAACATGCCATAGAAGGGGACATGGATTATGTCTGAGCTTGTAGATTGTGGATGTGGAAATAACTGCATTTTGGCCATCCTCTTCTCAAATTTTATTTTCCTACTATTTATTAGTCATAGACACATGTGAGCACGACATTATTTGTACTATGTTGTTTCCTTGCTATTTTTATGTACATTGAAAGTGAGTGGATCATGTGGCTTCTGTGAGAATGCAGACCATTGTTGTACATATTCACAGGCTGTCTCCTTGCAACACTGAAATATACATATACACAGGATTTTTATTTATAGTGATGTAATATCCCCAAATACACATAAAGGTGAAGAGTCCAAATTGTGAGAAAATATTAGTGTATCGTGTGCCCTATCTTTAGATTGCACATTTATGATGTGTGAATGTAATGGCTGGAATTGGATTTAAATTCAAAAGGATTAAGATTATTCACGTTGTTATAGCAAACGAACTATGGTTTATGATGCAAACAATTCCATGAGTGTGAAGAGGGAAAAAGAATGTTAGGCAAGGCTGTAGTGATGTGGAGGCCTACCATGTGAGGAGTGTGTACAGCAACAATGTTATTCCATTGATTTGCAAACATGTTACTATTTATTTGGCTTCACTTTTTGGAACCTTGTTTTTAAGATGCAGTTTCTTAACAATGAGAGCAAACTTTTAGATTCATGTTATATTGGTTTTTGGGATATTCATGAGGGAGAAAGTGTTTCAATGTGTTGTGAAGGATTTATCCCCCCTTTGTGTGTTTTTAACGCATTGTCTAGACAGAATGTGAGAGTGTTTTCTCCGTTTGTGTGGACATTTCAAAACCACTTTGGGTGATAGGGTGATTCTATGGAAGCTCAACTCTCTGCTCCCCTTTACATGCGCCTCTGGAAGAATACAACAAGCAAGTGGTTTGCTACTTCTCTGTGTGCGTAAAGGTGCTTCAATTCAGCTGAACAGTCAGCTTGAACATGTCTTAGAAGGTGCCATGGATTATGTTCGAGCTTGTAGATTGTGGATGGGGAAATACCTGTGTTTTGGCTATTCTCTTCTCACATTTTATTTTCCTACTATTTTATTGATAGTAGACACATATGTGGGCATGGCATTAGTCTTACTATGCCATTTCCTTGCTAGTTTTATGTACGTTGAAAGTGAGTGGATCATGTGGGTTCAGTTAGAATGCAAACTGTTATAGTACATATTCGCAGGCTTTGTGCATGCTGAGCAAAAGATGGTTTGTGCATTGGAGTGTTGAACTGTTGTTTGTGTCTCCATGTTTTTTTCTTAGTAGATTTCCTTAGTGTGGGCCTGGCATGACAATGTTTTTGTTTGTAGATGAAACCATGAGCATTGTTGAAGTTTGTGCCAAAAACGTTGCTAGCAAACAATGCTTATTTGTGTTAGGAATGTGCTTTGTGAAGGCAATTTGTTTTTGTGAGGCTATGAGCTTGTGGACATTAACAATGCCATTCAAGGTGGTTGATGTGGAGCCTTTTGGTCTGAGGGTTTTTTGTCCAAGAGTAATTCAGTCCAGGTGCAATTGGGAGAAGTAAATCTCTGAAAGGCATAAAAAAGCACCTTCCTAACATTCTTGTTGCACATGGATGCACTTTCAATTCACGGGCATGACAAATTGCAGTTGCAGAGAGCTCATTTGAACTAGGGGGTGGTGTTCAAAGTCACTTCAAAGTTCAAACCACAATCTGCATTGCTAACATTGAGAAAGGGAACAACTATAGTTACCATTGAAGTGAGTGGGTAATGAGGTGTCCTTGTGCTTTGAGCACCCACACCACAACTCCTTCTGCATACTATAAAACAAAAAAACATTATGGTCAGCTTTTTAAAAAACTTTATTGTGCAACATATACCTAATGACTATGCCGATTCATATGGTTATTAGGACGATGATATGGATGCTTAAATACATTTGATGAGGACTTAGAACAAGTATACTATATATCCAAAGCTAACAATCGGCCTTTGTCTCCCATTAGGACTTGTGATGTTTATGATCAGGTGTGCATTCATGATGAGCCTAGTGAATCTTTGAACACATCACATAATCAACATCAATACAAAGAACATTTAGTGAGCCTTTGGAAATTAATGCAAACATGCAACCTTTGAATGAACCTCTTCATACTTCAACTATTCTAACTAACCAAATCATTTGTATGATGCAAACAATGGCCGAGTTAAAATCAAAATCTTATCTACTCAATCTAGCACAAACAATGCTTGGGTAAACTGTGATGTTGTCCATCGACCAACATGTAGTACGTAGAATCTTCGAAGCCCCCTTTTCCTCGCAACTTTGTCATGCCAAAGTATTATTTATTTGATGGGTATGGTCCTTGGAGACCCCTCCTTACAACTCACCCATTTCACAGCATCCTTTGAAAGTTTTAACTACAATGGAACATTACTACTAAAAACTTTCCATCGAAAGATTGGTTTTACTATTTACCCAATGGTTGTATGAGTTCTTACCTCAAACTTGAAGAGGCCTTTTATCTCACATGAGCATTAACAAAGGTCTCAAGCTCACATATAAGTATCTATATGCCCTCCAACAAAATACTGATGAACCTATTTAGGATTACATCCTTTGATTCATAGATGCCATGCATTAATTGATTTACCATCCAACAGATCTGGAAAAACAGTGTTTCTTTAGCAAGAGTTTGTTATCTTTCCTAAAAATCACATTTCTTCACACTTACACATCTTTTGATCAGCTTTGTCACTAATTGATAGGTTATGAGGGACACTCTTATGTTCTCATTCCCTTGACATTGAGTTGATAGCCGCGAATCGAGCTGTCAACCCCTCTAAAAAGGAGTTTTTCAACTTTACACCTATCTACAGTTTATTAGGGTACATCTACAGTTTTCCTTTTGTATGTTAAGAAGAGAGGCTTGGATGTTTGGTTTGAGTATTGTGATTGTGCGGGAGGTGTGATGACAACAATTGTTTTTGAGTCATGTGCCTAATCTCTAGGTAGCCGGTACGTACCCTGTAGGGCATGGGTATGGGTACCGTACGTACCCTGTAACGCCCACAAATTTCAAGTTCAAACCACACCAAAGGTCTAATATTTCAATGGTAAAAATTTTGCGGATTTTTTTTTTTGTTTAGAAAGGTTGCAAAGTTCAACACTATTCACAAATTAATAAATCTCTTGATTAAAGCTTCTACACAATCATGAGGTATACGGAAATAAATTAATAATTAATTATTATAAATTTATTTCCCCTTACGTTTATTATCAGCACTTACCAAGCTCCATTAATTTATTTAATTGCACTCTTTACTAATAATTTAATTAAAACTCCTTTAGTTCAATAATTAAAAGCCATACACAAGCTTATTTAAATTCCTACCCCATAAGGTCACAACTTGACCTAGCCACTAAGTGACCCCATTACCCATGCATTTTTAATTTAATTTCCATTCCCATAAAAATGCCACCCACTTAAGTGATTGTAGGACCTAATCTGAACCATTAGATCAAATCTATCCTAGCCATTGGATTTAGGTTGCCCTAAATATCCTTATAGTTCTCTTTTTATTCCCATTTGCCCAAATTTCTCATTCATTTGTTCATTATTGTTTTTGCAGGTTTGGAGGAGGCCATGAGAGCTATGGAGGTTTAGATCTTGGCTCATGGAAGGATATACATATATCTGGAGGGATATTTTTTTTGTGTATTAGAGTCAAAATGGGAGATCTCCCCATTTCCTTTTATGGGTATTATTTACCCTTTTTTATTTGTGTTTATTTAAAAATTTTCCCTTAGGTTTAGTGTATATACATTGTGTATATACCTATTTGAGTAAAAATATATGAAAACCCTAGATGTAAATTTCACATATATACATATATACACATGTATATACATCTATGTATATATATGTATATTCATTTCATTTTTTTAAAAAATTCGACTAAACAATTCTATAAAAATATATATATATATATATATATATTTATTATTTTTTGCAAAATAAATGCGGCCTAGGTTAAATTTTATTCGGCCGGATTGAAGGTTAAGCGGCCTGTGTAACAATATGACCGCGGCCTTTTAATATACAACACGGTTTATAAATTGTGGGGTGTGAATCCGCAATATGGGTACGGTACGCCAGGGGTATGCCCAGGGTATGTCCAACAGTACCCCAGGGTACATCTGGGTTTTAGGTACTACTAGATGTACCCAACCGTACCCATAGTACAAACAACATTTAAAATATATATATTTTAATTTTTTTGGGGGGGTCAATAAAGTTCAATAGATGGGATTACGTAAATGATTCAACTGTGATTAAACAAGGGCATTCACAGAAGTACCTAAAACAATGGTTGAAACTGCAACAATTGAGATGAGTTTGGGTAATGTAGGATCAAAAAATGCAGTGACAACATCTCCACTAGCAAGTAAGAGCGATGCAGGAATAATAAGAGAAACCCCAAAGGAATCTGAATTGCCGGATTTGAAGGGAGCTTGTAATAGCCAGAATTCCAGTCCAGTTATGTGATTTGTTATTATTTATGATTATAATTGGACATTGTAACATTTGGAGCTTGAACAATGTACTTGTTCGATCAATGAATATCACGACAAAATGCATTGAATTATTAATATGTTATTTGGCTATTTCACTTAATTAATAATTTGTTTACTCTATTCATGTATAAGGCTGAATTTTTGCTTATTTGGCTATATATATATATATATTGTACGGCCGTACACAAGTGCCCTATCTGGGTCCCCAAAAAAATTGTCGTTCCAACGTATTGGATCCCTGTACCCGTATCGGCTACCTAGCCTAATCTTAGTTGGGTTTAAATGTTTTAAGTATTTTATATTTTTGTTCCATCTCTACTGTCATATAATCGAATCGGAGAGTTGGAATAGTGTTTTGAGGGTTCAAAGCTTGCTCATTTTAATTATTTAATATTTATCATAATTCAACTTAAGGGGCTGACTGAGCTCACATTGGTGTTGAAGGGATATTGCTAAAGCAATGACTATTTTTTTGGTTAACTTTGGGTAAAATCACCCTTCAAATTTGTAATTTTTCCCTTGTTTGGTGTTCGTTGATTAGACTTGTTCGTTCTTAGTGGGATTCATTTTTTCACTCTCCTTCACTTTTGCCCTTTGTTATTTGTAGTGTTACATGGGGAGGGACGCGTCTCGGCCATTTTCCTCATGTCCCGGGGACTTGGGGACGGGGACGGGACGTGTCCCTACCGTCCCCAATTTCCAAAAAAAAAAGGGGGACGTCCTGGGGATGTCCCCCACAAACCAGGAACGCACCTGGGACGTCCCGGGTGCAAAGGGACTTTGGGGACTTCATTGGGGACGTCCCGGGGACTTCATGACGTCCCAGGGACTTCACAACGTCCTGGAGACTTCACGACGTCCCTGGGATGTCCCGGGAATTTCATGATGTCCCCGAGACGTCCCGGGGACTTCACAACGTCTCCATTGAAATCTGCACTTTTCCAACATTAAAATATGTCGAATTTTAGTTGTATAATACTTTTTTTCTATATTTTTTTTTAAATTTAATACATTCTAGTAAAAAACAACATGCAAAGTTCTCATAATTGCCATAAACTGCAGTTTATTATTTTGGTTTGCCTGAAAGCAGAGTAATTGATTATCTGTCAATAATGATGAACTAAATGGAAAATGGTCAGAGAAAGATGAAGGCCTGTAGTAAGTACCATCCTTGTGAATGATGAAAATTCCCAATATATCTCACTGTTCTACACAAGTAAGCACTGTCACTGTACTGGAATAATATTTTGAGGTGACCATTTTTCGACATGTCACTTGTACAGAAATTCAAACTTCATTAGGGAAAGACAAGCAGGCCACATTTATTTTGCCTTGCCAGTACCACTTTATGTTTTACGGCTCTCCATATGTCTAAGCAATACTCTCAATAATTGCCATTCTTGTTTTCACTTTGAATTGCCATATGCAAATTGCAAACCATAACACCTATAAAACAAAGGTTACCTTTTGAATTAAAAATCCTAGCAGCCCGTGAAAGAAAGAAAAAATGGATATATATACATACATATACATATACATATATATATTTTCAAAACATATAGATCTACTTAAATGGGAAACAAAAAAAAGTAAAACGAAAAACTTCAAATAAAGACTCTTACCTCTTAAATCTCTGTCAAAATCTTTTGAAGTTGATACAAATGAATAATTGGATTAATCATTATGGTTTCAATCTTCAAAGTTTCAATTTTAAGTCTTAGTTTATTGAATTATTCATGTTATATTTGTAAAATTAATAAATTATATATATTTTTATATATTTTTTATCAGCCCTCCCCTTGCTGTCAATTTGCCGTCCCCAAATTTTCAAAAAAATTTGCCGTCCCCGGAAACCCTGTCGCTACGTCTCGCCGTCCCGCCGTCCCGGAGTCTTAGGTAACTATGGTTATTTGTTTTTTGGCCAAATAACACCCCCTGCTTAACCATATGTTATGGCTTCTATTGAGTCTATCAATCACAATTACAACCCCAGGGGGGACAAAAAATGGACCAATTATTTTGTGACCATGGCTTGCAAGGTTTTGTCAAAGGCAATGGAAAGTAACCAATCTATGCGGTAGGAAAAACATCGTGGCTTGCTAAAATGGTTATGGCTCTTGGGCATATATGCCTTCATGCCTCTTACAAGTT
The DNA here is from genome assembly GCA_019776745.2 of Taxus chinensis. Classification (NCBI taxonomy): domain Eukaryota; kingdom Viridiplantae; phylum Streptophyta; class Pinopsida; order Cupressales; family Taxaceae; genus Taxus; species Taxus chinensis. The sequence continues at coordinate 682,132,940 of CM034153.1, read as the reverse complement.
GTTCCATCTCGAGATCTTATAAATGCCTAAGAATGCATGGGAGATTCTTGAGAAGCTAAGTTGAATGAAGCTTGAATCTGTTAGCAAAAGTAAACTGAGGAAGAAATGAGAAGAGCAAATCTGCACTACCCAGAATGGACGTGACAGTATATTTATTATAGAGAGGTGGTTACATTCAGTTTTTCAATTTACATTTAGTTAGAGGCAGTTCCCAACCATCTAACCGATGGCTTTTAGTATAAATATTCAACACCCCCCTCTTAATGACTAACTCAGAAACAACATTAAGTTTGTCGCAAAACTTTACAAAAATGAAGAGAAACATCACCCAAATCAACCAACTGTCGTATATAGTGATGATGGATTTCAATATGCTTAGTGCGAGCATGGTATGTAGGAATCTTTACCATTTGTAAGACACGTTGATTATGACAAAAAAATGAAAGAGGTTGTAGCAGTAGCTTGAGGAAGTTAAAAATCAATCAGATACCTATGAAGCCATATTACTTCACAACTAGCAACAATTGCCTTGTATTTTGCTTCAGTGGAAGAGATGGCTAAACAACTCCTAAACCAAAAGAGAAGATTTTGCCAGTGGTGGCTCTCCGAGTATCCACTGATCCGCCCCAGTCAGAGTCGATATAGCCAATCAATTTGAAATCTACAACTCTTTGATACAGAATGCCAAAGTCAAGAGTTCCTTTGACATATCTTAGAATTTGTTTTACTGCTCCCCAGTGAATGAGTTTTGGTTTAGACAAGAACTGAGAAAGGTGGCTAACAAAAAACACAGATTTGGTTGTGTAGTTGTAAGGTAGATCAAGCTACCCACCAACTATTTGTACAATGATTTATCGACTAATGTTGAATCATCATGAGCTGAAAGTTTCAGCCCAACCCCCATTTTAGAAGTCAAAATTCTACACCAAAACAATAATGAAGGGGGCCTAAATCAATCATGTCAAAAGCAACACATAAATATGAGTTTACCTTATGAATTGTAGCATCTCCATTGCCTGTGATGGCAAGGTCATCAACATAAACAATAAGAATTACAATGTCATCACCATCGCATTTGACATAGAGATTCGGATTATAATGACTCCGTTTGAAGCTCGAATCTCTGAAATGTTTATCTATTTTGATATTACCAGGCTCGAGGAGCCTGCCTAAGTCCATACAAGGACTTAATCAACCCGCATACCAAATGCTCATGATCACATGCCCAAAAACCCTCAGGCTCTGTCATATACACCTCTTCCTCCAAATTGCCATTCAGGAAAGCACTTTTGACATCCATCTGATATATTTTCCAACCAAACTCAGTTGTAAAAGAAAGAAGTAACCGGAAAGTGACTTTTTTTGCAGGAGCAAAAGTTTCCTCATAGCCTATCCCCTCCTATTGTGCAAATCCTTTTGCAACAAGTCGAGCCTTGTACTTATCTAAAGTACCATCTGCTTTACACTTGATTTTATACACCCCATTCACAACCAACGGAATGTTTCCCTAGAGGCAACGGTACCAAGTTCCAGGTATTATTTTTAATCAAGGCATCATACTCTAGTTGCATGGCAGTTTCCCATTCCGGTATGCCTTGTGCTTTAGAGTGTTTTCTGTGGCTCATGAATATGAAGAGATCCGAAGCAAGAGCAAACTGAGCTTGCTCAGAATAATCTATCTTTTTACTAGTTTGTTGAGTGTGGCCATCTAAGAGAGGAGATAATTCTTCCTTCTGCAGATCCTAAATAGTGGACTAAAACCACTGAGGTTGTTGCTGAACTGAGGATGGGGGTTCTGGTTGTGGTGCTTTTGGGGGCGAAACCAACGCAAGTTGATTTATTGGAGACTCAAAATTCTCAACAGGAGAGTGCATAGACCAGACTCATCATTGGGTAAGAAAAGAAAATCAATCTCCGTGACTACCCCTTGCTGATTGTTGCCCCCCCCTTACTGGTCCCCTTGTTGATTACAACTAAAGAAAGACTCCATTTCTTTTACATCAACATCTTGAATAACAATGATTTTATTAGTGAAAGTATCAATCAATCTATAGGATTTTAGAATGATCACTATAACTAGCAAAGAAATATGTAGACATTTGGAATCTAACTTACTCCTCTTACGATCAGGAACCAAAGTATAAGCAGCTGAACCAAAAACACGAATTGTTGATACCTTAGGTTTGATTTTGGACCAAGCCTCTTCCAGTGTGAGCTCTTGCAAAGCTTTGTAAGGACTTCAATTGAGAATATATATAGCTATGTTAACGGCTTCTCCCTAGTACTTATATGGCACTCCTTGACTGTGCATCATGCACCTTGCCATCTCCATGATGGTTTTGTTCCTCCTCTCTACCATTCCATTCTGCTATGGGGTATATGGGGTTGTCAATTGTCATTGTATCCCTTCTTTACCGTAGAAATCTGTGAATTGTTCAGAGATGAACTCACCCCCATTATCGGATCTCAAAGTCTTGATCTGTTTGCTGGTTTGGCTCTCCACAAGGCCTTGAACTTGACAAAAGAAGCAAAGCAATCAGACTTATTAAAAAAATAGACCCACATTTGCTGCAAATGACCATCCATCAGCAAGAGAAAATATTGTGCACCAATGACCGTGGGAGTCTTCCATGATGGCTCACACAGATATGCATGCACAAGATCCAAGAGCCCCTTTTGCACGCCAAACACCTTCAGTAGGAAAAGTCTTCTACTTCTGCTTTCCTGCAAATCAACCAACACACATCCTGTTTTTCCTGGATAGGAGGCAAACCAACAACCATGTCGGCTCTATGAAGGTGGGCTAGATACTGAAGGTTGAGATGTCCATATCTCTCATGCCACAAAACGTTGGTATTGCCTTCCACAATTAAGGCATGCAAGTTGACCGTGGTAGGATCAACAAGCCTATATAAACCACCATGCCTAGTCCCTAGCGCAACAACCTTATTTTGTTTGATATCATACACAATACATTGTTTGCCAATTTTTTTTATAGATATTAGGATTATCAGTTAGTTGACTGATAACAAATTCTTATTCATGTTAGACACATATCTAACATTTTTCACAAGCAATTTGGTGTTATTATTCAACATAATACGAACATCCCCAATCCATTCTACAACATGTGATCTCCCATCCCCTAAAGTAACTGAATCAGAAGAACATAAATGAAAATCGACATACCAATCTTTTTTGGCATGTGAAGTGCTGTGATGCTCCGGAATAAAAAAAGAGCACCGAGTAGGGCTGCCATTATCCATGCAAGATGCCATGAGGGTATATACTCATATTCTGACTCGTGTTCAACTGTTGCCACATGCACCTGCCCCTTCTGCTTCTTCAGGGCATTGAGTCGTTTTCGAAAATCCTTCTTCAAATGGCCAAGTTTAAGACAATTGAGTCGTCTATCTTCATCATAGTTTCGAACACTTCTGCTTCTTCAGAGGAATTGATGTATCCAAGTTTTCGACAATAGTCCACTTTCACTTGCCAAGTTTAGGAGAACAAGTAGTGTACTCAGAAATTTCGCTTCCAGGAAGTAGATGTATCAGGGAAAAATCCCTTTCGCTTCCACTTTCCTTTGGATTGAGCAACAAAAGTGCTCTCAGATTGTCCAGAACTAGACTTTTGAGCTTGTCTATCTTCATTCCTTTTGCAATAGGTAGGAACTCACCTTGTTAAACGTAAGAGTTTGACTCTCAGCCATTAAATGGAGAGCCTCCACAAAAGATCCATACGAGGAAGGTAAAACGTTCAAAACTAGAGCCACCATATCATCTTCATCAACCTTCTTGTTGATGGAAGCTAGTTGATCTCGGAGGGCTTTCATCTAAAGTAGGTGCTTCGATAGTGACCCACCTTTCTGTAACTTAATAGTGAAGAGCATATTTTTTAGGTATAAAACTTGACCCTTCTATGATGTTTGATATTTTTCTTTCACATTTGTCCATTACGTACTTGCCACAATGGCATTCCCTACCTCCGGTATCATATCATCCGACACCGACAACTTGAGAAGTAATAAAGCCTCCTTACAACGTCTGTCATAATCAACAAAGTTCGTTGTTGGTCGACCTTTCCTACCCGTGATTATCTTATCACGATCACGAAATTTTTCACAAGTGCTAGAATTTTGTGGCTCCAGACATTGAAATTTGTGCCCATTAACTTTTGCAAGTCTGACAAAATTAGGTTCGATATATTTGCCATTTATTACTCCAAAACAATGGAAATAATAAACAAAAAAATATTTTTCCTGCTCCAATAGTACAAATTTATTATTTAAATGCGTTATACAATCAACATATACTAATATTTACCCTCTCAAAGTCACAAGCATTACAGGCATAAAACAAGCCCTTCGTGATTACTTTTCTACTGAAAACGGATATTAGCTAAGCGACTGTAAAAAATATCCAATGTCCCACTATCAGGAAGACAAATTCCCTTGCGACTGTAGAAATTGTGACTGTAGTAAACTGGGAAAAATGTCCCGCGACTTCAACAAATGGAGGAAATAGGACTTCAAATGCCCAAAGGCAACTTTAATCAACTTTAATGGTGACTGTATAAACTACAACCTCCACGACTTTAATGGGGACTTCTGCCCTCGAAATGCCAATAGAATAAAAAAAAACACCGCGTTTTTCAAAAATAGGCATTAAAATGCTCTAATGTGTCGGTTTTCATGCTTGTGACTGTGTTTTTCTCCAAATACCTTCATGTATTTTTAAATTCGTGCCTTGTTTAGGGCTTCTTCGAATTTCCAGTTCATGCCTTTTAGAGGCTTCCTCGAACTGCAACCTCAAACGACTGTGAAGGCTTTGATACCAATGTTAACAGAAGTAAACTAAGAAAGAAATGATAAGAGCAAATCTGCACTACCTAGAATGGACATGACAAAGTATATTTATTATAGAGACGTGGTTACATTGAGTTTTTCAGTTTACATTCATTTAGAGGCAGTTCTCAACTGTCTAATCGACGGCTTTTACTATAAATATTGAACAACATCATAAACAATAAGGTTCACAGGAGGATTGTTTTGCTATATAAGGGCAAACGCCTTGCCTTGTCAAGAGCTCACTATACTTTGGAAACAACTAGCCAAGAAGGACAATTATATCCTAATTTGAAGCTTTGTAATCAATTCGACATAGAGGGAATTTTTGCATTAAGGAATGCTCAAGTGAAAAATTTGAATCTTGTTACCTCCTTGTGAAAGTGTGACGAGCATGTTGAGGGACATAAATTTACATTTAATATTAGGGAGCATCTTATTGATCCTGTTATTCAAAATCTCATGGATCAATTTATAGATGGAGAAGAAATACTTGAGAGTTGGAATATCGAGTTCTTCATTGTAGGATGATGTTGACTCTTTTGCCTCTCATGATGAAAATATTTGAGGAGGATCTAGTTCTTCCGATGTTGTTTTTTCAGCTTCTTTCGATACATCTCTTCATGATGAAGCTGTGGTTGTCACTAATGACCAAGTCTTATCATGGCATTTGTGATTTTAAGGAGCATCATTGGTTCCAAATTTCTTTAGTAGATAGGATATAGAAGTACTGGAACTGACAAGCACGAACCAGTGTTTTTAGAAGTGGCCAGTTCGACCGGTCTGATGTTTTTTTGGAGTGAACCGGTTGAAAAACCGGATTGTGTGACCGGTTTGGGACTAAACCGACCGGTTCTATATGGAATCAGATGGTTTGGCCCCAAACCGGTCAAACCGGTCCGGTTTTGATGTAAACTGGCCGAGTCGAGCCCCCGCTCAAGTAGACAACATTGTTTTTAAAAAATACACTTTTAAAATTAAAATTCATACTTTTTCTACAACCTAAACCCTAATTTATTACTATATAGATTGCACCCCATTCACGTCACACCTCTCTCATTAAGCATTTGTGAGCATTGTGAGCAAAATATTGAAGAGTTTAGTGTTGGAGTGAGCTTGGAAGTTGGAGCTTGTTTGCCATTGCTTGTGAGCTCTTTGTGGTGATATTGGCATCCATATAGAGACTTCCTCACTTCTATTTGTGAGCTCCTCTCTCATTTGTAAGGATTTGGAGGTTTGGGGCAGCATTGAAGATTGTTGATTTGGAGTTAGCTTGGGGTTTGTTTAGCATTGCTTGTGGGCCATTTGTGGTGGTCTTCACATCTACATTTGGAGGGTTCAGCCCATATACAAGCTTGGAGTGTTTCTTGACCTCATTTGTGTACACATTGAAAGGTATGTTAAGTTTTAAACTTGCCCCTATTTCTAAATCTTATTAAATAGGAAATATGATATATATATATATATATATATATATATATATATATTTATATTTATTTGCATTTTCACATTTCTTTGCATTTGCAATGGCCCCCCGAGTTAAAGACTCTACATGGAACCATGCAGACATAGTTGATAATCAAGTATTTTGTAAATATTATAAGAAACGCATAAGGGGAGGGGATTCATAGGTTGAAACAACACTAGGCTAGTCAAAGAGGCCAAGTTTCCCCATGTGATGCATCGGATATTGATGCCGTTAGATTGGAAATGATAAACTTGCTTGGGAAACACAAAGAAGAGAAGGCTAGGGAAAAAGAGTTGGATGCTGAAATAGGGAGGCAACATGCCATGGCCCAAACAAGTCTTGAAGGCTCTTGTGTTGACCTCTCTGTCCATGTTAGAGACCCCTTTCGGTATATGCCTCCCACATCCACTCATAGTCATGAAAACTGGCCTCAAAAAAGAAAGAACATCCAAAGTGTTTTTTGATCGTCTTCCACACCTGCTAGTGCCTCCATGCCAACAGAAAATCAGCCCACCGTAGATAACCATTGGAAAAAGCAATACAAAGAAGCAACTTTTGAATACATTACTAGATGGTGGTATGACGCAGATATATCTTTCAATGCTTCCCGCTCACTTTATTACCAGCCCATGTTTGATTTCATTGTTGCTACTAGTAAGGGCTTCAAAGGCCCTAATATGCATGACTTGAGAGGATCTCTTTTGCAGAAAGAAGTTGCGTCCATAGATGAATATTTGAAGAGTTGTAAATTATTATGGGCCAAAACAGGATGTACTATTATGTTAGATGGGTGGAGTGATGACAAGAACCGCACTATAATAAATTTCTTGCCTCTTGTCCACAAGGAACTATGTTTTTGAAATCAGTTGATGCATCTGATAGGGTGAAAGATGCAAATTTGTTGTTTGAGCTTTTGGATGAGGTTGTAGAGGCGGGGGTGGAAAATGTTGCACAAATCATCACATATAATGCCTCTAACTATGTTCTTGCTGGTAAGATGTTAGAGACTAAACACAAAACAATATTTTGGACTCCATATGTTGCACGTTGCATAGACCTCATGCTTGAGGATATAGGAAAACAAGATTGGATCAAGAACACTGTAGAGCATGCTAAAAGCATCACAAAATACATCTACAATCACTCATGGGCATTGAACCTAATGAGGAAAAACACTGAGGGCAGAAAACTTGTTAGGCCAACCATCATGAGATTTGCAACAAACTTCCTCACGTTGCAATCTTGTCTTTCCCAAGCGCAAAACTTGAAAAAGTTGTTTTCAAGTGATGAATGGAATGCATCAAAGTGGAGCTGCAATTAAGATGGGAAAGACACAAAGAAGAAAGTTTTTGACAATTTATTTTGGAAAAAAATAGCAGAGGTGAAAATTGTTGAGCCTCTTGTTAAGGTTTTGTGGTTGGTGGATGAGGAAAAATTAGTGACGGGCTACATTTATGAGGCTATGGATAAGGCAAAGGAGCAGATAAGGGCAACATACAAAGACATGGTAATTAAGTATGGGCCTATATCGGAGATTATAGATGGAACAATAAACTCCATCGCCTTATACATGCAGCTGGATGTTTCTTGAAACCAAGATATCATTATGGAGCTCAGCTTGGAGAAGATCAAACAAGAGAAGCCAAAGATGGTTTGTACAAGTGCCTAGAACGCATGGTCTCTGATGAGAGGCAACAACTTGAGGTTCACCGACATATCAGTTTTTTTAGTAGAGCCACAAGTACCTTTGGGAAAAACCTTGCAAAGATTGCAAGAGACGTGGACCAACTAGGTAAGCAATTCTATGTTTTTTGAAATTCATTTGATTAAACTTTATAATGAATAATCATGAATTTTTAGTATAAGACAATCTAATTTGTTGAATTACACTTTAAGTTATAAGTTTTATTTTGAATTTTTAACTTTATTTTTTATTGTCATTGTTTAATAATTAAAAATTTACATTTTTTATTGCAACACATTGGTGGGATTCATTTGGTAGCCCTTGTCCTCAATTGTAAAAGTTTGCAATTCAGGTCCTGAGCCAAACTTGCAGTGCTTTTGGGTGCGAGCGCAACTGGTCCGTCTTTAAGCGGATTCACACGAAGAAGAGAATCCGTTTGGAACAACAGTTGAATGATCTTGTCTTTGTGCAGTACGACCTTCTGTTAAGGCGCAACCAGTTGCTGAACCGAAGACCTGATATAGATCCCATTGTCTTGGATGATATAGATCCAATGTCAGATTGGGTAGAGGAGAGTCAGCGTCGAGCCAACAGAGTTTGATCCCGATGACTTGGGGTGGATGGGTTTGGATCAGGATGATGAGCCACTAATAGCACCGTCACGAGATATAGCGGGCACTAGTCGCACTCGTGCTACTGCCAGTGCCAATACAATTGTCGCAGATGTCCCTGAGAATTTAGATGGGTCCGAGTCAGAGGACAGTGATGATAATGCTGAGGATGAGCCTGAGGATCCCATTCTCAGCAGTGGTGCAGAGTTTGATGATTGATGATTGATGTCATCTTTTTTCTTCTAGAGTTTTGTAACTTGTAGTATTAATGATCATAACATGTTTTTTTGGAGTCTTGGACCATAGAGGCCATTTAGAGCCTCATTATTCATGTATTTTGTTTTGGAATCTCATATATGATGTATGTATTGTGTATTGAACTTGGAGTTCATGCCATTTTTCCATAAACACCTTTCTTACATATATACATGAGCACACTTTGTATATTTTCTGTGTAATTGTTGGAATCATGGTTTCAAATCTTTCAAATATATCATTTTAATTAAAAATATAAATTTTTGCGATTTTTAGTAAACTGGTTCATAAAGTTTGAACCGGTCCGGTCCAACCTTCGACCGGTTCCGAGTCCAGTTCCTTTAAAACATTGGCACAAACACATTGTATTCTTACTCCTATTAAGGTGAAGATTAGGCCAAAGAGTAGGTCTTGGCCATGTAAGGTCACATTTGTAGATTATGCTCAACATGATTTTACTCCCACTACTTGATAGAAGATGGATCATGCACATCCGCTTGATTCTTCTCATTAAAAGGAACAATATCGTGAACTGTCAATAGGTACTTTTTCCATTAATCCATAGCAACCAGAGCATATTTCACTCACAGCTAAGCTAGTATACTTATTATGGGGATTGGGAGCTATCTAGTTGTAAATTTGGGTATCGACATTCATGTGACCAAAAATATTGGTATGGTAGCTTCTACGCTTGTTATTTGGATAAGAAACACTGTAAATGGAAAAATGATAGACCAATACCCATTGTTAGGATTGATTGTAGAATGGGTTGGTGATTGGTCATGACAACATTTGAGCTATTGTTTGAGGGAATCATATTGTTTAGTATCCTAAAACATATCATAAATAAATAGTATATGATGAATCATCTTATATATCTCCTCATCATTTCGTATCCTATCGAAAGGGAATCATCCTCAATTTCAGTGATAGATGGAGAATCTCCAAAACCAGCATTTCATGTAGCACAGAGGGCAATAGAGATTCTGTAAAACTCACAATGTGTCTGTGAGCAGAATAAAGAAACTGACTAATGGTTCAACAAACAAGATGTCGATCAAAATCATTTGGCTTTTAAAAACAATCATGCTAGTGATTTTTAATTTGAGAATTAAAAGGCCATAGAAATGGTAGACATTTCTTGTTGAGAACTTGTAGGTTCGTAATATATTGGGAAGCTTTTAAGAGGACTTGTTTGAGATTTTTTATTGTTTGGCGACACATACTAATGTTGCATAGTGCGGATGAGATTTAGAATTTCTATTTATTTTCTCATGTATTTTGCATGTGTTGAGGTAGCCTCCATTAATGACACATTGATTGTGTTGATAGGGGTCTATTGAGGAATACATAACAACCACCCATGAAATAACACCATACTTCCTGCTCTATATGAAGGTTATATTGCAAAAGTGGTTGTGCACAAATCTTCAACTTTTTTTTGGCTGTCCATTATAGACCCAACGGAAATTGTGTGGATGTGGATGATGTCTCATGGGAAATTGGATGTTGGAAGCACAATGGACTGAGGGGGGGGGGTGAATCGGTCCTTACAAAAATTAAATCAGATTTCAGATTGCTTATTCAAAACACAAGACCACTTAACCATCCATTAATGTATGCACAATATCAAATACTATACATGCAATGAACCATGAACAAGAGAATCAACACAATGACACAAAATATAAGTGGGAAACCCTCATGGGGAAGAAAACCTACTGAAACACAATCTTTATATTGATATGTTTCAAATTTAGTGAGACACCAACCCGACAAGGAGCACCAATTCTTAGTTTAGTAGAGCAACAACCCTACAAGTAGCACTAACCCCTAATTTAGTGAAGCACCCACTCCACAAGGAGGCTATAACCCCCAAGATGACTAAGCACCAACTCAGCCATTTGATGAAGATTGATCTCTGATTTTGTTGCTGCCGCAATTGATGGAGATCACAAATTCAACTCACACTCCTTTAAAACCTTGTTCAAACCCTAGGTCTTCAAACTTGCATACTTCTTCACTTTCTTCACTCTTCAAAGCATCAAACCCTTGCACACACACTTGCAATCATTCCTCAACCTGTCACACACTTGATCAACTCTCAAAACACGCCTTTGAACCTGCAAATCTTTCACACCTAGGTCGCACTTTTTGCACACACACAACTAGTTCAACTTTGCACCCAAAACTTCACTTTTATAAGCTCTCCTTCATTCAAATTCAAAAGAGGTCGGTTTCCCTCCTTTAGTGCGACCATATCATCCCAAAAAATCGCATGGGAATCACCAAAACAGGTGTTTTATGAATTACCCAAGTAGGTTGGCCAAGTCAAAAACCACTCACCATGCACCAAAAATCCTCAAAATCCCATTTACTAGGATGAGAAAAATCCCCTCATGCCCAAACTATTTTTGTTCAAGCTCTAAAAATCACCACACGTGTGTAATATAACATTTAAACATCATCCATGGTTACAATTTACATGAACCAATCAAATTATTTCATTTAATGGCCCCACTGGCTCATTACCTTCACAAAACACCTGTTTCCAACACCTTGATTTTGCCTTTAGGCCTCAAGATCACATCAACTATGACATGTGACCACTCAATGGAAATTCTAGAACTTGTAGAACACTTATACGCATGTTAGAGCTCGTGAAACAATCATATGTTCAAACCACAACTACTTTTGCCTTCACCAAATCAAGCTGCCCAAAAAACAGTTTTATAAATGCAATTGGTTTGCACTGTTGCTGACACTTTCAAGACCTCTAAATGGATTCAATGGATGCCAAATTCATCCCTCTTCACTTTCCATGTGATAGCAAGCATCACCCAATCCATTTCATTCTCTAACCAACTCAGTCCTTTCAACAAAAACAGTCTTGTTCTGAAAAGCAAGAAACCTTCTTGCTCACAAACTGAACCTAGAAACCTCATCAAATGAACTCATCATGACACCAAACTTATACCATTGGAAAACTCTTTGAATTACCTTTCCAAAACATATTGGAACTCCTTCCAACTCCAAGTGGAAGGCCTTCAACCAAGTTGATCTTTGTAAACTGCCCCAAAACTGTCCTTTGACTAGTCAACATAAATGAAGCATACTTGACCATTTAACTTCATCACCATGACCTAAAACTATCATGCACATCAATAACAACTCTAAATTGTCAAGCCATCTGTCAATTTTCTATGAAATTATTGAGCTGTCAAAACTTGCATCAGTATCTTTGGAGTCAGGTTATAAGCTTGGTTGTTGCCTAAACATGTAGGAATATTTTGAATATTGAAAGCATTGGTGGAACATAGATGTCATATCATGTATCAATTGTTGTTGGAACTACTTCCACTTTAAAGTTGATTGTGTAACTCTTGGGCAAGGGGTCTGTATCATACCAGCAAGCTACATATCCACTTTATGTGCAATTCAATGCATGTAATCCCTGCCATCTTCACTACTTGACTTGCATGGCATTGGAGATGGCTCTTATTGTTTTTAAATGTTAAGTAATAAAAACAAAGAGTATGACTGCTAATTGGTCACAGTTTCATGCACTTCTATAATAATTTTATCCATCAGATTACAAGGGTAACAGGTGAGGCATCTCTTCTTTTGAGTTTAACCTATTTAAATGAAAGATTTCTCTACTATATATCCTGTTTGTTCAGTCTGATTTACAACCCTTTAAGTTCATTGTATTGGCACTTGGAAAGATCAAAAGTGGGTTTTGTCTTTTTTGAAAGTAACTTAGGTGACTTCGGCTTTGTATTTATTAGTAAAACGCTAGTGTCAATTTAAATCAAGATTCCAATTTTTATAAGTCAAATTTCATAGATAAAAAGGTCTAGGTTTGTCTGGCACCTTGAGATTGGTGGCGGGCCTTTGCACTCATTTGGCTTCAATTCATCCTTGTAATGAACTCTCTTTGTGGCATAGTGGGAACAAATGTCCTCTTTGCCCTGCTCAGCACTTATTTTCTTCACTATAACATACAACACATTCAGTTTTTTAAGAAACTGACATGTGACTACTAGAATTCATAACCATAACCATGACACTAATGTCAAGAGACTGACATGTGACCACTAAGATGAACATGTATATCCACGACTGACCACATGCTGAGCATAAATACTAATTTATCTAATAGTTTCTTAGTGCAGTGGCTAGTTTGTTCCAGGACTCCATTTTGATTTTTTTCAAGGTTTCATGATATGGCGGTATTTTATTCTTGATTATCTAGCAATTAGGTTTTTTATTGCAGAAATTCCTCCTGCATTAGCAGTAAACATTATGTCTGTCCTAGGTTTTTATCGATTTGATGTTTATTTTGCTTCATTATTTTGGCAGGATCCCAAATTTGTGAAGTTCTTGAAGAAGCATGAGAAAGAATTTTCGCATTCTAATGATGACGACGACAATGTATAAACGGACCTTCAATCCTGGTGGCAGTTATAGTCTTTTTCTTTTTTCATGCCAATTTAAACATCCTACTCTACATGGAGAGCTGGTAATCCAACATTTATGCTCTAAATAGTTATAATTATTCCATACAACAGGACTCTGAAGAAAAGGAGAATGTCAAGAAAGATGTCAAGCCTGGGAAACAAGAGGACAATAATAAAAAATTTCTGAAGCCACCATCAAAAAAAGTTCTGACGAATTCCCAAATTGATAACTGGTGTGAAGATATAATGGAAAAACAAAATCTAGGAGCTTTGCGCTGTCTTCTTCAAGCTTTCCAGACTGCATGTCATTATGGTGATGGTGAAAAATATGATTTTTCACCAAACATCACCATCACAAATAGCAATGTTTTCAACAAGATTGTGATATTTGTTCTTTGTGAGGTGGATGGTATATTCAGAAAATTATTGGGACTTCCTAGTGTGGGTGGAAAGAGGGAAACGGTACTCAAAATGCAAGACACTGCACAATGGATGGACGTTGGGCATCTCATCAAATCATATTTTGCCAATGCTCTTCACTTACTGAATCAGATGGCTGACAATCAAACGATTTCATTCACACTTGAACGCCTAAGATGTTCGATTATTTTTTTGGCAGCCTTTCCAAGTTATTTACGTAAGTTTTCAAAGGTAAGAGGCATTGTGATAACTGATAACTATATAATAATCAGGAAACCAGTGCTCCTTTTTCAACTGTGTGAATCAATTTTAATTGAATTTAAATGCAGGTTGCACTCCATTTCTGGGGTACTGGAGGAGAATCCCTCTCTGCTGTATCTTTCTTGTTTGTTCGAGATGTGACCATCCAGTTGGGCTCTGATTGTCTTGATTCTTGCTTGAAAAGAATATATAAAGTATTTGCTGCAAACTGCAAGCTTGTTACTGCAGCCAACCTTCGACAAATTCAGTTCCTAAAGAACTGTGTTGTAGAGCTCTATGGAGTGGACTTGGCAAATGGTTATAAGCATGCATTTGCCTTCATTCAACAGTTGGGAATGGTTTTGCGGTGTGCCCTGACACTGAAAACAAAGGTGAGCTCATTTATGTTGTTCTGTTTCTAGGCAGTTGAGAGGTGTGTAAATAGATAAATAATAAAAAACTATTAGACACAGTGGCACAAAATTGCTAGCTCGAGTAACAATAACACAAAAGTACAAACATATATGTTCATGGCGAAAGCTAGAAAAGCTTTTATGGGCCCAGCTGTAACTTCTCATGATGTTTCTTCTGACAAATATGATAATCATAGTATGTGTCAATGTGCAATGAGTGTCAAGTGGACCGTTCATGCTCAGGACAGATGGGCTCATGTGAACTCGATTTTTCATGAAAAATGAGTTGATGTCAATTGTCTTGAAACTGCTCAGCTGAATCTTGAAAAATCATATTACATATTGATGCACTCGGAATCACTTGTATAAAACCTAAAGTAGAGTACCTAGATCTGAAAAAAATTGACACTGAACTAAAAATGGTGGGAATATGAAGACTGCCTACCGAAAAACAATTTTTACCTTCTTTTTTAAGACTGGAGAATTTGGTCTTTTAATGGAACAATATTTTATTTGAAAGGTAGAGATGATTTCTCATATTGCTGAAATTTGAAAAACAAAACGGTAGTGTTGTGGAAATAGCAGTTAAAGAATTACATATAAAAAAATTAACTTTCCTCGATTGTACTTGCACTTAAAAATCTCCAAGAGCCGTATCCTCGATTGTACTTGCACTTTATCAACACTGCTATATCAACGTTGGAGCTTTTAGAACATTGTTCAATTCATTCTAGGCTTATGTTTCTGTTGACAGTGCATGGACTATAGCTATTAATGAGTTGGCTACATTTTGACAGTCCTGTTTAATATAGTGGTTTATAGGGCAGGGGAACCCATGAACAACCTCCAATTTACTAATATTTTTTTAATTTGCCAACATTATGCATTGATGTTAGCCAAAATATTGATGTCGATCACTGACATCTTCTCTGTAGAACAAATGTCCTCATCACCATGCCCACAACAGGTGCATGTTATTCTTAATATTTGCTGCATAAGTTGATGTTGCAATCTCTTGCACTATGATGTTTTAACTTTTGTGATTTAACAGATGAGTTGAAATATTTGTTCTCCTTTCTTAACAAATTTCAAAATATATAAGGGTCTTTTCTTTGGTGAACTGATACAGAATTTATAATGAACTGTTTTCAGGAAGCAGTTAAGAAGGCATGCAGTTGGCAATACATGAGCTGCCTTGATCTTTGGGTTAAATTTCTGTGTGCATATACCAAAAGCATTGACCTCAAGTCTCTAGCCTATGCAATGAGTCAGATTATCATTGGAATTTCTTGCTTGGTGCCTACTGCATGCTATTCTCCTCTTAGACTGCAATGTATCAAAATGTTAAACATGCTTGCATCTGCTAGTGGAACTTTTATTCCTGTGGTCCCTATACTGTTTGATGTGCTAGAGTGTAAAGAACTGGACAAAACACTCACAGGTGGAGCTGGGATAGCGTGCGACTTTTCAACATTGCTGAAGGTTGACAAAACAGGCTAATTTGATCTTTTGATATCTTATAATTCTGGAACACTTTAGCTTGGTGTTTTTTGTGATGTTTATTTTCATGTAGTAACTGGGTGTTTATCCAAACAGGTGCCCAAACCATTGTTAAAAAGTCGTGCTTTCCAAGATGAATGTGTGTATTCTGTGCTCAATCATCTTGCTGAGCATTTGGCTCAATGGAGCCATGATGTTGCTTTTCCGGAGCTAGCATTTATTACACTTATTCATTTACGACGTTTCCATGAAAAAACCAACATTGACAGATTTCGACGGCAAGTAAAACAATTGATGGATCAGGTATTATGTGGATAGGAGCACGGAATGCACAAATGACTTAAAATGTGGATAAACACATCATGCATAGTATTCCGGTAGTATGATTGTGTTGTTTTAGTTTGGAGTGAATATATATTGTCAAATGCAACTTGTTTTCCCGAAGTATTCAGTACTTCCTTGGGGAATAAACTGATTAGAACCTTTGTATTTACATATATTTTCCATGAAATAATCCATGCTTTTCATCTATGAATTTTGAAATGTTCTGTAGGTTCAGCGCAATATTGAATATGTGACTAAAAAGCGTGAGGAGATATCATTCTCCCCTAAAGATCATGCGGCTGTATCCTCATTTCTTCAGGTGTGTTGTCCTTGTCTGCAACATTTTTCTCCTTGCAAAAGGATATATGCATTCATTATAAATACGAACTGCCCAGCTAATTTTTGATATTCTTGTATTGGCAGACCGAGAAAGAAAATGGGGCAAGTGTACTGTCAAAATTCTATGTTAATATCCGACAAAAGGCAGAACTTAGAATGGCTAGCCTGCAAAAAGACAGGTTATTCTTGCTATCTAATATCTACTTGCATGTGCTTACACAAATTATCATGTGTATTTAAGTAACTTTTACTCTTACAGCGCTCCGGTTCAGGACAAGAAAAGTGCAATCTTGATAAAAGGAACTACACCCACATCTCATGGTGATTGTGACCGTGACATGAAAGAGGTTAGGTATGTCTTTGGCAAGGCTTGTTTGCCTGAGAAATTAAATGAGTACGTACCCTATTAGCATCTTTCATATAAAACATAATCTGTGCTTCACCTAAATGTATAGCTCAACCAGAACGTTTTCTGAACTTTCCTACAGAGCTGTTAATTTGAAGTCCCAAAAGCAAGAGAAGTCTCGGTCACTTATTTCCGTGTCTTTCAAAGAGGATGATGCAGTTGAAGCACTGGATGTTTCTTTTGACGAATATGAAAATCATACCGAGGAACATGACGCGGAAGGTGAAGCCCCTTCAGAAGAAAAAGAGAGCAACAATAAATTTGCAAAGGCCAAGCTTTCAAAAGCAGACAAGCAACTCGCAAAACATAACAAATCTTCTAAGAATAGGCAATTAAAAAGGAAACACAGGTTAGACCTGGAGGTGGTAAATAATTGAAGTGTGCGAGATGGGTAACCATATTTATTTCATGCGTAGCACTTTAACTGGCACTTAAGAGGACCATGTAGTCTTTTGAGGTTTCAATTGATCCTTATCAATATGGTGCATATGAAGAAGTGCAAAATCAGAAATAAATCAATTTTCGAGAATGACCATCTCTGTACGAGGGCAAGCCTGACAACTCTCAGGAGCTGGCACATGAAGTTTTCAGGTTTCATACTGTGGCTCAATCTATAACAAATAGACTAAGGGAATGGAAACATGTTTTGGACTAGACGACCAAATGGTTGTACCTATAGGAAAAGGTATTGGATAGTTGAAAAGCTTCGCTGTATTGTAGTCGCTATTCAGCATTGGGAGCATGCACCCAGAGCAGAGCATAAACTGTTTATCATGTTTTTCATGTAGTTACAAGGTTCTGAAAATTCTAGGGAGTAATATTATTTCTGTAACATGTATTATTTCCATGACATGCATCCCGTGCTTCTTTATTTTTCTGACATGATAAGAAGTCCCTGATGATCCTGTAGCAGATTATGAAATCCAAATTATTGCCTTTTGGGTGATGCAAGATTATTCTTTGGTTATTTTATTTCATTATATATTATCACATAACTGTGATCTGCATTTAATAGCCGAACCTTTGCATGTCATTTTGTGGAGTCTGGACTATACGTTAAGGGAAGCTCCTTTGCATATCATTTTGAAGTCTGAACTATACAATATAGGGAGTTCAGATAAAAATGACTTGGAAGTTGCCTTGTCCTTGTATCATGTACAAATTTGCATTAAACAAGTTGTTTGCCTTCAAATAGTGATCTAGTAAGCTTTGAGGTAACTCATTCTCCAACTCTTAACTTGTATGACAATAAGCATATCTGATAGAAAAGATCCTGTGGGGCTCTTCTATGCCATATGAAAAAATCCAAAATGGATACTGTCCCGTTTGCCAATTGTCAAGATTTGAAGGAAAATTTAAAATATCCATAGCCTGTTTTTTGCTTAATGGTTTGATGATATTGATGGATAAAGTGTCTGTGCTGAGCACAATGTTGAGATGCTTATGAAGAGAAATTTGTAATTGATTCCAGGAAAAATGTTTTTATTTTTTGTTCTGTTTCGCAGATGGCTATGTACTACTCTGAATAGGGAGGTTAACTGGGATAAGATTTTTAGTCGATTCTGTTGATTATGTTTATTTGGTAATCATAATTAGCATGTTGGGAGAGTGAAATGTTTTTTTTGGATAAGGTGAACGCTTTTGACTGGAGCTATGAACCGGGGGGTTCTTGGGTCCCCTCCCTTTTACATTATGTATATAATATCTGAAAACGATAGGGTGGCTAAACAGGTAGCCATGAGAACATACCACCCTAAATACAAAACCCAGAGCCTAAAGAGGAAACAGGGTGATTTGATATGACATTATGAAGCAATGTCACCCTAGGCCAAAAACCAAAAAACTATATGTAATATCTATATTAGTAGGCCTTATTGGGATTAAATAGAAGCATCCACCATCTCAGGTTTGGCACTGAGGATTTCCTCCTCCATGAGAGCCACTTGATGAAGCCTAGAGCTGCTACGATGAACACGAGTTTGCTACTGTGTGGCATGAAGGAGTAGGGAGTATGCTGAAGCTCCATGCTCATGAAGGTGAGCCACACGCGGGGGAAGTGGGCCTATGGACCTGTCCAAATCCTCCAGATCGAGCTGCGAGATTGAAGCGCCTTCCGTTGCTTTAGAGTTGCATTTCACATGGATTGCTACTGCGAACCTCCACAACACCTTATTTCTCCTCTGTAATTCTTGGACCAGTTCCCTGTCCACCCCTCTCGAACCCACATCTTTTCCAACGAGGATGAAACAAGAAGGCATGCAAAGGCCCCAAACCGCCTCTTCCAGCCCAACCAAGTGACGGGGATGAATGAAACGACGGGCGATGAAAATTGCTTCTTTTTTATCTTCATTAATCAACAACAAATGGGTCACAAAAAGAGATGCGATTTTAGCATTTGACCCGAGGGCGCCCAAAGCTCTATAGATAATCAGTCTTGTTAATGGCCTCAATAGCCCTGCGAATCCGAGGGGATTCGAATTGGAAAACATTTTTCATCCGGGTCGGTGTGACAGGCTGTAGAATGCCATCTCTTGCGTTTCTCCCCTCAAATAAAAACCAAGAAATGTGTCAAATTCCATCTTGAATTGGGAAGCAAAACTTGCAGAGACTAGAGACAGATGTACAAAATGAAGCAAATGAGGGAAAGAGAGCAATTAAAACAAGGTTGTTCAAGATGTTGTCGCTTGCCTTGTTGCGTGAGAGGTGGCATAATTATCCAGAATGGTGGCCAGGCCTGACCACTCACTGCAATCATTGGCCGAAAGGGAAAGGGGGATTTGAGATACACCAATGTTGGCAAGAAAATCCGCCACTTTGTTACCTTCTCAATAAGTGTGTTGGATTTCCCACAATTCCAATTTGGATAACCAATAGACTACATTGGATATGAAGTAATCGAGTGTCTAGTTTGGGGCATTACCTTTTTTAATGGCTTGAGTGATGACCATTGAATCCCCTTAAATGAGGAGATGAATTATGCCATTTTGCACTTCTGATTTGATACCAGAGAGAAGTCCCTGTGCTTCGGCTTGATTACCGGTTCCATTTGACAGGGGGAAGGAACCCGCACAAATCAACTTACCTAACTCATTTCGAAGAAGACACCCCGCCCCCGAAAGACTAGGGTTCCCTTTGGAGGCCCCATCAAAATTTAATTTATAGAAACCATGGGGGGTGAAAGTCATCTGACTTGCATTCTGATTACTTTTTTTTGTGCATCTGACAAACGTGGCGGACTAAGAGAGTAGGGAGGAGGCAACTTAATTAGTGGCCAAGACTTTTTGATTGTGGCGTCCCAGTTGGAAAAGTTGGGAAAATTCTGGCACCGGGCACTGACATTTTCAGAAATGGCAACTTCCAGCTTCTGGATAACTGATTGCAAACTCTCTGCGGAGTTTCTGAAAAAATGTGAATTTCTTTCCCTCTAGATATGCCAGATGAGGAGGAAAGGACTACACACCCAAATGGAGCCTAGGGAATGATTTTTCTTAAGCACAGGCCAAGATTCCAGAGTAGCTTTGATGGTAGGCCCTGCAACCTAGGACAAATCTAATTTCAAACATAGCCAATTCCAAATATGTTGAGAAAAGGGACAATGAAGAAGCAAATGATCCACATCTTCTGCATTCTCATAGAGCAAGCACTTGGTAGGCCCTTGTAATCCCCACCTTCTTCTCCTAACTTGAGTGAGAATCTTACCTTTGTGAACCAGCCAACAAAAGGCACCAACCTTGGGGATGCAATTCACGTCCCAACAACTTGACCAGGAGACGGACCCTTTGCCCTCACGGTGTAGAAGAAAGATGTACCATGATTTTATGGAATACTGCCTTGAGCTATTGCCGAGCCAAATGACTTGATTAGAGGCATTGGAGAAGGAGGCTCTGCAAATGCCCAACATGTTGTATAATTCCTTCGCCGCTTGTGGAATGTCCAAAGCTTCTATTGCCTTGACTGATAGAATCATCCCCTGACTGGGCTCCATAATCTGCCACCCTGTCGCCCCAAGTTGCTTGAGTGGCAAATTTGACTGTTTCCAGATCCTGAGTGAGGGAAATGGCCGAAAAGCCACCCCAGGAGTCTTCCCAGAACTTTGCTTTTGCCCCATTCCCAATCTTCCTTGGGCAACTTGAGGAAAGACAAAATGATGTTTGGGCTCTGATTTGGAAGGTATTTCTGAAGCAAAATTTTATTGACCAAATTGGAGGGATTGGAGAGAATGTTCCAAATATGCTTGGCTCCTAGCACCATGTTCTGTAGACCCAAATCCAAAATACCGGCGCCCCCTTGATCCTTAGGAAGTTTGACGTCCTCCCACTTTACAAGATGGAATTTTCTCTCCGTAGCAATACCTTGCCATAAGAAGTTGCATAATATTTTCTCAATTTGATGTAGAATTCCTTTAGGCATTTGCAAGATTGAAATAAAAAAAATTGGCAAAGCATTGAGGACCAATCAAATAAGCTGAATTCTACCTGCAAAGGAGAGCCACTTTCCCTTCCAAGAGGTGAGCTTTTGTTCAAAGGCTGATAAAATATCCTTCCGCAAGGAGGATTTCCCAACCCTAGAGAAAAGGGGAATGCCTAGATATTTTTAGGGTAAGGAACCCTTCGAAAAGTCCAAAATACGCTTAATTCGCCTTTGTACAGGAATAGTTGAATTAAAGAAGAAAATTAAGGATTTGGGAAGATTGATTACCTGTCCTGCCAGGGAGTAAGAATTAAGGATACTATCAATCTCCTTGGCTTCGACTACCGACACAGCTCCGAAGAGAAAAGTGTCATTTGCAAATAGTTGATGGGAAAGGGGTTCCGCCTCGTCAACCACTTTAAGACCTTGCAACCACCTAGAAGAGACAACTTCTGAGAAGGCTTTGCTGAGCGCATCAACAACCGACAAGAAGAGGAAGGAGGAGAGAGGGTCACCTTGTCTTAAACCCCTATTACTTGTGAAAAGTCCTTCTGCCGAACCATTGACCAGAACCGAAAAAGAAGGGGTGGCGATACAACTAAAAATCCAGGAGCAGAAGACTTCACTGAACTCAAGCTTGAGCATTACTTGAATTAGAAAGCGCCAATTGAGCCTGTCATAGGCCTTACTGAAGTCCAGTTTCAACAACATGCCAGGGTTGTGATTACAGGATAATGAGTGAATGAGTTTGTGAGAAAGTATGACACCATAAAAAATGGACCGACCCTGAAGGAAACCACTCTGCTCTTTGGTAATAATATTGTTCAAAATGGACTTGAGCCTAAGGGCTATCGCCTTGGAAATAATTTTGTAGGATTTATTGCACAAGGAGATGGGTCGGAAATCATCCAAAGAATCAACAGGGAGCTTTTTAGGTAACATACAGATGGAAGTGTGATTCAGGACGCCCAAATTTTTTTGAGACGATCTTGATTCTTCAACGACTTCCCAAACATTGCTGCCTACTATGTCCCAAAATTCCTGAAAAAAAGTTGCTGGGAAGCCGTCCGGACTAGGGGCTTTATCCCTTTCCATAGAAAAAACTACTGACTTGATTTCTTCTTTAGAGAAGGGGGTCATAAGGGTGGAATTAATTGCTTCATTGATTAGAGTCGGAACATGAGACAACAATGAGTTTTGATGCTGACGGTGAGATTGCAAATTGCCTAATAGCAGCTCTTGGAAGAAGGAGATAAATGCATCCTTAATCCCCTGTTGATTTGAAATCCAATCACCATTTACCGTTTTGAGCTTGGATATATAATTGGCACTGTGTCTGGCCTTCAGGTAGGACTGGAAGAACTTCGTGTTTTGGTCTCCTTCTTTAAGCCAGTTTTCCCTAGATTTTTGTTTCCAAAAGATTTTCTCTCTCAGGAACAATTCTCCTAGCTCGGAAAGCAAGGATTTCTCCTTTAGATACTCCTCTTGACCCATCCCATTGGTAAAAATGTACTCATTGAGAATTTTGATCTCTGCTTCAGTTCTCTTTTTTTCAACAAAGATGTTTTTGAAGTGAAGGCAATTCCAATCCAATATGATACCTTTGAGCTTTTGCAATTTTTGTGAGAGAATGAACATCTTAGTGCCCCTGATATGAAAGGATGACCACCAATCCTTAATTACATCAAATAAGGTAGAGTCCCTGAGCCACATTAATTCAAACTTGAAAGGTGATTTCTTCGGGGGAAGATCAAAAGAGATTTTCAATGAAATTGGGAAGTGATCTGAGCTTGAGATTGGAAGAACATCACCTTCCAAAAGGATATGGTGCTGGAGCCATGTGCCATTAGTTAGGAATCTATCCAGCCTTTCCATAATGCTGCTGAAACCAAATCTACGATTAGTCCAGGTGAACCACCCATGCTTGAGTTCTAGATCCACCAGATCTGAGTTCTGAATAAAGGATTAGAAATCAATTTGAGATTGCGGATTTCTGCTAATTCCCCACCTCTTATCCCTATCAGAAGAGATGGCACTGAAATGCCCGGCTAAAAGGACCAAATCATCCTCTATAGCCGAAAGGTCCTCAGAAAGGTCCGTCCAAAGCTTCCTCTTTGCAATTAAGCTATTTAGAGTGTAAATATTGCAAAGGAAAAATGAAATATCAAAATGAAGAACTTCTACTCTACATTAGAGAAAGTGATTGTTGGACTTCAAAAGAGAAATCTTAACCTTATTGGTTTTCCAAAATATCCCCAGACCTTCTGAGGCACCCATCGAATCAACTAAAAAGGCCTTGCAATGTCGTAAAGAATACAAACTCTGACAAAGGTAGCTAAAGAACCCTCCAACGTCCTAGGATCGATCTGAACGACTTTACCCATACTCCCGCCAATATTAGATAAAATTTTAGGGTTTCAATATTCTAGAGGCAGGGCATAAAGACGAATCCATACCTGTTTAAACTCAACATCAATCTTAAGAGGATCCCAGTTTGGGACCCAATACCTGCCCTGAAGGCCCCATTTGGCCAAAAGAGAGGCTTTGTTGAGAAGAATTTCTTCTTTCCTAGCTTCGCTGCGAAAGAGAATCGCAAAAAATCCCTTGGCTAAGAAATGAACACGTTGGCCCAAACTCCATTGCTCTTCGCACCAAGAGGAAATTTCACCTGTAGAGAACCAATTCCCTACAAATTTGGCTATTAGAGCCCTGCTATTGAAAAGGGCGATTTGTCGTTCCAAATTATCCTCGGCCCCAAGTACCACATTACCATCTTGCGCCAAATTCTGAGGAGATAGATCCTCATTGAACAATTCAGGAACCTCCTAGGCCCAACCCAAAGAACCATATGGCGAAGAGTCGGTGCTCGACGATTCCCCCCGATCCAAATTGAGTGAATTTGGTTGATTGCGAGAGCTTCTCAATCTGAGTGGAATTAGGGATTTTGGGAAGGGGGACACCTCTCCACATGAAGGGGAGGCTGCGTTCCCCTTTTGACGATTCTAGTTTGAAAACTGATTTGACGGGAAAGAGGAATGTTTCCATCATTTGGCAGACCATTGTGAGTGACTCCTCCAACCCAGAGGAATGGTATTGGCGCTAGATTAGGGAGGTGAATATTCGGGAATATGCGAGTGCCATCTGTCGCCTTGCTTCTGAAGCACACCGAACCTGCCCGCAGCGAAAGGACCCCATTGCGCAATGAGATTTGCCCTAACACACCTCAATAGATGTTAGATTCACATATTTTTGCTATGTGAGCTCCCTCTTTTACATGTCCCCCTGGGAGAGTGAAATGTTGCTTGTGTGTTTTGTCAATACATTTTTCTACGTATATGGTTATGGCGCTGATTAGTTTGATTTTTTGAATGAATTTACATTTTCAAGATGACACGCGTTTAATTCCCTCATGTCAACTCTAAATGAGAGGTCAAATTTGAGAAAGAAACATATTAAATTAATTTTCATTAATGACCAAATAGGGCAATGGGACTCAAAGTAAATAGGACTAGAATTTTAATTATGATAAAAGGGGTTTTATGAAAATTAGGGGCCCACCGAAAAAAAAGCCGCATCCCAAAAACTATTTGTACATATTTCATGACCATATTGAGGGATTTTATGAAAATTGGGGCCCACCCAAGAAAAAAGTGCATAAAAAAAGCTACTTGTATCAGGGCCATATTATTGATATATCTGGACAAAAACCTAAATTTTATTCGTCACATGGATAGTATATGTCTAAAGCAGGTATATACTTGCTATTTCTCCTATCTAAAGATATATATGAAGCTATTATACTGATTTCAAAATGAGAGGGAGGTAATTTGATCATCCACTTCATTTTTAATATAAAAGTGTTTCAGGTTATATATTTTATTGTGTTAGAAGCAAGAATAATGCCTTGTATGACATTGACAAATGTTTAAATAAGATGAGAGGGAGGTAATTTGATCATCCACTTCATTTTTAATACAAAAATATTTCGGGTTATATATTTTATTGTGTTAGAAGCAAGAATAATGCCTTGTATGACATTGACAAATGTTTAAATAAGATGAGATGTTGTATGAATGTGAATGCCTTTCCATTATAAATTATAGGTTACACCCTAAAAGAATATGCTAGAACTTAAAATGAATTCCCTTTGTGCTAACTATAAAAAAACCATATGTTTGATTGATAATTGGTTATTTTAGATTGCCGTCGTGTATTTGTTGTAATGTATTTGTTAACTGCTTGTATAATTAATAGGGTTACAAACTTTTACATTAATTAACATAAAAATTTAAATTCATTAATTTGTTTTGATTGGATTAATAATACGGATAGGGTAATAATTTTTTACATGTAATTTTTAGATTTATGTATGGGTAAAATACTATGTATTGCAGATTTCAAAGAGAAGCTTACATAAAATATTTGGTTTCATTGAAGGAAAACTAAGATAATTTATTTTGGAGAAAGGGTTTCCATCTTACGTATTTGGAAAGATGGATGCCATATAATTTTTCTTGCCTCTTACCTCTAGGGTTTGAGTTGTGTTTTGAGAGGTTAAAATGCAAATTCAAAATTGAAATTACCCAAAAGCAAACTTCAAATAATCTAATCTTTAAATTTAGACAATTTTCTTTTCAAGGTAATGTAAAATTAAGTAGATTTTAGAGAATTTTTTTTTGTTTTATAATTATGTGCAAAAAGATTTTGGTGTAGAAATATATATAAGAAGTTGCCAACATGAGGAAGGAGTAACAGACCCTCTCATGCTTTATCTACAGGGGTTTTGATGATTTATTTTTTATTTTTAATATAATAAATAAATGGAAGTATTTGATAAAAGGTTAAATGATTCATACAATTAGGGATTGAGTAATTAAGATAATTATGCCGATAGGTATTTCATTCTATTAGATGAGGGGCACATGTGGCTGACATCTTCGAAGTAAATCGGCGGTTTGAATTTTTATTCATTACATGTGACGAAGCACAGATACAATCGAACCCTCTATGCTAGGTTTTTGAAAGGTGCATGTTTTCTAGTGCTAGTCTGACAGGGGCAAGTTTTCCAGCGGTAAAGTGATCACAAGAGGAATGAGCACGAAAGCCAGGTTGGCGGTCTGCGTATTTTTCCTTCTACACATCAAAGGGGTGATTACAAAATATGTTCACGACAGTAAGTAGTAATACTATTATACAAGGAATAGACGACTTGCGTGTATGTAAAGACCCCATGCTCTATACCAATCTACTCGTGTGAGAGAGAAATACATCACTACTATTTCTTGGAATGATTTCCCACAACTTAAAGTTGGTTACATGTTTGGAAACGAATTCACTCTTGTTTACGGATTGTCTTCATGGTTTATTCCATCTTTATGTGTTGCAGGGAATGGCCATATCGCGTGTTATAACAAGTGGAAAATATTGTCCGTGGCAGCAAGAGGGACTTTCAATACGGTATTCGGATTTTGGTAAAGCGCAATACATTTTTTTAATTTTTGTTTTGTTTTCGTAGTTGTATTGTGCCTTCACGAGTGTAAAATAGGGTTTGTGGGTGAATAAGGTTTAATCGTTTATACTGGTGATTATGTGTGTTACAGGGTGGTGGCTCCTGTCCTTTTAGCTGATGCTGGGTTTGTGTTTTGTTTCCACTTGGAGAAGTGGATTTTAATCTAGGCGTACAATCTCCTATAGTTGGGCTTTCACCGGTTTTCATTTGGTGTTTGTAGATGGCCCTCACACTAATTGAAATGCTAATTCGTTGTTTGAGCATGCAGGCAACCATGGCATAAAAGGGAAGAATACCCTATCTGACCCTTGCAAATGATTGGACGTTGATATATATGAGCCATTTTATATAGCACGTTGGATCTTTTCCAGTCAAAAACTCATCCCGAATTCTTCCAAAACAACCGAGCAGAAAGTGCATCCAGGAGGTTAGGATAAGGTGCTTTCACATTTCACCAGTCTCAGAAGAATCAAGAAGACTTTGAGGATCATTGTGCAATGAAAATGATTGTTGATGGTTTTAGGGCTCGGGTGGAAGAGACAAAGATACCAATGCATGTCGTATTTCACAGGAGTTCTACGAATTATTGGGGAATCCTGCAAGGTTCATAGGTAGTTGAAATGGCTTGCAAATTGTTTGGAGTGCTTTACTATAAATACTTTCTTTCAACTCTGTACTGATGGGTGTGTTGAATTAAGGTTTATTCCTCGTATTGATTGTCATGGAAGTTGTAAGGTTTCCAAGGAAGATGAGAATTTCATGATGATTATGTACGTGTTTACAATGTAATGAGAATGGGATTCATATGGTGCCCTAAATAACTTCCTTTACCAGTGTAATTATATTAATATTCATTAATAAATTAAAGGTATTGGACATGATCTGCAACTCATATTTTTGTGCTTTCAGACATTGGATTTGTTGATTCTTCACGTCCACACCTTTACCTGAGAATTCAAGAAACACACAATATATCAGATCTGTTGGCTCTACTTTTTCCCCTTTTAATATTTTAAAGATAAAGGAGGAGATACTTATGTGCATCCTTTTGGTATCCTATGAATTCTAGTTTTTAGGGTGATTGACAAGTTCTCGTCTACAAAATTTCCTATTTATCATAGGACTAATAATATTGTATCTGTATATACTAAATACATATTTGTTCTAATTCATATATCACAAATTTTAAAGGAAAAGACATGGTGTTCTCCCCTTTTTTTACCTATTTGTTATGATAAACTACAAAGTATTTTGTTCTGGAATGCATATTTGATAAGGAACAAATGAGTTGATTGCTTCATTTCAGTTTCATTTCACAGTTAGTTTATCCTTTCTATTTATTGTGCAAAAAAAGATTAGTAATCTCCACTTCATTTGGGTAATTTTTTCTTGCAAAAATCCACATTTCATGGTTTCTCTTTTGTGAATAAAGCTTTGTATGGTGCTTTTTGCATGTCTTTCTATAAAGTAGAGGAAGAGTTTTTTCTGGTCGAACTTACAACATCCCAATTTCATTAAGATGTTGATTTATTTTCTATAAGGGTTTAATTGATTTCTTTAATTCAAAGTGTTGAAATTGTTTTGAAAATAGACAGAATTGGATTAGATCGCATATTTTTTGGGTGCAATCATCCATCGCAAAAAATTAATGTTACACTCTATGGTTGTCCCCATCGCACGTTGCAATGCACAATGCACAAGACAATCCCATTCATGTGACCCTAATGATGACCAATTATAACGTAAACTTCTACTCTATATTGGACAAAAGGTTATGTTGGCATCTAACCTCTAGGTTGAGGTAGGGCTTGTTAATGGTTCCATTGATATTTTGGTATCCATCTACAATGGAGGTTCAAGTCCACCAAATTTACCTTCTTTTGTTGTTGTTCAGTTCGAAAGATACATCGAACATGCATGGGACCCTCAAAATCCTTTTCACATTCATATCACACCCATTTCTCGTGGGTCTCGAAGGCAACTCCCACTTAAGATGGCTTGGGCCCTCACAATTCATAAATCTCAAGGCCTAACTTTAGACATGGTGACTATTGACATTAGAGATACTGAACGTTAGGGCCTTACTTCAATAGTACGATGCCTACAAAACCCTCGTATCTCCCTGACATTTTCTTTTGGCAGGTATTCCAAGATTGCACTTGGCACATATGTGCACCTGCGCAAATTAGAAGAACAAAGACTACTTCAACTGCAAAGCTCCTTACAAAGTTAACACCATATCATCTCACTCCACACACATTCTTCCTACCTCCTCTTCTCTTGTCATGTTCTTCCACCATTCAATTTGCCATCTTCTTCTACATACTTACAGTTCCTTCTCTCAACACACTTTCATGTTTTTCAACAATCGTTGCCTCCCCTATCTATGTCTCCATTGCACCTTTGCGGTGTGATTTCTAAGTTTAAATGTATGATGAGTACAAATAATAACACTAAAAGTTGTAGAAATTTGGTTTTTATATGTACACTATCTTTTAGATTCATCATCATAGAAGTAAAATTAAATATGAACATATATTATTAGAGGGTAATAAATAAATCATAATCACAAATAACACGTTTCAATATTTAAAGCTACACAAGATTTGGTATTATATACAATGTAATGAATGTTTACGCTAAAATTTGTATTAATAGTTAGAATTAGCAAAGTAGGTCAATTGGATTCAAGTATACAAACAATTTATAGGAGCCATGGTAAAACTAGCACACCTTAAATAAATTTATGTAAAATTCAAAAGATTCATAGCCTATTTTTTGCTTAGTGGTTTAATGCTATTGATGGATACAATGTCTTAGTTGAGTACAATGTTTTAGTTGAGTACAATGTTCAGGTGCTTATGAAGAGAAATTCGCATTAGGTTGACTCCAAGAATTTTGTTTTGTTTTGCAGATGGCTATTTACTACTATGAACAAGGAGATTAACTGGCATAAGAGTTTTAATTGTTTATGTTGATTATGTTTATTTGGTAAACAAAATTGGTATGTTGGGAGAGTGAAATATTGCTCGTGTCTTTTTAATACATTTTTTTAATGTTTATGTTTGTGGTACCGATTGGTTTGATTTTTTGTATGGATTTATATTTTTAAGTAAGATGACATGGGTTTAATTCCCTCATGTTAACTCCAAATGAGTGGTCATCTTTAAAAAACAAATATTAAATTAATTTTCATGAATGACCAAATTTTGACAATAAAACTCAAAGTAAAAAAAAACTTTGTATTTTAAGGAATTTTATGAAAAGTGGCACCCCACCCAAGACAAAATGTGCATAATAAAAACTTGTACATATTTTAGGACCATATTGTCAATAAACCTGGACAAAAACGATGGTATATGTCTAAAGGAGATATATACTAGCTACCCTTCCTGTCCAATGATATTTAAAAAGTTATTAAGCTGATTTCAAAACGAGAGTAAGGTAATTTAATCATCCACTTAACTTTTAGTACAAAATGCTATAGGTTATATATTTTATTATGTGTTTGAAACGAGAATATTTCATGCCTTGTATGACACCTTGGCAAACGTTTAAATAATTTGAGATGTTGCATGAATGTGAATATCTTCTCATTAGGTTATACACCCTAAAGAATACACTCAAACTCAATAAATTCCCTCCATACGAATTATCACAAATCCATATGCTTGATTGAAAATGGCATTAAAAAATGGATATTTTGGATTGCTGCCTTGTGCTTGCAATGTATCTGTTGATTACTTTTATGTTTAATGGGCGAGTTTTTAAATTTTACATTAAAGTTTAAATTTGTTAATTTATTCCTATTGGATTAACAATAGGTATAATGTCACAATTGTTTGTTTGTGTAGTTTTTATTTCATGTATGGGTAAACTATAATATATTGAAAGTTCTCAAAAAGAAGATTTGATAAAATATTTGATTTTATTGAAGGAAAATTAAGAGAGTTTAAGTTGGAGAAAGGGTTTCCAATTTATGTGTTTGGAAAGGTGGATGTCATTAGTTTTTTTATGTCTTATTTCTAGAGTTCGAGTTGTGTTTTGACTGATTGAAATGTAAATTCAAAATTGAAATTAGCCAAAAGTAAACTTCAAATAATATAGTCTTTAAGGTTTGGACAATTTATAATTCAAAATTGAAATTAGGCAAAAGCAAGCTTCAAATAGTCTAGTCTTTAAGTTTGGACAATTTATATATTCAAAATTGAAATTAGGCAAAAACAAACATCAAATAACCTAGTCTTCAAGTTTGGACAATTTTCTTTTTAGATTTATGTGAAATTAAGAAAATTTAGAAAGAAGAAATTTTTGTTCATAATTATATGAGAAACAAGTTTGGTACAGAAATTTACGCAAGAACATATATTCTTTATATAGGATGGGAAGTGTAACAAATCCTCTTGTACTTTCTACAAAGAGATTTTGATAATATATTCTATTTTAATACAACAATTAAATGACTTGTTGGAAGTATTTGATAAAGAGTTGAGGAACTAATAAAATCAGGTATTGAGTAAACAGGGTAATTTCAATATATTATAAGTAACAAAACATTCCTCAAAACTCTTTAAAATTGATATTTAAATGTCATGTCTTTTAAATTCATTATTATAGATATGAAATTATATATGAAGATATAATAGAAGAGGCTAATAAAGAAAACATAATCACAAATAACATTTTAATCTTCAAAGTGACACATGATTCAATATTATATATAGTGTAATGAATGTTTATGCCAACAAGTGTATTAATATATGGAATTAGTAAAGTAGGTTAGTTGGATCAAGTCATATGAAAGAACAACTACTTGTGGGAGCAATGATAAAATAAAGATATCATAAACAATAAGAAGGTGATTTTTTTGAAACCAAGATAAGTAGAAAAATGATGCTTTGAAGTGACCTAATGTCTAAAACTAATATATCTCTATTCTTGGCGATTCTTTAAACAATAGAGAAAAATAGAATATATGTTGTTTTGAGTAAGAAACATAAAGTTTTTTAAATTATAAGTTTAATTTCCTCCGGTGTAACTCCAAATTAAGGAAGTCATCTTAAAAAAGAAACAAATTAAATTATTATTCATGAATAATCAAATAGGTCAATAAAATTCGAAAGTACAATGAACTATATTTTTAATATATAAAAAATTGAGTTTTTTTGAAAATTGGTTCAACAAAAAACATACAAAAGACTACACACCCATCTATTACATAATCAACTTGTACATTTCTGAGAGCCATATAATTAATATATTTGGACAAAAACCTAGATGTGATATTATATACTAGCTATCCATCCTACCCACAGATATTAAACAAAACTATTATGTCGATTTCTAAATGAAAGGAAAGTATTTTGATCATCCACTTAACTTTTAGTACAAAAGTGCAACGGGTTATGTTTTTTTATAAGTAAATTAGGGTTGAAGGGTTCCTTTCCCTTTACATACTGAGGAAAAACATTCAAAACTTACAAAAATGTGCTATATGCACCACCAGGGATCTAACCCATTACATCTATAGGCATTTTTATAACTATTAGAGAAAAACAACAATAACAAACCATCCTAGACCTCTGAATCTGATGAAATGTCGATGAAATCATTCACCACATCCTCCTCTGTTCCAACAACATGCGACACTTTTGTCTTCACCGAAGGCTCCATTCCAACTGTAGAGGAACGCCTGTTATAAATTGCAAATGTCGAGCCACGAAGCTACTCCCACCAACAAGGAGACGAAGATGGCGGAGCTGAGAGGGAATCCACATCCAAACAGGGAATGCATAACACTCCATTCTCCTTCTGCTTGCAAAATTTAATCACAACCCTTGCGATTTTTTTGAGGATTTCGAACGTCTTACCCAGTTCTACAAATGCAACCTTGTCCACCCAGTCGGCTTGTCTTGTTAATGCCTCCGAAAATAGAGGCCAGAAAGAAAGAGACACGTTCTCCATGACCGCCTCCATACTAACTATGTGCTTCGACTTAATCCATTTCCGATCGATCGCCACCGCCGTAGCGTTGTCAAGGTTTATAATCAAGAGATGTTCCACAAACTTGGCGGCCACTTCAGAATTAACACGGGAGCGGATGAAAAGCAACAAGTAATTTTCCCCAAGAATTCCTTCAATGTCCTCTAGGGACTGATCAGAATCGATGGAAAATATTAAAATCAGTATTTTATGAGAAATACCTGAAAGGAAGGCCGTCTCACGATCCAGACCAGTAAATTGAAGAAGGGGAAGCATTAGAGAATCCACGATAAGTTTGAACACCGAAAAAATAGATTGGAAGAAAACATCGCCGTTCCCCTAATAACCCTCATCACCTGCCCACATGTGAGATCATTTTCCCATCACATTATGAAAAGAGTGAGCCTCCTCAATAAGAAAATCCTATAAGCCTTGCCAATCTTTCACATTTGAACTAATGATTTCACCCTCAAGCAACTCTGTACCCTTATTCGCCAACAAATCCATACTCTTATTGCCTTCTCTAACGGTGTGATTGATTGAACAATCCTCAAACTTACTCAACCCAAAAATAACCTTTCTTAAAATCAATTTGATCTTCTATGGAGAGGATTTTACATTAATAACATAATTAACAATCACCTAGGAGTCACCTTCGATTTTGATCTTTCCAATTTCAAGATCAATTGTTAATTTTAGACCTTTTTCTAGCGCTTGAATTTTGGCAAGATTGCAACTCCCCACATGTAAATGAAAGGATCTAGCAGAAAGCAATTCCCCCTTTTCATTTCAAATGAGGTAGCTAGCACCATAAATACCTGAATTACCTTTAGAGGCTCATTCAAATTTAGTTTAAAAATTCCAGGGGAGGAGGAACCCAACCAATAAATGATCTCCTTATTGAGGCTGAAATACATGTCCTAGGACGAGAACCAACAACTGGAAATGTAATTTTAGGCCCAATTTTCATAAATTACTTATCTCTTGAAGAGAAAGGGCTATTGCATTTCTAGTGAATGGAAACATTCTCTGAGATGGCTAACTCCAACTGGTTCAAGACTGTCTTGATTGAGCTAACATCCTCCCAAAAAATCCTTTTATTTCTTTAATACCATAATGCCAAATCAACAAAAAAGAACTACAACCCAGATGGAGGAAATATCCTCCTTCTTGCTTGGCCTAGGCCAAGCAGGGGAATAGACGACAGGGATTCCATTTGAACCCATTGAAGGTTCAACTTGGCACATAGCCAATTCCAACATTTTACCGCAAAGGGGCAGTGAACAAGCAAATGATTTATATCCTCCTCCTCCTTCTAACACAAAGCACACCTAGTAGGACCGACTGTTCCTTTTAATTATCTCCTTTTCTGAGTTAAAATTCTACCCTTGAAAGCTAAACAAGAAAAGGCATCTACTTTTGTCTGAATATATTGTACCAATAGTCAACCCAATCATTCTCTTCATGGCCAAGATCAATCACTAACTTCATATACCCACATTGAATAGAGTAATTTCAAGACTTAGAAGTAGTCCAAATAATTTCATCATTATGCTGACCGAATGAAAACTCCCTCAATGCCAACTCAAATCTAAACTGAGTTTTTGTCTCCTATGAAATATGGATGTCCCCAACATTTTTCCAGGAGAAAATGGAAGAGTCAGGGGAAAACCTGACACAATAATATTTTACTTTATTGCCCCAGAGGGGGATCAACAACTCTTTAAGCTCTTGTGATTTTGGAAAGCTTCCCAAGGTACGGAAGCCATTCCAAGAATCATTCCAAAAAATGGCAGACTCTCCATTGGAAACCAACCAAGAAACAAAATGGGAAAATACTTGCCTTGTATAATACCATAGCAAATGTTTAAACAACTTGAGATGTTGCATGGATGTGAGTGAGATCCTCCCTTTATAGATTATATGATAAAACATAGAGTGAATGCACTCTATAAGAACTATCAAATACCAATATGTTTGATTGAAAATCATTCTAAAAAGTGGATATTTTGGATTACCTCCTCGTGCTTGCAATGTATTTGTTGATTACTTTTGTATTTAATAGGGCATGTTAGTAATTTACATTGATTGATATAAATGTTTAAATTTGTTAATTTGTTTTGAATGAATCGACAATACAGATAGTGTCACAATTGTTTACGTAGACAGTTTTTAGTTCATGTACATAGGTTAAATATTGCATAGTGAAGGATTCAAAGAGAAGCTTAGATAAGGTATATAGAAAGAAAATTAAGAGAATTTAAGTTGAAGAAAAGGTTTCCAACTTATGTGTTTATAAAGGTGGACAACACCAAATTTTCTGACCTCTATTTTTACAGTTTAGGTTGTGTTTTGATGGGTTGAAATGCAATTTCACAATTGAAATTAGGGAAAAACAAGATTCAAATAATCTAGTCTTTAAATTTCTGTTATTTTCTTTTTAGAATGATGTCAAATTAAATAGATTTTAGAGAAGAAATTTTTGTTTATAATTATGTGTAAAAAGATTTTGGTGTAGAAATATAAGTAAAAATATTTTGTATATAGGAATTTATAAACATGAGGAAGGAGAAACAAACCCTCTCATGCTTTATCCAAAGGGGTTTCGTAATGCCCCTTTCAAAATAAATCAATAATTTATGAAAATTTCTCTGATTTATATACTTAGGAACAATTATAACTATCGCAAGTATACATTGACATATTCACAAACAATTGAAAAACATGAACCATTCACTGACACTTCCACAAATAGTTGGAGTACATGCACTATTTTTGTGCTTAGAAAAAAATGAAAACTATGAAACCCTTACACATATTATTGAACATAAGCCAAAGTGCCATTTACGAAATGCTGGATAACAACATTGAATATTCATATTGAATCTTTTATATCAAATGGGTAACAACAGTTATGCAAACCCCATTTTGCATATAATATTTAAATATGTATAACGACAATCTATGGTTCTTTTATTATTCAAGCTACCAAAATATACAACAAACCCAACTCACGAAATATGTAGCTGTGATACATAATACCGTATCAACACTGTAAAAAATTGAAAAATATCTAAGAATCCTCCTTAACCAACTAGAACTGGAAATAAACTTCAATCTTTCGGCTTAAATGTGATCCTTGGATGGAATCATCTCAATGGAGATGAGGATTTCCATCCTCTGAATCTTTGCACTCCTAGGGTTTTCTTCATGGGAGAAGAAATCAAACGTAGAAAGCTCAAGCTATGAAATAAGGTTTGATAACAATAGCGAATGGAATTTCTCTTCCTCCTAGCTCTTCCTTTTGTATTTCATCTTTTTAATTTGAATTTTTTTTTCCCTAAAATTCCATCTAGAAGTGTCTAGAAACACTTTTATTAAAGCATTACATTAGGCCCTTTATAATAATAATACATAAGTCGCCCAATGTTATAAAAATAAAGTTACTAGGACAACTTGAATTATTATTATTAAAATATTTCCCTAACTTTATCTCTTAACCTATGGGAAATAAGGAATAGGATACATGTCTCTTGATTATTTTAATTCTAAAAAGGGGACATGATAGTGTGCCCTTCCCATAATTTCTTTCCCTAAAAAAATTACAGATTAGGATGCTCAAGGATCTTTGCATCCTCCCATGTAACATCTTCTGCTGCGAGATTTTCCCAATAGACCAAATATTCTATTTTGATCTTGTTTCTCAAATTCTTCTCTTTGATTTCAATGATGGCTTCCAAAACTAAGATCAATTTCCATTCATCATCCATAGGAGGAAACTCTACTGAAGGAGTGATGTGCTTCCCAAGTGAACTTTTGAGGTAGGAAACATGAAATATGTTGTGAATCCTGTTGTGTTCTGACAACTTGAGTTCATAAACAATCTCCTCAATCCTCTATCTGATCTTGTGGGATCCATAGAAGTTAGGCTTAATCTTATTGGCTCCACTCATCTTGAGAGGACTGTCGATAAGGCTATAAACTCAAGAAATATGTGTAACCAACCTCAAAAGTCCTCTCAAATATGATGCTGACCTGTATGCATCTTATGTTGATTTTGTGCTCGTTGGATATTTTCCTTGAGTGACTCCAAAATTTCCTTACTTTATTTGGACCAAGTATCTTTCCCTTGGTGCTCTACTTTCCACGATGATAAAATCCACAAAAGTAAGAGCGTCATAACCATACAAGGCCCTAAATGGATTCATACCAATGGACATTTGATTTGATGTATTGTAGCAATTCTCTCCCAGGTAGATCCATTTAATCCATGTTGTTTGTTGTTCTACACATAATTCCTCATATATCCATCAATCCACTTATTCACAATATTTGTTTTCCCCATTTGTTTGAGGGTGGTACCTAGTACCAGGAGTCAACTTAGTTCCTGTTAAATGAAAGAGCTCATGCCAATATAAACTAAGGAACCTATTATCTTTGTCACTCACTATGTTTTTAGGTAACCCAGGAATCCTGAATACTTTTCTAAAAAATAAATTACCCACTTGTGTTGCCTTGATCTCATATGACATGACAAAGAAATGATCATATTTAGTGTGTCTATCAACTATAACATATATACAACCCTTATCTTGAACTTTTGGGAGTCTGGTGATGAAATAGATATATGCGCTCTCCCATTTTTGATTGGGAATCAATAAGGGTTGCAATAAAATTGTTGGGAATACCTACTCTATTTTTTTGTTGGTAGTTAATACACTCTTTGATGTGTTTGAGGATATCTCCCTTGAGTCAATATCTAAGAAAATATCTCCCTGATTTGCTTGTAAGTCTTGAAGTACCTTGGGTGACAAACCAATGGCATATTGTGCACTACCCTCAAGACCTTATCCTTTACCTTTGATTATGGAATGTGCTAAATCTGATCCTTGTAAAGAATGAGATCATTTGTTACCTTATACTCGTCATCATTTATTTTTACCTCAAGGACATTGGTAGCAAATGCATTACTTACATACTCTGTTATTATAGTAACATTTTAATCAACAAATATTTCAGACATAGAGATTTGTGGTCTCTAGCTTCCTGAGTGATTTTCCTACCTAGAAATGAGTGTCATTATGTGTCAGTATTATTTGATCACCTTCATAATGACTCTGTAAACTCTACTCAAACCATGGAATCCTTGTAGTGCAAGAAGAATTTCATGCAAAACAAAGTTAGGTGAATTTTGGGAACCCCTATGCACCGCCGATGTCACCACTACTCTAAAGATGAATAAAACCACACGTTGTTCTCCTAGTATGTGATATCTATTGTAGTACAATACAAACTTGACAGCCGTGCTTTGACAATGCTTCACTTGAGTTTCACAATTACTCAAATACTTAGGAAGGGTCACTTCGCTTTCTCGTAGAATGGAGATGGAGACTCTAAGACTTGGAAAGAGACTTCAGACTTGTAGAGGGTTCTTCCCTAATGGATGTGTATGAGCTATTCGTAGTGTAGGGATATTGGAGTGCCTTTTGTGCTTGCTTTTACATGAGTTCTTAAAGTGCCAAGTTCTTAAATGAGGAATGATTTACTTGCTTAAATATGATTTTGAAGGTTATTATGTAATGAAAAGCTGACCAAGAGGATATATTTTCTCATAATAATGTGATAGACTTGAAATAATTAGCCAAAAGTAGGTTGGTCCAAAACCATGTAATAGGGTTAGTTTGTAGAGTTGTACTAACCAACCGAAAATCATAGTTTTGACCGAGAGGGAAAAAACATGTTTTGAATTTATGGGTTGGGGGATGAATGCTTCTAAATGTGTTTCATGTAGTTAAAATTTAGAAAATGATAACAAAGAGGTGTGAAACGATAAGAAAATAATCAAAGAGATATTAGGGTGTACTAAGAAAGAGTGAGGAGAGTGCATTTGTACATACAAGTGTGTAATGTCAAGATTAACAATGTAAAAGGATATATTTCTAAATTTGAGTGTCTCTAATCACCCCCAATTCTTTGAAAAATTTCAACAATCCAAATCTCCAAGCATAAATAAAGAATGAGAAACTCTTCCCTCTGCAAAACAAACAAGTGTAGTCCTTCCATGTTTTACATCTCTTTATTGTAATCTTACAATTTCAAATTTCCTTTAAATTGCATCTTTACATTTGAGTTAAAGTTCAATTCTTCATCATGGGTGTTGACTATGCTCTATGTTGCAGGTTTCAATGTGGAGTGTGCCAACACTAATATCGTGGTATATTTTAAAATAAACATCGAGAAAATACAAAGTGTCTCTACAAACTCAACTACCTTTTCCTTTAAGCATGTAATTTCCTTTCATTCTTACAGGGGGAAAATGTATACACTCAAATTTGGTAATTCTACTCTTTGAAACTCTTGATCTTGACATTGCTCTCTTGTTCAAACAACTACACTCTACCCATCTTCATATGGTATATCCCTACCTCTCTTGTCTAACTTGCTTGATATTACACACTCAATTGTCGACAATTTCTGGGAAGTAAATGCATAAAACACAATAATATAATCCACTTGATAGCTTCCAAACTTCACATTACAGGTTTACACTCTTGGGTCAAAAATGTGTAGCAGGGACTAGAATATCTATATTTTCTTGACCCTATAGTACGAGCTTGACCAAACTCTCTTTGGTCCCTAAGTACTCATTGCACATTATTATTTGGCTCACTTAATTACCCTTAGTCGGCCTTTCCAACTTCAATCACCTTCAGAAGCATATATAAGCAAGTGAAACTCACCTCATTTGGTACGTAGCATATTATTGTCACATGAGATTGCACCATTTGTTGAGACCAATCTTAAGACCTCAGTAAAACATGAAAAAACCTCCAAAGCATGGAACACTGGTGCCTTTTGATTTCAATCTTTAAAGAAGTCTGTCTCCTTTTATCCTAGATAACTATGACTAACTAACCATTACCACACTATTATTATCTAATCCTAGCCTAAGTATTCCAAGGGACTAGGGTTAAGAGAGAGAAATATTGAAAATAAAGAAAGGTGATGCACCAAAATAGAACAGGGTTTGATTTTTTATCCAAAGACATAGATGTAACGATACATGCGAAGATCCAAGATAATGCACTCAAAAATTTGGAGGAAAACTACAGAGTAAGAATATAGATGAGAAAGAGGACTGAAATATTCACATTAAACACTAACACATTCAAAGGAAAGAGATCACACTTGCATACAATATCAAAAACTTACCCATTTTCCAACCTCACAGAGTTGAGGCACGTGAAACTTCACATGTGTGTTAGAGGTTTACGAGCAATCAGTTTGGAATCAAAAGGGCAAAGCTCTCAAACTTAGTAGAAAAATAAACCAATTTCAAGTGCTTTCATACTTACATTTATAGATTTTTTTAAGAGAGGAAGAAGGAGAAAATCACAGCCATAAATGAATGAATCTAACCACCCCACTACCACTAAGGACCAATTTCCATTGAGTTCACAAGATAGGTATGGGTGTCTTAAATTTCTCCAATCCCATGCCATCAAACCACGAGTGCAGGAGGATGATGTTGCTCAAAATTTAATGTTAGTTGTTGTAGTGGTTGGGTGCCTGGTTTGAGTTAGGCACATATTTACATTGTTCCGCAGATTTTTGATGTTTAACAGACCTTGATTTTCCATGGCTTCATTTCTGATTTTAGCCTTAACCTGCGATCAACCTCTAACAATACCACTATTCTCTCCTTCCGTAATCTCATCCTTCTTTATTCTGTGTAAGTTTTACCTTCCCACAACATTTTCTTTATATCGCAGACTCTTCATGTTGTAGAAATTATAATTTTCCTCATGCCTTGAATTTTCTTTGTTCTATGGGCCTTTCAACTTGCACAACTTACTCCTGTTATAGATCACAAACACTGAGAGGGGGGGTGAATCAGTGCAGGTTAAAAAAATTTCACTTTATGCCAATTTTAAAATCTTTAATGATGTGTGTCATTACACTATGAGTAGTCAATCAAACATTTATCATGCATAAAAATGCTAAACACAGAGATTTACCGTGGGAAATCCTTTCAGGAGAAAACCCACCAAAACTGTTCCTTATATTACACAAAGTAAGGACTCATAAGAATATAACACATCTTACAAGATTTGTTTAGTGAGGCACCAACCTCACCAGGAGCTCTAACCCCTACACCTTCACTGATATTACACACAATAAAGGACTCTAGTGTATATTACACATCACAAGAGATTTATTTTGTAGGCACCCACCTACAAGGAAGCTACAACTCCCTGAATGTGCTGAGCTACAACTTAGACTTGATTTATGTACATATTTGATCATCTAGTTACAAAAATTCCTAATGCAATGAATTATGACCACTTTCCTGGCTCTGTCTATGTTCTTCTTTTTACTCTCTTCTGTTCATCTAATTCGATCCCTCTTGCTCAATCAATCTTCCACCCTTGATGCTCTTCTCATATGATGAATATTTGCTTCATTGATTTGCGCTTCTCTTTCCTCTCTCTTTTCTTTGTCGTTCTTTCTTATCTTGATTGCATAGTATTATAATTTTTTTCTAATTTAGCTCAAATCCTTCTTTTCTTACTTGAGCGACACACAAAATAGCTCTAGGTTAGAACTATATCACAATCGACCCATTCCTTCATTTAGAATTACGTGTTGTGCACCTTCTTGCTTAGTGACCTAAGAATTTGACCCATTAAATGCATACAACTAACTCCAAATCTTGTTCCTTATGTATTCAAATTGATTACACTGTTTTCCATGCACCTGCTAGAGCCATTTATTAGCCATTGCCAAAAATGGATTTTCCACATTTATAACATGACCCTGACTAGTGAGCCATTTTCTTCTTCAATATTTTATTCTGCCTTGAAACTCAGGATCTCATAGAGAATGTAACTGTATTTCCATAAAGTCAATACACATTAAATGCTGACAGCTGGAACAGTTGATTTCTTCATCTTTGTGGAGTTTAAGTAGTATCCTTATCCGCAATCACCTGACAGTCAAATCACCATCAACTTTGGAGAACTAACTCTTACTTGTACATGTTCGAATAAATTTGATTCCCTTTAACCCTTTTCTAGTCCATATTCCATCATTTCACAACTTTCCTTTGCTCCTCTGACTTTATCCTTTGTATCACGACACTTTCCTTTATTGAACGACATTTATTCTTCTTTGGCGGCTTTTTTGTTGTTCGCGGATCTTCTATTCTTCTCGTAACTTTCCCAATGTCATGTGGCATTCCTCCTTATTTGTTGCCTTTTCGTAGCTTGTTCCTTTTATACATCTCTACTTCCTTTTACTTGTGGATTTTATAGTCTTTCATGGCTTCCACAGTTCTTCACGAATTTTCTATTCATCAGCAGCTTTGATTTTGAATCCCTTACTCTCGTGACTTTACCTTCACCTTCATGGTTCTTCCTTCACATCTGCAGCTTCACTTATCTCACACGCGACTTGTCCTTGGGATCCATGTTGCTTTGTGGTTTCATTCCTATGCTCACATTACTTACTTTTCTTTCTTGGCTTCTTTCAGAGATCCACCAATTTCTGTAGATTTCGGCGGCTACTCCAAGTCTTCAGAGGTTATCTCTAGACCTCGGTGGATATCTCCTCATGTCCACGGTGTAAAAAAACATTGAATAAGTCCATTAACACTTATCCTTAGTCATATTGAGCCTCTATGAGCTGACACTACCAATCAACCTTCATCTTTTCAGCTTGCCCACTTTACCAATTCACCCGTTTTGCCATCAATGCAACTTGACATCAACTGATCCAACTTGACATCAATGAAAACACATATGACAAATGGAAAATGTCCAATAATCTCCCCCTTTGTCATTGCTGGAAATATTCCAACCTTTAGAACAAAAACCTTTTGATGGAAAAATACTTGCATACCTGTGTTGTTTTCAGCTTTACTTTTCTGTGTATATAACTTGGCTGGTTCCATCATCTCTCCCCTTATATATCACAACATTTCTCCCCCTTTGAGTATAACAGTTTGGTTTCTGAATTTCATCAAATTCTCTCCCCCTTTGACAACAATGAAAAAGGGCTAACTGTACCACACAGAAGTAAATATTCTGGTAAGCTAGATACAACATGTTCTTACCTTAAGAAGCTTCCCCTTGGCTTCTGATTCTCTTACACCTATCTTAGTGTGTCCGCGGCAATGCTCCCCCTAAGCTGATGCATACTTCGATGAATTTGAGCTAGAAAAATAGCTCCCCCTTTCTTTGGCACTATTTAGGAGCTGATATTACCTGAGAATGCTACCTTGTGTTTTCTGAACACCCTCTAGTTGTTGGCGGGATCAGGAATGACCCCCAATTCATTCCTTAAGTGCTTAAATGTTGCTTTTGGTATCAGCTTGGTCATTATATCTACAATATCTT
The DNA here is from genome assembly GCA_019776745.2 of Taxus chinensis. Taxonomy (NCBI): domain Eukaryota; kingdom Viridiplantae; phylum Streptophyta; class Pinopsida; order Cupressales; family Taxaceae; genus Taxus; species Taxus chinensis. Next base: position 682,089,676 of record CM034153.1, on the reverse strand, counting down.
CTTTAGTACCCACATATTCTAGATTTATTTTCTTTTCATTCACTTGTTCCCTCAAGAAATGATATCTTATAGGTATATGCTTAGTTTTTGAGTGGAACACTGGGTTCTTGGAGACACTTATAACACTCGTACTATCACACAAAAAAGGAATTGGATGTTCAAATTTTACCTTGTAGTCTTCCAATGTTTGTTTCATCCAGAGAACTTGAGTGCAACATATTGCGGTAGGTATATACTCTGCTTCACATGTTGAGAGAGCCATCGATGATTGTTTCTTGCTCAACCAAGATACTAAGAAATCTCCAACAAAGAATGCTCCTCCACTTGTACTCTTTCAGTCATCAATGTTGCTTTCCCAATCTACATTTGTATATGCTTTGATGTTGAAATCACTACTTTTGGGGTACCATAATCCATATTTAAATGTTCCCATGAGATATCTCAGTATTATCTTAATCGCCTTGAGGTGTGTTTCCCTTGGATCTTCTTGAAATCTTCCAACAATGCTTACCGCCTGCATAATATCATGTCTTGATGCTGTGGAGTAAATTATACTTCCTATCATGGATTTGTACAGTGTTTTGTCTACCTTTAGTGATTCATAATCTTTGCTCATCTTACATCCTACTTCCATTGGTGTCCCAATCAGTCTGCATTCTTCCATTCTGAATATTTTCAACATCTCCTTGATATACTTAGTCTGGGATATGAATATACCTTGATCACTGTTTATTTTCATTTGAGCTCTATTCAAAAGATAGACTGTGGTGTAAAATGCTTCACTCCAATACCTATCTGAGAGTTTGGATTCATTTAACATTGTTCTTGCCATCTCTTGCACCGTTATAATTTTCCTTTCAAAAACCCCATTTTGTTGAGGTGTCCTTGCAGCTGAGAATTGTCTTCTGATTCCATGTTCTTCACAAAATTCATCAAACTCATTTGACTAGAATTCTTTGCCTCTGTCAGATTTTAGGCATTTGATATTTTTGTTCTTCTCATTTTCCACCAGCACCTTGAATTTCTTGAATCTGTCTAAGGCTTCTGAATTTTGTTTCAAACACGCCACCCATGTCATCCTGGTGTAATCATCTATTAGAAGCATAAAACATGACTCACCGTTTATGCCTTCCATATTGGTAGGTCCGCAGAGGTCTGTATGGATCAGCTCCAATGGCCTGGTTATAAAACAATCTTTTGATTTGAACGACCTCCTTGTTTGTTTTCCATGCAAACAAGCCTTGCATAGTGTATCAGTGGGTTTCTCAATCTTTGGCATATGTCTCACACAACCTTTAGCACTTAGTTTCACCAAATTTTCAAATCTAATATGCCCCAATCTCCTATGCCACAACTAGATGTATTCAATCTTACTTGTAAAACACTTCTCTTTATTTATTTCATTAAGAACATACATGTTGTTCTTTGTCTACTTGGCCTTTGCAACTTTCTTTCCTGTTTTGTAGTTTATAATGTCACAACCTTTATCATGGAATATCACATTATATTACCTTTTGCACATTTGACTCACACTAAATAGATTGTGTTTAAGACCTTGAACATACAAAACATTTTCAGTTATAGTCTTTCCATTATCTAGACTCAATGTTCCTTTCCCAACTATGTTTGCTGAATTGTTACCACCAAACCTCACAACACTTGATGCATTATTAGAAAAAGTAATGAATTTATTTTTGTCACCTGTCACGTGGTTTGAGCATCCACTATCAAAATACCATATTTTATCTTCATTTTGCACATGGAATGGAGTCTTTACTACTGAGAAGGACTCTTTTCTCTTGTTCTCATCCTTCTTTGCCACATATACCCACTTCTTTTTCTTGGGTGGTTCTTGTTTGTTTGTTGAAACCAAATTACTCCTCTTATGATGATTATGTTGGACACCATTATAGTTTGATTTGGTGTAAGATGGGCCAAATTTTCTCCTATAGCCTCTAGAGAATTTCCTCCACTTGGCGGCTTTATGTCCAAATTGATTACATGAGTAACAATAACCATAAAAAATAGTGTGTGTACTTCATAGCATAGGTGATCATTGGTGTAGTGGTTCTTCTTTTCATGGATTTTTTGAATCCTTTGTTTGCAGCAGAGGAGGTACTGGGTGTTGCCGCATACTTGTTTCTTTCATTCTTACCTGGATCCTTTTCTTTACTTTCTCCCTTGAAGCCAATTCCAAATTTATCAGTTATGTCCCATCGACTGTTGAGTATGTCAGTTAACACATTTGAACTTTTCTCTATCTTTTCATACATTTCTAGCTTGCTGGTCAGTTGGTTCATCTCAGATTTTAGCTTCTCTATTTCTGAGTTCAATTTTGTGCATTCTTATTCTCTTGATTGGTAAGACTTAGAAATCTTCTCCAACCGTGTCTCAAGTTCGTGTTAGTGTAGAATTACAACACCCCCAAATGGCCTCGGTGTGGAGTGGGGCATTCGGTGTGATTACACAACATGGGACCATATCTCAAGCTTTGGGACTTGCAAAACTTGAGATTGGACCTCCGGAGAAAGCCAGTTCTTACTTCCTAATCTACCCGCGAAAAGCTACTCCAGTACATGCATAACCTATTCTATCCTAATCTAACCATTCTAAGAGAGAGAGAGAGAGAGAGAGAGAGAGAGAGAGAGAGAGAGAGAGAGAGAGAGGAGAGAGAGAGAGAGAGAGAGAGAGGAGAGAGAGAGATCGCCTCTTCGAGAGAGAGAGAGAGAGAGGTGGAAAGAAATGCACCAAGGACTAGAGATAGATTTCACATGGAACACCACTTCAAAACCCATTAAGCACAGCCCCCAGAACCTATAAAAAACATCAGAGTATGCACAGTATACCCTGCAATGATGAGAGGTAAAGAAGAGACAACAAAATAAGCCAAGGATGGACAGATGCATCACGAAACAAATTTTATTGCTCCAAAATGTTACATGGTACATCATCAGTGGGAAAGAGGCAAAGAAACGCCATTACAGAGCCATGGGAGGAGGCTTAGACTCTACATTCTACCCTAAGGAAGAAAGAGAGGGGGGGCATGAGAGAAAATATCAACCCCCATCAATATGCCCCCTTTTCTTTCCCAAGCAGTCATCCCCTCCAAACAAACAAGAACTTCCACCTCCCTCCCCACCACAAACAATTGCCAAAGCTGGTTGAACCCCAACCTGTCACTCCTCTTACTTTCCCAAGCCCATGTTGGGAAGAGACTCAAGAATACAATCAAGGAAAACAACTAGAGGTGGAGCCCAACAGAGGAGAAATGATAGAAAATATGAAGAGTTGGGCTGCCAAATTTGGATTTACAAATATCCCCTTGATGGTCAAGCCAATAGAGGAGGTCAGGGTTGAGGAGACAGTGGTGGATGAGGTTGAGTTCACAGCAGAAGAGGAACAAGAAGAAGAAGAAGAAGATCAACAATCTCTTTACTATGAATGTAGTGTCCCTAATGGAACTTTGTCTGAAGAAGTTTCTGATCTGATCCAAGCTGCACAACTAGTTGAGGAGGAGGAATAATCAGCTCCAAGTCCCATTGAAGAGGAGCCGATGGGAGAGATCAAATTAGAGTTGAAGCCACTCAATGAAGAAAGCATCATTGAATATTTTTTGGTTTCATTCAAAGGGTCTGATTTGATTGATGAACCCATGATGGAGGAGGATCATACAGTTTTAGAGGCTCCTCCAAGTGCGGAGCAGGCCACAGAAGAACCTTCAGTTATTCCTCCCACTTCATCCTCTTCAAGCTATAATGTTGAAGAAGAGTTAGAACTTTCAAACTTCATGTTTGAGGAAGATGGAAACCATGGTGAGCAAGTTTAAGATTAGGAGGAAACCATGGAGGAGGTAGAGCACCTTCAACAGGACAACAAGGAGACAAATTTTCTATCTGACTTGGAGGATTACTTTGATAGAGAGGAGCATGAGGAAATTACATCATTTATTCCTCTATCACCTAACTTCCAAGCATATGAGCCTGCTGCCATAAAGGAGGGCATTCAAGAACAACAACTTATGTCTCACAACATCCATGTGGAACCAAGGTTAGAAGATATGAGTCTTCCATGTTCTTCACAAGAGAAGGAAGAGAAAAGGAAAGAGGATGTCATCATCTCTCTCACACCATCCAACGAGGAAGGTCAGCAGGAAGACTCCATTTTTTGAGTTGAAGTTCAAAGCAATGGGCACATCCAAAGGATCAGACTGTGCCGAATTAGGTACTTGGCTTCATTGGAGCCAAGGGAGAAGCCAAAACTAGTCATGCCTACTTCAGGGCATGAGGATGAGTATCAAACTACCAAGGGTCATCATCAACACCTCCAGGAGTCCAATGCCAATCAACTTGAGGAGGTATTTTTGGTTGATGTTGATACCTTGATGATTTGGGTGGAGGACTGACTTATTGTCAATTTTTCACTCATACAAGCAACCATATTCAGTGTCAAATCATTTGCATGGCTTCCCCTCTTGAGAAAGGGAAGCTACTTCTCCTTGCCTAGTAACAGGATTTTTTTTGAGTCCCTCTTCTCTCTGGTTTGTGTAGGAGTAGGTTTAGGTTTGCTTTCAGTAGAACAAGTGCTTGTGCACACTCTGCATATCTCATTTGAGGCATGTATTATTTTGTCTTTGTACATAAGTTTTGTTCGTATTGCTCCGGAGGTGCATGAGGCCAGGCCTTTCAGTATTCATGGAAAAAGACCCATAATTTCCTGTAACAATTGCAAATTTCAAAATAAAACAAATACAAAGAAACTAAAGCCGTCTTCGAAGCAGGGCATTCAGGGACAGATGAAATCCCCAGGTCAAAACAATTTTCTACTCTCAAAATCCTTGTTTCAAGATTTCTTATCAAAATTGAGAGTGCAAATGGTCGGGCTCGTAGATCAGAGGTAGGATCAGGATCAGTATTAGGCCATCATTCTTGACTTCATGCCCCATGGATAAGGCTACTGATCTCTTCATCTAGTAGGCAGATGCCCCTGCAAGTCGCCAAATTGTTATCCTAATTTTACCCCTGAGGTAAAATTGGTCAGCCACGACCCCACACAGAAGAAACTAGAGACACATTCAAATCATACAATTGGGTAACAAAGGGACTCTACAATGGACTGACAGGGTATGTGAAAGATAAAACAACCCTCTGCAAGAATAAATTCAAGAAACGACCCCGTCGAATGAACCGTGCTTCAAATCCAACAGAAAAGTTACAGGTGGGCTCTAAAAATGGAATAGCAGGGTCGGGGAGAAGAAACTGTGTCAAAGAACTAGAGGCTCAAAGGAAAATAAATGACGAAGGCTCGAAGTCTTTGGGCTCTATAAATGACTCAGAACGAGCCCAAAATTGGCTAAGTATAAAGAGTCAGTAGAGGCTACCAAGTATCCAAACGGTGCATTTCTAAAGGTAGATCCAAAAGAAGAGACCCAAATGAATGTGGGCTTGTCATGTAGTTAGAGTTAAAAAAAATGGGACAAAGCGAGCCCAAAATTGACTAAGTATAGAGAACTAACGGTTGACATCACGTGTTGCACCAACACAATTTCAAGGCGTGATCCAAAAGGTGATTCTCAAATGAGCGCCAACTTGCCACGTATTCAGGGCCCCAAAAAGAGGCTAACCATTGAAAAGTCTTTGACTCGACGGAAGGTGCCACGTGTCTTAACGATGATCCTTCAAAGGTAAAGTCCTGAGTGGGTTTTCAAATGAGCGCGGGCTCGCCGCGTGTCCCAGGTCCAAAAATGGATAGAGTCGGGGGGTTGAATAGTCAAAGTAGAGGCAAGCTGGCAGAGGGAAGAAAGTGTTAGCACGACACTATTTCAAAAGTAAAATTTAGGGCGGGTTTCCAAACAAGTGCCATGCCTCCACGTGTCCAGGGTTAGACTTCTGGCCTTGCCGAGCAAAGAAACTTAGGCAGAATACAAAGGAACATCGTGGAGCCCGCAGAATCTGCCACATGTCAGTCTAGCACTATTTCAGAAGTGAAAGGCAAGGGGCCAAATATTCAAGGTGCGTAGGGCCGCCATGTGGACCCGGTATGGACATACCTCTTTCAAATATTGCGTGCTCATAACCCTAATATTCAAATGGCCATATCTTTTGACTGAAAACTCAAATTTGGGAAAGAGAAGACTTTTTGGAAATGTCTTGACACCCTCTATGCCATGGAAACATAAAATATCATTCTTAATAGGATTTTGTAGGTGAAAATGGGAAAATGTATTCCATACCATTAATACAAAATCTGATTTCTTCAACTACCAGATCTGATTCGATTCGATCCACCGTTTTCCTTCTTCAACATCCCGAGCAAACAGAGGGAACTAGAATCGACAGATTGTGGGTGGATTTGAGAGGGGCATTGAGTGATGGTGATTAAGCTCTCAAAGTAGGATTCAATGCATATCTCAAGGTGGTTGAATCAGGATTCAAATTCTTCCCTCATCTCTCTCTTATTATTCCTATATATTGTAATGAGGGGGAATATTGATGGGGTTTGATCTTTTCTCTCCTACCCCCCTCTCTTTCTTCCTTAGGGTAGAATGTAGAGTCTAAGCCTCCTCCCATGGATTTGTAATGGCATTTTCTTGTCTCTTGTCCACTGATGATGTACCGTGTAACATTTTGGAGCAATAAAATATGTTTCGTGATGCATTTTTTTGTCCATGGCTTATTTTGTTGTCTCTTCTTACCTCTCATCATTGTTGTTAGAATAGATATTTACCTTAGCTCATGTTTACCTAGGTACATTATTTACCTTTATTATATTTATCCTCACCCACTTATGTGTGTGGATATTTCTTTTTATTTATTTAGATATTAGGAGATATTATCTAGTTGTTAGGTATAGTTCTTTCCTTGATCTATTGTATTGACTAGTTCTTTCCTAGATCTATGGTATTGACTAGATCCTTGATGTCTAGTTCTTTCATAAATCTATGGACTTGACTAGTTCTTTGATGACTAGTTCTTTCCAATAAAATCTATTTCATGATGCATTTGTCCATCCTTGGCTTATTTTGTTGTCTCTTCTTACCTCTCATCATTATAGGGTATACTGTGCATACTTTGATGTTTGTTGCAGGTTTTGGGGGCTGTGTTTACTAGGTTTTGAAGTGGTGTTCCAAGTGAAATATATCTCTGGTCCATGGTGCATTTTGTCCACCCTCTCCTCTGCTCACCTCTCTCCACTTCAGGCAGTCAGATATGTGATTCAACCACTTCCTTTTTTGGTGTATCACTGGTTAGTGTAGGTTCTTTCACCCTCTCTCTCTCTGTCCCCTTGAAATGGTTAGATTAGGATAAAATAGGTTCTTCCTGCACTGGAGTAGCTTTTGGTAGGTAGATTAGGAAGTAAGAACTAGATTTCTCCTGAGGTCCATCTCAAGTTTTGCAAGTCCCACAACTTGAGAGATGGTCCCATGTTGTGCAATCACATTAAATGCCCCACTCCACACCCAGGCCATTTGGGGGTGCTTTGATTCTGCACTAACAATTCCTTAAGCTCATTTTCCTGTTCTTATTCTCTTTGGGATTGCCTTCCTTTAAAGATGCAGATTTGTTCTTCATAATCCTTTATTGTGCATCTTAGTTTCTGATTCTTTGTCCTGCATAGTTTCATCTCTTAAAGAGCACATACCAACTCTGCTTCTAGATTCACTTCAGCTTCTTCTTCATTTGAATCTTCATACTCAATTGTGTTCTTCCCTCTGAAACTACATTCTTCAGCCGCATCCATGGCCATAAGAAAACACTCTGAATGATCTTCATCATTTTCATTCTCAGAGTTTTCTGAGTTGCTTGACTCTGATCCACTTGATTCTTCCTTTAAGTAAAAATTTCTTTTGTTTTTGAAGAACCTCTTCTTGTTATTTTCATTTATAGACTCATTTTATCTTTAATTTTTTATGACTGTGCTCTTCATGTTCAAACTGATTTTCTTTATTCTTATTTGGACATTTACCAACAAATTGATCTACTTGTTCACAATGCAAAACATTTAAAAGGAAGTTTTCCCTTATACTTACCTAAACCTCTTTTCAATCTTCTGACAAACATTGCTTCAATATTATCATCATCTAACTCATCTCCTGAAGCTGATTCTTCTTCTTCTTCTTACATGGACTGAGTTTCTTTCTTGACCTTTAATGTTACCTATTTCTTGGTAGTTTTGATGCAAAAATCCTCATCTCATATGTTGACAGGGTGTTCTGAAATTCATCCATCGTAAGAGTCTTCATGTATTTTGCTTCCTCTATGGCTAAAACCTTTGCATAATACTTATTGGTCAGGGATCTCAGAACCTTTTGAATAATAACAGATTCTTCTAACTTCTCTCCTAAGCCTCTTATCATATTTATGACTTCATCTATTATTTGCATGTAGGCCACTATGCTTTCATCATCCTTCATTTTTAGATTCTCGAGCTGAGCTTTGTAGGTCTATGGTTTAGCTAGCTTGAAATTTTCATCACCTTCGTAGATACTCTACAATTTGTTCCATATCTCCTTTGCGGTTATGTAGTGCATAACTTTCACAAACTTTATCTCAGTCAGGCTGCATAAAATGGCACTCATAGCTCTTGAGTCACATTCATATTCTACCTTATCGGTGGAAGTACTGATTATCGTGGATGGAGCAGTATAGCCTTTCTTAACACATTCCCAGTTATCAAAACCAAGTGACATCAAGTATGTTTTCATCCTTATTCTCCATAATGGATAATTCGTTCCATTGAAGAGAGGTGACCTTGATAGTGACAAATTGCCTTGTGCCTGATTTGCTTCCATGCTTGTGATAAAAGGATCTCCTTGAAGATGTTAAGCTTTTGCTATAAGGACATCACTCTGATACCAATTGTTAGAGATCACAAACACTGAGAGGGGGGGTGAATCAATGTAGGTTATTTTTTTTTCACTTTATGCCAATTTAAAAATCTTTAATGATGTACAACATTAAACTATGAGCAATCAATCAAACATATGTCATGCATAAAAACATTGAACACATATATTTACCGTGGGAAAGCCTTTTGGGAGAAAACCCACCAAAACCGTTGCTTATATTACACAAACCAAGGACTCATAATAATATAATACATCTTAGAATATTTGTTTAGTGAGGCACCAACCTCACTAGGAGCTCCAACCCCTTCACCTTTGCTGATATTACACACAACAAAGGAATCTGGTGAATATTACACATCACAAGAGATTTTTTTTGCAGGTACCCACCTACAAAGAAGCTACAACTCCCTGAATGTGCTAAGCTATAACTTAGACTTGATTTATGTACATTTTGATCTTCTAGTTACAAAAAATTACTAATATAATGAATTATGATTACTTTCCTGGATCTGTCTGTGTTCTTCTTTTCACTCTCTTTTGTTCATCTGATTTGGTCCCTCTTGCTCAATCTTTCCACTGCCCTTGATGCTCTTCTCATCTGATGAATCTTTACTTTATCGATCTATTCTTCTCTTTCCTCTCTCTTTTATTTTATCGCTCTTTCTTAGCTTGATTGCATCATATTCTCTTTTTTTTTTCTAATTTAGCTCGAATCCTTCTTTTCTTATTTGAGCATCACAAAAAACATCTCTAAGTTAGAACTATATCATGATCGACCCATTCCTTCATTTCAAATTGTGTGTCGTGCACCTTCTTGCTTGGTCACGTGAGAATTCAGCCCATTAAATGCATACAACTAACTCCAGATCTTGTTCCTTCTGTATTCAACTTGATTACACTATTTTCTATGCACTTGCTAGAGCCATTTATTAGCTGTTGCCAAAAATATATTTTCCCCATTTGTAATGTGGTCCTGATGAGTGAACCATTTTCTTCTTCAATATTTTATTCTACCTTGAAACTTGGGATCTCATAGAGAATGTAATTGCATTCCCACAAATTCAATACACATTAAATGCAGGTAGTTGGAATAATGAATTTCTTCATCTTTGTGGAGTTCAAGTCGTATCCTTAGCCGTAATCACCTGACAGTCGAATCATCATCGATTTTGGAGAACTAACTCTCACTTGTACATGTTCGAATCAATTTTATTTCTTTTGACCCTTGTCCAATCCGTATTCCATAATTTCTCATATTTCCTTTACTCCTCTGACTTTCTCCTTTGTATCGCGACACTTTCCTTTGTTCAACGACATTTCTTATTCTTTGGCATTTTTTTAGTCATCCACGACTCTTGCATTCTTCTTGCAGCTTTCCCAATGTCATGCAGTGTTCTTCCTTGTTTGTTGCCTTTTCACGGCTTGTTCCTTGTCTGCAAATCTATTTCCTTTTAGTTGCGAATTTTATAGTATTTCACGGCTTCCAAAATTTTTCGTGACTTTTCTCTTTATCGACAGCTTTGCTTTTGACTCCCTTACTCTCACAACTTTGCCTTCACCTTTGTGGTTCTTCCTTCACATCTGCAGCTTCACTTATCTCACACGTGGCTTGTCCTTTGGATCCATGTTGCTTCGTGGTTTCATTCCTATGCTTGCAACACATACTTTTCTTTCTCAGTTTCTTCTAGAGATCCATAGATTTCTATAGACTTCAGCGGCTACTCCAAGTCTATGACGACTATTTCTAGACTTCGATGGATATCTCCTCATGTCCGCGATGTGCAAAAAGATTGAATAAGTCCCTTAGCACTTATCCTTAGTCATCTTGAGCCTCTGTGAATTGAAACTACCAATCAACCTTCATCTTTTCAGCTTTCCCACTTTACCAATTCACTCTGTTTGCCATCAATGCAGCTTGACATCAACTGATCCAGCTTGACATCAATGAAAACACATATGACACATGATAAAGGTCTGAAAACTCCCTGTAGACTTCTTAATCGATCGGGTGCTTTAATTTCTTCATTCCATAGTACAACGTGAACCTTTTCCTTTGTTTTGTGACATATATCCCTCGGGTTATTTTTCTTTGTTATGTGGAATTTACAAACTCCATGGTACACTATTTCCTCCTTCTACAGAAAAATAAGTTTCTTCATTCCATGGATCTCTTTTATGAATCCGCCTAAGTGTATAACTTGAATGAAGTTGTCCAAATAAAATGGGTTCTATTTTGGACAAAAATTTGGAAATTTTTGGGAAACATCTTCTTGCTAAATGATTCAATCAGTAGGTTGACATATCCATTGGGCATGGAGTCAATATATAAGTTATAGAATTGGCCTTAAAATTGGGCCACAATTTGTTCTTCACTCCATAGATTCAATGACTTGTGGAAATCACAAATGGAACCAAAACTTATGCAACATAGCACTTATTCAAGAGATCATCACAAAATAGTAGAAGGGACCCCCAACAACAAAAAAGGGAAATGAAAAAAACAACTTATTTACAAGATGTAACTAGATAAATTAATGAGAAGGTTTAAGATAAATCCCGTTGACTTGGATTTTAAATGCATCCCCATTAAGATTTTATAGCTCAAATGAGTTTTCATACTTATAGGCCATGATAACATATGGTCCACTCTAAAGTGTATCAAACTTGGAGTGTCACCCAAGTTTAGCTCTATCAACATCCCATTTCAGAACTAGATCCGTTGTTTTGAAAGTTTGCACCTTGGCCTTTCTATCAAACCACTTCTTGGTTGACCTTTGATGTTATTCTAATTTGATCATGGAGGATTGTTTAAATTCTTCAAGCTCAACCAGTTCTTCCATTCAGACTGTTATTTCATCTTCTCCTTCCAACTCCAACTAATGTGCTAGCTCCAATGAAGTTAATTCAAGAGATAATGGAAGCCTAACCTCTCTACCATATATAATGATGAAAGGAGAATTACCTAATTCTATCTTAGATGTGATTCTAGTAGCCCAAAGATATTTTTTTGTCTTTGTATGTCACTTCCTCTTTCATCTCCATTATTTTCTTCATTATTCCGATCAGGTTCTTGTTGGTGGACTCATCTAGGCCATTACCTTGAGGGTAATAATTGGAAGAAGTTTTCAAGTAGATACCATGATTTAGGGACCATTGAGAAATTTTTTTATCCCAATAAGGCCTTAAAATTATCTGAGATAATAGTTTGAGGAACCCCGAACCTTGTTACAATATCCTCTAAGAAATCAAGGATGGATGATTCAGTTGCTTGCTTGAGTGCCACAACCTCTATCCACCTGGTACAATAATCAGTCACTATTATGACCCATTTATGACCCACACTTGAAACTAGATTGATCACACCAACAAAATCATGTTCCATTGAGAAAAGGGTTCATCTTCTTGGATTGGATGAAGTGTAAGAGCCACCAACTTATTTTTTTCACTTAAGAGAGCACATTCTTTACATCCTCTATACCATAGGTGTGAATCTATGAATAATGTGGGAAAAAAGTATTCTGATTGAAATACTTTAATTACTATGAATTTTAGGGAGAAATGTCCACCATAGAATCCATTGTGGAACTCCGTCAGAACATTGTTCACTTGTTTTTCCTCAATTTACCTTAGTAACACTCCATCTAGGTTCTTCCTAAAAATAACACCACCAATCAATGCATAAGAAATGGATCGCAACCTAAAATGCTTCCTCTTCACATTTCTCAGACTAGAAAGATATGTACCAGTAGACAAGAATATGGCCATATCAGCTTTCTAACAGTTGTCATTAGACAAACTTGTTGTGGATTTTTCTTGCTCCTCCTCTAAGAGAGGAGGTTTCTTTCCTAGTTTCAACATTAAATCTATCTATTCACACAATCCTCTACCTCAAACTAGTTTCGTGGCCTTGATAGTTACATCATACTCCATGATTTTTATCACCCATCCAAATCTCTTTTCAATAATATCAGATCCAATAATGAAGTCTCTCACACTGGGATGGGAGACTAATAACATGATGTAGTTGGTTGTGAGCATGCATTTGATTTTCTTAAGAGATCTCATGATGGAAAAACTTGTTTTTATAAGTGGATATATCTCAACTCATATTCCTTCAATGTTTGACTGAATAAAAACACTAGTTATTATGAACCTTCATCATTTTTTTGTGTTAGCACAATGAAAAATACTAGCTTCAACTCTATATGCATAGAGAATGAAGTCCTTTGAATAACCCAAGTTAATGAAATTAGGTGTTTGAGTAATTACTTCCTTGATATTGAAAAATATTTCCTTTCCTTCCTTGGTCCATCTAAAATCCGAATCATTCTTGAGAATTAAAGTGATGGGCTTGAAAAGTCTCGTAAAATTAGGAATGGACTTCTTAACAAAATTAATCTTGCCAAGGATAGATTACAATGCCTTCTTGTGGGATGATAATGAGAGAGAGAGAGAATGGGTGAGATCCTCTCTAGGTCAATAAAACTACCTTCCTTTGAGACCATATGGGCCAAAATTTTTCCTTGCGGAAATGAATAGATGCATTTATTTGGATTGAGTGATACTTCAAACTCCCTACACCTTTCAAACACTTTCTCAAGATGTTTCATATGATCTTCACTTGATCTTGAGAAAACTATGATATCATCCAAGTAAACGAGGATAAAATTGTTTATATAACCCTTGAATATAATATCCATGACTCTTTGAAAGGTAGCACCAACATTAGTTAAGACGAATGGAATTTTCTCATAAGCACATATTCCCCATTTGGTTGTGAAAGTTGTCTTATGTTGATCCTCCTTAAATATGATTTGGTTGAAACCAAAATAGCCATCCAAAAGAGAAAAACTTTCAAATCTTGCTACTATTTGACAAAAGATGTTCCATGGAGGGCAAAGGATATTGATCCATGAGGGAAACTATATTAAAATATCTAAAGTCCACACATAGCCTGATTTCTCCATTATTCTTCGTAACAGGGACCAAGTTGGCCACCCAAGAGGAATACTTGATGGGGAATATGGTTTTTTCTTCTATGAGTTTGGATAATTCTTTTCTCATGAGGGGATATAGTTTTCGATTAACATGCCTTTTCTTATGCCTAATTAGTTTGGAATTGGGGTCAAGATCTATAACTTGTTGGAGAATTTTGGATCAAAGCCTCTAAGATCTTCCCATATCCATGAGAAAACATCACTATGATTTCGACACAAGGAAATAAAATCACGCCTTTCAGTGTCACTACATAAATTTCCAATAAACAACTCTTTGTCTTGTGTGATGAGGACTGGTTAGTAGTCTTCCTCCCTTGTTGTTATGTTATTATTTTCTCCTTTATACTCATCATCAAGACTAAAAATATATTGAAGTGTGAGCATTCCTCTAGACAATTTATTTGTCCTTAACTAAATGATCTGCTCACCATAACTTTCTTTTAATTCACATTGCATGTCTTATGAAAGCTCATCTTCATTTTAGTATGACATGGAAATTTTTCTCATCATTTTAAAAACCCTGCCAATTGATCTTATTATTTGGAATGGATGGCCTTACTACCATCTTAACATGTTATTTGTTTCCTTGAATGAGGTCCTTAGATGGAGAAAATTATGATCCGACAACCGTCATTTGATATTCTTCCGCGTCTATCTTTCTTAGCATCACTTATAATTTGATAGCATCAAAAATCTCTATAATATCCAACACTCTATGTTTGTAAGAATTTAGAAGCTTGTTTTTGGTAGCACACCTCCCTTTGACTTGGTGAACAACTAAATCCATATCTCCAAACACATGCAAGTATTTAATATTCCTTTTATCTACTAATAACATCCCATGAATAAATGCCTCATACTCCTCCACATTTTTGGAGCATGTAAACTACAACATATGGGCAAAGAATATCTTCTTTCCCACAGGAGAAACTAGAACAACATCTGCCCTAACCCTATTTCTACTTATTGAACCATCAAAGAACATCTTCCACAAATTTTAAGTATTATCATCTTATTTATATGACATAGGGGCTATGAACTCTTCTTCATGGATACAATAAGTACCCAAACTAATCTCTTCAACCATGTCATAAGGATCAAATTCATAATGTTCATTGACCCATTTATCTAATAAGAGATTTGAACAAGGAGTAGACTTTTATTCTGAAACTAATTCATTTTCCTCCTCTTGGATCATGAAGTTAGAGTTGAGAGGATCAGGGTCATAAGATTCAACATGGTAAGAGGAAATTGGCCCAGCTTTGATGGTAAATCTTGTGCCATATATGGTTCTTAAGAGCATTTGAGACCAATCTAAAGATAGATACCCAACCACTTTGGTTGTGAAATCCCTTGATAAGTAGATGGAAAAGAAAGGGGGTAAGTCAATGAATGATATATCTCGAGTAATGGCTAATATAGGATAAGCATGAATAGTCAACTCAAGATCTTTTATAATTCATAATATTTTGATAGTTGAACCATCAAGTTATAGGAATCCCCTAAAAGCTATGTTGTATTCAATACCTTATATGTCTGCTATTTTCATGGGCATTATAGAAGTACTAGCACTTGAATCTATCATGAAATTATGTATTAGGTACTTTCCCACAATCAAAGACATGTATAATGGTGGAGGATTCTTGACTGTACTTACTTTTTCATCCCTTGGTTGACACATGTTAAGCACAAAATTCAACTTTTGCATAACCGGTTCAAATTGCAGCAACCACTTTAAAGCTTCTTGTAAAATATCCGTCTAAGATGGGATAGATAAGGTATCCCATATTTTCACGTATAGATTTGAATTATTTATTTGTTTGACAATATTCAAAGGAATACTACACAATTTATGCATTAGATGGTGTAAAGGATTCTCTTCTTGTTCGATTCAATTTATGGAATTGGTGCTTTCGATGGAAGAGTTTATTTGTACTATGGGTTTTCTATGTCTGAGAGGCAGAGCCGCTGGATGAAGCCACTTGCATGCTTTTTCTTAAGTACGTAGATTTTTTTTCTTTGAAAGGAAGACTTTGCACTGGAGAGGATGGAGGAACAATTCCCAATTGCCTCTTATTTGATCTTGTATTATCCATAATATGGAGATGTGGTCTATTCAAAATTTTTGTGGTTTGATTAAATGTATATAATTCTTTGGGATTACAGAACATGAGATTAGATTTCATAGTGACATCTTGCACTATTTTCACATTGGGATTAGCCATTTCCATCAAGATTTCTTGTTGATTAAAGGAAGTTTGCACCATGAGGGTTTGAATTTGTACACCATTTGTATAAGTATTATGATTATGTGGTTGGATGTATGGAAAACACCACATAGCTTCTTGTATTACATAATTTTGTAATAGAATAATGGTTTTACTTGTGTCGATGGCATGAAGTTGTTGTGTAGGAGTAATTATTTGAAGATGTAAATTTGGATTATGGCCTTGTAACCTATTTTTTTGATTATTTTGGACATATCTCTGGTTTGGATATTGAACTATTTGTTTTTGATAACCTTGATCAAACACTTGATTTGAAGACTATTGTTGGTTAAAACTTGGGTAATTTATAGGTGTTTGAGCTTGTTGCTTCTTCATAGAGGCAATTTCATTAGATAATTTTTTTAACCAAATCTCTAAGGTCATCATTATCATATTTTTTTTGGGAGGAATAAGATGTAGACATAGACGATGAATAATTTGGATATGGAATAGGAGCAAGAAAAGGTTGAATATTTTGAGGCAATTATGGAAGTAGAGGTGTAGGAAATCTTGGGGTTATTTTTTACATCTTGAATCAAACAATTTTCATCCCTAATGGCTATTGTATATGCATCAAATAATGTTGTAGCTCCCATAGATTGAATAATTACTACAATATCATAATTAAGAGCTCTTTAAAAATACAATAAAACATCTTGATGGGTTGGTATTAGAAGGGATGAAATCCTATCCCAAGTTTTCTGAAATATAAAGTTGAATTATCCCATAAGTTCATTAAGAGCTCTCTTGCTAGCTACTAGATGTTCTAACGAAGAAATATTATCTAGTAATTTTCTCCAAACTATCAAAAAAGTGTTTCTCCAAGCTCATCCCATGAATGGATTTAGGTAATGCCATAGATTCTATACCATTACAATGCTTTTCCTTTAAGGGAAAAAGCTAAAATTATAACTACTATCATCATCCTGAGTTAGAGAGTGGAATGAGCATACATTAACAAAATATTAGATATGTTATATGGGGGTAGTAAGATTTTCACTAGTAAAAAATGGAATACCTTTAGAGAAACAATTGGAATATCATTATGATCCCTTAAGCTAAAGAACTACCTCCATTAAATGTTACAAAAGGTAAATTTATTTGATGCACCATGAAGGGAATGGGACTTATATTTTTGAGTGAGAAAGAGAAGGATCTACCAAGAGGAGGAGTGTAATTTTTTTTTTTAGGAGGTGATGGAATCCTTTAAACTGATATTTCTCTCATTATTATCCAAGGTGAGAGCTACATATATTCAAATGATTACTCCTCTCATTGCTATTAGTCTATCTTGATTGCGTCCTTCTCGTGAAAGTTAGTACCATGGATTTCTTAAAAACAAGAAAATCTAAATTTGGGAGTCACTCAGATGTGTAGAAATATTCCTCTGAAAGGTTGTAGATCTGCACTAAGAAACACACCAATCTTAAGGAAATATGATTGAAAGTGAGCTATAAGTGACTCAAAATGTCCCACTAGGCGTGCTAAAAATATGTTGTCTCTTGAAATTGCACCCTTTGTTGAGATCTACCATATCTCAACACCTTAATCAAACATGGAAAAACCTCCAAAGTGTGGGATAAGTTGTGTCGTTTTTATTTTTATATCTAGATAAGGTTGATCTCACTTCTATCATATCTAACTACGAATAAGTAACCAATAGTAAACTACTTCTATCTAATCATATCCTAAATAATGATCCAATGGAACTAGGGTTGAGATAAAGAAATGCTGGAAGTGAAGAGAGGTGATGCTAAAAAACTAGAATAGAGGTTTGATTCTGGACTCCAGAGGACACATGATATAATAATGACATCCGATATATCCAATATAATACACACATAATGTTTTTGAAGGAAATAAACATAATAAGACTGAATTAGACGGGTAATAGGATTGAAATATTCACATTAAACACTAATGTATTCAAAGGATAAGGATATCAAAATTGCATATAATATCAAGAACTTATCCATTTACAACCTCACAAAGTCGAGCCAAATGAAACTTCACAGGTGTGTTACAAAGGTTTTTGAGTAAAATATTTGGTCTCAGAAATCCAGAGCTTTCAAACTTAGCAAAAAACAAACCCTTTACAAGTGCTTTCACACTTTACATTTATAGAATTTTTTTGAGACAGAATGTATATATCATAACTATCAATGAATGAATCCAACCACCATGCCACCACCAAGGAATAATCACCATTGAGTTTGTAGGAAAGGTACGAGCACATGACGTTTCTCCAATCGCACGCCATCAGATTGCCAGTGCACCAGGATAACACCGCTCAAAATTTATTGCTGGTTGTTGGAGTGGTTAGGTGCTTGGTCAGAGTTAGGCGTGAATTTATTTTTTCCATGCATTTATGATGTTTGGCAGACTTTGATGTTCCACGAATTCATTTCTGATTTCCAAATTGACCCACGATCAACCTCTAACTCTGTCAATATTTTCTCCTTCCACGATCTCATTGTTCTTCGTTCTGCGGAGTATACTTCATTCCATATAAGTTTTATCTTCTTGTGACATTTACTTTTTATCACAAACTCTTTGTTCCATAGAACTTAAAATTTACATCATGTCTCAAACTTTTAAATCTACTTTGTTTCACAGGCCTTTCAAGCTATGCAACTTAGTCCACGTATACTTATTTATCCCTCTTTTACTTTAATTTCGTCATTACATAATTCTGCACAACCCTTTGTATTTGTTCCATTGTATATTTCCTCAAGGTTATATTCCATTGTTGCATAAAATTTACAAACTCTGCGGTACACTCTATTTCCTCCTTCAGTGGAATACTAAATTTCTTCATTCTGCAGATCTCTTTTATGAAGCCACCCAAGTCTTTAACTTGAATAAAGTTTTCTAAATAACATGGGTACTATTTTGGACAACACATAATCAAGCTATATTATGGAATCCTATTTCAAAAACTAGCACAAAAGGAATCCATAGCTCCCTAATTTTTTAAAATACCTTTGCACATTCATTAGGGTAGCACTATCTATAGGTCTAAATATTTCCACAAGGTCTAGAGAAATGATTCCCACATTTGTAAACAATAAAATTTACCCACTCAAATAGATTGCACAAGAGATAAACTCAAGTCATGTATTGTCAAAGAATGGTGCCAAATTTGATTACAATACAACTAGATATCACATGCTAGGTGGAGAACGAAATATGGTTTGAGGTATATTCGGAGTAGTTCTGCTGTTGACAATGCACAAGGGGTACCCATAACCCAACTAATTTTTGTTTTACAGGACTTCATCTATGGTAAGGGTTTAAAGGATTGAACATTTAGTATTTAAATATCCTCACAGTATGATCAAGGGTGACCGATAGGCAATGATGAAGAGGATCAGACAAGCGATAAACCTAAAAAGTCACATGTTGCAGTTCTAAGCAAGTGCAAAATTGTATATTCTTTCTTGACCCTACTATACGGTCCTGCCCCAGGTGATCTTCAACTCATAGTTCTGGTTCTAAAGCCCTACTAAGTCTAAAAAACCTTGTTACAATATTCATAACACCTAGATCATCCGAAATCACCTGTAATCAATTAAGTGCACTCAATCCCATGTATTTGTGAGATTTTATTGTATCGTGTACATTTGTTGAAAGTATCAATGTGTTATTATGATATTGAATGGTTAATATTGGAATTTATTTAATTAGAATAACCAGTTGTGGATCCTCTTTCTTTCCTTAGTTTGACTATAGTTGTAAACCCCCCTAAAAGGATGAAAACATATATATGTGCATGAGCAACTGCACAAACAATTGGAGATAATTTTAACACAATATAAGCAGTGTGTAGACATAAGGAGAAGATATGTTGAATATAAAATTAGTTACATAGTATTAACACATTTGTAGAAAGAAAGGTTTGCAAGAGGAACATATAAAAAGTTAAAATTGAAGAAAATTAAGATGTGCATAAGTAATGATTTTTTTTTGAGAACACATATACAATTGAATTAATATAGGGAGTATATATTTAACCATTAAATGTGGCATATTTATATTCATATCATGCAACATAATAATATTGAAGAGGAAGTGCATATTCAGAGTTTGATTGGAGAAGATAATCGCTAGAGAAGGAATGCAAAGAGGTGGAACAAGTGATTGACACAAGGATAAAAAAATGAAAAATGAAAAATAAAATAAATGATCTATGGTCAAGTGAAAGCACTAATAAATTGAGGATGTGGCCTAGATTAACATTACAAAGCACAAAATACCATAAGAAAGAAAATAAGAGGGAGCTTATGTTATTATTTGTTACTCAAGGTGTATGATATAAGAGCATCTGGGTGTCGACACCCAAATTTGGACATTTTGTATTTGATAATGTTGATTTTGGATTGCATCCCTTTTACCTGACATGTTCTCATAATCCATGCTCAAACAAAATATCTCACTCAATCCCAAGGCTTGAAATCCCTTATTCTACTACTCAGTCACTTATAAGAATAATTATGTGAGTCAAAAACACCTTATACCTCATGTACAAACTTCTCAATATCATTATTTCAGCATACAACCTTATAGGAATTTTTTTTCCAATAGGGATAGGATGAACTATCCATAATGTCCCATACTAGTTGATTCTCTCCTTAGTCCTTAAATAATCAGATTTAAAAATTGACATCTTACCATGAGTTATTTTTTCCTTTATAAACATATACATTTGGTAATTTAGCACTTGATAATTTCAATATTCATCCAATCCCTTTGATCATGACTCGTGCACCTACTTTAAGCTAATTTTTTATATTCTAGTACATCCTTATTCTTATTGCAAGACTTTCTCTCCTCATTACAATTCTCAACAAATTGCATAAATAATCATATCAGTCACAAGAAGTCCATTATTCCTAATTATCATGCATATAACTCCACAGCACCACTCCTCACTTCTGTATCAAACTGTCCAATAAGACCAAACCATTCAATGGTTTTGTTTTGGGCCAAGTGGTGCCATATTTGGTCATCCAACAATTACTTTTCTAAATTTTACATAATTTATTGGTTGACATATCCATTATGGATTGGACTTAATGTAAAATTATAGCCATAGAACCCTATATAAGGAAGTCTAAGACATGCATTCTCTCACCTGACACTCACCTTACATTTTAAAGAGATCCTCAAATAAAAAATCACTACAAGGAAAGGAAATCTCTCCTATACTTCCCTAATGTAAAAGAAAACACTAGGACTAGCCCCTACATATGTATGAAGCACTCTAAAATATGTCAAAGAGTCATGCGTCCCAAATCAAGATTCCACACATCTAATTCAAGTACAAACAAGATAAGTCAATATAAATAAATTATCAAGTGTTTAATTTATCCAATGTACTTACATCCATGCAGTATCATGTCACATATCTAGGTGGATAAAAACATACAGTTTGAGACATCTTTGGAGTATTTATGATGTAGACATCACATGGATTGTGCTTAAGCCCAATCACTAATATTTTTCAAGGTTTTTACCAAAGATTAGGGTTTTTGTTCATGATGATTAATTTTAGAGGGTTTCATATATAATAGGGACCTTAAATTTCACAAAGATCCATATACTAGTTGTTCATATAAGTATTAAATGTTATAAAGCTTCATTTTCAGCCCATACAAAATTGTTCAGGAGGTAGAAAACCATTTAATGGTCTAATCCTATACAAAATGGTTCTGTCCTTGTGTAAAACACAATTATATTATTAGAGATCAAAAATTTGTAAAATATCCCCCACCTATTCATTCCCATGTCATACCTATAATAGTTTGGAGAACAACCAAAAAGCTAAGTTCACTCTTATTCATTTATCTATATTTGACACATGTTTGATTGATCCATATATATATATATATATATATATATATGTTCATGTTTGAATGTTAATGTATATTTATCAGGATGGGTTACTGTCCGTAAAAAGAAAAAGGTTATTTTAAAGAATGCCACTTCTCCGCCTCGATGATTTGTCTCTCTTTTGATGTTCGGCTATTCTACATTGTCCCATGTCTTTTCCAAACATTGTTTTTTGGATTTGCCAGGGTGCTGCGGGGAAGTTGCTGACTGGTTGTTGTTTTTCAACTTTTTTTTGCTGTTTTGTTACTGGTTGTTGGTTCTTTTCTGAGCAGACTGTTTTCTGCTGTTGGGCTTACATGTTTCAATCTTGGATTTTGAGCCTTCTTGTACAAGGGTATAGTCCCTTTCAAAAAACTATTTGCCAATAATAAAAAAAAATGTATATTTACTAATATGAATATACATCTTGTTTCTAACCCTAAAAAAATTTCAATAAATAAGAATACTACATGCGTATCACACTTATTTATTTAATTTTAGGATAAATCACACATGGGCTAGCCTTAGTGTGAAAAATTACATTTGGAGTAGTATAAATAGAAGTCAAACCTCACTCATTTACTCACTTGGTGTTTAAGTTCTTACACTTGGTATTCACCATCATAACATCAACTAAGATACTCTATTATTCCCTATTGAAAGAAAATTCACTAGGAGCATCCCCTGAGTAGTTTTGAATCACTCCAAACCAAGTCAAATCATTCAAATACAATTCAAATGCAATCATTATCAAGTATGAAATATCCAAATTCTAGTTGCATAGATATAGTCAAAAATAATAAAATGAAACTTCTGTAGTTGTGGGGGAACCATATTAGGTTTGAGATCCACATAGGGAAATGTAGGTGGCATAGGGGTTTCATTGCCCAAAAATCCCGTAACCGTATCCCCCCATCTAATTTAAATTCAAGTGCTTGTTCATGAAATACATGGTTTTCTATTATGGGAACATGTGTACATATCTAAAGTGATAACAAGTGAAAAGGTTAGAGAAGACTTAGATAAAGATGTAATCATGTAAAAACTAAAACATAGGCATAAATATCACTAATAAAAGTTTGTGTAATAAGGACATGAACTACTAGTTGATTTTTCAAGGGTAAACATGGATCTAGTTATGGAGGTGAACCATCTATATTGATATTCTTTCCTATTTTTCCCAATTTCAAGCCCATATTAATATTTGAAGTACATAGAAAAATACATGCACTATATTATTGTGATTTTACTATATGTTTATATATATATATATATATATATATATGTTAAAATAGTTATGTGAATATACATCCTTTTTATATTTCAACCCTAAAATTAGGGTTTTACATTTATATTAAATCCCACTTGAATGTTAGGGATAATTAATTTGGTGAACCCTATTATTGAGATTACACACTCTTTCTTCCTCAGGTATAGTGAACCATTTATTTAACCTTCAACACCCTTTTTTACCTAGGGTTTCTATTTGTAAATTATTTACATTCTTTATTTTTTGTATATTTGTATTTTATGCCCTTTCAATGTAGTGCTAAGATAAGTGGTCATTCAATTGAACACATTTAAATCCCATGCACCTCTAAAAGTGAATACATCTAATGGATAACTCCTTATCCTACCATAAATTATCTAATAATTCCTTAATTTTTTTAAAGTGATGATATACACATGCCTTTTATTGATCAAAAGACTCCTAAAAATCAAATTAACCTCAATCAATAGGAAGGCTTAGGTAGAATCGATCCCAATGAGCTTAATGGTGTTGATCCTAAGAAGGTTCATACTCTCTCCAATTTTTACAAATAAATTTATATGCACCCTAATGATATATATGAGGTTATTCAATTAGTCATTACCTTTAAGGACGTCTATCAAACCTAAAAACTTCAATCTAAATTTAAATCTCCCTTTCCAGTTCCCAATTTTACATCCACTATTCCTACATCGGCAATTGATATAAGATCACGAAATATCCCCTTACAAGTTTCAATTCCCATTCCAACTCATAATACAAATCCACCACCACTCATGCACATGCATGGGTCCTTACCCACATCATATTTTGTATGTTTCCTCAACCATACTATTTTTTTCTACAAGTTAATACATTACAGTTAAAGTGGGGTATGTCTTAAGCATCTCATGCCATGGATTCACATATCTCACAATCCATTAACACCCAATGTGTTATGCTATCCTTTTGCCATGGATATTTCACTTCCAAACTTTCAATGTACAAAGCTAAAGGGAATCCCAAACAACATATTCAATCTTTCCACACAACATATTTAGAATATACCTAAAATGATAAAATTCTTACTAAGCCATTTTCAAGAAGTATCAAGGACTATGCACTACAATGGTTCTATGACCTCCCTCTCCAATCAATGAAAGAATTCAATCCTTAAGATGATCAATTTTAGCACATTTTTTAATCAAAATTAGTGAAAAAAGTTTCTTATTGCATGAATGAAAAAGATCTGATAAGGATCTAATAAAAAAATAAGTAACTAGTGTTAAGATAAAAAATCATGATTACTAAGATGAATAATTCAATTTCATATAATGAGCTTCAATATTTACTTACACAAAGTTTACAATCACCTTTACAATAATCTATCATGTTTTATAAATTTTATCTTTCGATGAGATATGTCACACCCTTACAAAAATAGAACTCAAGATCTTGACATAAAATAAGCTCAAGTATGCACCAACTACATTTAATGAAAAGTTTCAAGAAAAAATAAGCTATAAAGGAAAAATTAATGAAGCATGAAGAAAATGTAATAGTCAATTCTATATCTCAACCAACTACTAAGATTTAATTAAACTATCCTCTTAAACGACCATGAGTGCTCTCGCATAAGCTATCGCTAGGAAATGAGAACCACTACCCTTTTTTAGGAACACACTTTCCATCACCACTGCATGTTATACTTAATATTTTTTCTAAAGTGTAACCTTGTATCTCTCCCTCCTCCTATGGAGGTTGATATGAATAGACCCCAACCTAGCTACTTAGATTATAATGCCTATTTTAATTATCATTAGTGCACCTAACATTATACAAATCAAAGTTCCATACTAAAACATGTGATACAAGATCTTATTGACAATAATACTATCAAATTTATAACCCCTCAAGAATACCCTATGACTAAAGAAAATGCGAATGAAAATTTAAATATATTCAATGATCCACTAGCCAATCATATTACAAAAGATCACAAAGGAACTTCTGAGATAAATCATGTGCATAACACATAACCTCTTCTAGTTACATATGACCACCCCCTCGATGCTCTTATTATAACTGATGCATGAGCATCCAAAAACATGAAAAATTCAAGTTTTGGTTTTAATGCAAATCTTGTTGTTGAGTAGCTCTAGGGGTAATTTGTAGTAGTCTTGCAAGGATTCCAAGTTAATTGGATACTTCTTTGTGTGTAATAAGAAGTTTACCTCCACGAACACTAGTTTAAATATTTGAATAAGCTTAATTAGTGTTATGTGGTCTAAAGGTTAGTAATGACAATATCAAAGGTGACAAATGTTGTAAATAAATTAATTTTTTTATTCAAGAATCTCAACCCACCCAAGTGGGATTGTAGTAGTGAAACTTTAATCTAGTTAGGTAGTTATGAGTATGTGACTCCTCCATCTTGGTGTCATGAAGAATCACAACTAGATAGAAAGAGGAGGAGGCAGGTTCTTAGAAGTTACAGAGTCATTTTTGAAAGTTGTAATCAGGGTGGAAGATCCTCAAAGAGGCATAGACCCTATGGTATTGTCATGGAATGATTTCAAAGCAATATTATTTAAAATAAGGTTTGAGTTTCTTGTAAATGTAATTGAGAATGGAAATCTGGTAATATTCTCATGTATACTTGTGTTGATGGGTTTGTTATTGGTGTATAAATGTGGATTTCAATCTCAGACGAATTCTTTTTATTGGTAATGGTGAAATAGTAATGTTATTGCAGTGAATGCCTTTCTATTTGCATGCTAAACTATGTTGTGGAAAATATTGGTTTTGTTGCAAGTAAATTTCAATAGTGCAAGTGGTTAAAAATGTATGGATGTGAATTCGAGTGTAGAGAACATCTTGTAAAACTCTGGAGGACATATGACACAAAGGTATGAAATTGTGTGTGGATTTTCCATTATAATTCTCACTCATCTGGTAAACTAAGCATGTGAACAAGGTGTTTGTAAGTGTTTGTGAGGGTAATGAGAATAAGATACCAAGGAAACAAAGGATTATAACATGATCTAGGTGTGGGAGAGGATAAAATTGAAAAGCTATAAAACCCTTAGAAACTCTAAGTTTTGTGAAGCAAAATTGTAGAAAGCTTATAGTTCTAGGTAAACCGTACATTATATTCCATAAGTGTCTAAAGAAAAAAGTTATTTCCCTATAAGAATTATTTTGAGGAAAATGATAGGAGATCTTGACAAGCCCATTTTCCTTAGTTATGAAAATAATTTTTTTCTTGGGCTGGTGGAAACCCTAGATCCAAGATATAATTCAAAAAGGTCTCAAAAATAGTTTTACCCAAATTAAATTCATCAAACTTAGAGGTTATTTGTATTTATATCTTGTGAATGTTTCCATGAAGTTTCAGAGCGTGGTGTTGAGGTTTGAGCTATAAATGAATGAAAACCTAGTCTTCATGTAGGAAGACAATTGGTCTTTGTATGACAATCATGATTTCTAGTTGAATCTTTGTGGATATAGAGGATAAGTATGCATGAAAGGATTAAATAGTTGAGAGGAGGTGTATTGTGAGTAGTATATGTCAAAGGAATGATCATTAAAGATAAAAAAATGACATTATGTCTTAACAATATGTAACTAATTCATTGATTTCATTGACCTAACTTGGATGTGTAAAGAGAGGTTTATAAGTGATTGAACATATTGTGGAGTTATATACTTGGTCAAAGATATCATGAGGGTTGAGAAAGGAAGAGTAAGACCAAGAATATTCTAAATAACCTAAAGAAGCTAAGACAATTATATGTAAGTACTAGCTGATGTATAACTCATGGACAAGTTAACAAAGTGTATTATACTTTATGGTTTGGTACATGTATAGGGTCTGAACCAAAAAGGAGACTTATGGAGATCTTGAATGCAAGTGAATAGTGAGTTATTCCTTGTAAAAACATATAAGAGTAGATCTAATCAAGGAAAAAAAATTCAAAACATAATATATAAAATAGAGAAGACTGAGAGAAATGAGAGAGTTGTAAAAAACTCAGTGTAAGGGAAAAATATACTCATTGTTCTACATCTTGTGACCTACGGAAGGAGTAAATCTTGAGTCAATAAGGGGATGTGTGTGTATGCATATGACAAAGGAAAGTCAAGAAATTTCAAAACCTTATACATAATCAGAGGGATGAATTATTCTCAACAAGAATATATTAGTTATCAACGCAAATTATAATGAGTATAATAATGTTAGGTTGTTGGTGATTGAATGGAATCAATACATACAAGAGAGTGATAGGAAAATATTGTAGGTGGAGTAATCAATATTTTTAGAGGTCTAAGTAACAATTTTTGGTTATAAGTAAAATTCAAGGATTGACCAGAGTTTGGAAGGGTAAGTTATAATGAATCAATTTTAAATGACAAATTTGGATAGCCGAAGTGGACATTATTTGATGAACCATGAGTTGTTCCATATTATAGAGTATATGATAAGTGTTTGTATGACAAGATAAGCGGGGTTACAATTGGCTCAAGAACTAAGGAGCAGTCAAGAAGGCATAGTTAGTATTGGTCTAAGTAAGAAGTGAAGTAGAGTAGGGAAACATCTGATGATGGTTGGAAACATCAACCAAAGAAGTCATAATTGAAATTTGTTTGAGAATTTTCATTGTGAAGATAATATTAGTTTTCTTGATCATGGTTGAATTTTTTGTTAGTTAGTTATGACCTGATTCTAACTAGTTTTGAGTTGTTTTATTATGAAAGTGACATATTTCCATTACATTAGGAAAAATCACCAGCTCTTTGCCTCCATGACCCATGGTTAGATTCTATGATAATGAAATAGTAGACAATGACTCAAATAGGCATATACTCCTTATTTGAGCTTATATCAATAAACACCAATCCATAACGTCATGATTGATAATTATTAAAGTGAAAATATATGCACAATGAAATTACTCATAGTTACTTTTTGATATACCAAGAAACATTTACAATAGACTTCACACACTACTAAATGGTTTTAAATGCATACAAATTTTTTATCAGGACACATCATGTTACTTCTTCTAGTGGGATCAACTACTTTGGATATACCATATTTGGATATTTAGAGTTCTGAGATATGTGGCATGTTATTAGAACACCCTTGAATTCAAAAGTTCTATGATGTTTCATATGCCATACGTTATTGCCTCAATTATATCTATTAAAAATAAGTTAATAAGGTTTCAAGAATATCTTATGAATACCCTTTTCAACCCATGATATCCACTACTCCAAATAACAAACCTTGCAAACAAGTGATAATATGACCTGCTAACGCAAAAATTTATGCCCTGTGGATATTCTTTGGAAAACATACAACACTTTGGGTAACATGGGATGATATTTAAACTGTGGGACTTTGTGCAATGAGATCAACCTTCTGAGAAGGCTGACTTCCTCTTGTTCCAGCCCACTGCAAATAATCTACAACCTAAGAATGTAACTAATCTAAATCTAAAATATGTTTTCATAGGATCTATGGTTAAGAAGGAAAGGGAGAGAGGTTGCATACTACAAGATGGTGATGCACAAAACTAAAAAAGGGTTCAAACCTAGCTCATCTACACTATTCAAACTATCACATGAGAAATGAACACAAAGTCAGAGCCATGCAAAATATGGATACATAGACTTAAAGAGATACAAGAGGGTTGAGATTCACATTTAATATGCAATACATGAAGGAAAACCAAAATTTCATTTTATCAAATAATATAATTTACATTCATAGGATAGAGGCTCAAAAAATTCTATGAAATATAGTTGCAAAGGTCCAAAAGCATGAAATTCTAAGGCATGGCTTACAATTCCATAGGAGAGAACCTTTGTTATGTGCCACGATGGTTATATTTAAACAAAATCAGAAGAGAAAGAGAAGGATGAGAGAGAAGAAAGGACCACTGAGATGGAACTGATCTCTTCTAAAATTCACATTGAATGAGTGTGCGCGCCATGATTTATCTTTTGAGTTTATTTGTAATACAGGTATGAATGCCTCCAACTTTAGCCACCAAATATAACATGAACCTTGAGTCTATTACACACTATCAGACTATACAGAAAGGTTTCCTTCTTCAATAAATTTCAGTGGTTCAGGTGGTTCGATCTCTTGTTTGAATTCCATCACAGCTTTCAATGTATCTTGTGGGTTTCACTGCGATATTTAAAATTTCCTTCATCCCGTGGAACCTTATAATATTATTTCTACTTGTATTGATGATGGGGAGTGATTCATTCCACATGCAAGCATCCAATTCCCAATCCATGATCATTTGAACTTGAGGCTATTTTCCTTTGTTCTGCGGGTTTGAGAAAACCAATGAGACACTAAAATTTGGTGAACCTACAGAACACGAAACTAGTTTTCAACGGATTTTTGACTAAGCTGTTTTCCTTGATTCCTTCGTGGATAAGAAATTTTGTGGTGCTCAAATATTTCTTTTATTTTCCTACGAGTTATTTTCTTAGTGTTTGCAAGGTTGAAATAATGTCGTGAAACACTAGATTCAACCAATTTCTGCCTAAGTTCCTGTAATGTTGAGTCCCTGTTCCGCAGGTTAGGGGAACCAGTGGAACACTAAGTTCCTTCTTTCCGCAGTAGAGTGAAGTAGTCTCCTACGGATTTTTTAGATCATGAAAATGGTTGAGACCCTTTGATAAGTCATTTAAAATTACATGGGGTTGAATTTTAGATGACATCACCTATGCATAATCTATCTATTTAAGAAGTATCTAATCTAGTGACAAATTCTAATATGTTACCATCTCTACAATAATAAGTATCGTATAATTCAAAAAATACATATTCAAAAGCCTATAAAAAACATCTCAAGAAAATAATAATGTCATACAATGAGATTACATTGACACAATATCCACCAAGACATAATCCTTCTACATTTGTACACTCTTCACACCCTCTTATGTATAGGCATCCTTCCCCTATGAAACTTGATCCATTGTCCAATTCTCTCTCTCTCTCTCTCTCTCTCTCTCTCTCTCTCTCACACACACACACACACACACACACACACACACACACACACTTTAGCTAATAATAGTTACCTTTTAATATATGGACAAGGTAGCACATCCTGGTTTTACCCATACTCTTGATATGGCCATTGGATAAAAACACTCAACAATATGCACAAAAAAACCAAAAAAGAAAATATTCAAAAATGCAAAACTGAAAATATTCATTTCCAAAAAATTAGGACTTGAGCATGACTTGAGTTACTAGTTTCTACTTTACATATGTTATTTATCACATGATTTAATAAATAACATACTTTATTTTTTATAAACACATATATGTCTCACATGGTATGTGAAGTATGAATCAAGAAACAAATGATCATATATGGCCTTTAGATGTAGTACTTCCCTTTACTCAGTGGTCTCACCTCACTGGGGGAATATTTCTATACAGATTACATTATTAAAGGTTATATATTTCTATACTATTTCACAAGTATTTCTATTTATAATACATATATTTATCATATTTATGGCTTACATTGTGATATATTTCTAATAGGATTTTATGCTAACACATTTGGATTGCATAGACTAGCATCTCTTGTTCTATGAATATAATTTTTACTTGCTTACACAATGTATTTGTTTTTGCTTCTCTCTTGCATGTGGCCCTTGACATTTGTATGCATATGAAAAACACTAGTTTACCTTGTTTGAATCATCAATAACATTTTTCACATGACCTTTGGCCCTTATTCATTTGTGAAACACTGCTGTGTCCATTATATGTGGCCTCTTGGTCTTCTATATGGTATTGTGTGTTGATATTGTGTTATTATTGTGCTTGTTATACTTAATGCCATAATACACATCACACATCCCTACACTCTAGTGCTATGATTCATATCATACACTCCTTCTATAAAATGGGTTATATATCAAATTGCAAGCATATGGTTACTCTCTTCATGTGTGTATGATATTACACACTATTATATTCCTCTACATGACATCATATAATTTATATTTTATTTTGAGATAAGTGATCTACAATATATCACCATCACCTCAAAAAGGGGATATTCAGTAAGATTATTGCAAAAATACAAGCCTATCTTCAGGAAAAAGCAGAATACACGATACAAAATATAGTGAAAAAGGGTAAATATATAGGATAAAGGGTTACAAACACATATTTTAATGACATGAAATCCTATTAAATTGGAAAGGATCATATGATCAATTATGTACCTTTTGTCTAATTTTGTCCAATATAGTTTGGATAGTCAATTTCATAATTAATCATAAAATACATGATGCATAGTGGTTAAGAAAATGGATCAGGAACAATGACACATAATTCATTACAATTAAATTATAATTTATTACAAATGTATTGGACATGGTGTTAATTCATGGTATAATTGTGATTTACAAATATACTTTACAAGTATTTTACAGTAAAATGTTATTCTCTTTAAAATTATAAATCATTAGGGATAAATATATTTGTTCCCTTTCAATTATTAAAAATTATAAATTATTACAAGTATAGTGGGGGATGAGTATAATTCATTGCATTTCAATCATGTAAACTTGGAATCTATATCCATCGACGATGATGTGGTTAAACTGGATAAGTGATGTATGTTGGGTTTAATAACACCCATCAACCTTGACACCATTCCTTATGAACCCATAGTGGTTCCCAATTTTTGAGTGGTATATTGTGTATTAATCTTAAAATCACGAGTGTTGAGTTTACTATGCCCCCAACCTCATTAAACCATTTTGGTTTTTCAAATTGAGGATCAATCACCTTGTTGTCCAAAATAACTCCCCTTGTTATTTTGACAACTTACATCCCCGTTTTGGATCTGAGTTTTAGATATTGTAGGTTATGTGCACTCTGGTTGTCCCCTTGGCATAATTATTTGGGTTAAAGTTTCCTCGTGCACCCTCACATGCTTTGATCTTCATGTATGCCTTCCACTTTCCTCCCTCATTCCTCTATCTCTTCCATTTCCCTTGAGTGCACTCCTGGCACATCCGCCCTCTTCCTAGCAGTTTATGCACCTCTCGCGCACACCTCAGACTTGTTTCCCAAAATTATTCAAGTCCCTGGAATTATTACGCACCCCTTCCTTGCTGCCACGTATCGTTGTCTAATTTGTTCACACCCTGCCTACATACTTATCTCATGTAAGTATGTTCTCGTTCCTCCCACATGCATTACTTTTGTCTACCTTTTCCTTACTTTATTCTTCCACACTTCTTCCTTTCACACGTATAGAAGATTGGTGGAAAGTGTTGGAACAATATGAACATTTTTTAATGTTGCACGATTTACTTCAACTGACCCACTCCATACAAATGCTACAAAGGTTTCATCACCAAATGTGATAGTGGATGTGCTACATAGATCCATAAAAAAACTAAAATTTGAGGAATCCATGTGGTGCTAAGCATCGGAGTCATGGCCCATGATGAAGTTGGAGACACTATTGAAACTGAAGCATTTTCTTTCTTCTCTTTAGTGTTGTATTTCACCTAAGAAAAATCTTGGCTAGATGAGGTTGTTTTGATAGATTCAAATACCTCTATATTATTCTTCTCAAGAAAATGAGTGACGTGCTCAATCTATTTCTTCATACATTTGTGTTCATCATGGAAATTTTTCTTTCAATGGCTACAATTAACCCTTTCATTACTAGGTTTAGCTTCGAAGGAGGTGGGATTAGTGTTTGTTTTGGGAGTGGATGGTTTTTTATCCTTTTTCCACCCTTTATCCTTCTTCTCTTGTTTCTTCTCCTTATTGTTAGAATCCTTAGGTTTCACATTTCCTACAATTAAGGCATGTGACTTAGAAGACTTCAATGTGCCCATTTGTATCAACTTATCATGTTCCATATTCAACTGGCCAAAAAACACATCAAAGGAGGGAATTTTCCAGGATGTTCCAAGTGCATTCTTGGTCCAAATAATGAGTAATCTAGACCTAGTTTTGAAAGAAATAAAGGATAATTTGCAAGTCCTTGTCAATTCTACATTTCTTCAATTGTAATATTACTAATTTAAACTTTGGGAAGAAGTTGTGAAGTGTGTAAAAACTTCTAGGGATCAGACTAATAAGATCATATTACAGTTCATGCCCTCTCACCTTATCTTGTTTTTCAAAGAGAATTTCCAATATGGTTCAAATTTTGTTAGGAGTTTTAGCATATTCAAAATGAAAGAGAATCATGAGACACAAAAAGATTCATCATAGTGGTTGTACCATTTTACCTTCTCTACATTAGGATTTAGTTCAGGTTCAAGGCCCATGGTTATATGATGCAAACCCTTGCCCCTTAGAATGATGTTAATTTTTAGATTTCCATTCATGATAGTTAAAAGGAGTGAGAAAATTAATTGAACTCGAATCCATAGTGTAGAGTAGTTGTTTCAAAATAAAATAACATAAACCAAAGTGCGAAAGGAGACAACATGATACACCTTCCCTGAAATTATACTTTTGACCCCTAATTTTGACACTTTATGATTTTAGTGCAATTTAGAAAATAAATAGGCTTGGTAGGACAAAAAATTATCATCTTTACAAAATATGACACTCAAAACTGAGTAGACAATTTAAAGTTATGAGGTAAAACATTTTATGTAGTTAACCTAATAAATTCTTATACACTTAAAATTTAAATACACTTACAAGATGGTTTTAGCAATAAAAGGAGTGCTAGAGGTTTGAACACAAGACCTCATACTTAATATTTAAGGCATTTAGCCAATTATCCTATAAGCTCTCACTTACATCTAAATATTACTTTAAAGAATTTGAACCCTTTTACAACAAAAACAAATTCTATTCAAAAATAAATTTAAATTTTCATTTTGAGGTTAGAGCAGGAGTTTGATTGTGGACCAAGTTGCATAGTAAATTGGTAAAGGATTGACTGAGTGATCAAGTTAAGTCAATTGAGCCGAGAAAGGTTGGAAGATCAACGAGATCAATGAGCTAGATGGCGAGTAGGGTAGATGTTGGATGTTGGAAATTTGGGCGTTAACTGAGGTGGAAAGTGTTGGAAAACTAGGGATGAGCCAAGGAGCAAGCCAATGTAACTAGGGAACTGCCAAACGAAAGAGTGAAGGCCAAGTGAGCAGTAGAATGAGACTGAGTAGGGTTAAGAGATTGGGTTGAGGATGAAAAAACTATCAGTGTGATAAAATAAGGGCCACGTCAAATCACTAGAGATCAGGATGAGATGAGAAATGAAGATCAATTTGCGCCAAGGAAGACTGAGCTATGCACCGAGTGGGCTACCAAGTGAGTTAAGTGCATGTAAGGGATGATATAGGAAAGGATCCACAAGTAACCACAAATAAGACACTCCACCCTAATAAAAAATCAGTCCAAAAACCCTAAATAATTCCCCTTAACTATTTTTTAAAACACCTTAGTTTTTTTGTAAACGTCTAAAAATTGCCTCAGAGTACACTGCAAAACCCTTAATAATGAAATTAACAATATTTTTACAGAACCCCAATAATTATTAATAAAATGCACTCTTTAAAAATAAAACTTGCAGTACATAAACTACACAAACATATACCAAACATGCTCTTATACCATATTAGAGTGTGCGAGGTTTCCAACTCAACGAATACACTATGTAATTGTAATAATCGATAACTAATAAAGATGAAGATGCAAGTGAGTTAGTTCCAATACTCAATACATGAAATTAATCAATAATTGAATAAATTGAATTATCTTTCAACAGAGGTGTATAAATATGAGAGTACTGTGTAAGCTCCCCTAGAATAGTGGCCAAAGACCAAAAATAGGAGTATAACTCCTATACTTGGAATATCTGGTTGAGAGTAAATCCTATGACATATGCCATCTATGATAGTCAAATGTAACTCCTATAACACCTATAACATTCAAATGATACCTAATCAAGTTGATCAATGAGTGTAGGAAAACCCATGTGTATAGGAATAACCAAGTAAACGAACAAATACAAGGAAAATAATATCCTACACTAACATCCATATTGCAATAGTGCACAATAATTTATTAAAGGATCCATTGTGAATTTTATGCTCTATGGCATAACGTATCTCATAAATTTAAAAAATTTAACATTATTTGAGGAAGCTAACATGATTTCATTAAACTAATAATACTAGCTAATGAATTGACTTATTATACATCGATTTGAGTCATCATTTGGGCCCTATTCTTGCATATAAAATTTGGACATACCTAAAGCCATATGGTTCAATTGTTGTTACAAATCATATTGTAAGATGGGTGATGCATCTATAATAAACATGTCATCATATATGTGTTAGGCACAACTCATGTGTGAGATAGAGCTATAATCAAGACTAGTTAGTTAATTTTGTGTGTTGTATGGTATATTTGCATAGTGAGAGTTAGCGAGTGTAGACCTTCAGATCTATTAGATGTGGTTTGAGCATCTCAAAACATGATATTTTTAGATTATCATTTTGTTTAAATAATATGAGTTGTGTGTTCTATGTCAATAATGTGTTGTGTTGTGTTACATTTTATGCATTATCCCACTAAGTATTCTAAAGGTTGTGTGGTATATGGAATATTTTAACTGATACCCATAATCATGTCTACATAACTAGTTTTATCCATCTAGAGATAAAAAGGACAATCAAACCTCAAATTTTAAGGATCTCCCATAGAGGAAGTAATTACATACAAATATTTCGAGTCTAGACTTCTAGATCCGCAAGAAACATAGTTGGGAAACATGGATGATGAAAATTATACAAGGTGAATGGAACAAATTTTAGTCATTACAAAATAAATATATAAATGCATAATAATGGTATAATAATATCATAATGGTCGTATGGAAGTCTTATTTGGGTTATTTGTTAAACTAGTGGTGTTGTATGGATGTAAGGTTCAAGGATTTTTTAATTAAGATAAAAATTAAAACAACTAGAAATACATTTATAAACACTTGATCAAAGACAAAATTTCAATCAAGGTATTAATCCCATATGAAATTATAATTGGAAAAGCATGATACTTTTTATTAGAGACAACAGCTATGATCCAAATATTAAGATATTTAGAAAAATAAAAGAAATGGAAAGTAGGATGAACCTTAAAGTTGTAATATATAAGAAATGTTGGATAGAAGATATGAAAATTTTATGAGACAACATGACAAATAGATGAATATATGGGCTATTAGCTTCAATTAATAACCAAACAAAACATAAAATAAATAATTACGCGAGCCAAAAATTTAGGATAAAGAATGAATGAAAGGTATTGAAAAGGAGAAACAACAATCAAAGAGAAGGTGAAAATTCTTATAACACAAGTGATAAATACACCACTTTGGAGGTAAGCTCATGATATTTAAACTTAAGCTCATGAACATAGATTATAAAGTTTAGAGTTAGGGTTTAGAAAGAATTCACTAGATTTGAAAACATAGGGGTGTGACAATGATATGGAATGGGGTCAGGATGTTATGCAAAGTGTCTTTAAAATGTCTATAAAATTTGAAATCTTGGATTTGAGTAGAGGATAGGTTCCTAAGAATTTTTCTCTCAATAATTGTTTCATATGAATGTTGGATTTTTCCTTTGCTATTGCAACCTAAAACATAACTCTAGTACTTATTATGATCGTGTCTCTAGATCTATGTCATTTCTCTTTCATACTTATAAATGTTTTCTTGTATTGAAACCCTAGCTTTCCTCTTGTGACCTAAAAATGAGTTAGTCCATATTTGAGTTAACTTCCTTAGTACCCCCATAGTGATTGTGTGTTTCCTTTAAAAACACTCCAAAGAGGCTAAAATCCATGTAGTTCTCCCTCCCAATAGGTGTGTGAGAACCTGTTGAAAGGATGTAAGATATGAAGCCCTAATTATTCCTTCAACACTTAATAGTGATTTTTGATTTCACTCTTAGTGTATGATGATAATATAGGTAGCAAAGGATGATGTATTCAAATGTGTATAGCTTGTTGCAATGTTCTACGAGGGAGATATACTTCAATGATTAGGGTAAAATACCTTCTTAGAGCATGCTTGGATATGGGATCGCTAGATACCCCTTATAGGTTAGGGTGCATGTGTTTGACTTGTGTAAATGATTTACCACTCAATAGGTCCTAAGTTGAGTAAGCTAACTTGTGCATTTGAAAGTGTGACCATTGCAAGTACAAAAAACAAATATCCATCAAAAATATAAATTGAACCCTCCATCACGTATAGGATTTCAACATATTTCCAATGATATAAAGAACGTGAAAATCTGAGCTCAGGATCGAAAGTTATGCCCCTCTGAAGATTTAGGGCAAAAATGGCAATTTTAGGGCAAAATTCGGGTTGGCGGGCCGAAACTTGAAAATTTTCCATTTTTTGAATTTGAGTAAATTTCCAAAAAATTCCCCGTGCCCCACCGCTCCACTGCCACATGTCACTTTCCCATTAGTTGATGGAAACACGGGCTCAAACCTCACCTTTTTCACTTTGATTTTCATTGGGAAAATTTCCCAAAATTCCCCGTGCTTTGCCACTCTGGTGACACGTGTCAGCTTCTGGTTGCTTGGCGGGGGCGTGTTTCTTTTTCTCCATTTGTTCCTTTTTCACTTTGGCAAAAAACCAAAGTTTCCTCCGTGCCTCCGACTCCTGCCACTATCATGGACACGTGTCGCTTCCTCATTGGCCGCGGGCCTTTCGTAACTTTTCTCCATCCTCCTCTGCGGGCCTACGGGCTGGTTTTTTCCTTTGCACCCTTTTCTCACTTTGGTGAATTTTTTAACTTCACTCTGTCGGCCCGACCTCCACCGCCATGTGGCATCTTCTCATTGGATGCGGGCCTGTCAAGGGAAAATTTCCCCAAAAAACTCCACTGAGCCATAACTTTCAAAATATTTCGAGTTAGGAGGAAAATGTTACCTTTCTGGAAAGGGGAAGAAAAATCCTATCTGATGAAGCCATTTCCATAATCCTTTGAGTGCTTGAAATGTGTAAAAATTGAAGTTGAAGCACAAGGAAGGAAAGAATGAAGCAAGTTAGCCAAAATAAGCTGGGGGCTCATTTTGGATAACAGGTAGAGTACCATGAAAGTAAACATACAAATAAACAATTTATGAATCTATTTGTTATCATGCTAAATTTCCAGCATGAAAAATTAAACTTTTCCTCCATGAAAACTAAACCCACACTTAAAAATTTCCTATCCCAGTCACTATGATCCCTTCCTTTAGCTAGCATGTCCTCAATTTCACCCTCATCCTAGTTAAGTGGGATGTGATAATTTTTTTTAAAGTTTGTTTAAATGTACATGGATGAATGCCTAAGTTGATTGATGAAGCCATTAAGTTTCAATGGGAAACAACTACTCCTAAAGGCCTAGAAAAGGCCATTTTTAGCCATTATGTAGTTGATAAACACCCTTTGGAAGCCTATAGGGAAGATTAAAACTATATAATGGTGATGTTGGAGAATATTTAGTATTTCCAAGGTAGTTTTGGGAAATTATTTGATGAAAATTGATGATAGGAATAATCTATTCAACATCGGGTAATTCTGGGCATAGGGAATGAAGGCTCCAACGATGAAAGCTAACTTGTTTGGATGATTATGGGAGTTATGGAAGGTTTTAGGAGGAAAACAAATAATCAATGCAAATATATTAGAATCCTCTACATTATGGACACATAAAATGTGTTCCAAGTCTCAAATATTTTTTGAGATAATCTAGAACGTAACAACTGCTCCTTTTGGTCAAGAAAGAAATAGGCCCTAAAAAATGAAATTTAAGGAATAATTTTCTCCTAACATTGGGTTTAATGATCTTAAAAAAAAAAATCGAGTCAAAATCATATAATTGTTTACCCCAAAACACTTTTCCATTCTCTCGAGGCAGAAAATTCATTCTCGGTGTCTTGATTTAGATTGTATGGGTAACATCAAATTCATAAAATGGAAAGTGCGGGGTTTTGAGAATTATTTTTCCCCTTGGATTTACCTTTAGGTGAAAAGGGGATAAGGGGACACAAAAGTGCATTCTCCGCACTTATCAAACTCTAAGGCAGCTACGGAACCTAATTTCAGCTCTCGAGTGCTAAGTTTTAGCTCCCGTATCTCACACGCATAGAACCATATGATTCCACTTATCCTGATTTGGTGAAAAGCATCATTGGGTGTCCCTTGTGTCCTTTCCCCCCCTTTCATTAGTGCAACCCTAACTCTAACCTTCACATGGCTTGGGTTAAAGTAGTTGAGTTAAATGTGAGTTAAGGAGCAACATGTTGAGTGAGAAGCTTGGATTTCATAGTTAGTCATTTTTTTGGCCTGCCACATGTCAACACCAAGTTCAAAATGGCCCCCCTTTTCCCCCTTTCACTGATGTAACTCAAGCACTAACCTCCACTTAACTTTAGTTAAGTTGTCAGGTCAAATTTGGGATAAAATGCATCTCACTAACACTGAACAAGAGGCTACCACATGTCATCATCTAATGCAAAGTGCATTTGGGTGTCTAATTTTCCACTTTTACCCATTTTCACAAGTGCAATTATATCTCTAATCTCCACCTAAATTTGGTTAAGCTATGATTCCACTTATCCTGATCTGGTGAAAAGCATCATTAGGTGTCCTTTTCCCCCCTTTCATTAGTGCAACCCTAACTCTAACCTTCACATGGCTCGGGTTAAAGAAGTTGAGTTAAATGTGAGTTAAGGAGCAACATGTTGAGTGAGAAGCTTAGATTTCATAGTTAGTCATTTTTTTGGCCTGCCACATGTCAACACCAAGTGTAAAATGGCCTTGGGTTTCCCTTATGTCCCCTTTTTCCCCCTTTCACTGGTGTAACTCAAGCACTAACCTCCACCTAACTTTAGTTAAGTTGTCGGGTCAAAGTTGGGATAAAATGCATCTCACTAACACTGAACAAGAGGCTACCACATGTCATCATCTAATGCAAAGTGAATTTGTGTGTCTAATTTTCCACTTTTACACATTTTCACAAGTGCAACTATATCTCTAATCTCCACCTGAATCTGGTTAAGCTTCATGGTCAAAGTTGAGTTAAATTTTGTAAGTTTGAAATGAATAACTCCCCTCACTTCCATACTTATTCACTTTATCCTTTTAAGGTGATGTTTTAAATCCCTCCCAACCTCCATTAATGTCCAGGAATGCTACTTAGATTTCACCAGACATCCATGATCAAAATAAAGAAATGCTCATAACTCCCTTATCGTGCATCTGTTTTCAGTAAAATATTTCCTAGACACTCCTCTCAAAAATGCCTTTAAGTTGATTTTTAAAGTAACCATATTGATGATCTATATAATTATCAGCAATAAGAATAAATTTTCAGGCCAAGAATTTTCCTTTTCAAATCTATTGTGTTACGATAGAAGAAAAAACTCAAAAACTAGAGTAGAAGGTCCTAAAGCAAAACCTGATCTTTTGAGACCATTTTTGTTGCAACCCAACATCCAAAAGACACATTTATAAAAATAGAAAGTGTGTGAGTACTCACATGTACAAATTTAGTAAGTTTTCAAAAATGGAAAATTCTTATTATATCTACAACACTCCAAACAAGCCAAAAACATCCGGAGGTGAAAATTGTGAAAAATTACTAAATATAGTCATCCTAGTCAGGACCTGCTAAAAATAGTAAGTCTTACAATCGAGATAGGATCATTCGTATCAAATCAAATTCCACCTATGTCGTTGATTTTTTCCACCATTGTAAGGCTAAGAAGTTGTCTCATAGTTCAGACAGGAGATAAAGCCCCCGCAGGATCCCAAAACATCAGTCCTAAGGTGAATTATGTATGACACAGTTTGATGCAAGAAGATAGATTGTTCAACTCATCATAATTGTGGCAGAATGGAGTCATCATGGTTGAATCCATAAAATAAGGATATGTCGTCATTGCTAAGGTAAATCGGGAAGCTCCAAACCAAAGTCTTGATGGATTATTTCAACCTTTGCAAAAATGAATTGAGCCTCCGAGGTGAATAATTGTGATGCTCATGCATCATATCCACTGCTCCCAATGTGCATCAACCCAATATCATCATGTATGCAGGAACAAGAAGACATTTTTGGTCCACTCAATGTAAATTCCACAACATTGTTCTTGAACATTCATTCAAAAGCCCTGTAGAGTGCTTGTAACTCACAAAAGAAAAAGATTGCAACCACATTTTTTATGTCTAATAGGAGGTTAGATGCATAAATTTTCATTTAGATATAAATCTTTCTATCTGGAAGAGAAGACATATTAGGAGTAGATGAGTGAAATGATTTCTAGGAATACTAAGTATGTTTCCATTTGAAAAGGTGACATATTTGTCATGGAGATAGATTGTGAGGTTCAAAGGGGTCATAATGTTTAAAGTGATGTGGCAAGCAATATCAAACAAGGTCTGTAAAATTGAGACCCAATTCCCAATAATATCCTCAGAATATGGAATGAAAATGTGTTCATTGTGTGTGATGGTGAATGCATAATTTTTCCTTTCCTTGTTTATAGTAAAATAAATTTTCAACAATGAATGAGTGAATAAGAAGGCACTTGGGTCTCCTAAATTTGATTTCATCCAAGGAGATGAAGTCTTTGACACAAAGATGAAATTTTAGGTTCAAGGAGTATGGTGACGATCATCATATCTTGACGCTGACCTTGTGTAAAAATCTATTTCCATGTGAAGAGATATCATGTGAATCACATCATGTCAAGGAATAAGTTAGGATAAAAATAGTTAAGCTACCGAGGTACCCTAGACCATCATATTTTTAGGATCACGAAGTCATCATAGGTCTGCACAGTGCAATGTATTACAACAATGTTTCTAGACACATTTAGTACTTTGGAATGTGCTTAAATATCACAAAAGAATGAAATTATAACATAATGTTTCAGTCCAATAGGAGGTCTAAGGTAAATATTTTTAGTGAAGGAGTAATTCTTGTATTTGAAAAAGGCCTTATTTCTATGAGTAACATATGAGAAAGAAGGTGTTTGAGCATCCTAAAGTTAATTCCATTCAAGTAGGGTTTTGGATCCAGGAAAGGTAAGGGGATGATTTCCATGCGGGAGTACCATGTTTGCAAGAATGGGAAACCATCTTAATTCAACATGTTATAATTCACTTAGTAGTGTTCTAAAACACTCATTTAACACTTTGTAGTGTGTTCACACCTCAAAGGAGGAAGCATATGAAATCATAATATTACAGTTCAATAGGGGTCACAAGACAAGAATTTCATGCAGGGAAAAATCCTTCTATCTGCAAGATGAAGACCTATTTTAATGAGTAACAGAAAAGCATGAAAGGGTTTGAACATATTGGAGTTGATTTTTGGTCACGAATGTGAATTATGAGGGCCTAGAGGAGTAAGGAAGTGATCTCTATATCCTAACTCCTACCTTGTGATAAGATAAGATCACCATGTTCCCATCACAATGCAAATATCATAACAATGATCTTAAACACTTATTCGATGCCCTGGAATTTTTCCATATCTCACAGAAGAAGGAGATTGTGATCACATTGCTTAAATTCAACAAGAGCTTTGTCTTCAATTAAATTAATAAACCCTCCTTCACACACACACTCTCTCTCTCCTCTTTCTTCTCTCTCCATATTCTAATTCTTCACTAAGAATGAACATTTTCAATATTTTGTCTTATATACTTAAGTGACCTTCAACTTAAAATTGTAAGAGTCTTTTTGATCAATAATAATAAGACTCATTTTTATTTCCTAGGAATATGAAAAGTCATAAGTGATGAGGAAAGCTGACAAGTCATGTGGGGGGAAGAGGAATATACATTTCATACACTATAAATTGGAATGGATTCTCCATTCAAAAGGATTAGTAATTGTAGATTGTTGTATGTTGTTGGTTTTTGTGTCACTGCTACTTCAAGTAATAAAAGCCACATTTCCTCTATCTCCTTGTCTATGTTATTCTATCCTCTCTATTCTCCAACTTTGCAAGCATGGTGATCTTGTATA
This sequence comes from Taxus chinensis, assembly GCA_019776745.2. NCBI lineage: Eukaryota > Viridiplantae > Streptophyta > Pinopsida > Cupressales > Taxaceae > Taxus > Taxus chinensis. The sequence goes on along the minus strand of CM034153.1, from coordinate 682,046,366 downwards.
ACCAAGAAGGAACTTCGTGTCCTTGATTAATGAATCTACAAAACTTTGTGTCTCTAGTTTGTTATTCTTGTTGATTTCTTACATTGTTGTGTTCTTCTAATTGAATGTGGACCTACTATAGTTACTTTTAGTGAGAATATTCTAGTTCCTACTCATAACATTAATCCTCTCTACCTATTTCTCCTACTCCTCTTTACCCCACTTCACATAAAATTTCTCCCTTTTACACTATATAAGCACTTTCCCATAGGTTTATTGGAGTATTCCTATGTGATCCCCGGCCTAACAATCACTCCACAATTTTAGGTAGTTTATATTCAATAATAGGATCCTCCACATACCCAAGAAGGAGGGGCTTAGCCTTATGACTATTGGTGAGAACCAATCATCTACAATGCAACAAATTATCTCACCAACAATTTTTGGAGACTCCTCTAGGAAGAGATCAGCCCTTGTGCGCTCTTAAATATCTTTGGAAAATCTAAAAAAATACACATTCCTGAAATAAAAAAATCAGATATCAAAATAAAAATAAGATTTTAAAGGTGACTCTATCAAGAAAAAAATCCATGTCACGTTCGTTTCCTACATCACAATGATGAAGTTTTGAGACTTGGTGTTTAACACCAATAAGTGATAGCAAAAATTTTTGAAGAATAAGATTACCACCAAGACATCCAAATTTCTAATCAGGCATAATTTTTGACCATCTCTTGACAAAAGTATGAATTCTAGCACAACAAAGAGGTCATCTTGCTTCAACCAAAATTCTTCAATCAGAAAAAGAAAATAAGGTTAGTGACATTACTACAAAAAATTATGGAAAAGGATATCATACGAATAGATAAAAAAATGCTGCATATGAAGATCCTAATCATCAAATATTTGTGGATTCAATTCAAACGAACTACTACTAGAGGAAAGAAAATGGGAATTACACTAGTTGATGATAGAGAATCTAAGAGCCCAATGAAAGGATTAATGCAAAAAAAGATATGAAATATTGTATGAACAACACAAAGATGAATCTATTAGACCAACAGTAATAAAATAAGAATAAATTGAAGGTCATGTCTTGAATTACACACAACTGAATGAGAAAATCAAAGCATTTTATTTTATCTATCTTCCCTTGGAAGATTTTCTTACTTATGAAGATGACATAAATAGAAGCAATGAAAAAGTAATATGTGCAAAGTATTTTGAGATTTGTAGAAGAAAATTATGATCCTTAAACCAATCTTGAAATTCTAAATTATGTTGTGGCCATGTAATAAAAGTATGAGAAGACTTAAAGCACTCCATAATGAGGAAGAAGTGATCCATCTTTCAAAAGAAGATTTTATTGACTCTCCATATTATGAAGTGTTTATTCCATAGGAATTATCTTTTGTAGTTCTTTTTATGACTATCCTCTTCTTGAGCATTCTAATCAATTCCAAATCAAAATGCCTTGGTATATGGTGAAGGAAGAATAGAAAGTTGAATATCCATCCTATAGCTATAATTTTTCATGAAGCATAGTCCTTTAGAGGAGCAATGTGCACGAGATATATGAGAATTCTTGTCTCATGATATATGATCCAGTGCTTGTTGAGAATTCTACCGTTCATCAAATATGTTCCAAAAGATGATTTCATCTTTCCCTACCATAATTTCTTCAGGAGGATGATTTTGGGGTAATTTTTAATGATCTTATTTCTAATTTTGAACTCTTCATTTGATGCACAAATTGCTGAATCATGAATTGGGTAAAATGGGATAATTAAATTTCCTTCTTGAAACAATCATGGATGAACAAAGAGAATATGACATATCTGATGAGATGGTTTCCCTTATCATCACTAAAAGAGTGCAAAAGCGATCATAATTGTGAGTTTGGGGTCTTCTCTTCTCCCTGTGAAGAAGAGCAATCTCTATGTAGAGGTTCAAGATGGAGTAAATTATTATTATCATGTTGCAGCCTCAGATATTGTCACCCTTCCTCTTTTCATGAGGATAATTTGATGGATCATAAATTAGAATGTATGCCCTTCCCACTTAACGTGGATATTGTCCCTGTATTTGAAAATTATGAAGATTGAGTATTCCTTAACATACAAGAAGGAAACCCCCAAATGATAAGAAATGTGGATCATGAGAATGAGGATTTTTCAAATGAGTTCTGGCCATATGATTTCTAGGTTTCCAACAATCTCCCTAAGACCCAATGTGGAGATATTTCAAAATGAAGGTGAAAGTGAGTTTATGGTAGCTTTCAAGAAGGATTATGTGTAAGATATTTTAAAGGTTTTTGAAAGGAATTGAAGACCATCAACTTATTCTTGAAATCTTGAAATATGTTATGAATATGCAAGATAATTATGAGTCCATTTTTTAATCCTTATTTTGATGCACAAATTTTTCAATAACAAGATAGAACAAATAGAGGTGATCAATGTTCCCCTTGAAACATTGATGGATGAGTGTGAATGTGAAGATGAGTCCTTCCCTTTCTAGTTTTGTGAAGAATATTGTATTCATGATGAATGGAAGGGAAAAGAAATGTTTGTATCTCCCATGGATGTATTCATTCATAAGGATAGTAACTCCATAAAAAAAAGTGCTATTGAGGTTAATGATGAGCTGATATGTACAGAAAGTAGTTGTTTAAAACATCAAAGTGAGAGGATAGAAGAAGCCTATGAATGGGGAGATAATCAACTTGTTCTCATCACTTTTGGATTCCCTATTAATTTTGGAAATGAATCCATGATGCAACTTTCACCCAAGAATGATGAATACCTTCATGTTGAAAGCATATATTTAATTTTTGAAAATTTGGAGGATTGGCTCCTTATGGTCAAAAAATATCAAATGAAGACTACAAAGAGAAGAAAATTTCAAACAAGTAACGAAGTGGTCATTGGATACAAATGTGTTTTCTATGTAATATTAATACGAGAATGGAAATTTGGTTTCCCTTATTCTAATGAAACCATGAAAGGCCATCATGAGATCATGTCATGACCAATTGATTATCTTTGAGCTTCGAAAGTGGTATGAATTCAGTCCATTTTTCCATGATGGTACCTACTTTTCTCAACCCATTTCTAGGCGTGTGTATATTATTCCCTTGCCTCTATAAATATCCCTTGTATGTAGCATAATTTTCCTTTATGTTGTGTGTTTCCCTTTCTGTTTGGTGTGTTTATTCAATTTTCCCTTGTGTGTGTTCATTGCTTGTATTAGTAGTGAAGGAATGAATCTATTGTCCAATTGTCAAAGCACATGTCTAATTACCAGGAGAGTTCTGAGGTTCTCCATTTACCCTTATAGTCTAATGTCCCAAAGCTATAGCCAGTTGTTGTCAAGATAAATGTCTAGCTTGAAAAATTTAAATAAATTACCATGACAACTAAGCCTGTACATAAAAATTTCCTCTCCTTGTCACTATCCTTCCTTTGGCTATTTTGTCCTTAGTTTCAAACTCATCTTAGTTAAAAGTAATGTGCTACAAAAAATTTCAAGTGTGTTTAAATGTGTAGGGATGAATTCCCAAGATGCTTGATGAAATCATTGAATTTCAATGGGAAACAACTGCTCCTGAAGGCCTAGAAAAGGCCACTTCTGGCCATTCTGTAGCTGGTAAACACCCTAGAGAATCCTATAGGAAAGATTCAAACCATATAAGGGTGATGTTGGAGAAAATTTAGGATTTCCAAGGTAGTTTATGGAAATTATGTGATGAAAATTGATGACAAGAACAATCTATTCAACATTGGGTAATTCTGGCACATGGAATAAAGGCTCCAATGATGAAAGACAACTTGTCTAGATGATTCTAGGAGTTTCATAATGAGTTATGAGGAAACATAATAATAAATGGAAATATCTTGTAACCCTATACATAATGGAAATATAAACTTTGTTCCAAGACTCAAATATTTTCTTAGATAATCCAGAACACAACAGATGCTCCTTTCAGTCAAGAATGAAATAGGCACTAAAAATGAAATTTTAGGAATACTATACTCCTAATAATTAGTGGAATGATCTAAAAGAGTGTCGTGGAGTCAAAATCATATAAGATTTTAACCTAAAACACTTTTTGATGCTCATGAGGTGGAAAAATCATTCTGGTGTCCTGATTTGGACTGTATGGGTAACATCAAATTCCTAAAATGCTAAGTGTAAGGTTTTTAGCATGATTTTTCCACTTGAATTGTCCCTCAAGTGAAAATGGGACAAATGGGATAGAAAAGTGTGCTCCCCTCACTTATCCAACTCGAAGGCACATGAGGAACCTAATTTCATCTTCTGAGTGCTAAGTTTCAGCCCCCACATGGAACCAGATGTTGCCACTTGTCATGATCTAGTACAAAGTGGCCTTGGGTGTCCCTTTTTTCCCCTTAGTCCCACATACACTGGTGTAACACAAGCTCTAACCTCCACTTGACATGGGTTAATGGAGTTGAGTTAAATGTGAGTTAAGGAGTAAAAGGGTGAGTGAGAAGCTTGGATTTCATACTTAGTCAATTTTTTGTCTTGCCACATGTCAACCCTAGGTGTAAGGCAGCCTTGTGTGTCCCTTATGCCACATTTTCACCCCTTTCATCGGTGCAACTCAAACACTGACCTCCACTCAATTCTAGTTAAGCTATTGGGTCAAAATTGGGTTAAAATGCATCTCACTCACATTGAATAAGAGGCTATCACTTTTCATCATCTAATGCAAAGTACACTTGTGTGTCACCTTTGTCCCCTTTTCCCCCTTTATATAGGTGCAACTCAAGCTCTAACCTCCACTTGACTATGGTTAAGCCTCATGGTCAAAGCTAAGTTAAATTTAATAAGTTTGAAATGAATAACTCCCCTCACTTCCATAATTAGTCATTTTATCCATTCAAGGTGTTGTTGTAGCTACCTGCTAACCTCCATTAATGTCTCGGAATACTTCTCATATTTCACCAGACATTCATGATTGAAAACAAATAAATGCTCATAACTCCCTTACCGTGCATCCATTTTCACTTAAAATTTTCCTCTACACCCCTCTCAAAAATGCCTTTAAGCTGATTGTGAAAGTAACACCATTGATGATATATATAATTTATAACATCAAGAAGAAATTTTCATCCCAATATTTTTCCTTTTCAGATCTACAGAGTTACAACAATATTAAAACCTAAAAAACTAGAGCAAATGGTCTTGAAAACCTGAACTTTTGAGACTGTTTTTGTCGCAACCTAACATCTATAAGACAAATTTATAAAAATAGAAAGTGTGTAAGGCTCCACATGTAAAGATTTATTAATTTTACAAAATTGGTGAATTATCAGCATTTGTAACACTCCAAACAAGCCAAAAACACTAGGACGTGAAATTTGGGAAAACTTACTAAAAATAGCCATCCTAGTTAGGACCTGCTAAAAATAATAAGTCTTGTAATCAAGCTAAGATCACTTGTATAAAATCAAATTACACCGATATCATTGATTTTTCCACCATTGTAAGGCTAGAAAGTTGTATTATGGTTCAAACATGTGA